>OX376064.1:23729070-24972094 GCA_947361185.1 Charanyca ferruginea | reverse complement strand
TAAAAGCAGTATCAATTTAATCCGTAAGAGATCTCTTCAGTCGACTCTTTAATCTATTTAAATATTAAACTCCTAGAAACAAGTATTGCACAACCATGATTTTTAAACTTAATTTTCATCCAGGACCACTGCAAACAACGTCCCGAACGCAAAGAATGGGCGTCATCAGTCTGCAGCCTAATGAAACAGTACCCATTCACTCTCTGCCACGCCGAAGTGTCTCCGTCCGCGTATATCGAGCGCTGTACGCGAGACGCGTGCGCGTGCGACGCGGGCGCGGACTGCGAGTGCGCGTGCACCGCGCTCGCTGCGTATGCGCATGCGTGCGCTAATAGAGGCGTCACTTTTAAATGGAGGACGCAGCAGACTTGTCGTGAGTATTCAACCTTTATGAAATCAGTTACTGAATACTGAAACTTACAATTAATAAAATTTAATTTCGTTGCGGGATCCTGGACAGTTGTAATAATAATTTATTGATAGAACGAGGTTATATTTGTTGTACATGATGTGCTTAAGAGAGCTGCCACACGGGCATTGTTTGTGCGTTGCGTTGTCGCTGCGTCGACTGAGCGGTGACGCTCCGTCGTTCTACATTTTAATCTGAACGATTTGCCACACGATGCGTCAAAATGACGGACGGCGACGCAACGGACAACGATAAAAGGGAGACGAGGTGGGGGAGGGAGCTGTATTGAAACAGGAGCGGCAGCGCAGTATTTAATAGCTTATCGAAGGTGAGGCTTGTTGCGTTGACGCAGCGCCGACACAGCACTCGTGTGGCATCAACCTAAGAAGTTTGTCACACAAATTGTTGGGTGAATCCCTGTTCTCCTAGCTAGATCACAAAGTAATCTGTGTTAAGAAGAAACAGATTCTACTCCCTAGTGGGATAGCAATAACAGTGATGCAAGTTGAATCGTTTCTCCGGGACTCGTCAAGCTTCATTGCCTCGGTGCTTCTGGTGATCACCACTGTTGATTCCGGCTTACAGCAGTTGCAGTGTTTTGATAATAGTGAGGCTGGCTTGTCCCAAAACACAATTGATAGTTTTGTGTTGTTTTACAAATTATGATTTGTCAGAGTACCTATTATAGATTAAGCAGAACATTACTACATTTTGTGTGCAAAAATCTTTTTTTTTTTAATATAACAGTTTAAGTCTGAATGTCGAATGTATGATTATAATTACTTAACATTAAATCTGTTCCCAACTAAGTGGAATGTTAAATTATTAATGAGAATGCAAGTCTTTAACCATAATATCAACCGACTTCAAGAAAATAGAAATGCATAAGTAGACTATCAGAGTTACGCAAAATACGCGCGAATACTACTACTACTTATCATATTATGACAACTATTTTAAAACTAAAATATCGCTGATATTCATTTGTCTACCAGCAATGCAATGTGACGAGAAAACATTAGTACATTTTGTGTGCAAAAATCTTCTTTTTTAATTGTAACAGTTTAAGTCGGAATGTCGAATGTATGATTATAATTACTTAACATTAAATCTGTTCCCAACTAAGTGGAATGTAAAATTATTAATGAAAATGAAAGTCTTTAACCATAATATCAACCGACTTCAAGAAAATAGAAATACATAAGTAGACTATCAGAGTTCTAGAAATAAAAGAGAATAAATGTTTAGTCACAGAAATACGTACATATTCTGTACGCAAAATACGCGCTAATACTACTACTACGTACATATTGTGTATCATATTATGACAGCTATTTTAAGACTAAAATATCCCTGATATTCATTTGTCCACCAGCAATGCAATGTGACGAGGAATGCTCCAACTACGACGCATGCGTGTCTCCCTGCCCTGTGGAAACTTGCGACAACACCCTGTACTATCATGACATGAAGACCAGCTGTGAACAGGACACTTGTGTTGAAGGTAATACTTTTAAAACATTAATAAGCTTTATAAGAGTTCCTACTAGATAGGTAGGTTTGAGTTACAGCAATTAGCCTGAGCAACTAGGTCTACCGGTCGCGAATAGCACCACCCCATTTCTACCCGTGGGTGTCGTAGAAGGCGACAGAGGGATATTGACCAGAGGATGGGCAGCAGCGTCCATACGTCGTACCATAACACCTACTGCGATCTCCAACATGCATCGGTCAAGCATGGCGATTATGACCTACGGGAGACCTATGCCCAACAGTAGGCGTCTAAACGTTGACATGAATTAGCCTGAGACCTATAAACCTTGCTTTGACTTTACTTAAACTAAGTGTTTCATCCAAATATGAATCTCATTGATTGTTGTTGCGTATACATCAAATAATTTATAAAAATAAATATTAATACACTAGCTTCTGCCCGCGGTTTCGCCCGCGTAAAAAAGAACGATTATCCCAAGGGAACACATTATCGGGATATAAAGTATCCTATGTGTTAATCCAGGAAATGGTCTACCTGTGTGCTAATTTTCATGCAAATCTGTTCAATGGTTTACGCGTGATTGAGTAACAAACATCCAAACATCTTCACAAACTTTCACATTTTTAATGTTAGTAGGATAGTAGGATTATTTATTACCACAAAGTTCAAGTACATTGCACTTTATACAGATTATAGTTAAAATAAAAACACTGAATTGCTTGAATTGCTACGTAGCCCTCTTCGTCTCTATTAATTTTGCTGTGCCCGACAGGGTCCATATTTATCTTTTAAGAACTAGGTACTGTGATGACCGGGTAAGGTAACTACTACTACAATAAAAGAGAACTTGACTTTAAAGATGCTCTGTAATGGAATAATCTAATAATAGGTGTGCCTGTGACAGAGTCAGGCTTGTAAGTCCATTTGACATATAAAAACAACTCTAATATTCTAAATCTAAATATATAATTAAAAATAATTAATTAAAAATAATTAATTAAAAATAATTAATTAAAAATAATTAATTAAAAATAATTAATTAAAAATAATTAATTAAAAATAATTAATTAAAAATAATTACCTAATTAAAAATAATTAATTAAAAATATAATTTTTGTTACTGATGCCATGGCCAATGGTAAGCAGGTCGATGTCGTTTATACAGACTATAGCAAGGCTTTTGGCCGAATTGATCATGACATCCTCGTAACAAAATTAAATAACATTGGAATACGTGGCGATCTACTCAGATAGTTTTCCTCTTACCTTGTGAATAGGTCCCAAGCAGTAGTACTTAATAAGTATTTATCTAGCTGGGTCCCTATTCCTAGTGGAGTCCCACAGGGTTCATTGCTCGGTCCATTGCTTTTTATAATCTATATTAACGACATTGACTCTTGCTTGACTTCATCCAAATTATTGTGTTTTGCTGATGATATGAAAATCTATGCCACAATATCGTCACAGAAGGACGTAATAGCACTCCAGAATGACCTTAATCGTTTAGAGGATTACTGTAAAAAAAGCAGGCTGGATCTCAATCCTGCCAAAAGCTCAGTTATTACGTACTCTCGGAAGCGCAATATCATTACCACATCATGTAACCTAGGCGGCCAAATCCTACCTAGATCAAATTCCATTCGTGATTTGGGGGTTTACCACGATTCTAAACTCAGTTTTGAAACACACGTTGATGCAATAGTGAATAAGGCATCCAAATCGCTGGGTTTCATAATGCGGTTATCCAAGTGCTTCACTCAAGCTAAAACCTTAAAAATTCTATATTGTACTTTTGTTAGAAGCCACTTGGAGTATGCGTCTGAAATATGGAACCCATGCTACAACAAATATAATAACCGTTTGGAAAGCATTAAAAAAAGGTTCATTAAATATCTGTGCTATCATCAAAATGTACCATATCAGTCCGAAAATTACCTTAACCTCTGTAAAAAATATCATATATTACCCCTAGTCAATCGCCGTGAGATTACAGACTGCGTTTTTTTTGTTAAAAATCTTTAATAGCAACATCAATTGCTCTGAAATTTTGTCCAAATTTTATTTTAACACCCCTAGGAAGTCCAAACGTTTCATTCCACCCTTGCGTGTTCCATTATCTACAACAAATTATCGACAGAATTTGTACATAGTGAGTGCGAGTAGAAATTTTAATAGGTTATGTAAACAGCATGATATAGATTTATTCTTAACCAGTGTGTCCTCAGCCAGGAGGTGCTTAAGCCGAAACTTTTTCATTTAGTTATTATTTCGACTTTTCGCTTAGCTGTTATTTAGTTTTCTCTTTATTTTGCAATACGAGCAAAAGTGTATAAATGCAGTGTACCTACTACCTACATATGTTATTAAATTTTTCTGTTCCTATGTTTTCATAGGCTGCTTATTATACCTTTATAATGTCCATGGAATTAGTTTTGTTCTATATTTTATAAGTGGAGACTTGTTATTGGCTGTCTGTCTAATATACTGCTTTTTTTCTGTTTGCTTTAGCTGTAAATCTTCCATGTTCTTTAAATAAATAAATATCTAGAAGGTTCCAGAGTGTTCCGATGATGCCATTATAGTTAAAGGTTTAGACCAGCATGCTAAATGCATGTAACCTTTACAAAATCAACGTCAAATTATTTATTTTAATTGACCATTCAAAGGCACTCTTGGACGTCATTTACAAGAAAAAATGATTTAATCTAGTAACCCCTTCCAATATAAAGTTTCTTAAGGTGAAAATGGGCACGAAACTCCATACATACTCTTTTATATTGCTGTAAGCGAATAAGCTCAAGCGTTTCATATGAATATGTACGTTAACCTAATACTTGCAAGGTTCATATTCGTTTGAAACGCTTAACTTAAATAAAGGTTTTATAGACTAAGATCTTTATGAAGCTAGTTCTTATTAGAACCAATTTAAGATTAAATTTGTTTTCTCACCACATACTTAACCACCTACTCACCAGGTTGCAAACCCAAGAAGTCATGCCCAGAAGGCCAAGTCTACAAGAACAGTACTCACAAGGACTGTGTCCCTCGTGCCAAGTGCAAGCCAGTGTGTATGACCCTAGAGGATGGGAGGGAAGTCGCAGAGGGAGAGGTGATTGAGGAAGACGAGTGCCATGCCTGCAGATGCTCCAAGAAGCAGAAGATATGTACCGGACAGCCTTGTACTACTATTGTAAGTTTTTTAATACGTACTATGACCATGCTTGCGACCCGCGTCACAGTAAAAACAACACTGAAGGCAGAAGAACGCCGCCCGCATGCGATTAGCACGCACGCGGGCTACTCGCCCGCAGCGAATCCGCGTTCCGCGCGTTTTTTTTAAATAATAATAATAATATGTGGGGACATTTTCACACACGGCCATCTGACTCCAAACTAGGGAGACCCTGTACTATGGGTGTCAGACAGCTGATATACATACACAAATACATTTTTTTTTGTAAATACATACATATATAAATAAACAACACCCAGACACAAGGCAAACACAAGTGCTCATCACACAAATGTTTACCCTGGGCGGGAATCGAACCCGCAACACGCTGCGCAGCAGTCGATCGCTCAGCCACTGCGCCAACCATGTCGTCTTGCTGCCCGTTTGCTGCCCGCATGATAGGAAAAACTGTATGAAATGATAGGATGCGGGCAGCCTGCATGCGGACCAGATCCGCGCGCTGGTGAAAATACGCGTGATAGGAAAAGGGCCCTAAGCAATAATACCCCCGTATACATGACGGGGTGGGGATGTCAATAGCACAAAAAAAGATCATGGTAGGATTTGGTAATTTGATGTAATTGTTTTTATTAAGCACTAGCTTTAGCCCGCGACTTCGTCCGCGTGAATGCCCGTTATCGCGGATGCAGACAAAGCCGCGGATTAAAAAATAGCCTATGTCCTTCCCCAGGATTGAAGCTATCTTAATGCCAAATTTCATCAAAATCGGTTCAGCCGTTTCATCGTGAAAGCGTAACAGACAGAGTTACTTTCGCATTTATAATATTAGTATGGATTGATAATATTAAATTATGACGCCACAAGTTGCCGCTCTTCTCACAAGTTAGAAAATCAATATTTCATATGGTGTTTTATTTTGGTTACATTTATATGCTCTTTAGTATATCTGAACATTTTTTTTAATTTAGTTTTTTGAGATATTTAATAGTTTCAAAATATTCTTATGAACTAGTATTACTAGTATTTTAATTTTTTGTCGTATCGTCGTCCCCATCCTGTTTAAGGAAAAATATATAATGATTGATAATTTGGTACTCGATATTTTTACACTATTGACGGCAAAACGTTAAATAATTTAATCATAAGTGTACCTGACATTTGTATTCTACCTATTTTCTACAAATTTCTTATGGGTATAAATATAATGATCACCAAAAAATACTTTAATTTACTAAATTATACCAAATGTACTAAATGGTCACCAAATCTTAGTGTGCAAAATAACCAAAATCTTTTTGACCCCCCTGGGGCGGATACGACATGGTTAGGTTAGGTTAGAACTGTGACCCCCAGAATCAAATCACTTTTTACAGTCAAACTCATACATTTCTACAATACTTTAGGGAACACCATTTTGGTGACCATTTACTATTTTTGGTTTTATTTTATTTACTATTATTGGTGATCATTTAGTAGATCTGGAGGTTCGTTAAACATAAGCCATTTCTTATTGAATATAAACTTTAATTCGTATCCTCAGCCAAAGGAAGTGACCTCCCCGAAGCCTCACGATGAGCCACTGAAGTGTGTGACCGGCTGGACTCCCTGGATCAACAGAGGAGCGCCGGAGACTGGACCCAACGGAGAGTCAGTCGACAACGAACCCCTACCACGGCCTAACGAACTGGTAACAAATCTATAATATCTTTGAACGTGGCAGACTAAAATTTATTAAAACTTTTAGGTCGTCCCTTAGAAGTCATTTCAGCTCATCAATAAATCCTAAAGGCTCATTTTCATTGGTCGTTAGAGCTCGCTTTCGGGGTGCGGGAGTTTTCTGTTCACGCATGCCAATGGGACCGCATTCAATATGTCTATTCTGTAACAATCTCCCTAGGTGAACACTTAAGTGAAGGGAGCTGTCATCTGTCCCGAAGCTAAGGATTTACAAAGCACTCCAATCGGATGACAGCTCACTTCACCTGGGTGTTCACCGAGGGAGATTGTAACAGAACAGCACTACTGTAATCGTTTTCGTTGTCGATAGGGCCCGCATGCGGAGTACCAAAGATTTCTGTTACAGCATGCCATATAACCAGCATGCGATAACCATTTTCATTAGTCGATGGGGCCCTCTTGTGGGTTGTTTAATATTCTTCACCACGCATTTGTTTTGAAAGATTGGGACTGAGCAGACCTGAGTAAACTCGTAAACTGAGTCCTCCCTCCACGCTTGCTTTACACCAATCTATGAATTTCATTGGTAGTTAGGTCGTGTGCGGGGAATACCCGCATGCCGTGTATCGACCGACATATAGATAGTCTACTTTCATTAGTCGATAGCCCTTTTTAAAGCATACTAGCGACCCGACCCGGCTTCGCATGGGCCTATAGCCTTCCTCGATAAATGGACTATCCAGCACAAAAGGAATTTTTCAATTCGAACCAGTAGATCCTGAGATTAGCGCGTTCAAGCAAACAAACTCTTCAGCTTTACATAATATTAGTATAGATTGCACAAGGCGGGGGCCCTGTGGTTCAGATATACCCAAAGGGCTTACAATGCTCTGCGAATCCAATATAACAATGCGTTCAGGGTGCTGTTGCGACTGCCACGCTTCTGTAGTGCGTCGGCGATGTTTGCCGATACGCGCACAGACAGCTTTGACGCAGTAGTGCCTCGTTACTTCGCAGGTTGCGTGACAGTCCCAACATCATTCTGCACTCGATAGCCGCCCGGGCAGATAGCCCGTTTGTGTGGGCATTGGCCGAGCGGACATTATCTGTTTTTGTTATTAAGTAACATAGGTTATGTAATATTGTTACTAACACAGTGGACCTCTTTTTGTAGTCTGAACAAAAGGTTGAGGCTGAAGGCTGAGGTTGCCTTGTCAACCTTTAGACGCCTGCTGAGCATAGGTCTCCCCCAAGGGGGGTTCAGCCGTAATTGCCATCCTTGACCGATGCATGTTAGCGATCGCAGTAGGTGTTATGGTACTCAGTAGGACGCTGCTGCCCATCCTCTGGTCAATAGCCCTCTGTCGTCTTCTACGACACCCACGGGTGGAAATGGGGTGGTGCTATTCGCGGCCGTCACCACACGTTTTGTAGTCTGAATAAATAAGTATTATTATTATTCACATTTATTTATTTCATCTAGGTACCATATTAAATTACATTTTTAAAAATTCATAGAAAAATAAAAACATTTAAAAATATAAAAAATAGTAGCCCACCGGTATCGGGAATAGGGTCCAAGCTACCGGTGGTCAGGGCTCCTGAGAGAGGAATCTCCTGACTATACGCGCCGTGTCCAGGAGTACCGCTTTCTGTATCAAGCCCTTGATCCAGCTGCCCAACGAGAGTTTGAAACCAATGAAAATGAGTCTTATCATAATTCTTATCGCACAGGCAATCGGCACACCAATGTGTAAAGAAAACATGATGAAGAAGATAGAATGCCGCACAGTTGACAGCCACAAGACTCCCAAGGAGACGGGGCTTGATGTGGAATGTAGTTTAGAACGAGGACTGTACTGCAAGGAGGTGGGGAAGAAGTGCCTGGACTTCGAGATAAGAGTGTACTGCGAGTGTGAGGGTAAGCAATCATTTCTGGAACTAGTTTTTTTAACCCAAAATTGGTGCGTCTAATTAATTGTCTTAAAATGTCAAGTTTTCATTAAAGAAGCACCTATTTATTGAAAAAATTACATTTACGAGAGTTATCTTGATGATAGGGTATTACACCCATTTTTGAAAAGTGTCTTAATGAAATTCTGTAGTGCTAATATGCCGCCAAAAAAAACACAAAATTTTTATTCAATCGATAAGTGCCATAAAAATGCATCTAAATTTTAAATTTTCAAATTTCGCGCGTAGTTTGACGAAAACGCCTCTTACTGAACGCCATATTGCTCAGCGTAAATGACGTCAGTTCGTTTAGTATCAAATGAGCTCATATTAAATATGATAATTGTATATCATTTAAAAATAATTAAAAGCATATTTTGTAATAGGTGTAACAATGAAAAAATTACGTTTGTTACGAAAATAATAAAAGTACAAAGCCTATATTACGCCAATCAGTTGACTAACAGTTGACAATTTTTTGTTTACACAGCCTTATGGCGTATTAACATGGCCGCTATTATTTCACGGTGTTTTATAACAGATTAAAAATACTGAAAACTTTGAATTGAATTTAATAAATTGTTGTGTTATTTTATGAACTAAAACTTGCATTTTCCGACTGCTTTATGCCTAAACTGTCTCAATAACGTATTTATAGATTTTTTCTCGTATAGAGTAAAATACCCTATTTGAATTATTATGATTCTGTAAATGAATGTTTCTTTTGTTACCATACAACCTGATACTGAGCTGCTAATTGATACAAAATTCTTTTTTTGTTCGAAAGGGGTTTATTCCGAAATGGTCCCATATAAATTTTATCAAAATTGATCCATCCCTTTTTGAGAAAATCAACAAATTCCCAAAAAAATTACTTAGGCGACGTTTTAGTTTCTTCAATCTTTGGAGGACTTACAATCTCTTTTAAGTGTGTCGCCGTTTCTTAATGGATTTGAATGTTAAGGCAACACTAAAAAGCGGAAAATAAAAAGCTTTTTCAAAAAGAAGAAAACCGCCTTCAAAAACTAAAAAGTGATAAATAAGTTTAGCACAGAATACACATTACTTTACTTTCGGAAGTCGTTGGCAATACAAAACAACAGACACAAAGCCACCGCCACTGACTTCCGAAAGTAAAGTAATGTGTATTCTGTGCTAAAGTTATTAATCACTTTTTAGTTTTTGAAGGCGGTTTTCTTTTTTTTTGAAAAAGCTTTTTAAATTCTAAAAGCGTTTATCTCAAAATCATAGACAATACAAATAAGCTTGTATTTCTCTTGTCAGCCAGAGTCTACAGTACTACCTGAAACTATGTCTTTTTTTTATTTATTGATAGGCATACGTTTGACCACTATCTCACCGAGTTTGTCAATTTGAAATTCTTAGTTTTTTTATTTATTTATCTATACAATCATGGAAGACTTACAGCTACAAAAACTTATTACAACAAAAAAGGAAACAATAGTCGACAGAAATTCTCAAACTGATGACTGATATTAGTTATACGATTAAAAGTAACTGTCTCTCAAAACATAACTGGCGAAAGATATATTATGTTTTATCTCTACACAACCTTTCTAAGTTTCCCTTATTGTATGGCTCAGAGGTAGCCGTTGTTACTTACAGTTGAGTTGTTGGATGTGAGTTGACGAAAACCACAGACTTCACGATAGTTCAGTTTATTCGTAAAAGTTACACGAAAGTTCAGTTGGATGCTAATCCGCGGTTATAGCGCTACGGCAGCTATTGGTCAACTAATTATAATTATTAATTAAAGTAAATAAAACGAGCGGCGAAAAGTAGGTCGCGGCGTTTGCAATTTGCCTGTACGTGAACCGTACACTTATTATACAGAACCATCCCTCTGCGAGAATTCGGTCCGTCCCAACGAGCCGCACCCTACGGACTGCACAAAGTTCTACGAGTGTGCTCCTACCGGCCCAGTTCTGAAGTCGTGCGGGCCCGGCACTATGTACAACAATGTCACCATGGTGTGCGACTGGCCTTACAACGTGGAGCTCATCAGGCCGGACTGTGGTTAGTGAATAGTAGTTTTAATAGGGTAGATGACAGAGGAGCTCATGGTTAAGTATAAAAGCCGTTAGGTTCGATCGATCAAGGTAAAGCTATGCTTGCCGCGGTCACTTCGTGGATGGGTGACCATCCATATCATTCGGAGACTCCTCCGTGCCTCGGAAAGCACGTGAAGCCGTTGGTCCCGGCTGTCAATCGCAGATCTTTGGCTGTCGTTATGTCAGAAGCCAAAAAATCTGACAACCAGTCTTACCCATTGTCCTAGGTGAACGACAAATGCGATAGTGCGATGCGACGCGTAAATGTCAAATAGTCGTTGTCTGTACTTGTGGCCTACGTAGTCGCCATAATCAACGTGCGACACAACACGGCAAGTGCGGATTTGTTTTTGGCACGACGAGACGCGACGCAATAGTTTATTCATAATTAAATATTTACTATTGTAAGTCTGTTTTTAGTGTTCTTACCTTAAAGTAAAGTCAATAACAAACTCTCCTCAATAGAAATAGATTTTTAAAAATTTGATATTGATAGTTAAATAATAGGTTTAAAAGCTGCAATAATATAATCGAAAGTGCTTGGCAATAAGTCACTATACACTTTAAATAAACTTGGATTAGTTTCGGATATAAATAATGAAACTCTCCAAACTTATTTATTTCTTAATAAGTACAAACGTAGTACACACGTCGCGTGAAGTATTGGTCGCATTACGTCGCATCGCGTCGCGTCGTGTCGCGTTCGGTCGCTCACGTAGGACAACGCCTCACCAAGGGGTATCGTAACGTGTTACCCAGCAATTGGGTTTTGAAGGTCAGATAGGCGCTCCATGTAAAACACTGGTATTCAGCTGTATCCGGTTAGACTGGAAGCCGACCCCAATATAGTTGGGAAAAGGCGACGCAGAAGACGAGGGTAGATGACACCACCAATCAATTGACATACTTACTTTTTATGAACTGTCAAAATTCCACCCCTCCCCCACCCCCCTTAGATTAGTTATGACGTCACCTCTAATTGTCGCCGTCCTTTTCTTCAGCTGCCTGGCAGTAAGAGATGCCAGTTGTCTAATTTTGGTTTAATTTGTGAACAAGATAATCGGCGCCAATGGTGCCAATTCTGTTGTGCATGAACTAAACAAATTTTAAGCTATTTATATTTCTTTCTCTCCAATAAAACAAGAAAGAGACATATGTTAATAAGAACTGTCAATTTAAGTTGATCTAAAATGTTCATACAATTATAGTTGTCATTTCTGAACGTATTGATAAAAACACTGCGAAGTTCAAGGGAAAAACTAATTTGACATCTCTAACTTAGTCATTGTCTGTCGCCGTCCTTTTCTTCAACTGTCCGGCAGTAAGAGATGCTAATTGTTTAATTTTAGTTTTAGTTTGTGAACAAGAGAATCGGTGCCAATGTCTTAAATATTGAAATAATAACTTCTATATTTACTATATAGGTGCTCCCAAGGCTACAGTCTCGCCGATACCACCGATTGCACCAAATGGTATGTATAATCAACTATTATACAAACAAATGACTAAGCAAAGTTTACCTCAACATTCCTTCATCCTACCACAAAATAAATGCTTAAAGTCAGAGCATTTGAGTTGAGGTTACATTATCAATTTGTCCCTGACGGATTTTAAGTCGATATAAATAAAATAACCGGATATTTCGCATGCTTAAAGACTGAACTCAAAAAATCAGTTTTTGGTATATCGCAAAAAATATTTGGGCAATCATGACTTGTCCTACATAGTAGTTAATGGTTTATAATGATGTAACTTCGTCTCATATCTTCCCGTGGGTGTCGTAAGAGGCGACTAAGGGACTTACCAGAAAAAGGGCAGCAGCGTTTTCTGTGCCTTTGCAACAACCATATTGCGATCGCCAATCCGCCTGCCAAGCGTGACGATTATGTCAAAACCCCCCCCTTGGGGAAGCCTATGTCCAGCAGTGGACAACTTTTGGCTGAAATGATGAACGATGAACTTCGTCTAGGAAGAAGCTATCGA
Source organism: Charanyca ferruginea (assembly GCA_947361185.1). NCBI lineage: Eukaryota > Metazoa > Arthropoda > Insecta > Lepidoptera > Noctuidae > Charanyca > Charanyca ferruginea. The sequence goes on along the minus strand of OX376064.1, from coordinate 24,959,312 downwards.
AAAATATCCGAGATAGGAAGATGGATGACGTTAAAACGTATCTCTTTGTTTATCTAATTCATTTTGAACCTAAACTGTAATTGGGCAGTGTATAACTGAGCCCGCTATATTATATCAACAGCAATAAGCACATTAGGAGAAGACAAAACTTAGAAAAGAAGAGACAATATAGAATAACTTTTTAAACCATAGAGTAGCAACACAGGTCCTTAAACGACAGAGCATCAAGCTCAAACTCAAAACCATTTATTTTAATTAAACCACTTACATGTACTTTTGATTTGTCAGAGTCAGTCAGTCAGAAAGTTGAAGCTAGATTCTCGTTCCAAACAGTAGGTTTCTATGGAGAAGAACGAGAAGGAAACTCCATGAACACTCTTTTAAAATCTATAATATACTAGATTCTGCCCGCGACTTCGTCCGCGTGAATGTCGGTTATCGCAAAAGCAAGCGAAGTCGCGGATTAAAAAGTAGCCTATGTCCTTCCCCAGGGTTCAAGCTATTTTCATGCCAAATTTCATTAAAATTGGTTCAGCTGTTTCATCGTGAAAGTGTAACAGACAGAGTTACTTTCACATTTATAATATTAGTATAGGTTACAAATTTAAGTCATCAATAGTCCCAATTCATGTCCTCTACAATCTTCAGAACCACAAACAATATCCTACTGTAACTATCTTCTCCAGAATCGTCGCAGGAGTTTACCACTCCTACGTCGACCACGACACGCTGTCCTCCGGGACAGGAGTACAGCGCATGCGCGTACCGCTGTGACAGACTGTGCGACTACTTCCGAAGATCACTGGTTGCAAAAGGACGGTGCATTGGAGAGGTGAGAACCCAAAACTTAAAACATTTATTGAATTATTGACACACTTCTACTTTGTTACCAGCACGTGTAGCAGGACCACGCTATGTCTACGGAAAAATAGACATACTGACAGGAAGAATAGACATTGCATACTGACAGGAAGAATAGACATTGTCTATTACATACTGACAGGAAGAATAGACAATGTCTATTCTTCTACGGAAGAATAGACATACTGACAGGAAGAATAGACATTGTCTATTCATAGCGTGGTCATGCTACGCGTGCTGCAATGTGAATGACTATTTTTGTAATGTAACAATAAATCATTTATGGTTTTTGGTGTCCTAGTGACAGCAGAACACTGACTCCTAAGTCCAGGATCACCTAGTTTAGGAGTCAGGGTTTACCTTATCTGTGTGACCTTTAGCTAACCAAGTTATGTGCCATAGTCTTAAGCAATGTAAAGGTTTTTGTATCAATAAAGATTATTATTATTATTCCTTCAAAATGTATCAAATTTTTTGAAGTAATATATTCGAATATTTACGATAAATATTTAATATTTTTATTTATTTTAAATTCATGCACAAAGGTACACACCAGCACATCAAGCCATACCAAACTATCAAATTTTCCCAATTTAATAGAAACCTTATTCTTTTGGTATAAAGTTGAAAGTCTATCAAAGAAATTTGACAGATTGTACTAGCTTGATGTGCTTGCCTCTGTACAAAGGCGCTTAGGCATTATCTACCAGCCAATCTAGGGCGGTGAGGAAATAGTGTGGCAGGTGTATATAAAAAAAAAAGTTACAAATATATAAACTACACATACTCATACAATATTATCTAGTGTACCATTATACCTCCAGAAATAAATATAAATAAAAGAAAAGAAACTTTATGAAGGTTTATGAGATGAATTATGCTGTATTCTAAGCATATCTTAATTTACTAGTCGTCTTTCAGATGATGAAAGTACTCATAGAGATGAATTTTTATTTTATCACACGATCAAACTATGTAACACCAATTTTTTTTTTCATATTTTATCCGTGGTAGGTCTCTTAAGACAAGTTCTTCACGCGTATTCATTAGTACCTCCTGTAAAATGCCTAGTATATTAAAAGCCAGCTTATATTAGATATGGTTTTATTGAAACAATACGCCAGCTAAAAGACCTTTTCCTATCTAGATGTGCGTTGAAGGCTGCATTGGAGCTCCATGCGCTTACGACTCTTACTGGCGCGATGAAAAAACCTGCGTACCCAAGAAGGACTGTACCTGCTTTGCTGACGATAAGATCGTTAAGGTACGTCATTAGGAGCAGATGTTTTAAATCTTATTACTTTATTACTAGCACTTATCCCGCGACTTCGTCCCCGTACATCCTCAAGGACCCTTTTGAACTCTTCACGTAACCAGAGGCCTGGCCTATTCTTGTGCCAAGAAATCAGTATTGCCATACAACGTGGCAATGTTGCCAGCCTTTTGGGCACGTGTCGCATTGACAACTATTTTGACGAATTTGTTGATGCCCTATAAGCTCTCCTCTTTTTTATAAAATAAACATATTAATTTTATTATTATTTATAATTTCTGTAATCATGTCATTATGAATTGTAAATATAAAAAAAATACACTAGATATTTTACCATCATGTCAACCTTAAGACGCCCACTGCTAGGCATAGGTCCGCCGAGGGAGATTCAGCCTTAATCGCCATGTTTGGCCGATGCATGTTGGCGATTGAAGTAGGTGTTATGGTACTCAGAAGGACGCTGCTGCCCATCCTCTGGTCAATATCCCTCTGTCGCCTTCTACGACACCCACGGGTAGAAATGTGGTGGTGCTATTCGCGACCGGCATCACACGGTTTGTATTTTACCAACATTAAAACAAAACTTTGTTTTCCCTTTAGCCGAACGGCGTTGTAGTAGACGGCTGCATCAAATGCCAGTGCCTCAACAACGAGTTCCACTGCGACTCCAGCGAGTGCGTCATCGTGGGCACACCGATCGAAGGGTCCACCCACCAGCCCATCATCGAGCCTCATATTCTGCCTACACCTAGGACCACCACTACCACTACCACGACGACTACGACTACGCCTAAACCGCCGACAATTGTGACTGTGACCTCGAAGCCTCCTGAATGCTCTCCGGATGAGTAAGAAACTTTTATTTGATCTTTCTACAAAATAATGAAGTATATTTTAATTACAAAGTGCATTTAACAGTTGGAGATCACTTTTTAAGTGAGAAATCGCTTGTGTTAGGAGACTCCGCTCTTCCACTTAGCATTATCCATAAAATTTCAATTGAATGTGTTTTAGATTTAGTAACACTAAAGTTTATTAGATATACCGATCACAACTAAGAGTAACTTAAGTTAGATGCTAATCCGCGATGTTCGTATAAAGTAATTTGTCAACTAAATTTAAATGGTATTGAACATTATTATCAATACAATACATAAGTAGGTCGCTGCGTTTGTAGTCAACAGTATGTACGTAAACCGTGCAAATGCTTTTATTGTACCGGTTTTTGATAGGTCCTCAAAATTTAATAAATATACGAACGAAGAAGCAATATGGCATTTTCATTAAATGCCACATTACTTCTTCGTTCTCCTACAATAGACCACCTGTAAGTAGCTCCTTCTATGTCTCATTTCCACTTATCCCTACAGCTACATGGACCTCATGTGGGGTGACCAGCCTCTCCCTGACTCTGCATTCAGCGCCAGTTCCGTCGCTAGCGCACTGTTCGAGCCGCAGTACGCCAAACTCAATGGACATCCTCTTGATGTCACAGGTAATATTATTTAGCAACTTTTAGTAATTAGACTGCCTCGTTTATTTATTTATTTATACTTCATGCACAGAGGTACAAATGCGGACTCATTGCCTTGGGTATTCTTTACCAGTCAACCAAAGGTAGTGAAGAAACAAGATGACAGGTAAATAAAAAATAAAAAACACGAGTACTTAAATTTTCGGGCGTTAAATAAAGATGAAAATAAATTACCTGGTCACTAGGCCACGAGATCATCAAAGCCATGCATTTTCCACTTTGTTTCAACATGAGCAAAGTTGATATTTATTTATCAGTTAAAACCTCTTCCCTGCCAAGAACCTGCCACATTTATGTCTATCTTTTAGGATACTTCAACACGATATTAATGTTAACATGAAAATAAAAATACACTTTTACTTACTTAACTCCTAATCTCCAGCTGGCAGTTGGAACCCAATAAAACAAGACACAAACCAGTACATCCAAGTGGACCTGCCGCACCCTGAGCCAATTTTCGGCGTGGTGCTACAAGGCAGCCCACTCTTCGACCAGTATGTCACCAGCTACGAGGTCTTGTATGGAGATAGTGGAGATAAGTTGGAGGTCGTGAAAGGACCCGATGGAAAACCTAAGGTATGAAGTAATAGTTAACATTAGAACTACAACTTTGCGTCTGAAAATAAATTAACTGCGCTCTAGGCCATGACATCATCAAAGCAATATATTTTCCACTTTATTTCAACTCCAACAAAGTTGATATTTGTTTGTAAGTTAAAACCGAACCGAAAACAGGGCTGTACATATTCCCATAGTCTAATAATAGCTACATAAAACAAAATATAAACAAAAATGAGACGCAAAGGAAACATTTTACTTATGTCTGTCACGAGCAAAAACATGTAAACAGTTGCTCTCATTCTAAACTGATTTTCTCCTAAACTTTTAATTGAAATGTTATGGAGTTACGAATAGGGTATTTTTTTAAATGCAAACTACTATAACATTGGTTTTATCTATAAGTTAAAATAGTTATTTCACGAGAAAATTGCTTTTGAATTTTGCAATCTGTCATACATATTTATGCTCGTGACTGTACATAGGTGGAGAGATAGTTACAGTTTAGGTGAATTGTCTGGTTCAAAACCATGGTTCAACAAAGCAAATTTTTCCCTCAGGTATTCGAAGGACCGTCAAACAATAACACTCCAAAGAAACAGATGATAGAACCTCCCATAGAGGCGAAGGTCCTGCGCATCCGTCCTCTAACCTGGCACGAAGAGATCGCCGTCAGGTTTGAGCTGATCGGCTGCAAAGAAGTGCCAAGTAAGTGTGTGTATTGTAGTACAATAGAAACTCGAATATCCGAACTAATTGGGACCGACACTAGTTAGGATAATCAAAAGTTCGGGTAATCGAAATGTGGGTTTTTTGGGACAAGATCAAAAGAAAATTACACCTTTTTACAGAAAACATATTTTTGATCTGAAACATCTATAGCCGCACGTAAAACCGATTTCTGGCGTGGCGACGCATGCCGTAGCGACGTGTCGCCACGCTATATGTTGGTATATATATACAGTCTATATGCAGTAGTCACTGATTAAACGAATTAAGTAGTCACGATTTGAAATAAATTCGTAAATTTTTGTATTTAATGAAAATAAATGTTTATTCAATAAATAGTCATCGTTATCTGGAAAAAAAATCGTAATATTTTATTTTTTCATTATGACATATTTAGTTCCTATCACAATCTGTTCTTTTCTGCATATTACTTTTACAAAATAATGTCGATGTTTCACATCTGCCAGGCGTCCCGTGACGGCTCACATTTTTTCTATCTGCGCGCTGCCTGTAAGAAATCTCAAATCAAAATCAAATTATTTATTTGGAACAAAAAACATGTTTACAGATTTATGTGTTCGTTAACAGCTACATTAGTTTAGAACTGTGTCGTAGCCATTAGCGCCCACCTCCGAGAGGGGAGACGTCGGCGTTCCAATATTACATAGGTATAATTGAGTTATTAATTTTTTATCTATATAATAATAAAGACTCAATTGTATAATATAATTAAAAAATCAATCTAAATACATGCTTACATTAAAGTAGGGCGCGGAATCTCCGTAAGCGGACTAACAACGTTCGATGAAACAAAATTTGCGCCAACGTTCGGATAATTGCACGTTCGGATAATCTAACTCAATAATTGAAGGTTCGGATAATCGAGGTTCGGATAATCGAGGTTCTACTGTGCTATCATTTGTTCACGTGAATGACGATTATTGGTGACACAGATAAAGGATTGAAAAATAGCCCTTATTTATTTATTGTAAAGGGCGTCACAAACGGCGAAGATACTATAATATTTTTTGTTAGGATAAAATATCGCTCACTATACAGTTTGTATGAACTATCATAAACGGCGAAGATACTATAATATTTTATTGTGTAGTGAGCTATATTTTATCTTAACATAAAATATTATAGTATCTTCGCCGTTTATAGACGCCCTTTAAGGCTCGCCAATAGCTTCTGTATAAAAAATAATCAGCCTGTCAGACAATTATACAAAACATAAAAATAATAAAATTATGTAAAATTAAAAAAAAAAGGTAGGGTTCATAGGGCGTGTGCTTACTTGGATCTGCTTTATATTCACATGATAATCTAGATAGATATTAGGGCTTCGGCTGGTCCGTGTGGTGTCGGACGTAAAGAATAGCACCATCCCATATCTTCCCGTGGGTGTCGTAAGAGGCGACTAAGGGACTCACCAGAGAATGGGCAGCAGCTTTCTCTGTGCCTTTGTAACAACCATACTGCGATCGCCAATCCGCCTGCCAAGCGTGGCGATTATGGCAAAACCCCCCTTTGGGGAGGCCTATGTCCAGCAGTGGACGTCTTTCGGCTGAAATGATGATGATGATGATCTTCGCCGTTTATTGACGCCCTATAAGGTTCGCCAACAGCTTCTGTATAAAAAATAATCAGTCTCGGACTGATGCAGTAGCCAGTCACATGCCAACCAGCTGAACCAGCATGGTTAAAAGTTAGATAACTCGTAGAATAATAAAGACTTCAGAAAATAAGATAAAAAATCCCCAAAAAAGGTAATCACAATTTCAAGTGAACAGTAAATTTTCGCCAATTAATTAAGAAAACTTATTAGTTATTGATATAATTATTGTAATGGGAAGAAATTGCAAATTGCAATAAGGTCATACATTTTATTACCTGTATGTCTATTCTGTTACAACCTCCCTCGGTGAACACCTAATTGAAGTGAGCTGTCATCCGTCCGTCTGCTTTGTCAATCGCTAGCATCGGGACGGAGGACAGTTCATTTCACCTAGGTGTTCACCGAGGGAAATTGTTACAGAATAGCACTGCTGTTTTTGAATTTAACAAATAGTATTTTATTTACCTAACTAGCATCAAGCACGGTGACTGAAGAGACACAGACAACACCGACTACGGAGTCTACGACAGTTACTACGCCAAGTACGCCGTCTACGCCTACGCCTACGCCTAAAACCACGATCGCTGCTCCACTGATTATAACTAGTACCGTGTCCCCGCCGCCTAAGTGTAATCCCGATAGGTAAGATTATTGTTTATATTAAAGACTAACACTTTGAATGCGACTACGTTCGCGTGAATTTTGTCAAGGATTAAGTTTTTAATAATGCAATTTACCCTAGTGTTAGTCAGGGATAATCGTAGCTTTCGATTGGTGAAAGAATTTTTGAAATCGGACTAGTAATTTTTAGTTAAATCGTAGCAAACAAACAAATCTTTTCACTTTATAATATTAGTGTAGACTAGCGACCAGCCCCGACTTCGCTTGGGTAAGATTTTCATAGAAAAATACCTTCCAAATTTCCGACTTCAGTGGATTTCCAATAAATTTATTTAATACAAACCTTGTCCTGACAATGACGTAAGCAGAAACTACAAAACAGCCGAGTCGTTCTCAAGTGATGATCTTTCATATATGCGGCAATAGATTTTTTATTTATATAGATTTAGAAACTACTCTTGAAAAAATATGACCACTAATAGTAGAGTATATATTCAATGGATAGGGCGTCCTTTTGGTAAATGAGAAATGATGTATGAGCTTTTTTGTAAAATTTAAGAAACACCTTAGCCTTTTCTTTTTTAATTATTACGAGTATTTATTTTATGGACAAGTGACCCGCTTGTTGCATTTGTTATTATTTAAATTCTCGTAAAGAAAATGCCGTTTCTTTCGTGAAACTCGCTTTAAAAACAGAAGGCCTATTCTGGAGAAATCTCCCTTGCTGAATTTAGGTACGATTCAAACTTTATGTCGGCTCTAAACACGAGTCTAATAATAATAATAATCCTTTATTGCAGACGTAAAACATCCATAGATTGTTAGTAATACATTGAATCTTAGGAACTATGTTAGTAATTTACCTATTATTAAATGGTACCGACACTATAATTACTTTGATTATCCTATATGAAGGCTAACCCAGTGCCTCCAGATAGGACTTTCAATATGTACAGCAATGACCCTTAGGTAGCTGTTGGGGCTGTCCCTAACTCTGCGCATCAGCGACGCTGCCCTTTTTCGAATTATGGCATGGTAGCTATCTACTTGAGATTCGGCAAACATCGCTGACGCACTACAGTGTCGGGGCAGCCCCATCAACACCCGGAAGGCATTGTTGTACTGAACTCTCAGGGTGCTTCGGACTCGCTGCGTACACTTGGCCCACAGGCTGCAGGTATAAAATGATTGGCAGAAGGCCCTAAACAGTGTTATTCTAATGGCTGCGTATTAACAATTTCACATGTGAGAGGGAGTGAGGGGAGGGGCAATGCGCAGTCAGTAGCGCACTTCACAACCGCCATTACGTTTGAATCGAACTGTACCTAATGCTAGGAATTCACAGCTCACCTCAAGGTCAATTCACCGTAATTATATTATAAGAAAGATTTTTACAGAATAACACGGCGGGTTTCTTTTGTGAAACGAATGCCTTCCTTTTATATATATATGCGAACCAAGGGACGAGTGAAACTATTATACCCTGTCCATTAGGTTATTAGTTAACAGCTGCCTTAGAATATAACTCGGGAATAGTTATGTTAACTTTAAAATGCGTTATAAAATAAATAAATAAACTGCCTTATATTATTGGATTATATTAATCGTGACCTCTTACATTATTACTTAAATACATAATTCAGTATGCGTATCAGTTTTGCCAAAAAACATAAATATAGTTCACTAGTTCCAGCTGTCAACAAACGGTTAAACCAGTGGACAGAGTGTAGAAACAACAATAAGGCCAAATAAAAATTTTCACAGATAAAAATTCAAAATTAATAGATACAAGAAGGTAGAAGACAGCTACTTAATATAAATAAAATCGAAAGAATAGGTAAGGTAAGATAAGAGAAATTATGCTATGTTTTCAAAAAAGCTACACATTACGATTTTATGTTGTGTTATTGCAGCCGCCCTCGTATTCACAAATAACAGCATGACACTTTTCTATAACAGTTATTTGGACCTCATGTGGGGAGACCAGCCTCTCCCTGACTCATCGTTCAGCGCCAGTTCCGTAGTCAGCGCACAGTTTAAGCCGCAGTATGCCAAACTTAACGGAAAGCCTCTTGATGTATCAGGTAATAAGAGTTCTAGCAATCATATCAGGTTTTTCTTAATAGGGTATAAGGGTAGATGACACAATCAACCAACCAACCAGTCAGCCAACCAATCAGCCAACATGCATTTTATGAGCGATCAAAATGCGATTAGATTTTGGATGGCAGTTTATGCTTAGGTCATCACTTCTAGTTAGTCATTTGCCAACTTAATTTTTAAGCTTAATTAGTATATGTCGATTCCTACGAGTACTTTTTCAATTTTGCATGTTCAATATAAGATATTCCATCTTATACACGGCTCATCTTTAATCTACTCCACCTATAATTTAATGTACAGACGCCAGCACATTAAGCTACAATAATCCTTACGGATTGTTGTTTCTTTAATAGATTTTCAACTTTATTGCAAAAGGATAAGGTTACATTCCGTGCAAATTAGCAATTAGTTTGATTGAAAATAGATTAAACTTACCATATTTCCAACAGCCGGCAGCTGGAACCCAGCAACTCAAGACACGAACCAGTACATCCAGGTGAAGTTCCCCCGACGAGAGCCGGTGTACGGTGTGGTGATGCAGGGCAGCCCACTCTTCGACCAGTACGTCACCAGCTATTACGTGTTGTACGGAGATGATGGACATACCTTCTCCACTGTCAATGGTCCTGATGGGAAACCGAAGGTGAGAAAGAATATTATCCTTTTTAATATTGACTGATATTAAAAATTAGCAACCCCGGCTTGCATCGCAAGGGTGTACTTGTAATCTACTTATGTGGCAACATGTCAAAAGAGTGAGATCCTATACATATATATTATACTTAGTCTGGCCATAAATACTGTTAGAATTAAAAATAAGATATGATAATTTGGAGTCCCTAAAACAATTCATACGATTGGCAGTGAAGAATTTTCCCATGGAAAGAGTGCGTGCTTCTATTGATAACTGGCCTTAACGTTTAAAGGACTGTATTGCAGCCAATAAAAACCACATCGAATAAGCTTTTTATATTTTAAATTGTTTTTTATTTATGTATTAAACTAACACACTGTAAAAGTAATAAGTATTATTTACAATAAAAAAAAATTTTTTTTCTTCGTGACAATATTTATGGCAAGACTAGGTACACTAGCACTTTGCCCGTGAGTTCGCCCGCGTGAATTTTCTCAAGGATCCCTATTTTTTTCAATTGATAAAAATATAGCCTATGTTACTCAGGATTAATGTACCTTCCTAATGATAAAGGAATTTTAAAAACAATCAAATCTTTCCTCTTTATAATATTACATTAATTATTATCGTCGACACTGCTTCTTAACTTACTAGTACAGTCACGAGCAAAAACATGTAAACAGTTGGTGTCATTCTAAACTGATTTTGTCTTAAACTATTGATTCAAATGTTATGGGGTAGGGTATTTTTGATTCCAAAACTACTATAAAATATGTTTTATCTATAATTTGAAATAGTTTTTTCACGAGAAAATTGCTTTGAATTTTGCAATCTGTATACATATTTATGCTCGTGACTGTACATGTTTATTATTATTACAGTTCTGGGGTTTGGTTTTTCTTTCTGTATATTATACTAACTTTCTGTGCTTACAAGTCATGTTACTTAAAATTAACTGGTCTTTTTTATTACCTTTTTTTCGTATTCCCCAGGTGTTCCGAGGCCCTGTAGACCACAAGACTCCTTCAAAGCAGATGATAGAGCCTCCAATAGAAGCCAAGGTGTACCGCGTTCAGCCTCTGACATGGCACGAAGAAATCGCTGTTAGGTTCGAGCTGATTGGGTGCAGAGAACCTTCCAGTTCAGACACCACTACCACTACTTATAGAGTAAGTATGACTTATAAACCCTCTTTTCTTTTGTGATTGAATAGCTAACAAGTCGACTGCCTACCTGATTTTAAGTGATCACCGATGCCTATAGACACTGCAATACTGGAAGCCTTGCAGATATGTTCCTATTTCATTTTACACGGTACTCGGGTGTAAAATTCTGTGGAACTTTGACCTTTTTTTACCACCGTAACCAGAAGGTTCCAAAGTATGGGGCAAAAAAAACATCGCAATAATATGAAGCATGTAACTATCAGGTATCTACACCCCGTTATATTTCGAATGCTCCCAACAAAATAAAAAGTAAGTACCTTAAAAATATTCAACGATATATTCAAATATTAAAAAGTTGGCACTGTTTAAAATTGTTTTAGATACTATCAAGAATATCGGAAAAATTCCATTGTTAACTCACTTAAACAGAGCAGTACTTATTAACTAAAGAGATAGTTTATTTTTTCGTTTGAACACGTTATTGAGCGAAACTATTGTTTCAATTATAATCATGGCTTCCTTTCCTTTTTACTTTTCTTCTTAATTGTGTTTTTACACCCAATATTTATCTACATGCTGACTTTTTCAATGCATATGTATAAATAAATAAATAAATAAATAAATAAATAAAATCTTTATTGACATATTTTGTAGGTACAACGAATTTGTGAACCCCGACTCCTGTGCTAGTATTAACTGTATTACAGGAGCCAGTGTCTTCACCTTATATAGAATGACACTGATATTTATGTCGTCGTGAGAGTAACGATTTTAGCCAGTCTAAACAAAAAAAAAGTGTACAGAGGCCAGCACATCAAGCTACCCCAATCCGTCAAATTTGTTTGATAGTTTTTCAAATTGATTACCAAGAATAAAGTTCATGTTCAATTGGGAAAATTTGACAGTTTGGTATGACTTGATGTGTTGGCATCTGTACTTTCTAAGGTTACCTCGGACATCACTGACATCGGTGAAGGAGAACAACGTTAGGGTGTTACTACACCAATCGATCGATCGTCGATCGATGCCATCAATCGACATCGATCGACGTTGATCGATTGGTGTGGTAGCTTTGGCTGATCGACGGATACCGTTCCACTAACTAATCGATCGATGGCCGGTCGATGGCCGGTCGATGGCATCGGTCGACGTCGATCGATTATCCCCACCGATAATCCATCAGTAATAATAATCAAGCAGCTCGGTCGACGTCGACTAATAAATTCTACCATCGACCGACGATCGATCGATTGGTCTGGTAGAAACTATCGATCGACGTCGACTAATCCATTCTACCATCGATCGATGCCGTCGATCGATGGTCGATCGATTGGTCTGGTAACACCCTTAGGAAACCTGAACTTATAATCATTTACATAAAAGAGCAAGCGTAGTGTGATTAATGTTCGTGCCTTCTGTGTTCGAGAAGAAGCCTTATTACTTATTTGTCTACAGCCTCCACCCCAACGCTGCACGGAACCACTCGGCCTCGGCGCTGAACTGCCGGTGGACATGATCGAGGTCAGCTCCAACAGAGACGCGCGCCGCTTCTTCAAACTGGATGGAGACAGGGGCTGGAGGCCCTTGTACAGTACTCCTGGAGAGTGGATCATGGTGAGAAACTTTTTGTATGAGGCTGGAAGCTAAAAGAGTTTAGGTCTGCCAAAATCAACCAATACACAATTTTTGTAGTGAAACCTTTGTCACATATTGAGGATGATGAAGATAATGAGAATGAAGAGCGAGCTAAGTCATTATTCATGCTAGTTATAAACAACTAAACACATACACAGTCTTGAGTGCTTAGTAGCCTTGAAGTTTTTACGACGTACAGCTATTTCCCATTACTTACGAAGCTTAAGGTCCTTAAGAAATAAATGAACTCCGTCATTTTTTATATTGAGAAAATAGTAAATATGCATCAGTGTAGTAAAAATGCGTTGTGCATAATTTGGATGCACAGCGCATTTTTACTACACTGATGCATATTTACTATTTTCTCAATATAAAAAATATAGTTTTAATGCACAGACTAAAGTATTATCATGTCAGTGCCACTTTGTTTACGTCATAGTTCAGTGGCGCCTCTAATGGAAAAGTTTGGCAGTAACATTCCTAATTGAATGTTGACGTCTACTACCCGATTCTTTTTAAACTACGTATTTATTCTTTGTTGTAAACTGTAAGTTTTCCTAATAAAATAAATAAATAAATTCTTCCTCCCCAGTTCAACTTCACATCACCGCGCAACATAACAGGCATCAAGACCAAAGGCGGGCCCTACGGCTGGGTGTCCACCTACAAAATCATGTACACATCAGACCTATCCACCTTCAACCCTGTAGTGGATGACAAGGGGGCAGACAAGGTGTTCGCAGGGAACTTCGACAGGGAATCCACAGCTGACACGGAGTTCTACCCTCCGATTCACGCGCAATATTTGAAGGTGTTACCGTTGACCTGGAAGGATAATATTGAGATGAGAATCGAGCCTATTGGGTGCTTTGAACCTTACCGTGAGTTTTTTTTTTTATAAAGTTTACAGCTTTTGTCATTAAGCATACTCTTTAATCCCCCGGCACGTCTGTCTATCTGTCTGCTTGCCATAAACTTAAAAACTACTGAACGAATATTCATGCGATTTTCACCAATAAACGGAGTGATTCATGAAGATTTAGGTGTATAACCCTTGTCTGTGAACATGACTGCTGCAGTCATGTTGTCATTGTTTAACTATTGTGTCTGCTAACCTGCTCCGTAATATGACGATAATACCCGTACGAAGCCGGGGCAGGTCGCTAGTCTAAACTAATATTATAAAGAGAAAATATTTGTCTGTTTGTTTATTACGATTTAAGTCAAAAACTACTAGGCAGATTGCAAAAATTCTTTCACCGGTCCAAAGTTACATTACCCGTGAGTAACATAGGCTTTATTGCATTATTAAAAAATAAGGGGTCTTAAGATTAAAGGTGAGTTCCTGGAAGGAACCGAGATAAAAATTCTTGACAGACAGACAGACAGACGGAAAACAAAGTAATCCTATAAGGGTTCCGTTTTTTCCTTTTGAGGTACGCAACCCTAAAAATAATAAAACTTAAGAAAACTATTTTTTCTTTTGCCCCTAGCTGTTACCGAGATACTGCCAGAAGTAACAACAACCCGCTACCGAGAGCCAATATCAGAGCGAACAACCTGCGCGATATGTCCTGGGGTAGAGAAGCCAGAAGACACGTGCGATTGCAAGACACCCGCGAATTACTACGATGGAGAGAATTGCGTGACTAGAGACCAGTGTCCTTGTGTCGAGTCCTTCATGCCGTAAGTATAACGTTAAGGTGCGTACGGATAGCGCGTACATTGGTGCGCGTAGTCGGTTACGCGTGTCCTGGGGGCCAAGTCTGCTATTTTTATAATTTCGTCATTCCAACACGATCCCATTGTCATTTTGCTAAAAGTTCGTAATCTGCTAAATCCATAATGGTCGATCATTGGTCGGTCAATGTTCTCGTAATAGAATTGTGATATAATGACATTGTCAACAAATTTGAACATTTATTCATGCCAGATTTCATTTATATATATTTTTACATATTATTTAAAAGTGTTATAATAACAATAATAATAATAATCATTTTATTTCGGACAACTACGAGATCCATATATTGTTAGTAACAGGTTTGCACTTAAAAACTATTGTTAGTACCGTAACTAAAGACTAATTAATGAGAAGACCACCCACCACTAGAGCAACAAAATACTAGGGTATAAGTCTTCTCACACATTGCCTTACTATTGTGGAGGACATATCGGCCGCCACAGTCTTGAGGATGCTGTTGTGACTGCCTCTTACTCTACTCAGCAGCGAGGCCGTTTTTTTGCGGATTATAGCATGAAACCCATCGGTATGGGTTACCGCGAACATATGAGAGGCACTGCAAAAACGAGGCAATCGCAACAGCATCCTAAAAACATTATTATATTGGACGCGTAGGGCATCCAGCGATCTTTTCGAGTAGTTGACCCAAAGATTACCGGTGTAAAAACTCTGACAGTAAGCTTTGAACAGCGTTATCTTTACTTGGTCAGTACACCGCGCAAATCTTCGTGCCAACATATTACCCCTGACCGCCAGAGCCCTACGTTCCCGTTCAATGTCAGCATGGTCACTGAGGTCGTCGGTAAGAAAATGCCCAAGGTATTTAAACTTTTTCACTCTACGTATTGAAACACCGTTTATGGCAAGTTCGAGTGTACTTTCCCGGCACTTACCCGCGACCCCAAAGACCATGTATTCACATTTTCTTGCATTATATATTAGTCCATGTGCAGCAGCGAAGGTCTCACATACCTTAAGCAACTCCACGATCGCTCCTGGCGACGGGCCCAGCAGCACCATGTCATCCGCATAGCTGATGTTGTTGCAACTAACGCCACCCACCCTGCATCCGACACGCATGCTGCTGAGCTCGGCAATGAGGTCATTAACATATAGATTGAAGAGCCGGGGAGACGAAAGACCACCCTGCCTCACCCCGCACTCCAATCCATATGACTCCGAGAGCGCATTAGACCATTTAACACGGTTTGTTTGATTAAGATACCAATACTGAAATACACTGAGCAGTTCCTCCGGTATACCCCTACTCCTCAGTTTGCTCCAAAGCACGTCGTAAGAGACCAGATCGAAAGCCTTGGAGAGGTCAAGGAAGCAGGCGTACACTGGCGTCCTACCTGCCTGGCGTTATAAGCAATATGAAGTAGTAAGAAGTTCGTATACTAAGTCAGTCATTAATTTGTCATTATGTACGAGATTACCATTCTATATCAATGGAGTGTCATTGTTTGACCATTGGAAAGTCATAATGACGCCATTATATTAGTAGATTACCAAACTTGTCAAAATCAACAATTATGAAATCAATGATAGACCATTCTGACACTATTGTAATAGCAGACTTGAGGCCCTGGAACGCCATGTCCATACTTGCAGCTACGCGTACAGTCTTGGGGAACGTGTACCGCGTGAGCTAGCTCGCAGCGCGAGCCGCCGTCAGTCGGTTTTTGTTCGCACGTCAAAGAGGACGCACACGACCGGATACGCTATATTTGGACGGCAAAATGAATAGACACGCGTGTTCTTCGAGTTTGGTTTGTTTGTTTGGAGCTAAGTTTGTCAGAGTCGTGGCGAATGACTGGGACTCGCGGAGCGCTCTGGATCGATTGACCTCGCGTGCAGGTTCGCGGCGGTCCGTACAGGAGCTGTACGCGTATCCAATGTACGCGTGGACAGTGTTTCCCAACTACGCGTAACACAGGAACGCGCTATCCGTACGCACCTTTATAGTAACTATCCTGTTAGTCTCGTGGCGAGCGTTGAAATGTAGTCAAGGTGATTGAGGGAACCAAGTGTTCATTCGAGAGTTAGGTTTATTAATAACCCAATAACCCAATTTGGCGATGAAATAAAGTACTCCGACAAGTAAAACAGTCAGTATTATTATCAAAAGTATCTTCTCAATACTGAACAGTGGTCTAAAGATTGGCTGGTGGTGGCAATGGTTTCGCCGTTTGCGTTTTGAGCTATTACTACTTCTTCTCTTTATTGTCTTATGTCTTCCTTCTTCAGTTTTCTTTAATTTTCGGTTCCATCCTTTTAACGTTCTTAATTCGCAGAGGGCCAGTAGACAAAATCCCATTTATAATAATGATAATTCATTTATTTCAGGCTGCATAGGCCCATAGATAAATACCTTAACCTAAACATACATATTTTATAATTTGTAACTATTGTTAGTAGCAAAGACTTAAGACTATTTGTTAGTAGCACTTCACTTTGCACTGAACTATCTTTGTGCCGTCCTGTGGCACTTGCCACAGCCACAACTTGCTTGCGCTTGTGGTGCTTGCTTGATTATGTTAGCGTTAACGTCAACGGAAAAGTAAAATATTGTATGGAGTTGACGTTTTCTTACCAGATGTCATGTGATGCAAATATGTCAACGGCCATACAATTAGATTTTTCCGTTGGCGTTAACGCTAAAAGAAAAAGTATTTTGTCTATAGGCCTAAGTCGGAAAAATTGATATGGTGACCTTCATGCCTCGGCACTTAAAGGTCGTTTATCCTACGCCTGATTTCTAGTCGTGTCTATGATAGCAAGGGAAGGGGGGACTTGTGTTCGCATACACTTATGCATTATTATATATCCTGCATACTTAGCCAGTCTTTATTGAGATTGCCACCATGACCGAAATTGGGTCGGTAGAATAATATTATAATCAGCGTACGACACATGTCCCGGCTGTCTAGTATTGTATTGAAAGACTGTCTGTATTTGTATTATCAACCTTAATATTAGTAGTAGTAGTATGACGGACTGGTGTCTGCAACTCCACGTCTCAACGCATATTTTGCGTACAGATAAATGCAATGCTAGTATAAAAAAAATATCTAAAAAGTTTTTGGAACTGGTCTGATTGAAAACACTCATTTAACCACATATAACAGAGATTTACAATACCTGTAATTTATAACATGGGAACTCTATAAAATTCCTAATAGAGATAACTTGTTCCGGTCATCAGGTATCCAGTAGGGTCAACATTCCGGGGTGCGAACTGCGACCAGTGCGTGTGCAAGCTCGGAGGTATCACAGCTTGCGAACCCGTGAAAGAATGCAAGTGTGCGCCGGTAAGTACTAGATAAAATACTTTTAGTCAGATTTTTGTTAAAAAGGTAAAATCGCATAGTTCATATTTTACTGACCTAACTCAAAAAGCAGTTCTGTGGGAAATCGCAATAAACGTTTTTGTAATCAGAACTTGCCTTGCATAATGGTTTAAGGTTATAATGTAACCCCGTTTAGCAGCTAGATATCGAAAAAAATTCGAGATAGAATGACGCTAAAACGTATCACTTTGCTTCTCTAACTCATTTTGGAGCTAAACCGTAATCGATCAGTTTATCATTGAGCGTGCGATATAAAGAGGTAAAGTTTGAATTTAATCGCATCCGATTTCGAAACATTTTTGGAATGCTACATTATTGCCGAGTGTCTATGACATTCACAATGTATGTATGTTTTGTGGCAAACTTGACTGCAACGCAGACGAAGTTGCAGTCAGAAACTAGTATAAACCTATTGTATAACATCGAGGTCTATGTCCTAGCTGTGGGACAACGTTTTATTTTTAATAATTAACTTTTCACACTAGGATCTAGTACCAAAGCTATCACCATCGACCTGCGAATGCATCTGCCAACCTTGCCCTATCGCTACCAAGATTTGCCCCACGAGCAAGCTCTGCCTGCCTCTAGAGAAGTGGTGCGACGGTCTCCAAGACTGTCCTGATGATGAGAGGAACTGTACGGTTACCACGGTCACCACACCTAGAACTACTGTCGCTGAAGTTGTGGTGGTTACCACTCGAGCGCCGCCGACTGTCGCTGCCGAGGTTACCACGGCTAAACGTGAGTAATATGGAAGGGACATACTAACTAACCACTATTACCGCCATCAACTATTTTTTATAGTTACAATTTCATGTTT
Source organism: Charanyca ferruginea (assembly GCA_947361185.1). NCBI lineage: Eukaryota > Metazoa > Arthropoda > Insecta > Lepidoptera > Noctuidae > Charanyca > Charanyca ferruginea. The sequence goes on along the minus strand of OX376064.1, from coordinate 24,940,663 downwards.
TTTTTTTATCTGATCCATAATTTTTTACCGCTTTGCTCAAAGTACAACACGTTTTTTGAAATAACAGAAGAAAACTAAATTCTTGGGAGGGGTGGGGGGGTCTTTATCCTGTTCACAATAAGATTAGACATAAACACAAACCTTTTTCAGTCCCTTCAACCGATTTTGACTTCTATTTCAGTAGTAGGCTTAAGGATGACATTAGAGGCAAAAAAGTGGTTACAATAACAACTGTTTACTGCAGTTGCCATTTGTCATGCTACCAACGCAATATAAGTCAAAATCGGTTGAACGGACTGTAAAAAAGGTTTTTGTAATTGTCTAATCTTATTGTGAACAGGGTATAGAAGCATTTAAATTTCTTTCGTTCTTACAACTATCATAACAGGCATTAACCTAATGCGACAGTGTGGTTATCAATATCAACTAATAAGTATACTTATGTATAATTAATGAATGAATCATGATATTTATAAACTCAATAAAATAAAATTTAAAAAATTACCTACTCAACCTACGTAACCACGAATATAATTTCTTTCTCTTATTTACCTTTCATACTTTTGCGAATTCACTCAAACTACACGAGAAAACATCCAGTTTCTCAAAAAGTATCTCTTGGACTTCGTTCACTACAGGGATTGCTCGAGTGAGGGTTATTTTCGCCAGGAGATTGCTCTGGCCACGGGCAGTGTGTGTATCTTATGATTATGATTTTGACTTGACATGACTACTTTTTTAGACAAGAGCACAGAACGAGTTGTAGTAACCAAACAGAAATTGAAATATAAAATCTGTATCCTGTAAATATATGTATATTTATCTATCCATTCTAAAAATTGACTAGACTGTGATGTAGCAATCAGACTTAACAATGCTCCCAACATTCAAAATTAAACGTTGACTTTTCCCATTGGCCATTGGTTAAATTGGATGGAAACCAATGACATGTATATGGTTCTAGGGCGCCTATCGATCCATCGACCACACCCTATCGGTGGCCGGTCTGGGCCCAAACCGAGAATCTTGTCCCCATGGAGGAAAAAGACCGAACGACTTCACAAAACTAAAACGAACCAAAAAATTAATAAAACTCGTGGTAAGAACGGAGTGCCAAAGTGTGAGTTTTTGAACGTATTCAATCGTTAACGTAAATGTTCAGTAACGTAAAATTTGTTTCTTATTATTGTCACTAAATGGTGCTATTTTAATTTCAGGGTACCAAGTGTGAGTTCTTCTTTAACCTATCCGATCGTGTTAACATAAACGGTCACTTATTTCAATTTGTATGGAATAATTGTATTTGCCATTGTTGTCACCAGACGACGCCTTTTCTGATTCAATACAAATTGAAGTTTACGATAGCACGATCGAATATATTAAAAAACCTACACTAGGCACTCTAAAATAGCATCATTTCGTGACTCTCACTAAGCACTCAGTACACATCGAAGTTTGCCTTGACGCGTTAAGTACGTTTCCACCAGGCACTTTGCTCGTTACCATGAAACATAACATAATCTTTAAAATTATATTTAAGAGCACCTAAAAAAATTGACACTGCTATTACTAAATGCATGTTGTCATAAATTCGCTGCTATTAGTTCCCCTTCAAAAGATATGTGGCAGGGAAAGGATACAATATTGGATTTGATTAAATCACTGAACTGTTTTAGTGAAATTGTATACTTTTGGCATTAGATATGTCGCAGGCCAGACATACCATTACCCTGGAACAGACGCCAACACATCAAGCCATGCCAAACTGTCAAATTTTCCTAATTGAATATGAACCTTATTGTTTTGTAATAAAGTTGAAAATCTATCAAAGGAATTTGTCAGATTGTTGTAGCTTGATGTGCTGGTCTCTGTACTATTGGGGATTTGATTACATCTGCCGTGAATTGTACTATTTCTCTGCGTCATTTCTAATACCAGATATATATGAGGACACACTACACTACTACTACATGTTAAAGCAAAATAGTATTTTTGTACAAGTAATGGGATCTAAATAAATTACTTCTGTGACAAAAAAATATAGTATTCACCTTAAGAAGTATAGGACTATGACTTTCATTGGTACGGTCGAACAAGTTATTTGGTTTACAGGCAAAAATATTCATCTTTCTACTACACTGACAATATATATATTTTTTTTATGTTTAGCACGTATGGCTGGAGATTAAAATAGAAAAAAATATATAAAATTGTGAGTGTAGTAGAAAGATTAATATTTATGCTTGTAAACCAAATAGCTTGTTCGACCGTCATCATTAACTTTAATTTACAATTATAGTTATTTTGCAACACTGTCATAAAAAAGACAGATTGAGAACATTTTCTTGTTGACATGGTGCTAAGATTTTATTATGATGAAATCAAATAAAATTATTTATTTGCATAGAATGTAAGTGAACATATTTGGTGACTTACAAAATGTCCTAAACATTCTGGCTGGCATTCTAGTTTATGTCTAAACATACAAATAAAAATGGAATATAATAAAAAATAACGAGCGAGATAAATAGATAATTAATTATATTATGAAACAATTCAGTGTTAGCGAAAATAATCTACGTTACACCTTGTTATATATTAAAAAATCAGTTTCCGTACGTTTGTGCTCGTAAAACACGAAAAGTAGTCGATGGGCTGACTTTATTTTTTTAGACAACGTTGCATTTAATACTTTTTATTCCAAAACAACGATATGACACTGAGCCACAACGAAGCGGCCGGGTTTAGCTAGTTATACAGTACAAAATATCAAAATAGTGAACTGTAAAGAATTTGAAGATTTTTAAGGGACGTCTTTGAGTGCGGACGATGACCAATGAACTAAAGAACTATAATAAGACGACAATTTTAACTTTTGGTTAAAAAATTGACAATAAAACTGACTTCATAACAAAACAACTACACTTTTAATACTTCAATATTAATAAAAACTTAACACTCATTATAAAACTACATATTTCTTCCAGCTCCCGAATGTCCGAAGGTGGAATGTCCTCCTGGCTACAGCATCTACTACACCACTACTGTACCAAGTACCTCTCAACCTTCATACGGTTCTGCCTCTCAACTTCCACCACCAAGACCCAGGTACTCCTACCAGAGATACCAGAGAGGAGGGTATTCGAAAGGAGGTTATTCTAAGGGAGGATATGCCAAGACTGGATACTCGAAGGGTGGCTTCTCAAAGGGAGGATATAGTAAGCAATTTTTTTTAAACGTAAACTTTTTGCGAGACATACCAATTTGGTCCATATTAGCTTTCTTATAAGATTCAAACCCCCAAATTTCGAAACAAACATGTCTGTCGCTTTAATGCAAGGAGTACTTTAAATGGGTGTGGATTAAAAATTCAACTGAAGTTAGCTTTTATGGCCGCGTTCGTGTCTCTTCATTTAGTAATCTTAATGTGTGTAGAACTGTAGATAGATATCGCGAATATCAATTTATCAAGTGCATTTATTATGCAAACAGAGGACCCCGTTAGGAATAAAGTTCAACTTGTATTTTTATACTCACACGTACACATATGGACACACTAGAAAGAGAAAGCGCGGGGTGTGCCGGCGTATATATCCCTGGACATTTAAAAAGATGCACTGAAAGAAAGAGAAAGGAGTATGGAAGGGAGAGGAAGATATAACGTAAAAATCTTACGTAAAGTTACATTACATTTTCTTCCGAATCACACCTACCGCAAGACGCGTTAAGCAACTTCGCTCCAAAACCGGTATTCTAAATTAATTCCTCCACAGGTCTCCCACAACCTCCTCGTCCGAACCAGGCCTTCTCTCTCGACAAGCCGGATGTGAGCACCACAACCCAAACTCCCAAACAAGAGTGCCAGCAGTTCAAGTGCATCCCGAAGCTGCCTCCGTACAAACCTGGTGTGACTCCTAGCACGTCCATCTGTTCCGTCGTCTCGTGTCCACCGGGGTACACGCTGAGACTGGATACTGCAGAGAAAGGATATAACAAGTGTCCACAGTAAGTTGAATGTCTCTCCACGACCCTTGCTCGCGCCTGTTTTAAAGAAAGAAAGAAAAATGCGTTAATTGGCATTACATACTTAAAATACACAGCGTATCCATTTGCTATCCTCCTCCAGCGATGCTCTAAGTCAAACAGTCGGTTAACGTTACATACGGACGGTTAAAAAGTTACTATGACGTGCGATGTTTAACGTACGTTAAATGTAACGGGTTGTTTCATGACATAAAATCCGTCAGTTAAAGTTATTCAAAAAGAGATTCTATAATATTTTGATGTTTGAAGTAGCTGTTTGACAACACAAAATTACGTTGACGATTACCGGTCAGTAATGGTTAGTTGAAGCAACCCGCCCTAAGCCGAGGTCCGTATCCCAACAACGGGGGTGTTATACGTTTTTTTGGGTCCTGACTGGAGGCTTTAAATAGGGTATTTTACTCTATACGAGAAAAAATCTATAAATATGTTATTCAGACAGTTTAGGCATAAAGAAGTCGGAAAATGTAAGTTTCAGTTCATAAAATAACAAAACAAAATTTTAAATTCAATTCAAAGTTTTCAGTATTTTTAATCTGTTATAAAACACCGTGAAATAGTAGCGGCCTTGTTATTACGCCATACGGCTGTGTAAACAAAAATTTGTAATTTTTTAATTATTGCACCTATTACAAAATATGCTTTTAATTATTTTTAAATGATATACAATTATCATATTTAATATGAGCTCATTTGATACAAAACGAACTGACGTCATTTACGCTGAGCAATATGGCGTCCACTATGAGGCGTTTTCGTCAAACTACGCACGAAATTTGCAAATTTAAAATTTAGATGCATTTTTATGGCACTTATCGATTGAATAAAAATTTTGTGTTTTTTTTGGTGGCATATTAGCACTACAGAATTTTATTGAGACACTTTTCAAAAATGGGTGTAATACCCTATTCTCTTTAAGACACTCTATGAAAGTCCGGCTACAATACTCAATACTACATTTATTGCATCCACATGTGAACTTAGATGGTAGGTATAAAACTAAACATTGCGGACCCTGTCGGGTCAGACGACAGCCTCCTAGGCTGACCAGGTAGAGGCCATTCCAAAAAATAAATGGTTAAATACGAATTATTCGTTCAGGCGCAGAATATCCAGTTCGCAGAATGTTCAGTTCGCAAAATGCCCAGCTAGCAGAATGACCAATTCGCTGAATGTACATTTTGCAAAATGTTCTGGACCTTTATCATTCAATATCATATCCACTAACTTCAATTTATTTTCCCACCATCAGATACGAATGCGTACCTCCACCAGAGCGTCTCGTGTACTGCAACGTGACAGGACGCACGTTCAACACGTTTGACGGCGTCGAATACAAGTACGACGCCTGCTTCCACATCCTCGCTAGGGAGAACAGGTTCGACGCATGGACTATACTGGGTAAGTTATGAAGGCTCTAGTAATTAAAAACTAGCAATCTTAGTGAAAAATCCTGTCAAATAGAGGTAAAATAGAAGCTTTTGGGCAAATTGAAACTTAGAGATTAGAATGCGAAGGTTCTTAAAAATTATGAAAATTGCCCGCCTGGTTGTAAACGTCAAATCAATAATAGTAAGTAGTAGTATCCTACCAAAAAATTGGACCTCCCATGCAAAATCAATAGTCAGCTGATCCATTTTGTATGGGAGGTCCAAATTTTTTTATTTTTTCTTATTTCGACCCATATTGCTTGGAGTAAGTTGTTTAATTTCATCCTGAATTATTTGAACCTGACTAAAAAATCTCACTGTATTAACTTAATTCCACAGTCCGCAAAAAGTGCCGATTAGAGGGCTGCCAGAACGAGCTCCTAATCCTGCAAGATGACCAGCTGATCCTCATCAAACCGAACATGATGATAGAGTACGACAACTACGAGTACACAGTGGAACAGACCAGCAAGATCTGCTTCCAGAAGAACAGCTTCGACGTGAACCGGATCGGCAACGGCATCGCTATTAAGTCTAGGAAGTACAACTTCACAGTGTTGTATAATTCTGAAGGAGATATTAAGATTGGGGTAAGATTTATTCTCTTTTAATATTTTTTTTTTTCTGTAATCAAGATCAGGGTGAAATTGGGTTGATGACACCGCCATTTAATTGACATACTTTTTATGAACTTTCAAAACGCTATTCCCCCATAGACAATTTATACTTATAACGTCACTTGTAGGTAGCCATTTCCCAACTCAATTGATTAACTATTTATTAACTCACTTTGTTGTCGGGTTCGTCCGACTAGTTTCGATGGCATACGGCCACCTTTCTCAAGGAGTTCTCCGGTTCTTTCGGTGGTCCGTATGCCATCGAAACTAGTCGGACGAACCCGGCAACAAAGTGAGTTAATCCGTTTTTCTCAATCTATAACTATTATTGATTTCAAAGTAACTAATAATCTAATTTTACAGTAAATTGAAAATGAAGCGGGTCTTTGGGGCTAAAATCAAGTGTTTTTTTTTTTGAAGTTCTGTCTTGAAATTATTGGTTAATGGTGTCATCTACCCCATTAGGTACAGTAAGGGCCGAGTCACACCGGAATGGCAGCGGCGCGGCGAGCACTTTCAGTGTGAAATAATTTTAAACTTTATCTATTTACTTAAAATACCAGTATCGCTTGAAAACTTTGAAAAGATTGCGACGGGCGTGAGGAGCGCACGGTCCTCTCGCCCGTCGCAACACTGAGCGCACCATTTCTCTAGTGTAGCGACGGGATACGTTATCGACACGGAATAATAAAAACAAGAGGAAGTGCCCTTAGTCTTACTTAATACTGGATCCAGTGTCGCCAAACTCACACATTTGCAAATTAAAATGTACTTGCAATACACAGAAAACGATGATATAATTGGCTACAAATTAGAAACGCAACTTTGGCGAAAAGCTTATTTATTGTTGTTTGAAATTAAACCGTATCACAACTGACGAACGTTGCTATTATTTTACATGTCAAAATCACTAAAGAGATTTTTTCCATCTAACAATCCAATTCGAGCAATGTCCAACGAGTTCAGCTATTCGACGCTAGAGAGCGCTGTTACCAAATTACTTAACATGACATCTATTGTTACTATAAATAGATGTCATTTTCGCATGCAACTGTTATTTATTTTTCTATTCAATGAGAGATGTGGTCAAGTTGTCGATAACTTGTACAATGTAAGAAATGTTATTACCTACAGTGTTTAAATTGATCTTTTTAATGTACGTAATGGATAAAAAATGACGATTAATTAATTATGTATGCGTATATTGACATTTTTTCTGTGATAATATGAGTCCGTAATATGATTGTATGTAGAAAATTGATTGACGTCCCAATGAAATGACGCATTATTTTAGACATGACAATATCTTTTTTAAATACGTAACAGTCTTTTAAAAAACATAATTGTCATCTGAATTTTTGTGAAGATAAACTATATACATGTAAGTATATAATAGAATATTTATAGTCCTACGTCTAACCGCGAATGAATGACTATTTGCCAGAATATAGGTAAAAGGTTTTTAAAACTCATTCTTTCAAACTCGTACTTTTATTTATTAAAAAAAAAGTTTGGTACTAAACATACCTACATGTTATTGTTTTATCGACACGAACTATTTGCATTAATGTGTCGCATCCCTAAACGAGTAGCGTCGAAGTTTCTAGAATTTATGCCACGTAAAACGATTACAGTCAAGACAGCGAGCAAGCTAATTTAGACTTTAATGAATGGACATAAGGTAGTTTTTAGTTCGCATCAAAGTAAAAATATGGTATTGTCAATAAAAATCGATTATATTGAAATTTAAGAAAGTTTTATACTTTTTGGTGATACGATATACCTCTGCAAGAAACATTCTTTGCCCTGCTATCATTTTTGCATGTAAAAATTGCACAATACGGCAGGGTTGTATTTTTTTGCATTACGTGCGACATTGTGCGATATGTCACGTCGCTGCAAGTAGTTGATCTCGACTGGACCAATGTTGATCATTTCCACATAATTGTGCCACACGTTCGATGGCCGCGTGGCACTTCCCCTTCTTTTTATTATTCCGTGGTTATCGATAAGTGCTATAAAATCCAATTCCATCATGTTCACTCCAAACACACCGAGTTTCCTTGCCGAATGTAGAAACTAAACTAGTCAAGAGGAAACTAGGCGCGTGGGGTGTAGAGGTCGCGCGAGGCTGGCACTGTTACCTAAAACATACGAGTGTACAGTCAACAGCAAAAGTAGATGATCAAAATCAGAAATTTGAAACTAATTTACTAACACTAATTTATATAATTTATGACTAGTTTATTTATTAAAAGTATGTGATTGTCACACACATACTTTTGAATCACTTCGACGCCACACAGTTCTGACGCGAACTCCGTTCATTAGTATTGAATTTATGATTTTGATCATCTACTTTTGCTGTTGACTGTACGTGGTTCGCAAACCTACGAACCACGTACACACTATGTTTTTTTTGGTTACAGTACATGTAACGGTTACGGCTCGCTAGTCAGTAAGTACCCGGCTTTACAGAGGCTGTAACATCCAAAATTGAAATCTCATGTGCCTGTAATTCTGTTTCTACGTTTTATCAGGACTAAGCTCAATTTCCATCTCAGGTATTCAAAAGCTACATGGGTGCTGTGGACGGGCTCTGCGGCGCGTTCGACGGCTCGCCCCGCAACGACAGGCGCCTGCCCGACGGCCGGCTGGCGACCAGCATCGACGAGTTCGGCCGAGCGTGGGCCAGCCCCAACCTGCCCCCTAACGCGTGTCAGACCAAGATCATAACGGAAGAGAAGCAGAAGAAGGCTTGGGCCTTGTGTGAAGTTATTACGTAAGTTTCGTTTTTTAATACGGGGTGTTACAAGACACATCATGCATCATCTGCCTAGTCTTTTCGCAACTATGTTGGAGTCGGCTTCCGGTCTAACCGGATGCAGCTGAATACCAGTGTTTTACATGGAGTGACTGCCTATCAGACCTCCACAACCTAGATATTGGGGAGGCACAACCCAGTTATTGGGGAAGGGCGTCGACAAGGGCGGACAGGGAGGGGCAGTTGTCACCCTCTAAAAATTCCAAAAGCTTCATGTGTGTTGACTGTATTTTGTCCTATCCTCTATATATGCCCCGGAATGTAAGAACGTCGCCAGCTTATGGTCTGGGGGGGGGGGGAGGCTCGGCTATCAACTGGAATATTGGGTATAGATAATTCAACTCTTCCTTTTTAATTAGTGTGTTGCTCGGATGACGACTGCCGCGCGTCACTGCCACACAAATTAAAGCTGTATATTGACATGCGCAGGCACACATTTGTGACATATCATAGAGCCTCTACCATAGTCCATAGTCACATAAAGTACGAACTTCTTTTACACATGTAAACCATCCTCTTGAATCACTCTTTCTATTGATCAAAACCACATTAAAATTCGTTGCATAGTTTAAAAGATTTTATACTATGTAAAGATTCATAACACATAACCTATTTCCAACCCACCAGAAAAGAGCCACTGTCCCAATGTGGCAGCGTCTTAAACCTACACAAATGGCGCAACATTTGCTTGGAGAAGATCTGCGAGTGTTCACAGCTAGTCGTCAACGGAACCCATCGCACCGAGGAGGAGTGTCGATGCCTGCTTGTGGAACAGCTGGTAGCTGAGTGCCTCGCCGCCGACAAGAACGTCGATTTGTCCAACTGGAGGATGATGATGGACTGCCGTAAGTTACGATGTTACAATTGGATCGAATACAGCCAAAACGAACCTCTCTACGTCTAAATTTCTCTGTTGTAATGATTCTGAATATTGTTACGAGCGAGGTTCAGAATAAATCAACTACACCAAAAACACAAACACTTTATTTAAATAGTCACAAATACAGTCATCAGGAACTACCAAGAACCACTTGAGCGTCGTTCAAAGTCAAAGTTAAAGCATTTATTTCAATTAAACCGTTTACACGCACTTTTGAAAAGTCGAAAGAGACAGTCAGTTAGTCAGAAAGTTGAAGCTAGTTGCTCGTTCCAAAACATAGGGTAATTAATTCTCTATGGAGAAGAACGAGCAAGAAACTCCACGGACACTCTTCGCTCTTCTCTTCTCAAGCTTTTACTAAACCCTGGTCACCAGGACCTGGATTTACGTTTCGTTCACTTCGTTTGATCACAGTAGTACCTATTTAGTTCGCATCGAATACGTAACTGACTTTCCACCGCTGGCTGCCCGCTATTTTTACGAGTTTTACGAGTTTCTCGATAATTCCAGGGCATATTTTTAGGATATGTTAACGGGAGTGGTCTAGAATATTCCAACACGACACTTAATCATCTCGAAAAACGTAGAAGGGTCCCGAATGTTCCAGAATACTTGTAGTTCTGCTACTCGATCGTACGTAAATCTATTACTACTACGTATATACTTAATATTTAAAAGCTGGTTAATTTTAAATCTATTCTAAGCATTAGTTAATGTGTTTATGAACCACCTGTTTTTCTGGATAGTAATGTAACATAATTGACATATTTAATTAATTTGACATAAGTAATCAATTGAAATATTGAGAGAATTTGGGATAGCTCATTTTCAAAGAACTAACCTAAGTGACTGCAAAATTCAAAAGCGGTTTTCTCGTGTGATGTACTGTACTTCGTATAGTACTTTGATGTACGAACGTTCTTCTAAAAATGACTCAATGCAATGCACTTCTCCATACAATACATTTCCAAGTAATCTCCGTACATAAATACTTTTTGTAGAATCAAAGCAAGGATATCAACTAGTGATAAATAATTTTTATATAAGTTTGACGTCTAATTTCTGTCAAAATCCTTTTTGTTGTGTCAAAAAAGCGTAAAATCTGAAGATTTAATAAAATAACCCTTTTTTCCCTCCTCAGCCGCGGACTGCCCCCCTCCTCTCGTCCACTACGACTGCTACCGCAAGCAATGCGAGCCGACTTGCGCGCAGTACGGCGCGGTCACACGCTCGTGTCCGGTTGAAGACGGACAGTGCTTCCCAGGCTGCTACTGCCCCGAGGGCAAGCTGAGGATGGGTGACCAGTGTATACTGCCTACTGAATGTCTAGATTGTGAGTGTTGTAAGATTAAGATGTAGAAATAGGGTATCTCTTAGACAAATTGTCAGACGCCACTACGCCATACCAAACTGTCAAATTTTCCCAATTGAATGTTAATCTTATTCTTTTGATATAAAGTTGAAAATCTATCAAAGAAATTTGTCAGATTGTTGTAAGCTTAATATGCTGGCCTGGCCTCTATCTTTCTGCTAGATAAAATCAGAAATAGAACAAATTGTGTATGAATGAATGTATCTACCAGATGTGGGATAAGTTAGAAGGAACTTATAATATAATCTGAAACGACTTTTAACTTAGCTGATCTATCTTTTTTTATTAGTCTTTCCAATTTGCTTCATGCTCTCCTTTTCTGTTTAGATTTCAACCTAGAATAAATTAAAGTTACTAAAGATTTTTGTCGTTTACTCCAAGTTTGTAATATCTGAAACATCTGGTCCAATATTGACTGGACATTCACTGGCAGATGACATGGACAACTTTTATTTTAGAAAATGATTTAGAGTTCTGCGCAAACAAAAATAAAACTTTGCAGATAAGCGACATAGACGATGTCGCAGGCTTAATCCACTATAAACACTAACTAACTCCTACCAGGCGCCTGCAACGGAGTAGGAACCCCAGCCAAGTACGTGACCTTCGAAGGAGATGACCTCCCGTACCTCGGCAACTGCACCTACCTCGCCTCACGAGACAGGAACGAGAGCGGTGAGCACAAGTACGAGGTGTACTCCACCAATGGACCCTGTGAAGACAACGGTGCTGTTGTCTGTACGAAGGTCGTGCATCTGGTGTATGAGAAGAAGGTTATACATGTTAGCAAGAATGCTGAGACTAAGAAGGTGGGTTTGTTTATGGAGTTTATCTATGCTTTCTTTTTAGGGTTTCCCTTATAGGATCACTTTGTTGTCCGTCTGTCTGTCTGTCTGTCACGACCCTTTATCTCGGGAACGCGTGGAGGTATCGAGTTGAAATTAAAACCATATACTCAAGTCTACGGTCCCTTGATGCTGTAAAAAAACAACCCTCTATGTTAACGTGAAAAAAAGATACGGCCGTTTATGTCGCAAAAAACGCATTTATAATATTAAGTAGATTCAAGTATGGATAGTAGGTATGGATTAGTATAGAAGTATGGATATGTACATACAAATATGTACGGAACCCTCGGTGGGTAAGTCCGACTCGCACTTGCCCGGTTTTTTTCTTTCTTTCTTCTCATTTTTGCCTCTTTCCTTCTTTCCTCTGCGATCAGTCCGCGATCTAATTTGTTACAGGTATATGTGGCATTTTGAGGGTTCTTTTTAGCGTTAAACTTAAGGCTTAAATTGGTGTCGAGTCACACACTAAACTAAAATTAAGCATTTGGCATCTCTTACTACCAGGCAGCTGAAGAAAAGGACGGCGACAGAGAAGGACTAAGTTAGAGATGTCAAATTAGTTTTTCCCTTGAATTTTGCAGTGTTTTTAATCAATACGTTCTGAAATGACAACTATAATTGTATGAACATTTTAGATCAACTTAAATTGACAGCTCTTATTAACATATGTCTCTTTCTTGTTTTATTGGAGAGAAAGAGATATAAATAGCTTAAAATTAATTTAGTTCGTGCACAACAGAATTTGCATCATTATCTATTATAGACTGAGAAAAACGGTTTGACTCATTATGAATGTAGCCGGTTTCGTCCGACTAGTTTCGATGGCATACGGCCACCTTTTTTAAGGAATTCGACAGAATGACACGCCGCCCGTTGCGTTTCTGCGGTTTCTAAATTATCCTACGAAAATATCAAACGGGAAGAAAATTATCCTTTGTATTAAACTAGATCAATATCTTCTTCTTTTCCTTCTTTCTTTCTTTTTTCCTTCTTCCTATCCTTTCTCTTGCTTTTTTCCGATTGTTTTAATTGTGTTGTCTAGGGATTTTGTACCGTGTTAATACGTACGTCGTCGGTACGTAGGCTAACGTTGGCGGTCGACCACTTTTCATCCTTATTTCTATGAGCATAAGATTGAAAAGTGGTCTGCTGCCAAAGTTCGCGGTAGTACCTCACAGAGCCTGAATTTTACAAAAAAAGTGCTGGCGCATTAAATTTAATATTGGCGAGTTCTTCGGACAATATTTTTAATTTTCTTGGAACCTGCAACGAAGAAAATTAAAAAGAAAAGGAGTACGTTAAGTACTCCTTCAATTTTCCTCCTAACAGTACCTATAAAGATATAATATATATTCATTTGTTGTATTCGATATTATCAAAAATTCATAGAGAAAAAAATATTTGTTTCACCATCTTCCAATTTCATACAAATTCTGTTCCTATTGTTTTTTAATAGTAATTATTAAATAACATAGACATTGTTCAAATAGTAGAGACTATTGGCCATTTTTATTGGAGTGAGTTTTCTGGGGATACTCCCAGAAAAATGACCAATAGTGTTTATTCAGAGGTGATGTTAAACAGTCCCTAACATCTGCAGAAATAAAGATGTGGGATATTTATACTTATATACTATAAACAGTTGCAGTTTGTTTGTTTGTAAGAGGTAATCCCTAGAACTACTGGTCCGATAAAAAAAATATTTCATTGAAAGAATGTTACACTATTGCCAGTTCCATAGGCACATGTTGTGTTGTATTTATGGTACATATACAGGGTCGGATATACTTAAGGCAGATAAGGCAACTGCCTAGGGGCCCCTCATAAAAAAAATGTTAAAAACGAAAACGTTATGTAGTAAATAAAATAACTTAATTATAAATATAATTAATTGTGGTAGAAAATATGTTTTAAATAAGTTAGAAAAGGGTAAAGGGGCCTGAAAATTGCATTGCCTATTGGCCCCGACTAGCTTAATCCGACCCTGTACTGTACAGTACGCAAAATAGATAAGTATCCATGTCGTCCGGAATAGTTGAAGATTTCTTAGAAACCAATGGGGGCTTTCAAATGAAATTTTATTAAATCATTGAACTGTTTATTCTCTATAAATTGTATTTTATTTTATTCATAAAAACCTATCGGTTTCTAAGTAAATTTCAACTGTTTCCGGCGACATGGATACTTATCTCCTTTGGTGACCGTACATAATTATATTGTGTTATATTTATAGTATATTTGACTCCTACGCGGATGAAGTCGCGAACCGCAGCAAGTCTTCTATATTTCCAATACATTTACCATAGACTCTAAAACACAACTTTTTCCACAGTTGCTAACAACGATCGGTGACGAGGCACTGTTCAAGTACCCCGTGAAGAAGGATTGGGTCACCATCAGCCAGGAGAATGGTCAGGACGTCACCATCCTGCTGCCGGATATACATGTTGAGGTAAGATGTTAATGAAGACGCTTTTAAATAGCTAGCGATGATTTTGTAAATAAGATTTAGTGGCGTGTGGAATAGGGTCGAAAGTTCATCAGCCTCCATTGTGTAAGATAAAGCTATGGCTTCGATAATTGGATCATGTCTTGTAAGAACTAAAGTAGAACTCTTCTAGGCAAGCGTGCTCCATCTTAGACCGCATCATCGCTTCCCATCAGGTGAGATAGTGGTCAAACGTATGCCTATCAAATGATAAAAAAAAAAAAAGTAAATTATTAGTAGATGGGGAATTTTACCTAGCAAACTAAAAATATTTTAATCACTTGTGATATATATATGATATATTATAATAAAAAAAACAATAAAATAAAGAGCTTTCGTCTTAGCTTTATAATAAGCTTTCATCCTCTATAGAAAGAGAATCCTCCGACCAGACGGGCGTTGTATGTTGGGCTTCGCCCGACTGAAATTATTTGAGGTTTTTTTCCGAAATGACATCTCGCAGGTCAACCTAGAAGGTTGTCGACTGCTTAACCGGACTTTCCTGTATTGCCATAAAGTGAATTTAAGACTTCCAGGCAGGGCAAAAATCTTATAAACTAAGCGACTACACGCTAAAGGCACCCCCTATAGGGTACGGATCTCGGTTTACCGCGTCGCTGAAGCAGGAAAGCAAACAGACAGGCTGAATCAGATCGCCGTATTCAGCCGTTACCCTTTAATGTATTCAATATCCATGTCAACCTTTAGACGCCCACTGCTGGACATAGGTCGTCGCCAAGGTGGGGTTCAGCCGTAATCGCCATGCTTGGATGCATGTTGACGATCGCAGTAGGTGTTATGGTACTCAGAAGGACGCTGCTGCCCATCCTCTGGTCAATATCCCTCTGTCGCCTTCTACGACTCCCACGGGTAGAAATGGGGTGGTGCTATACGCGGCCGGCACCACACGCGTAGACATTAAAAAAATTGTGTCATGGAATTATGAATATGTGGTGTCTAATGTCTACATTCATATTTTGCCATTATCCTAAAATGTTTTCAATTTAACACATTCTATTTCAATTTTACCCAACAGCTGACAGTTCTCCAATCCAAGATGGAGTTCAGAGTCCGCGTGCCTTCCTACCTATACGCCAACAAAACGGAGGGTCTGTGCGGCGTATGCGCCGGGTACCAAGAAGCACTGATCACCAGCAATGGCACCGAAACTGACGACTTTGAAGAGGTATGAGTACCATAAGTAACTATGGAGAGTAGGTCAAATTCATGTATTTACATCATGAGCTAGCTATTTTGTCTCAACTTGTTAGCGTAAACTAAGCAATACTTAAGCTCGAGCCTTTTTCATTTAAAAATTGAAAATGAACTAACTCTATTTACAATAGCATTAGACAGAATTTGAAAAAGATTATTTTTAATGTACACTTTGTAACAAAAGTACAATAAACATGTTAGGATAGACTTAAACGACGGATTTAATCTATTTTTACAGGAGCTGTCGTACTTATTTGTAACCATTTTATTAATTTGTCTTATAAAATTATGTGGCTTTCATTTAGTCATAATAGTTCATTCCAATTTAAAATTCCTAAAAGAAGCAGGGATGAACGATACCGGGGACGTTATTCGTTTCACTATAATTCTACCAAATTTTAACTGTCTAATCTATTAATAAGTAGTGACACGGCTAACTTATATCAACCTACACTTTACGATTATCAATCGTATTCCTGATGTGTTTACGTTCATTATCAATGAATGAAAACTGCTCAAGTATATTGCTTCTATGTCTACGCTGACTCTTACAGTACATTAGAGATGTTTGTATATGGGCTGAAATACAGGTGTTGACTAGTTCGGCCCCAAATGCTAATACTTTTGTGTACTTTAAGTTTACATTAAGCACTCTACTTGTAAAAAAAAATTACATATTTATGTGAGTAAACATTATTATTATTATGTATGTAACAAACATTGTTTCCGTCACCAGTACGGCAAGTCCTGGCAAGCAAACCCCACCACATTGAAGACCTTGGATATATCTGAGCAAGCACAGTGTGATCAGCCGCCCCCCACTCCTGAGTGCGTGCTACCACCGCCTGAATCCAATCCTTGCTACAATCTCTATAACGCTGACCGGTTCGGAGCTGTGAGTATTTGTCTACCTAAATCAAAATTGGTGTCAATCCTTTTGTGCACGAGCTATCTCTTTCTCTCCATTAAAACAAGAAAGAGACACATTAAGAAGCGATGTCAGTTTAAGTTGATCTAAATTGTTCATACAATGTAGTTGTCATTTCAGAACTTATTGAATAAAAACACGGCGAAGTTTAAGGAAAATACTAATTTGACATCTCTAACTTAGTTAGTAGTAGTAAGAGATGCCTAAGAGATGTCTAATTTACGTTTAGTTTGTGAACAAGGGAATCGGCACCAATATAAAGAAAAAAAATGCAAGCTTGTTTATAAGAGAAACAACCTTTCAAAGAGGTAAATTATGTCTGTACTGTTCGAAATACATAAAAAAACTCAAATAAAAAGCTACACTATTGAGAGTGCCATAGGGTATATACTCGACTACCATGACTGTTTGGCAGCCTTTCGGGCTACCCGTAACGATTGTCAAAGATCTACGTATGAAAGTCGTACCACCACGACACAAACAGACTGGCCCCGTCACTAATAAAAAAAAATCTTCCAAAAAATGCCTTACTGTGTGGAAATACAGCATTAATTTGCAAATATGGACATTTGCAAGTGTGGACGATTTGCCAAAATGTTGGTATAGAGCCAGCACATCAAGCTACAACGATCTGTCAACTTTCTTTGGTAGATTTTGAACTTTATCACAAAAGGTTAAGGTTCATATTCAATTGGGAAAATTTGACAGTTTGGTATGGCTTGATGTGATGGCGTTTATACAAGGTTCGGACGACTAAGTGACTAGTTCACCACCACAATATATTAGCGACCCGACCCGGCTTCGCATGGGCCTATAGCCTTCCTCGTTAAATGGAGTATCCAACACAAAAATAATTTTTCAATTCGAACCAGTAGATCCTGAGATTAGCGCGTTCAACCAAACAAGCAAACAAACTCTTCAGCTTTATAATCTTTTATTATTATTATTATATTATATTATATTATTATAACATTTGTCTGTTTGTGTAGTGTCACGCGCTAGTAGAGCCGCAGTCATTCGTGGCGGCTTGCGAGGCGGACCTGTGCGCTAACGCTACGGACTTCTGCGTCGCTGCAGAGCGATACGTGGCCGAGTGTCGCCGACAGGGAGTCTGTCTACAGGACTGGAGGAGAGACCTGTGTCCCTTCCCGTGGTAAGTCACTTGAAGACTTGAAAATGCCGATTCCCTTGTTCACAAACTAAACTAAATTTAAGTTCAGTGCATCTTTTTCTTTGCATTCCATTAAGAACAGGACAGAGGATAATTTTTATTTCAGTCCTGTCAAATTAATCCGCGCCTGTCACTTCTCCATACACGTTTAGACGTGATTAAAAACTTGCCTACTAAAATAACGTTAATTTACGTCAAGCGCTGTTTAATTTGACAGGACTACCCTAAAATTTATCTTCTGCCCTTTTCTCAATGAAATAGAAAGAAAAAGATGCACTGAACTTAAATTTAGTTTAGTTTGTGAACAAGAGAATCGGCACCAATGACTCATTTTACTATGTATACTGTTTTTATTTACGCGGGAGAAGCGAATTTTTCCACACAATTTGGTTGTTACAAAATATAGGTAAAAATAAACTGCGCGGGAGATAACGAAATAGTTGCAGTTTATATTCCTTGTGGATCAGCCTTCATCCACTCTTTCACAATTTCACCAATTGGTACTTACGAAGGATACTTGTTCAAAACGATAAGCGCGGAGTGAAATGAAGCAAGGTCTTGCAATGAGGTTTTCAGCCATACCGTTTCAAACTTCAATCTGCGATAGGTTGCACCACTGTCCATATCGATGCTTGATGCGAATATGCGTCTCACTCGCACTCCTTACGAAGGTAAGTGCGAGTATGGGATAGAGGCAAAGAAGTGCAAATGTTTAACGTTACGATTTCATCATGTCAACCTTGGTCGTCTAGCCCACTGCTGGGCATAGATCTACCCCAAGGGGGGTTCAGCCGTAATCGCCATGCTTGGCCGATGCATGTTGGCGATCGCAGTAGGTGTTTTGGTACTCAAAAGGACGCTGCTGCCCATCCTCTGGTCAATATCCCTCTGTCGCCTTCTACGACACCCACGGATAGAAATGGGGTGGTGCTATTCGCGACCGGTACCACACGGCTAATGAGTGAAATGAGTAGTTTTCAAATCACTTGATTTACTCATTTTACTATGTATACTGTTTTTGTTTACGCGGGAAAAGCGAATTTTTCCACACAATTTAATTGTGTGAAAAATACGCTTAAATATTGGAAAATTAAACTGCGCCGGAGATGACGAGACAGATGCAGTTTAACTTAAATAAGACGGTTGCACAGTACCTTATAGTTCCTTCTAGATCAGCCTTCATCCACAACAGGGTATTACACCCATTTTTGAAAAGTGTCTCATTGAAATTCTGTAGTGCTAATAAGCCACCAACAAAAACAAAAAAAAAATATTCAATCGATAAGTGCCATAAAAATGCATCTAAATTTAAAATTTTCGAATTTCGCGCGTTGTTTGACGAAAACGCCTCTTACTGGACGCTATTGCTCAGCGTAAATGACGTCAGTTCGTTTTGTATCAAATGAGCTCATATTAAATATGATAATTGTATATCATTTAAAAATAATTAAAAGCATATTTTGTATAGGTGTATCAATGAAAAAATTACGTTGGTTACGAAAATAATAAAAGTACAAAGCCTATATTACGCCAATCGGTTAACTGACAGTTGACAATTTTTTGTTTACACAGCCTTATGGCGTAATAACATGGCCGCTACTATTTCATGGTGTTTTATAACAGATTAAAAATACTGAAAACTTTGAATTGAATTTAAAAAATCGTTTTGTGATTTTATGAACTAAAACTTACATTTTCCGACTACTTTAGGCCTAAACTGTCTCAAAAACATATTTATAGATTTTTTCTCGTATCGAGTAAAATACCCTATTTCACCAATTGGAAGTACCTACCAATTGGTGAAATTGTGGATGAAGGCAACGCAGGATAATAATTGTCCGAATATTACGATTAGCGCGGAGTGAAACGAAACAAGGTCTTGCAATGATGTTTGCAGCCATACTGTTTCAAACTTCAATCTCCGATAGGTGACACCACTGTCCATATTAATGCTTGTTGCGCATATGCGTCTCACTCACACTCGTTACGATAATATCTCTCTATCGTTACGGTAAGTGCGGGAATGGGACAGAGACAGAAGTGCAAATGTTTAACGTTACGATTTAACGAAATTAAAAACAATGCATGGAGTTCCTTGCCATTCTTCTCCATACAAAACCACCTTTTAGAAGAAGAAACTAAATTAAATACTTTTTCTTGTAAATTATTTTTATTAACCGATTTCAAAAAGGAGGAGGTTATCAATTCGAATGATTTTTTTTTTATGTATGTTCGGGTTAACTCTGTCATTTATAGACAGATTTGCAAAATTCTTTGCAAACTTTTTTGTTCGAAAGGGGTTTATCCCGAAATGGTCCCATATAAATTTTATTAAAATTGATATAGCCCTTTTTGAGAAAATCAACAAATTCCCAAAAAAATACTTAGACGACGTTTTAGTTTCTTCAATCTTTGGAGGACTTACTATCTCTTTTAAGTGTGTCGCCGTTCCTTAATGGATTTGGATGTTAAGGCAACACTAAAAAGCCAAGAATGAAAAGTTTTTTCAAAAAAAACTTGAACAGTGATTAATAACTTTAGCACAAAACACACATTACTATACTTTCGGAAGTCGGTGGCGGTAGCTTTGTATTTGTTGTTTTGTATTGCCACCGACTTCCAAAAGTAAAGTAATGTGTTCTGTGCTAAAGTTATTTATCACTTTTTAGTTTTTGAAGGCGGTTTTCTTTAAAAAAAAAAGGTTTTTTTAAGAAAACTGCTCTATTGCTCATTAATGTTTTATGATATACTTGTCGCGGGATAGTCAATAATACTTATCTGGTCTGGGCATCACTTTCAACTTTATTAATTCAGCTTTACCGACTGCATGGACTAATAACTGTTTGTTTCACAGCGAGGAGCCTCTAGTATACCGTGCGTGTGTAAAGTGTGAGATGACGTGCGAGAACAGTGACGAGCTGACGAAGAACCCTGAGAAGTGCGACAAACCCTCTGTGGAAGGATGCTTCTGTCCCGAAGGAAAGGTAATTAAATACCAGCCTATTACTGTCCCACTGCAGGGCAAAGGCCTCTTCTCATATAGAGAAGTCACGAGCATTGATCACCACGTGCGCTCAAGATGAATTGGCGATTTTTGACTTATAAAGATGTTCAGGTTCAATCCAGGTTTTCTCACCAATGTCAGTGATATCCAAAATAAACTTAGAAAGTAGGTACGATCACCAAAAGATATAGGTATCCATGTCGTCGGGAATAGTTGAAGAGTACTTAGAAACCAATGGGTGTTTATAAATATAATAAAATACAATTAATAGAGAATAAACAGTTCAATGATTTAATTAAATTTCATTTGAAAGCCTCCATTGGTTTCTAAGTAAAGTTCAACTGTTCCTGACGACATGGATACTTATCTCTTTTGGTGACAGTACATAATATGAAGTTGAATAAGTCACATTCCTATTTGCTCGTGCCCGGTTAAAAACCGGAGAAATATGTGTATACTATGTCTCTTAAACCTTCGGTGAAAACAAACTAGCATTTTGCATTAAAAACTTTAGCTCAGTAGGAATAAAGTTCTAAATACAATAACTAACCCAGTTTGAAAATCTAATACCTTTAAACGAGCAATTCTTGTGTATATACATAATATGAATCTCAGTACCGGTTCCAACGATTTTCATGAAATTTAGTATGCAGGGTGTTTCGGGGGTGATAAATCTATCTAGCTAGGTTTCATTTAAGAAAAACACGAAATAAACATACCGAGCAAAGCTCAGTCGCCCAGGTACTTTTATTAAAGTTACAATTCGGTTTATAACGAGATAGTTTGAGTTAATATATTATTAAACCGTGGTTTGACGACACGGTTGGCGCAGTGGCTGAGCGATCGACTGCTGCGCAGCGTGTTGCGGGTTCGATTCCCGCCCAGGGTAAACATTTGTGTGATGAGCACTTGTGTTTGCCTTGTGTCTGGGTGTTGCTTATCTATATATATGTATGTATTTACAAAAAAAAATGTATTTGTGTATGTATATCAGCTGTCTGACACCCATAGTACAGGGTCTCCCTAGTTTGGGGTCAGATGGCCGTGTGTGAAAATGTCCCCACATATTATTATTATTATTTTTATTAAAATGATCTAATATTTACAGGTGCGAGTAAACAACACATGTATTGAACCAACCAAATGCTTCCCATGTGATGCTAATAAGGAACACTATGCTGGCGATCAGTGGCAGGTAAGAACTACTAAAAAAGAATATGTAATTATTTATAGATTAGTAGTGTGTTAATGAAACGTCTTTACATGAGAAACTCGGTTTTAATTTACTTTAAAAAATATTCATATTTCCTATTTAGATATGTTTACATGACACTAAACAAAAGAAAAACTCCTAAAGTCATAGAGTAGTGACGTGCTTCAAAAGAAAAAGACTTAACTTTCAATAAAAAAAATTACAAACAAATACTTTTACAAATCATTTTAATGTTTATTCACATACGAAACTCATCAGTACTACACAAGAAATGGGAATTGTGTAGTGTCAGTTAGAATTTCATAAGGAAAGAAAGATTTTTTTATGCAACTATGTTTAATCTGATTAAAAAATCAAATTGCAAAAAAAAAGCAGATTGCGAGGACATGATAAGCGCTGCCATTTTCGATTCGTTTCGTTAAAGATTTTTGTAAAAGCTAAACGAAAGAGATCAACTATATAATAATTGTCATTCTACTTTTTACATAGTTGCAATTACCCACAGTCGAAATAGCCCTACCTGACCCTTTAGATTTGTACGTCTTCTACTCCTAAGTTCCAAGTTCCTCCAAAGTATCTATGTACGGTCACCAAAGGAGATAAGTATCCATGTCGCCGGAAACAGTTGAAGTTTACTTAGAAACCGATAGGTTTTTATGAATAAAGTAAAATACAATTTATAGAGAATAAACAGTTCAATGATTTAATAAAATTTCATTTGAAACCCCCATTGGTTTAATAATTTTAATAAGAAATCTTTAACTATTCCCGACGACAAGGATACTTATCTCTTTTGCGTACTGTACATAACTTTGCTGTCATTGCTTAACTTGTGATTTTTTGTACCTACTTTAATATAGTATTTTTAAAGATATAATTATATAATTCTTGTAAATGCAAATATTGTCAAAATGTTTTTTAAAAGAGTAAGTATGGAGTTCTAGTCCATTCTTCTCCATACAAAACCACCTTTTGGAAAGGGCAACTAGAATCATTTTTTTCTCATGACGTTCAAAAGTGCCTTATAATGGCCTAATTGAATTAAATGATTTGATTTTGACGAAAGAAATTCGGCTTACACGTTATCTACTAATATTTACTATATCGACATTTACAAACACAATTTCTCTTCACAGGAGGACGCCTGCACAAAATGCACGTGCGGTAAACTATCAGGAGAGAACACAGCACACGTGTCATGTACCAAGCAGACCTGTGTGGCGCCCGTGTGCTCGCAGCTTGAAGACCTCATCACTACACCTGCCAAGCCTGGAGACTGCTGTGCCGACTACTTGTGCGGTAAGATCATTATCTTAGAAGAAGAGTCATAATGGTCATAATTAACGTTACTTTGTGAAATGTCAAATATAGATAGATCTTAGACTGTAAGCCTAAATAATTAAACTAATGTTTTATTTTTCCTTCTAGTACCAAAACCAAAGAAGAATTGCACTGAAGCCAAGAAGATGGATTGCGGTTTCGGCCAGGTTCTGAAACAGAAGACCACGCCTGATGGATGCACGGAGTTCGCTTGTGGTAAGCACTTTATACACACAGATACACTAACAGTGAGTTGCACAAAACCAACATTAATTTAAGGAGGACTTTAAATTGATGCTGTCACTTTCTTTTTTATACAAATTGTAAAGGAACTCCGTTAAACTAATGTCGGTTTCGTGCTACTCAACGTAAGAGACAACCTTCCAATAACTTCCGATTAAATTACTTCGCAGTTCATTTCATACACATTCTGTTCCTTAATAAAAATTCATTGCCGCATTTGTGAAAGATCATAACTAGAGAAACATCGAGTTACTGATAAAATTAAGTGTAGTAGTGTAGAGCTTTGTCACTCATTCCTACCTATACTATTTTGAACACCCAGGTTTTCAAGCCGTAAACCGGCAAATATCTTGACCATGCGCAAAAAGACAATAATACGGTGTCATTTGTGGACCACGTGCGGGGGCGCATTTTCTTACAAGTCAGAAGGGTGAGGGGTATGCGCAGACGGCGCCATGATTGTTACAAGATGTTTGCTGGTTATTTAGACAGTGAAACCTGGATAACTGGGACATTAAGGGACCTGCAAATTTGTCTTAATTAAAGAAGTATTCCACTTACCAGGGTCTCAGATATAAATAAATATCTGTCTCATTTACGGAGGGTTCCATTAATAGAGGTGTGAATAGAGGTTATCTCAGTTACAGAGGTCATACCTATAAAATACAAAGAAAATATTTTAGCAAAAGTATTTTTTAAATATAATCTCAGTAAAAGAGGTAAAATACACTCACTGTCTCAATTATAGGGGTAATTATGTTGATAAAATCAAAAGAACTAATCCCATATATAGAGGTTTGTTTTGTCCCACTAACAGAGGTAATTCAGTGCTAAAGTGTCGAGACGTCACCATTGGTTCCAGCTATAGAAGTTTCTCACTTATATAGGTCCCACTTAACACAAGTTTTACTCCCTCCCCGACCCTTGCTCGTGCCAACCCGCGGCGTTGAACCTGTAGCTTTAAATTCGTCCCTAAATAATGGAAATCCGATCCAGTCTGTCCCTTTGCTGTCCTCCCCCAGCGACGCTCTAAGCCGAGGCTCGTACCCCACAGGGGGTGCCCTTAGCGTGTAGTCGCTAAGTTTGTAAGTAATTTTGCCCTGGCTGTAATCCCTAAAAATGATAATTTTAAGCCACCACAGGAAAGTCCGGTTAAGCAGCCGACAACCTCCTAGGTTGACCTGCGAGACGACATTCTGAAAAAAAAAAAAACAAGTTTAACTGGATTACGTCATGTGAAAAGTACAGCTGGTTCTTCAGTGTACAAGACCTTTGTTCTTCCAGAATGCATGCCAACCAGCCAATGCGCCGCCCTAAATGAAAAAGACGTGGAAGTGTTCGAACCGGGCATGGAGCGAGTCGTGGACAACAGTGGGTGCTGTCCTCGTGTGCAGTATCTCTGCCGCGTGGAGACTTGTCCTCAGGCCCCCGCCTGTCCCAAGTTCCAAGACTTGAAGACTAATAATATTACTGGGAAGTGCTGCCCGGAGTATAAGTGTGGTGAGTCATCAGCTGCTAAGTCTTTTCATAACTATGTATGTTGGGGTCGGCTTCCAGTCTAGCTAAATAGAGCTGAATACCAGTGTTTTACATGGAGGGAACCAATAACTGGGTAACACGATACCCTTATGTAAGTATGGTGAATCATATAACGGATAATTTTTTTTCTGCAAGATAGGTAGTATTCGTCCGGCATTTTTTTAATGTTATTGAAGAGGTTTAATATTTTCCTTTTATCATTAAAAGAAGGGTTTGGATTATCTGCTATAAAATGTCATCTATTTAAACTAAAAGTATAAAAAGAAACGATTTTTATATGTTTGTAATGGACGAAATCAGATAATAAATAACGGATTTTAAAAATTCTTTCACCAATATGAAGATACGTTTCTTTTAATCTTCAAAAAATTAGGGTTCCTAAAGAAAATTCACGCGGACGAAGTTGTGGGCTAGTTGCTTCTAGTACTAAATAAAGGCGTAAAGTTGTTTGTTTGTAAAAGGAAATTAATAATTATTATTATTCCGGAAATATTAATAAATATCTGCCGCATGTCAGACGATCATTAGGCCAAACGCACGACCCTATGGGTCCCTCTACATAGCAAGCGACATCGCGACATGCCCGGGCAGAGATGGCGGGATGATCTGGACTCCTTGGACAAAGACTGGTCCCAAATAGCCCTTAATAGAGTGAGTTGGAAGGAGAGTAGAGAGGCCTTTGCCCTGCAGTGGGAAAATCCAGGCTGAAAATAAATAAAATAATAATTAATTTGGAAATATTGGTCCAATTACAAAATATGTTTCACTCATAAAAAATGTTGTGCGTTTGTTTTATTTTCTTATTTATTTTGCTATGAGCTACACTAGTAAGGGCGGGTTGTTTCAAACAGTCGGTTAACGTTACATACGGCATTGCTATGACGTGAGATGTTTAACGTACGTTAAATGTAACGGGTTGTTTCATGACATAAAAATCCGTCAGTTAAAGTAATTCAAAAAGAGATTCTATAATATTTTGATGTTTGAAGTAGCTGTTTGACAACACAGAATTACGTTGACTGGTCGGTTATGGTAATAGTAACTTTTTGACGTACGATTTTGTGAAACAACTCATTTTTTTGATTTGACGATAGTTTGCGCCATATTTGACTATCACCGGTCAGTACCTAATGTAAAGTTGAAGCAACCATCAGCTGCTTACCCCCAATCCAAAGAAATTTTAATGTGTGGGGGTAAGCAGTTGATGACGCCGTCTGTACCTGGTTAAGAAATAAATTATACTTTCAGCAACGGGAATAATGAATATTAATTAAAAAATCAATAGTTCATTAACATTATATTTTTGGTTTTAGAACTACCTAAGGATAAGTGTGTGGTAACACTGGAATGGGAAGCTGCATCTAAAGGAGGCGAAAAAACACGCAACACACCACAAACTATTCTGAAAGACGTAAGTGTTTTATTATATCTCCTTCTTTTTACTAAAACAAGAGAGGGATGGACATAAATAAATGCTGTCAATTTTAGTCGATTTAAAACCTCCATACAACTGTAGGTAGAAAGCATCTTAAAACATTACCTATGAAAGCAAAAATAATAAGTTTCTTCTCATTCAGTTCCTATTTTTCATTGTCTTTATCTCTGGATGTCTGTCAGTTATCAGTGATATACTGATATTGGTGATGGAAAACCAAGATAAACTTGTACGCACTTCACATGGCGTTATTGTACAAATATTCACCTTATTTGGATAATACAAAATTGACCCTAAAGTTATTGAAATATAGTCGATTTTGTATCATTCAAAGAAGGCGAATGTTTTTACAAATACTATAATATGTGAAGTGCCAGCGTTACAGAAAATACATATAAAAATAAGTATCAGTAGTATTTGCATGTGTCCGGTTGCTAACCGTGTATAAGAGGCGGGCGCCTTAACTGATAGGTCAGAGGAAATCAGACACGATTGATTGTAATAAAAGGAATTTTATTGTTCTGTAACATCAGAACCGTTCTACACAGAGAGGAAAAGGAAAAGCAGTAAAGTGTCAGTTGACAGCTCAAGACATACATCAAAATCATAGTGACACGCAATGGTTGTGTTCTGTTTAAACTTCTAACACTGGCCCTTGGCGCCTACTTTTGGCGCGCTTCTACATAGTAGTGATGTTTTGAGCCCACAGCGAGCAGGACATTCACAATTCAGTGTCTGATCGCATCGGAGCTAAGACTTCCCGGAACTGTACTCGATTCGTTGTGTTTAAGGGTTGCTATGTCTATTTAGTGTTACTGTGCAAAATTGGGTACTTGACACCACCAATCAATTGACATACTTTTTATGAGCTGTCAAAACGAGATTCCTCCATAGATTTTGTATGACAATAGCGGCCTGTGACGTCACTTATTTACCAACTCAATTGACTAACTATTCATTGATTTCCAAGCAACTTAAAATCAAATTTTACAGTTAATTGAAAACTAATCGGGTTTTCGGGGCTAAAATAAAGTGTATTATAATATAAGTTGTATTTTGGAATGATTGTGTCAACAACCCAATTGTGGTTTTAATAAACATCGTGTATTGTACCCTATACCCAGTGTGTTTGCATTGCACGAAACCCAAATTCTGCCCACATGATGACTGAATCTAACGGACTAAATCGTGACGATCTGATAACTATAATAACAATTTTGTTCGTCATAGCTGGACGCGGTATGGCTGGACGGCCCGTGCCGGTCGTGTCGCTGCGAGTCCTCCCCACTAGGCGCGGTGGCTCGCTGCACAGTGACGGAATGCCCAGCGGTAGTGAGCACGGAGCAGTTCGTGCTGGAGCCACGCCCCGTGCCTTTCCAGTGCTGCCCGCAGCCCGTGCACGTCGCTTGTAGAGATGGAGTTAATATTTATAAGGTAAGCATTTGTTAAATAGAAAGAGTCACAAAGTACAAATATTTTGACACCGTTTGTGACTGAAAACACAAACTAAAAACAGGAAACAGAAACAAAAAACACACAGACAGAAACACACAAACAGAACACACAATAAATAAAAACAAAACACAACAGAAACAAAACAGAAATATTGAAACACAAAACACAAAAACAAAACAACCGAGAAGTAAAATTGAAATCGCCCGAATTGCTTTCAACACTATGAAAAAAGTACTTACAAATCGTAGTCTTACGTTGCGCTCTGTACTTGACTATTACATTATGTCTGGCCAATACGTACTGTCTTAGTTAATTTGACATAAAGTGACTGAGACAGCAAGAGACTTTACGGCATCTTAACATTGAGTACCGTTTAAGGATTTGGCCATTAGACAATTAAAATAGAACATAGAAAACTTTTAAAACATTAAAAGTTTTTTTTAGTTCTATTTTGATTGACTAAATCTAAATGTGGGCGTGTAGACGAATGCTAAAACTTAATTGAACTCAGAAGGTTACAAACGAAGACATCCTGCAATGTGTTGACAAAAAACGCGAAATCTGGGATACCATCAATATAAGTAAGATTGCGTTTCTAGGGCACGTGTTAAGACACAAAAGATACGCCCTTTTACAACTTATCATGATGGTCAAAGTACCTACCTGGAAAGTGAGGTGTATGTCGCAGGAAGTCGTGGCTAAGGAGTCTACGAGTGTAGACCGGTATCTCGAGCGCCGCGGAACTATTCTACCTCGCGAAAGAAAAAGAAAAGTATGCAGAGCTAACTGCCAACCTTCGTAGTGAGAGGCACCAGAAGAAAAAAATATTAGGTCATTACATATGAAATTGCCGCTCGGTATCAAAAAATTAAAAATAACTTTTTTTTAAAGAAATTATATATTTAGTCAATCGAAGTATGCACCATTGTTATCGATACACTTCCGCCATTTTATCGGGAGCTCATTGATCCCTTTGGTAAAAAAATCCTGGGAGCGAGAATCGATGAACTGCTTGAAGGCTGTTTTAACTGCCTCATCAAAATTGATTTTTTTTCCTTGTAAAAAGTAGTCCAAATTTCGGAATAAATGGTAATCGTTTGGGGCAAGATCTGGAGAGTATGGTGGGTGACGCAGAGTTTCCAGTCGCAGCTCCTCTAACTTGGCGACCGTCTGATGTGCAGTATGTGGTCGAGCGTTATCCTGAAGGAGCAATGGGCTAGAGCAATTGACCAGTCTCGGTTGTTTAATGGTGAGCTTTTCCATCATTGTTTGCAACTGTTGACAATACATGTCTGCAGTAATCGTCTGGCCTGAACTCAAGAAGCTGTAGTGGATGACACCAGCACAGGACCACCAAACACTAACTAGAATCTTCTTTTTGGTCAGTTTTCGCTTGGGGCAAGGTTTTGCCGGTTTTCCAGGGTTAAGCCATTGTGAGGATGGCTTGCGATTATCGTACACAATCCACTTCTCATCACAAGTGAGCAAGGAAGCGCAGCAACCAACGCGTGTTTGTTGGTGTACTTCTGTTAATTCGTACGGTACCCACTTTTCGAGCTTTTTTACTTTTCCAATTTGACGCAAATGGATAATGATTGTTTTGTCACTTACTCCAAAGGCTGCTGCTAATTCAGAAGTGGTTTGAGATGGATCCGCTTCAACTATCGCCTTTAATTCTTCATTATTCACTTCAGTATTCGGTCGTCCACGAGGCTCGTTTTGTAAATCAAAATTTCCAGAACGGAAACGTTGAAACCAAAAACGCACCGTTCGTTCGTTAGCGGTGCTTGGCCCGTACACGTCGTTAATCCTTCGAGCCGTTTCTGCTGCACTGGTGTCACGGTGGAACTCATATTCGTAAATATCGCGAATTTTTAATTTCTCCATTGTTGTTGCTATATAAATTTTCAAGCCCAAACAAATGACGTGAAAACAAATGAAACACGAATTTTAAAACAATATTCTTTAGTCTTTATTTTGAAATAATTTTGAATTTGGAATTCCTAATCAAACACAAAATATTTGATTTCAAAGTTGCCAGTATTAAGTATCGGCAATTTCATATGTAAGGACCTAATATTTTGTTAACATTACCTTATTGGGCGTCTTACTGTTTTTTAAGGCACTAGGAAGATTTCTTACTTGTGCCTCTCACAAATATAGACGAGAAAAGCCACCAACAATCCCCTATTTGTATTAAAGTTTTTATTTATTTTATGTCGTAAATTACACTTCAGTATATTTTATAGAGAGACTTTTTCTATCTCGTTTTCCATCGGTAGCCTTGCGCCCTATTTGTAGGTCTGAAATTTCGGAGGAATTATCGATTTAAATAATCGAAACTCTAACAATATAACAGCAATTAGACATATTGTTTTTTTTTCATTTTTTTTTCTAGAGATCTTTCAGTGCTCGTGATTGTTTCATTGTTCCCATAGATTTGACATGAATATATTTTTTATTTCAAAAGACCATCCATGTAGTTTCTTGCTTATTATTCTCTAAAGCTTTAACTTTCTAACTGGTTGCATACCTAACAATTCGAAACTAAATAAATATAATAAATTGTAATAAATTGGTTATATAATAAATTGTAATAAATAAATTGTAATCTTTTTTGTTTACTACTAAATAAATATAATAAATTGTAATAAATTGGTTATTTAATAAATTGTAATAAATTGGATATTAAATAAATTGTAATTAATAAATTGTAATAATTATAATAAATTGGTTATTTTTAAATAAACGATTTGAATTTACTTATTAAGGTCGGCGAAAACTGGACGTCACCAACGAATCCATGCGAGAGTTACAAGTGCGAGCAGACCGACACGGGTGACAAGCTTGAGAAGATCACCACAGTACAGCAGTGCCACACTGACTGCCAGCCGGTAAGTGTATCCACAGTTCCACACTAATCTATACTAATATGATAAAGCTGAAGAGTTTGTTTGTTTGGTTGAACGCGCTAATCTCAGGATCTACTGGTTCGAATTGAAAAATTCTTGTTGTGTTGGATAGTCCATTTATCGAGGAAGGCTATAGGCCCATGGGAAGCCGGGCTGGATTGCTAGTAATATTATAAATGCGAAAGTAACTCTGTCTGTTGCACTTTCACGATGAAACGACTGAAGCGATTTTCATGAAATTTGGCATGAATATAGCTTGATACCTGGAGAAAGACATAGGCTACTTTTTAATCCGCGACTTTGTCTGCATCCGCGATAACCGACATTCACGCGGACGAAGTCGCGGACAATAGCTAGTCTACAATATTACCTTGCTTTATTTTAGACTATATTTTGCCCGCGAAATTTCATCAAAATCGGTTTAGCCGTTTCGTTTTGAAAACGTATCAGATATAGTTACTTTCGCATTTATAATATTATTACGGATTTGAAATTTTTCTCCTTGAATCCCATAGGTTATTGTTACCTGACCTGTTCAGCTAAATCACCACCTTACCAAGTTCTTCTGCTCCTCTAGGGCTCGAAGTACTTCCCAGCAACTCCTGAGAGTAAAGAATGCTGCGGGGACTGCAAACCAGTCGCATGTGTCGTTGACGGCAAGGAGAGAGCCATCGGGGAGAAGTGGACCTCCTCAGACTTCTGCGCTAACTACACCTGTGTCGACTTGGATGGGACGGTGAGTACCTTGAAAGTTTGAATATAGTGTTTGTACAACACTTAATGTACAAACGCCTGCACATCAAGCCGTACAAAACTGTAAAATTTTACCAATTGAATATGAACCTTACGCTTTTGTAATAAAGTTGAAAATCTATCAAAGAAATTTGACAGATTGTTGTAGCTTGATGTGCTTGCCCCTATACGTCTTATATTCTTCCAAATACAGTCATCATTCATTCAATCATACTTTTTGGAGAGACAAAATATATAGGCGCTAACATTAAATGATAAATTTTATCGTCAACATTAAACAGCAAAAAAATCGGGATTATTTGATCCCCTTTTTAACCCACAAATTTAGTTCAGCTGACTACCTAAATTCAGTCATAGCTATAAAGGGTTCAGTCTACACATAGGTTCAGCCATAATGTTGAATATTAGACGGCACGGTTGGCGCAGTGGCTGAGCGATCGGCTGCGGCCCTGCGTGTCGCGGGCTCGATTCCCGCACGGAACAAATATTTGCATGACCTACAAGTAGTTGTTCCAGGTCTGGTTCTGGTTGACTCCTGGAGTCGTCTTGTCATTGTTTAACTATTGTGCCTGCTAATCGCACAGTTCGGATGTTTATAAATTCACACTCGATACTGCAGAAATTCCTAGTATGGGGATTTAGTATTTTTATGATACATTTAAGTGTAGCTAAAGATAAAAATTCTTTTTTTTTCTTAAATACTGCATAAATCTGACCACCCTCATATTCCTCATTCTAGTTACAAGTACAGTGCTCAAACGAGACGTGTACGGAAGTGTCGGACGCTACCAAGAAGCAGTTCGTGCTAAACCTAGAGAAGGTGCCCGGCAAGTGCTGCCCCAACGAGGAACCGGTCGCCTGCAGGGTTGGCAACAAGATATACCAGGTAAACTTACTCAAATATATTTATTTGCTTTAAGTTCTATAAAAGATCCTGGAAGGACTTGGGGGAGGCCTTTGCCCAGCAGTGGGACAGCACAGGCTAAATAAAAAAAAAAAAAAGTTCTATCCTATGTGTACTTATTATTACACTGCTGTTTGTTGTCCCTAAGTAAATAAATAAATAAATTGACACGTAAGATGCTACAATCACAAACTATAGAGGTTACAGAAGGACCGCTCCCGCCATCTTCAAAAATAATTACCTAAACTTGCTAAACTCATTAGGGCTGCAACTGTACTGACTCTGTAGGTTTTATTCGTGACAATATGAAATTTTATTGACACTGCGGTTGGAACTCTGCAATTTTTTTATAACAAAAATTTCCTGTTTGTCATGAAATGTCAATGTCTCTCATTTGTTCATTTAGACAACACGTGACGGTCGAGACTGAAGTCTGCTTGAAACTGCTTGAGAATGCCTATAAAAGTAATGTCAATGTGTGCGTGAGTAAAATGGCGGTTTGTTCTGAGTGGTCTCTCTGCTCGGGCGCGACGCAGCCTTACCTGCGTACTTTGTGCTACAGTTCAACTAAGGGCGGGTTGTTTCAAACAGTCGGTTAGCGTTACATACGGAAGGTTAAAAGTTACTATGACGTGGAATGTTTAACGTACGTTAATTAATGTAACGGGTTGTTTCATGACACAGAAATCCGTCAGTCAAAGTTATTCAAAAAGAGATTCTAAAGTAGGTATAGTTGAATAAACCCGTCCTTAGCTGTGTGTGAAATGAGTGGCTAAACCTTCCTTATGAATCTCTCTATCTATTGCTGAAAACTGCATTAAAATCCGTTGCGGGAGCGACTTTGTTTTATACTATTGAAAGATAAAAGTCTGTAAACGAAACATTTGACGAAATTACGTGTTTTTTTTTTTAATTTCTAGGAAGGGCAAACCTGGCCATTGGCCTTTGCCAGACGACCCTTGCAAGAACAGTTATTCCAATGTTTTAAATTTTCACTTCCGTCTGCAGTCCTGACTATATCTATTTTATTGACTACTTCCCGCGACTTCGTCTGCGTTTATTTTCTCAAGAATCTCATTTTTTTTTTTCAAAATATTGCCTAGCTTTCTAAAGGTCAAAGAATTTTTGAAATTGGGCCAGTAGTTTTTAAGTTAAATCGTAACAACCATACAAGGAAATCTTTCCTCTTAATATTATTAGTATTGATAAAATTCTGTAAACGAAACATTTGACTAAATTACATATACTTTTTTTAAACCCCTAGGAAGGACAAACCTGGCCTTCACCAGACGACCCCTGCAAGAACATAACCTGCGGCCGCGACTACAATGGCCGCCTCACTCACGCGGAGAGAGTGGCTACTTGCAACCGTGACTGCAACAGAGGCTGGAGCTACCAGCTGCCGCCTGCGGGAGACTGCTGCGGGCACTGCCAGCAGACTGCCTGTGTGGTTGATGACAAGCTGATTGAACCTGGTGAGAATTCTTAGAACAACATTTTATTTGGATGAATTTGATAGAGAAGGAAGAGCTCTCGTTCTTTCAGATTCAGATTTGCCAAAATGTAGTTACAAGTATAAGAAGGTACATCACTGTGTTTCCGCTACATTCTGTCTTACTGGAATTTTGACTGTCCCTGTTTCACTGACAAAAGGTCAGAAATCAGGGAAAATCCAAATATATAGTAATAGTTACCTACTGACTAAACAACATATTACACAATCAATAAATAAAATGGTTGTGCATATTAATACAAATACAAGGTAGGGATGACGATACGACAAAAAATTAAAATACTGGTAATACTTTCATGTTTTGTCGTATAAGAATATTTTGAAACTATCAAACACATCCTATCACCGAAAAACAAAAATTCAAACATACTTGAGAGCATATAAATGTTACCAAAATAGGTTAACATAGGTTTACTAACTTGCGTGTTTTTTAAAAATGAAACCTCACCCCTTATTCATAATCATTCGATTCGATTCCGTAACGAATCGAAAGTCAAAAGATATCGAAGACGTCCTTCAAACGCAATTCACAAATCCGAAACCGAATAATTTTGACAGTTCAAATTCGATACGAAGACTGAAGTCGGAAATGAGATTGTCGAATACGGTTCCTTACCGACACGGAAACGTATCGAATGGTTGTGAAGAAGGGGCCTGATCGATTTATCGCCCCCAAAACCCTTGCATACTTTCATGAAAATCTTTGGAGCCGTTTCCGAGATTCAAATTATATATATATTTATACAGGAATTGCTCGTTTAAAGGTATTAGACACATTAATACTCAATAAAAACAAATACACCAAATTACCAAATCCTGCCACGATCCTTTTTTGTGCTATTGTCATCATAATCAGTCATCCCTACCTTGTATGCATTCATATCTCCATCTCTCAATCTCCTTGTCCCTAGGTACAACATGGCACTCCGATGACAACTGCACGACATACTCGTGCGACAAGACCGGCGACGAGGTGTTCGTGACGTCATCGCGACAGTTCTGCCCCGACGTGTCGTCCTGCGCGCCTGAGAACCTCGTCAACGACACCTGCTGCCAACTGTGCGAGGAACGACCTGAGGCTTTGAGTAAGTCGACATGTTATATTGTTACGAGCTGGGATTCAGGATAAAAGTAATTTTGACTATTTTATTCAATTCCCTTTGTCCCCTTTGACGGGGACATGGCCGACGGGGACTTCGGGAATACACGAATAATCCATGTATTCCCGTTGTCCCCGTATTTTTGTCCGGGGACAACAGCACATCTACAATTTCATAACCGCTGTCCCCCTTACGTACATTCCGGTACCGGGGATAGTTAAGATTTCACCTTTAATTATATAATGTCTAGATGGAGCGTCGCCCTACAATCATAACAAAGAAAACGAGTCAACAATTTCAAGTATGTGTGCGTGCAGGCGTCGTTTTACACTGTGCATCTACGTCTCTGTGTGCGTAAATAATGATTATATAAGCAATTATGTATATAATTATACATAAATTAATATTATTATACATATTAATCATTTATTATTATTATTACGCATTTGGGCTTTGATTATATAAGCACTTGTCAGCCAATAGTTGGCTGACACTTCTTGACACGTTTGCGTGCACTTGACGCTCCATCTAGACATTGTATATAATCAAAGGATTTCACGTATCATTGACCACTTACACAAAACTAAAATGAAAGATTTTATATATATGATAGATTTTAACATTTTAGGTAACGTATTTTTTAATTTTATGTGTACTTGGCATTTGTATACGAATAACAATTTTAACGCAACGGGACAACGGGAAGTAATTTTACTTATTTTATTCAATTCCCTTTGTCCCCTTTAACGGGGACATGGCCGACGGGGACAACGGGAATACACTAAATAATCTACACAAATTTATACCGAAATGTCATGATGGCCTAATGGTTAAGGCGCCTGACTCTCATATGAGGTTGTGGGGTCGAAACTGGGCAAGTACCAATGTGACTTTTCAATATCATATGTACTTTCTAAATTTATCTTGGACATAATTGACATCGGTGAAGGAAAACATCGTGAGGAAACCTGGACTTATAATTGATATAAGTCTGAAATTGTCAATCCGCCTTGAGCGCACGTGGTGATCAATGTTCGTGCCTTCTCTGTATGAGAAGAGGCATTTGTCCTGCAGAGAGACAATTATAGGCTGGTATTATTATTATTATTAGGGAAGTAATTTTTTGAACTGTTATTATGATCAGGGCCTTTAAGTCTGCTATTACAATAGTGTCAGAATGGTCTATAATTGATTTCATACTTGTTGATTTTGACAAGTTTGGTAATCTACTAATATAATGGCGTCATTATGAAAATCAAAGATAGACCATTCTGGCACTATTGTAATAGCAGACTTGAGGCCCAGTTGAAAAAAAAATAACTTTCTGACTAACTAACTAACGCTTTGACAATTCAAAAGTGCCTGTAAATGGTTGAATTGAAATAAATGCTTTGACTTTGTAATTTCTCGGGATCTTGGTAAGTTTTCCTCGGAACCCACTTCTTTCATTTATTTATCTGTTCATGAATACATACATTTCTTTTAACAGGTAAGACTCAAGCTAACAAAAATAATGATAAACTGCTTATTGTACAGTCCTTATCCCAAGAAACGAGTCTGGGTAGAAGTTACACAGTGGACTACATACTAAGTGTCACACTCTGGAATTCCGCCAAAGAGTAAGAAAATATGTCCAAACGCAGAGAGACACTATTAGACCTTACACATCACATCACTTCTTCTCTTCTTCTTCTTCATCAGCCGGAAAACATCCACTGTTGAACAAAGGCCTCCCGGGGGGTGTCCGGGCTAGAATAGCTCCCCCCCATTTCATCCTGAGGGTGTCGTCGAAGGCGACTAAGGGAAAATCCAGAAGTCGGGCAGCAGCGGCTTCCGTGTAATTAACAACTTCACTGCGATCCCCAAGACGCCTGCCAAGCGTGAGGATTATGGCAACCCCCGGGGAGGCCTTTGTTCAACAGTGGACGTTTTCCGTCTGATGAAGAAGAAGAAGAGAAGAAGTGATGTGATGTGTAAGGTCTAATAGTGTCTCTCTGCGTTTGGACATATTTTCTTGCTCTTTGGCTTAATTCCAGAGTGTGACACTTATATATATATAGTCCTCCTTATCGACTGCAATAACGGCGACCCTTTATAAAAATGTATCTCCTTGCGTGTGCCCTAATATGACGTATCGGGCCATCACATCACTTACACTTTAGAAATTTACTAACATGACTAAACGACATTCATTAGGTACGTACGCGTACGAAATGAATGTAGGTAAGGGACATTCATTTTGTACGTATTCTACATTTCAACAACATTATCAAACAATGAAATAGTTCGAAATCCAACAATAATTATGAAGGCAGAGCTGTAATAAGCAAGTGTAATCATAGCTCCAGTGGCGCAATTGGCTAGCGCACGGTACTTATAAGACAGTGAGCGTGAGCGATGCCGGGGTTGCGAGTTCGAGCCTCGCCTGGAGCAATATTTTACTTCTGCTCGGATAATCATTTATCAATATACAAATTGGATATTTAGAGATTTCTATATTCTGGCGGTTTGACATATTTTTTATACAAAAGCTAACAAACCACCATGTTTATTCAAATTCATTTATTCGCATTATAACATGGTATTCATTATAGGTGTTACATTAAAATTAGTGCGTACATGTTTTGCTAAACTTATATAGCATGCAAACATAAAGGTACGCGTTATATCACATAATGTCATAGTATTGTTGAAGCATATTTAGTATCTATAAATTCTTTAACAGAAATAATTGTTTGTATATTTAGCCATTTATATAATTTGTTCTTAAATGCTCTAGAAGTTAGTGTTTTTAAATTACTGGGTATATTATTGTAAATACGTACACACATTGCTAAACAGTTCTTATTATATTTTGTTGATCTAGGAATGTCACTGCATGTAGTACGAGTCTGAATGGATTTCTACGATTTCTTGGATTCACATCATTGGCAGTTCTAAATAAAACTTTGGTGTTTGCTACAAACATACACGTTTCATATATATAAAGTAAGGGTAGAGGTAACAAACCAAATTCTTCTATAAGCACTTGATTTCTTTCGCGTGAATTTTCTTACGGAACCCTATTTTTTTTAAATAAAATATAATCTATAGCACTCAGGGATAACGTAGCTACCTATTGGTGAAATAATTTAAAAAATCGGTTAAGTTTTTTTAAGTTTATCTTTATAAACAAAGATACAAAAATCAAATCTTTTGAACGTCTGGGATATTACTACATATATCTGTAACTCTGTACTAATATTATGTAAACAGGAAAAAGAAGAAAAATCACGTTCCAAAATTAACACACGTCCTACAGCAAAGATCAAAGGTCTTAAAAGAATTACAAATATGAGTATAAAAAGATGGCATACTTTCGGAAGCGATCCTTACAGTCTAATATGTAAAGAAAATGCTATGAAAGGCCAGGCAGTAATATGTAAACGAATATAGCGACAATATTGATAAATACTAGTCAAGTATACCCTGTTCACAATAAGATTAGACATTTACTCAAACCTTTTTTACAGTCCGTTCAACCGATTTTGACTTCTATTGCGTTGGTAGCATGACAAATGGCAACTGCAGTAAACAGTTGTATTGTAACCACTTTTTTTGCCTCTAATGTCATCCTTAAGCCTACGGAATAGAAGTCAAAATCGGTTGAAGGTACTGTAAAAAAGGTTTGTGTTTATGTCTAATCTTATTGTGAACAG
Source organism: Charanyca ferruginea (assembly GCA_947361185.1). NCBI lineage: Eukaryota > Metazoa > Arthropoda > Insecta > Lepidoptera > Noctuidae > Charanyca > Charanyca ferruginea. Next base: position 24,901,757 of record OX376064.1, on the reverse strand, counting down.
GGTATAGGTACTCTATGTATATTATAGGTATTTGGTTCTTTTTTGTTTGTAAGAGGTAACCTCCCGAAGTACTTATGATGCGATTTCAAAAAATCTTTCACTGATAGAAAATAATCTTTCACTGTTAGCTATTGCTGAGTGTCAAAGGATCTGTTTGACATGGTAAATGGTATATTAGAAGTTACTTTCATAACAAACTCTCATTACCATTTCCTTTTCAGGTAAATGCGTGCCCACAAGCATAGCGCCTTCAGACTCTGTCCGTCTCCTGCGCATCCACTTGGGCACACATGGCCTGTGCGTCAACAAGCAGCCCATCAAAGGATTCAAGGAGTGTCGCGGTACTTGCGACTCGGGAACACTCTACAATAACCGTAAGACACTTTTTACGATTCATGTTGATGCGGTGGTAGCACACTATTAGTGACGTTGAATGATACCTTTATTTGCTAGAATATAGGATGTCGTGACGGAGGAGCTCGTGGCTAAGTTAAAGCCGTACAGATCGATTGGTCAAAGGTTAAGCTACGCTAACCGCGGTCGGTCTGTGGATGGGTGGCCATCCCTTTCCCTCGGAAAGCACGTAAAGCCGTTGGTCCCGGCTGTCATTTGTAGATCTTTAGCAGTCGTTATGGGTATAGTCAGAAGCCAGAAAGTCGGACAACCAGTCTTACCAAGGGGTATCGTGTTACCCAGGAACTAGGTTGTGGAGGTCCGATAGGCAGTCGCTCCGTGTGACACACTGATATACAGCTGCATCCGGTTAGTAAGGGAATAGGTATAATGACCACCAAAAAATACTTTAGGATCTTAAGCTCCCTTACCAAAAAAATATACTAAATACCAAATGTAGTAAATGATGACCTTCGTTCTTAGTGTGCAAAATAACCAAAATCTTTTTGACCCTTAAGTCCCCCCTGGGGCGGATCCGACATGGTTAGGTTAGGTTAGAACTGTGACCCCCTACGCAGGAGGCGAACGAGCGTGCCGCTGCAGCGGCCGCCGAGTGCCAGAACCAAATCGCTTTTTACAGTCAAACTCATACATTTCTACAATACTTTAGGAAACACAATTTTGGTGATCATTTACTATTTTTGGTTTTATTTTATTTACTATTTTTGGTGATCATTTACTAGATCTGGAGGTTCTTTAAACATAAGCCTTTTATCAATGTCACGCAATTTTAACAGTACTAAAATTGAAATTATTTTGTCTTAGAAACTGGCGTCCACGATTCTCGTTGCGAGTGCTGTCAGGCCACTAAGTACGGACCATTGGATGTGACGCTGAGCTGTGAGGACGGCTCGACGCAGGCGCACCGCGTGGCCTCCCCCGTCACCTGCGCCTGCGCAGCGTGCGGTGCTAACGAAGCTTACAAACCGCTGCCGACCAAACCAGGTAACGTACAATACATAACAAGAGAAACTCTGCGGTGTAATTACAGTAGGACCTCTTTCCGAACACCTCTGTAATCCGAACGCCCGCATACCGAATGTCGAGTAGGTGTCATGCGCATTTGTTATTGTTACTCGTCCGCCTTTTACGTTGATCGTTTATAGATGAATATACATTTAAAATTTCACAATAGGTACTATTAGTTTTATTTCATAAAATTTATACCCTATTAATTCTCTGTACTGTAATCCGAACACTCCACGAACCCACGAATCGGATTAAAGAGGTCCTGCTGTATATTGTCTGACACAATAGTAAAGTAGTAGTATTGTTAACATCGTTTTTAAAAGAGTAAGTATGGTGTTTCTTGCCCCTCCTCCATACAAAACTACCTTTTGGAATGGGCAACTAGAATATTTTTTTTCTTATTTGACATTCAAAAGTGCCTTCTAATGGTCTAATTGAAATAAATGATTTGACTTTGACTTTTTGACTTTTCAAACTACTGTAAATGAGCAAACATTTACCTTCTTATTGAAAAAACTTGATTAAATAAAAAAGAGTGTCCGTAGACTTTCTTGCTCAGTCTTAAGTACTTAGACTTAAGTACCTAAGTTTTGGAACGAGCAACTAGCTTCAATTTAGCTTCTATTATTTTTTTAAACTTTATCCCGCACTCGGAATTTCTCCTGTATCGTGAGTCCGTTTACGAGCATAATTATAAACTCACATACACAAACAGCCAGAGTCGGAACAACTACCTGTGGGTCTTACAAATATTTGCTCCGTGCGGGAATCGGACCCGCGACACGTAGGGCAGCGGCCAATCGCTTAGCCACAGCGCCACCTGTGTCGTACTTGTTGACTATTTTTTTTTTATTGGCTCCTTCACATTTTAAATGTACTTGTAAATGGTCTAATTGAAATAAATCCTTTGAGACAATATTAATTAGTTGTTTCTATTGCATAAATTATATCTTACTATGAATTATATTACAGGTTACGCTGGTGTTAAAACTCCACCCAAGAGGCCGAACCGAGCAGAGGAGGACATAATACCAGAGATATACCAACGATTTGGATCGTCACCTCGCCCGATACGATAAACGATAATAGACCTTAAGCACAACGCATTAAAGTTCAAAACTTGTATTATATAATCTACACTTTGATAGTTTTCTACAATATAATTATGTATGTATTCAAAATGTAAATAAACAATACAGCAATGATTAAAAAATAAGTCTTGTTTTATTTATTACCTTTAGCTGGAATGATAGAAGAGCTCGTGGTTAAGTTTCGCTTGCCGCGGTCGGTCTATGGATGGGCGATCATCTATTTCATACCGAGTCCGGTCCGTACAGTCTCGGAAACCACGTATAGCCTGTTGGTTGTCAATCGTAGATCTTTGACAGTCGTTATGGGTTGTTAGAAGCCAGAAAGTCCACAAGTAGTCTTTTTTTATATTCTTAAAGGCTCTAGTTTGGCCGTAACTCACCCGATCTTATGTGATTATGCGGCTTAAGGTCTTAGTAAGGGGTATCGTGCTACCCAGTAACTGGGCTGTGGAGGTTCGACAGGCAGTCGTTTCATGTAAAACACTGGTATTCAGCTGCATATAATATAATAATAATATAGAGGAGGAGGAGGGGGGGGAGGTATAATATAGTTGGGAGAATAATATAATAATAATATAATATGTGGGGACATTTTCACACACGGCCATCTGACCCCAAACTAGGGAGATCCTGTACTATGGGTGTCAAACAGCTGATATATATACACAGATACATTTTTTTTTTAAAACATACATATATAGATAAACAACACCCAGACACAAGGCAAACACAAGTGCTCATCACACAAATGTTTACCCTGGGCGGGAATGGAACCCGCAACACGCTGCGCAGCAGTCGATCGCTCAGCCACTGCGCTAACCGTGTCGTCAATGAATGCTAGGTAGATGGTGGCTAAAATCGCAAACATATCTAGAAATTGAAAATTTACTTATTAATCTACAATAGGAAGCTCTGAATAAATAAATAAATAATAATAATAAAATAACAATATAAAAATAATAATTAAAACATTAATGTCCCTACAACAATGAAATCAATCTAAGTAAAATAACATAATCACAAAAGAAAACCAAAAAAAATAAAGAAATTAAAATGTCGCAAGTGGTCAAACTATTTGTTTTTTTAAGTACAATGAATATGTCAACAAATTAGTTATAATATTTCTATTACATTTTACCCGCAGTAAGAGTACCCGCAGTTTAATCTGTATTTTATTATATTAGTTATTAGCAGTATTAGTATACTGTAAGTACAGTATACTATTAGACCTTAATGTACACGTTTGTAGATAGTTACCTGGGAAGGATCTAACGCCTAAGGTACAGGCTCGGTCTAGTTTAGGTGTTAGTGGTCATTCGAATTGTGTTCAATTGCAGAATTGTACCTACTATTTACCAAAATCAACTTGTAAATAATTTTTGTGTCAATAAAGCTTTTTTATTTTATTTATTTATTTATGATACACTGGTATTCAGCTGCATCCGGTTAGACTGGAAGCCGACCCCAATATAGTTGGGAAAAGGCTAGGCAGATGATGATTTATGATGCGCTGAAATGACAAACTGAGGAACGAAAGGCGATTTGTAAAAGAATAGAAAAAAAACAACTGAAAGCTTGACATTGCTGCATGGCTAATCACGCTTAGCGTGACACATCTTACAAGATATACTTGCGAAAGTTTTTTAAGATTAATCTGTGAATGGTTAAAGAAATTGATCTGTTTAACACCAGCGCTCGTCAAATAAGAAACATCATAAATATGTGGAAAAAATGTGTGGCTGTGGTGATGTGTGTGTGTGTGGGTGGTATTTGTGTGTTTGTTGCTGGTCTTGTACCTTTTGCATGCCCAATGGTAAAATGTACTCTATAATTGTATCTTTCCCTTTTCAGATTTGCGAAATAAATTATCTTATCTTAATAGGGAATACTTTAATGACCTTAAAAAATGTAATGCTGCACAACGGTTTTCTTTTCTCTTCGATTAACATTGTTATTTTGTAACCAAACCTAGAATGGATATTTTCCGAACCGTAATATTACCATACTTTTCGTTAGTCGCTATTTCCACTATATAAATGTGGATGCTGTGTGTGGATGAATGCTGCACACGGTTTTCTTTTCTCTTCAGTCTGTTTTCTAATAATAATAATAATATTTATTTGCATAAAACATGGTGTACAAAGTTGTTTTAAAAGACATTAAAGAGCATACATGTTTTGCTTAATATCATAGCATGCAAATCTCTTCCATTAACATTGTTATTTTCAAACCAAATTTAGAATGGATATCTTCCGTACCATAATATTACCATACTTTTCGCTAGTCGCTATTTCCATTATATAAATGTGGAAGGTTGTAATTAGCAAGTTTGTAGGAAATATTGTTATTTAAATATATTATTAGTCTAAGCTTTTTTAAAAGAAAAGAAGTTTACACCTGTCACAAGTCAGCATAACGCCATTATTCCCACAAATATCTGTGATACGACGTGTGGGATGCTTTAGATCCCACACGTCAGTTAATACTTGTGCAAGCCCCAAATATTAAAAGTCGACATTGGATAGCGACATTGATGTAAATAAAAACAAAAGCATTTTTTTAAATTCAATACTTTATTTAGTGGTACCCAAATAAAAAATCGGACCACGACATATTATATCAAATTGATTCAGTATTATTGAACCTTCTGAGATACGACGTAAAGTTGTAAATCGTGTGTCGTTTTAAATAGTGTCTATTTCTATATCACTCTTCGTCTTGCTGATCTTCTGTGATGAAATCACCTTCTGCGTTATGCTGAGCTTCTTCTTCTTCCTTCTGCTTCTGTTTTCTGACCATATCTGATAGATATTTACACCTTTGCATGCATTCTTCCTGTAATAAGAATAACAAATTTTCATAAATTTTTATTGAAGAACCACTTCTTCTTTTCGAATCGATGGTTTTCCTTTTTGTTAGACTACTTGGGCCCAATAGGTAGCCACATTTATCGCAGCATTAGTGGCGTTTTGAATATCCACTGAACTGTTCGTAATGAAAGTTGACGAATAGAACAAAGGCTACTTTTAAAACCGAGACATGCGGAGGAACTCGCAGGCAAAAGTTAGCCAAATATGTGTCTGACTTAACTGATTGAATGTTTTCTACATTTTATTGATAAATGTATAGAGCAGCTGATTTTTTCCCCCTTATATCGAGGTTGGTCCCGTAGTAAAAATTGTTTTTCCAGTTTAGAGGAGACTTGGACTAAATAATACCAGCCTATAATAGGGTATTACACCCATTTTTGAAAAGTGTCTCAATGAAATTCTGTAGTGCTAATATTTTATTCAATCGATAAGTGCCATAAAAATGCATCTGAATTTTAAATTTTGCGCGTTGTTTGACGAAAACGCCTCTTACTGGACGCCATATTGCTCAGCGTAAATGACGTCAGTTCGTTTTGTATCAAATGAGCTCATATTAAATATGATAATTGTATATCATTTAAAATTATATTTTGTAATAGATGAAATAATGAAAAAATTACGTTGGTTACGAAAATAATAAAAGTACAAAGCCTATATTACGCCAATCGGTAGACTGACACTTGACAATTTTTTGTTTACACAGCCGTACGGCGTAATAACATAGCCGCTACTATTTCACGGTGTTTTATAATAGATTAAAAATAGTGAAAACTTTGAATTGAATTTAAAATTTTGTTTTGTTATTTTATGAACTAAAACTTACATTTTCCGACTGCTTTATGCCTAAACTGTCTCAATAACATATTTATAGATTTTTTTCTCGTATAGAGTAAAATACCCTATCGTCCCACTGCTGGGCAAAGACCACTTCTCATACAGAGAAGGCACGAACATTGATCACCACGTGCGCTCAAGGCGGATTGGCGATTTCAGACTTATATCAATTATAAGTACAGGTTTCCTCACGATGTTTTCCTTCACCGATATCAATGATGTTCAAGATAAATTTAGAAAGTGCATATGAATTGGAAACGTCACTTTGGTACTTGTTTCGAGCCCACAACCTCATATGAGAGGCAGGCGCCTTAACCATTAGGCCATCACGACGACTAGATTTGTCTAATATCGCTCAGTATCTAAAGGGATCTGAAGTGTATCAAAAGCGCAACATACTTTGGTCTTCCCTGGCACAGTGTTGGCTATCTTCTGCCAGCGGTCGCCTGCGCCACCTTTCGGGTATTTGGCGAGCGCGTTCTCTAACGCCTTCTGTTGCGTCTGCGACCAGTTTCCCCCACTCGTCTCCTCTGCTTTCCGTGTTTTTACCTGAAAAGTAAATATAGAGTATGTAGATAAGAGCTGTACTGTCAAATTAGCAGACACAATAGTTAAACAATGACAGTGTGACTCCAAAGTCATGTCAACAGTCAAGCGGTTAACCCTTTGACTGCCGCAAACGCAGATCAACGCGTGACATAATAGCTTTTTAATTGTGTCTGTAATTACGGTATACGAAAGGTTAAAGAGTTCGTTTATTTGAACGCACTAATCTCCAGAACTGCTGGCCCAATTCTAAAAATTCTGTCGCCAATTGGAAGCTACATTATCACCGAGTGCTATGGGCTTTATGAAAAAAATAGAGATCTGTAAGAAATATCACGCGAACGAAATCGCGGGAAAAGAGCTAGTAAATAAATAAAATCTCCAAAAGCTACGAACCTTCTTCGGCGGTTCGACCACCACAGGTTGCTCAGGCTCCTGCCCCGGTATCTTGTAGCAGTTCTCCTTGAGCTTGGCGGCCATGTGCGTGACCTCGGGCACACTGCGGCCCATGGTCTCCGCGATACGCTCCCAGCGCTCGGCCGCCCCCCCGGGGTACTTCTTCACCAGACGCACCAGTTCCGCCAGGTCGTCGTCGGTCCAGAGCCCGCCCGTTATCACTGGAGCGGAGGGCTGGAAATGTTGGATTGTTGGGATTTATTTCATATTTTACACGTTTTGTAAGTCTAATATAGTAGGAGACTAGTCCAGTACGCTAGAGGCGTACAAGAGTGTACACCCTCTCCCCTTACCCTCATAGTCTAATGGGACGGCAATCAATAAAATTATTTAGAATAATTGTAATTTTTGTTTCCTCATTTTAAAGTTTTTTAGCTATTCATTATTTACCTATACTGGTTGGTTTGTGATTGGCGACTGTATAAGTACGAGGCTAATTTTTAGTTATATTTAAGATCTAATGCATACAGAATCTGTTGGTAAACCTTAATAAATAAATAAATTGTACAAGTTACATTGCAAATTGACACGTCGTCGCGTAAAGCAGCCTCAGGCTAAGAATTCACGATGCGGTTTTCGCCCGCGCCCGCAGCGTGAGCCGCAAACAACCGCACACACCGCGGGAATAAACCGCGTCGTGAAAAGTGCTTTGAATTTTTTACATATATATTTGCATTCTACAGAAGCTGCAGGCCCGCAACCGCAGCCGGACGCGGGTGAACACCACATCGTGAGTTCTTAAGCTTACAATTATGTACGAGCCATAACATAGCAGCTGCAGCGTATTGGATTCTGGTATTCTTTTGGCTAATACGAAAGGGGAAAACCTATTTAAAAGTGGGCGAGGCTTGTGGGTATACGAACCCTATCGGATCAACGATTAAGACGTGATAACGTCTTATAAGTCGATGAACACCGGCTGCGCGTACGAAAAAGTGTCACGTTCCGCCTGAGCCTGAGCGTGCAAGTGAGAGCGCGGAACAAGCGATAGAGAGGCACGATCGGTCCAAACAATAAGCTCCGCCCACCTCGACGGAAGCTATTATTTGCTTATATTATATATGTTAGCCATTAAGTTTCTTTATGACGTTCTCACGTAAAACTAGCGTCCATAAACCGACTTTACAAACAACCAATATTTTTAAATAAGTTTGAATTTTAACTAGGCAATGAACGTGTTGGTTGGTGGTTGGAAAGGTTGCTGCACTATTATACAAATACAACCTTAAAGCCCGCCTGCTGTAATATAATAATATATTTTCCCCCTTATTACATCTGCGATCGTTGTTTGTTTCACATTTTTGATATATATAATAATATGCTTTGCTATGAATTATATTAATACTATTTGCTATGAATTATATTAATACTAGCTACTTCAAACAGACGTTGTCCTGTCCCTATCTATCTACTTACCTGACTATTTAGGTAAATAGGCAGGTAAGTAGGTAGATAGGGACAGGACAACGTCCGTCGTCGTGCAGGGTGGGTACCCTGCACCTACACCTACCCTACAACTACCCGACACCTACAAAAAAAAAGTATCCTATGTCCGTCTCCTGGTTCTAAGCTACCTCCCCACCAATTTTCATCCAAATCGGTTCAGCCGTTCTTGTGTTATAAATAGTGTAACACTAACACGACTTTCTTTTATATATCTAATATATAAAATTCTCGTGTCACAGTTTTCGTTCCCGAACTGCTCCGAAACGGCTTGACCGATTCTGATGAAATTTTTTGTGCATTTTGGGTAGGTCTGAGAATAGGCCAACATCTATTTTTCATCCCCTTTTTTCACCCATTTTTCATCCCCCATTAGGTCGATCGGGACAGGACAACGTCTGTCGGGTCAGCTAGTATATATATAGAGAGATAAGCTATATTTTAGCTACGTCTGTGAAGCAAAAATTGATACATACAATAATAATAATAGTACCTGTTTAACAGCCACCACGACAGGTCCCCCCTCGGGCTCGTCGCCGGGCTCCAGCAGACAGCCGTCCCTAACGGGCGGCACGAACCCGCGGCGCTTGCGCAGGGCTCCGCCCGCCGCCTTGTACTCGGCCGCGGCCGCCGCCTCGCGGTCTGCACGAAGCCTATCTTCTTCTTCCCTGATGATAATGACTTAATATAATTAATGACACTGAGAATACATTCCCGAAGTTCTAAATTGAGCCATCGTGTATTGTTGTTTATAAATCTATATATTTTTAAATGGCCGTTAATTGACCAATGTAATTTGAACCTATTACTGTTTACATTTTTAGAATTTCAAATCTTCTAAATAAAAAAGTAAAAAAAAGAAGAAAACCGCCATATAAAACTAAAAAGTGATAAATAACTTTAGCACACATTACTTTAGTTTCGGAAATCGGTGGCGATGGCGGTGGCTTTGTTGTGTTTATTGTTTTTTCCGGGCGAAGTCGCGTTCAGAAGTCAGTAACTGATAAACACAAAACATTTCTGCATTGATATTAGAAAGTGAGTCTGAGAACCGACGCGATACGCATCGATTCACAACGGCAGCAACGCAATTACCCTTGACAAATCATTCAATTGGCAATCGTCAGAAACCAAGTCTATTTTTATTGGTACAACTATAGCCATACCTACTTTCATAATATTGATTCAAACTTCTGCAATACAGGAAACTCTTTTAACCGTTAACACAAAAACTAATACAGTGTGCCAACTATTGAGCAATGTGGAACCATTTTAAAATGACTGGTTTAATTTATGTAAATTAAATTCCAAAATCTGCTCTTAATTAAAATTAAATAAAGATATTTCTCAAAATCGGGCTTCTGTCTTTCCTTAAAAACAATCAAAGAAATTAAAATGAAATACAAGGCGAAATGCAATGTTGTTCAGTTTGATATACTACAGGTACTGCACGATTCAAACTCAATGGCGGTTCTGAACACGAGGCGAGTGGCTGCGCAGTCAAAATTTCACGTGACAGCGGGAGTGAGGGACGGGGTACTGCGCAGCCAACAGCGCACTTCACAGCCGCCATTAAGTTTGAATCGAACTGTAGGTACAAAGCTGGATTTAATGCCTTCGGCATTCTCTACCAGTCAACCAAGGCTGGTGAAGAGATAACATGGCAGGTCTATAGTAAAAAAAAAACGAAAATAGGTTAACCCACCTTACTTCGTGGGTAAACCCATATTTACATAAAAGTAAAATAACATACCTATAAAAGAATATTTTACAAACAAAGACGGGCGCGAAAAACATAACCCTTTCCTCGCAGTCGGGGTAAAAAGAAAAAAAAGAAAAGAGCTTTATGAGATTTGCATGCTCTACCTTAGACCGCATCATAACTTAAGATCATGTGAGTTGTGGTCAAACGCAAGCCTATTAGAATTTATAAAAACCAAAATTCACACTGAGACTCGAAGTTGATTTGCAGTGATATTTTTTTGCTCAATGTTACAAAAGGGGCTATTAACGACTTTTACACATTTTAAACTGACAAACACGTCAAAATGTGTAGTGTAAATTATTTGAAAAAAATATAAGTTAAACTAGAACATTCTCTTAATCATTTAGTATGTGAATATTTTAAATTAGATTATTCATATTAAATAGTTTAATTAACTCGTGAAGTTGTGTCTGACGCGGACCAAACATTGACAATCACACAAATCTACCAGATATAATTAAACAAAACTTACACTATCTTACAGACAATTTTGTTATCTATCTTTTAGTATACGCCTTTTTTTAAATTAATGACTACTATCATTAACTTAATTTTTTCGAGTAAACTTTGAGAGTTTTGGACACAGCGCATACGATTCGCTGGTCGCTCGAGGTCGCCGGCGTTTATCGTCGCCTTAATAGTTTGATGAACGGTATGTACTTCGCAACAATGTAAGGCTATGTGATGTCTGTTTAAAGCTACTTTTAATCTAATATATCAGATACTTACTTCTTTTTCTGCTTCTTAGCTTCTTCTTCCTGCTCTTTCAACCTTCTCCTAAGCTCTATGATTCCGTAAGGTATCGCAGTCACAAGCCACCACGCAAATCTTGGTATTTGGAACGGCAATGTGTCTTTAACACTGGGTTTTGGGAGCTGGTCGAGGATTTCAGTCAATCCCTGGTCAAATCCTGATCGTTTGGAGTGTCTCTTGCCTCTACTGTTAAGTATTTGTTCCTGGAAAATTTTAATATTAGTGTTTAGATACAAATTAGGAGTCGAAAAATGTTAATAGTTATTTATACATTAGCTTCTGTACGCGGGTCATTCGCGTGGAAATCCATACCTTTAAACGCTTTATCCCTATGGCATTCACGAATAACATAGCTTCTAAAGAAAGCTATTAAAGAAATCATTTTCAGAATCGGAATAGTAATTACGGATATTAGCGTATTTAAACAAACAAACAACTCTTCAGCTCTATAATGTTAGTAGAGATTGTTATTTACAATTAAGTTATTTATTTTACTATTAAAATGGTTAACACCACTTACAATAAACTTAAAGACAGAGATTAATATAGATGAGAAACGAAAATCACAAATACAGAATTAAAAACAATAAAAATAAACTATTCATCTATTCAAAATTTAAGTATTCATTACTTACATAATTTAAATTCCTCTCACAGTACTCCTGACATACCAATATCCCACCACAAGCATCAAACACTATGAATTTTCTAAAAGAAACCAGGAAACTTACGGCAGTAAATCGTTTCTCAGCATATGCCGCCCAGCCAACAGCATACTGCCCAAAGGTGATGATGATGAACAGGATGATGGACCCTTCAGCCAGGCCCATCTTCCTCACGTGGCGGTAGTAGTATATGGCTGATCGCCAGTTTGGAAGACCATTTTTGAGCACTTCATTATATCTGAAATATAAATATTAGCATTTGTTAAGTGGTGATGCCTTGATGGTGTTTTTTAATAGAATAATCATAACTGACCTTAGTTTTGCCAAAAAGCGCTAACCTACAATGTCTCGATATTTAAATAAATTCACCATCATAACCCGAATGGTGCCGGCCGCGAATAGCACCACCTCCCATATCTACCCATGGGTGTAGTAGAAGGCGACAGAGAGATATTGACCAGAGGATGGGCAGCAGCGTCCTTCTGAGTACCATAACACCTACTGCGATCGCCAACATGCATCGGCCAAGCATGGTGATTACAGCTGAACCCCCCCCCTTGGGGGAGACCTATGCCCAGCAGAGGGCGTGTAGAGGTTGACATGATGATGGTTGTGAGAAGCTATTGGACGCTTACTGCCAGACATAGCTCTCCTCTAAACATTTCCAAAAGGACTGGTTCAGAAGCGACTTGCGTCCAGCGTGTTCCTATGGTCTTAATCAGGTTGTTGATCCGCCTTGTGTCTGCTTAAATTACTAAACTAAAATTAATAACATCAAACTAATAATTATACCAAACATGGTACAACAATCCAGTAATAGTAATTGTACACACCGGGACTTACAGCTTAGTACGGTCGTTGTTCTGAGTACGTACGATGTGGCTACGTTTGAGATCACTGAGTCTGGTTCAGTACCAAAAACCTGACTCCAAACCTAGCCCTAGAATCCTAATTATCCTAGCCCTATAGTAACTACCTACCTAGCACCCTAGTTAAAGTTGTCCTAATGCCCTAACCTACCATATAAACCATACCAAATGTAAGTTACGTCGGTTTTACGTGAGGGAAGTCTGTTACAAGGAGACCTACGGTAACAGACGGAACTTGGGTAGGAAGAGGGGGTTTGCATACGTCGTGCAAGTTTAATTGGTTGGCTGAATGGTTGGTTGCTGCACTGCGTGTTTGAGTCTTGCACGGAACAAATATTTGTATTGCCTACAGGTAAATGTTCCGGCTCTGGTTGTTTGTGTATGACAGTTTCTATGTTCGTAAACGCACCCATGATACGAGACAGTCATAGTGCAAAGCGACATTATAAAAAAAAAATATAAATAATGTACCGTCACCAAAGGAGATAAGTATCCATGTCGCCGGAAACAGTTGAAGTTTACTTAGAAACCGATAGGTTTTTATGAATAAAATAAAATACAATTTATAGAGAATGAACAGTTCAATGATTTAATAAAATTTCATTTGAAAGCCCCCATTGGTTTCTAAGAAATCTTCAACTATTCCCGACGACATGGATACTTATCTCTTTTGCGTACTGTACATCCCAAACATATGTACAGAATATTATATATTTTATTATCTATGTTTTAGAGGCTCCAAATGCTCCAATGTTAGCAATTGCACCATTCATTCCACTTACTTACATCCATTCTAATCACAATAATTACATATACATACTCCAAAAAATAGGAGAAATTTCGACGAGGGTTGGTGTCTTTTAGCAGAACTAATTTATACTACTACTTTTGCCCGCGATTTCGTCCGCATGAATGTCGGTTATTGCGGATGCAGACGAAGTCGCGGATTATAGAGAAACTCATGTCCTCCAGGGTTCGAGCATTTTCATACCAAATTTCTGCCTAAAATTGGTTTGATCTAATATGCGCTACACACATTAATGCATACTTGTGCAAGTACAAATTTGTGCCAGTATATATCATTTAATATGTGGCCTGTATGACTAAAGGATAAACCTATTATGAAATAACTGAAATTGTGTGTCATGTATTTTTAAATAATTTACCTCACATTGTTGATGATTTTGAAACAATAGGCTTTCGCAGAGTTTATTATAAGCAACTACTGTGTTTTGCCAAACACAGTCTAAGAAATAATAATAAAAAATGTTGCCACAAGGACTTTCACTGACCAGGCTGTAATTTTGTTGTAATAGTTATAATAATTGGATCATAATAGGTCATCATCATCATCAGCCGGAAAACGTCCCGTGTGGAACAAAGGCCTCCCCAGGGGGAGGCGGGGGGGTTGCCATAATCCCCACGCTTGGATGGGCGGACATGGACAGGCGTCTTCGGACGGGATCGCAGTGAAGTTGTAAAGTACACGGAAGCTGCTGCTGACCGACTTACGGATTTTCCCTTAGTCGCTTTCGACAACACCCTCGGGGTGAAATGGGGGGTGCTATTCTAGCCCAGACACCCCACGGGCGTCATCATAATAGGTAGCATGTTGAAATTCACAGAATATATGGTCATATAATCTATAAAAAAGATCAATTGTAATAGATTTTGTTGGTAACCCAGATACCCTTCAGAAAATCGCCCTATAGGCCTTTCTTGATGAGCTGGGGTGGATCAAGGGATTCACTTCCCACCTTTAGATAAAACACTTGCTGGATCATAGAGTTGCAGAAACCAGTTTGTTGTACTGCTACAACTACGAATAGGTTTTGTATTTTGTAGAACATAATTTTAACATTAGGTCAAACTTTGCTATTTTTGTTGTGCGTTTTTCCGTATAAATTCATATTATGTAAAATTTTTGGGAATAAACATACAATAAGAAATTGCAGCTCACTTTAATGTGTTAATGTGAATGTGAGAGTTTGAGTCCGACTTGGTTGGTTTTTAATTAGTCTTTATTTCCTTATATTAGTAATAATTTAGCCGTTTCCAATTTTGCCAGTATTGGACAAGTATTTTATACAAATAACTTAAACAACATAAAACTACATACTTTTCTCTTTTCCCTGGGTCCTTGAGTATGTTGTGTACGGACACGAGGTTCCTGAACTGAACGTCTGCATCGGGAGAGTCATTCTTATCTGGATGGAGTTTTAGTGTGAGCTTCTTAAATGCAGACTTAATTTCTGATGGTGACGCATCCTGAAAAAGAATAAAAATATTAACTTTTAGTATTATTTAAAGTAGTGCAAAACTCAGTAGACCTTATTTTTCACAATTTTTTACAATGTGTTAAGATCATAGTTTAATTTCTTAAATATTTTTTATATCCATTTGGTACAACAGCTGCCAAGAGATTTGTTTGGAAAATTGACCAATGTTCAATCCAATACTTGACATCTCAGCACATGTCATATTTTACTCTCATAAATAATTAATTTCCAATTAGTAATTTGTTTGATCTAAAACATAGAGTTGTCTATTTTATATTCTGTTTTATTACATGTATGAAGTAATAACATAAGAATTGAATAACGTAAGAATCTTATTTGGAAACAATAGCTTTATTAAACAGCTAACAAAACAATGTGTGAGTAATACAAATTTAACAACCAGTCGGCTACCTACTCGTTATGGTTCTTAATTTTTTTCTAAGAAGGAGTACAATGAAACCCACAAAAAAAAACTCTTATAATTAAAACTCGGATTAAGATTTCAATTATCTTATACAAGAAAATTATCTATTTTAACGATAACAGTCAAATCTGCGAAACAAGGCGAAGCTTGCTTTAACGCCTAAAAATCAGCTATTATTATATTCGAGAGGTTCATCCTATGTAGAATGAAGTTCTGCAGTATCACTAGTATAACAAAACTTAGGTCTTACCTGAGTTACACCTAACAATTCGTAAAAGTTCTGATTGACTTCTTCTACCACGTCGAACACTTCTAAGTCACCATCATCCCACGCCCACGCGCCTAAAATAAGCGTAAACAAAACCAATAAACAGCACCGCATATTCAAAATCCCAGCTCAATCTATTTTTAATTTAAAAATCATGTTAATTTTGTGCATTAATGGGTAAAATGCCCTTCTGGCTTCTTTTTCTTTTTTGACAGATTCACCAAGCACACATGAATTTGACAATGTCAGTCAACTATTGACAACTCATCAGCTGGGTGGACCATTAGTGATGTCAATAATGTTAACAACGAAAAAGTTTACTTAGTTATGGTTAGTCGACTAATTGAACGATAATTATTTTTTTAATTTAATTATTAAAGTTTTTTTAACCTATTTGTGTAAAGTGTTAGTTAGTTTTCCTATTTTTTAATTAAAATATGGATTAACTAAACATAATTTGAAAAAATCAAAGTATACTAATTTTACAGCTTAACATTTTTACTTGCATGTAATTTCTTTAACTCGCATGTCAAAAATGACAATGCTAAATTGTCATTAACATTTCCTCAGTTTGTATCAAAAAAGGGTAATCAGAAAAACAAACAGTGCCAATATTTTAATATCCGAGCATTGGCAATAAAAACTTAGTGCATTGTCTCTTCACTTTCGAATCAATAAATCTCTGATAGTTTTAATTCCACAGTGAATTCGCTGCTGCCTGCCTCCTGTTGCACCGTGTTGCACTCTATGGCAAAAAGGTAATATTAATATAAAATAATCATTGTTTTTGTTCCTTTCTACTTTTGTTCATTTATATTAAATAAATGTTATTTATATTTTTTTTTGTTTCTTATTTTCCTCCTTTTATTTTACGTCGTACCTACCTAGGTCTATAGTCCCACTTAGGAATATTCTATTTTACACGTATTCTTTAATTTTAATTATACGTGTGGGCTTTGGGCTACAGTAAAAAGTACCTACTTATGTAAAATTTCGATTTCTCTTATATTTTAGAGTAAAATTATATAACTTGTCACCACCCCGCCCTCGTTTATCCTGGCGGATGGTTAGGCGGGCGGCCATTTTCTATGGGCACTAGGGTACCTTAGTGCGTAAATAACTTAAAATATTTCACATAGCGCTAAGGCTCTTGCATAATTATTATTAATTTAATTTTATAATAGCTTTGTGGCAATAGTATGGAATATTTTAATACGGCATTTGTATGGCTGCGACGTAAATATACATTTTCTTTGTTCTTCTCTTTGTTCCACCCAAAGTTGTAGATAGGGACTGAAAATAATAGATTGTTTTTTTTATTGGAGCAATTTGTCTACTCGGGCTCATGCAGTGAGCACGTTATTAAAAATATATTTTAAAACTGAGTCGGCGTTTCTTCGCGTACCTACCGTGATCATAGTAAAAATTAGGTTGCTGGTTACAAGTACCTACATAGGAACCATAAAAGTAGGTTTACAGTTTTATAATTAGAAAAGAGTTGAGTTTGAGTTTTTAGAGAAGATATATTATTATAATAATAATTCTTAAGTGACTTTTTTTTCGAAAATACCTACTCTTGATTCTTGTCAACGAAAAATAGTCAAGTAGGTACTTGTGATATTTTAACCGACTACAACAAATATTATTGGAACCATAATTTACAACATAATCAGACAATAAAATTATACAAAACTTAAAAAGAATAAAAAAAATGTAAATAAAAAAAAAGGTAGGGCGTGTGCTTACTTGGATCTACTTTATATTTACGTATGATAATCTAGATAGATATCTAGATATATACCTAGGCTTCTAAACAAATACACAAAATTTTATACGTGAATGTAAATTTTGTTTGTCCAATCATGTGCAAATTGAAAGTAAAGATCTTTATTGTGACACAGTGGTTCAGAGTCCAGAGATCATGCAATTCCTTACATAATTTTCTTACTTTACCCATAGATGTCCAAACTAATCCGACAAGGCTGCAGGACTAGGGTCAAGGTAGCTCAGCTCCGCATACTCTTAGGGGCACTTGAGAAAGACCCATCTTTGTATAATTCGAGTAATTCAGACATGATCGCATATTTGAACATGCAGAAGTGGATGGAACTCTCTGATAAGTTGAACGACGTTGACAAGGGAGCCATGCTTAATGGCCAGAACTGGAAATATGTAAGTATTTTAAGTCCATATTGTTTTGACACACGAAGTTGCATTGTGCACAGTTGCATGGAGATGCGCTGCCGGATTTTGGTCCAATACCTGTCGAAATGATGCACATGATTGCGTGCCTCAGATTATGAAACAAAAGGCAGATAGACCGCGCGGAACACACACGAGTGAAGCCAAAAAAGCAAATACAAATTCAAAAACGAACACCTACAACGCGCTTCGTGCAGTACTGACACCTTTGACTTTGACTTGAGTCATTATAGAACGAAACATTAAAAAAAAAAAAAATACAAATACAAATTGAAAAAAGCTTTTTACATAAAAGAGAACCGCCTTAAAAAACTAAAAATTGATAAATAACTTTAGCACAGAACACACATGACTTTAGTTTCGGAAGTCGGTGGCAATACAAAACGACAAACAGAAAAAAGTTGCCGACTTCCGAAACTAAAGTCATGTGTTCTCTTTTTTGTAAAAAGTTTTTATTTTCCACTTTTTAGTGCCTCCTTGTCACCGAAATCTATTATGAAACGGCAACACAGTTAAAACAGAGATTGAAAGTCCTCCAAAGATGGAAGAAACGAAAACGTCTTCTATTATATTTTTTTTCTTTTAATTGTTTTTTTCTATAAAGCGCTGATTAAATTTCTATTTTTATACACTAAAACCTTCTCCAGAATGTAACAAACACTTTTCTGAAAACCGCATTAAAATCGGTTCAGTCAAACGGGAGATAATCGCGGACAAACATACAAACATACGGGTCGAACTGAGAATCTCCTTTTTTTTGAAGTCGGTTAAAAACGAATACAATCACGAGATTGTAGGTATTCACTTTTGATTTTGTTTTTGCTTTTTTTGGCTTCACTCTCAGTGTTCCGCGCGGTCTATCTCCCTTTTGTTTCATAATCTGAGATGCGTGCAGACATGTTTTCACACAAATGCAAGACTCTATTTTGTTGCGGTGATATGGAGCCATTTACACCAGCTCTTTCAGAATCTCTCAATAATTAAATATTACATACTTAAGTACCTACGTAAAAATATTTCGACATTCCAAATGTAATAATTAATATCATCAAACTTATAATTAAAACAGATTTCTTCAGCAAAACTAAACCCAATTTTCTCAAGACGTATTGAAATGTCGTTTTTTTATTTATTTCACCAATTTTTAACTTTGTTTTTCGACAATCATTCCTCTCCGTTTGCTAAAGTGGTTCTTTACAACAGGTACTGCGTTATTGGAGCGAGAATGTTAAAAAAGTGACGGACGTAAGTGCCAAAACCCGTCTTGCAATTCACAAGAAAAATCCTGCCATCACTTTGAAAGAGGCAAAGGAACTGTGTCGGTTGGAAAGACGGTTCTACAATTTCATGAAGAAGGAAGACGCGAGGGAGATTGTTGTAAGTACAACAACATATGCCTAGACTGTTCCTGACTATGTTGG
This sequence comes from Charanyca ferruginea, assembly GCA_947361185.1. Classification (NCBI taxonomy): domain Eukaryota; kingdom Metazoa; phylum Arthropoda; class Insecta; order Lepidoptera; family Noctuidae; genus Charanyca; species Charanyca ferruginea. Next base: position 24,882,449 of record OX376064.1, on the reverse strand, counting down.
GCTCGACTTTCAGTCCAACCAGAAGCGACTGACTTCCACAACCCAGTTACTGGGTCGATACCTCTTGTTAAGACTGGTTGTCAGAGTTATTGACTTGTTATTTTTGTAAGTACAAATACATAGTACTACCTTAGTTTTGGTTTGCTATATACCTGATTTGGTTCCATAGTAAATGTTGTTCATAATGATGATAATCCCTTTTCCGGGTCCAATGAGTACAATGACCTCTTTTCAAGGGTTATGGTAAACTAAAACTAAAATTGCATACCTATGTTTAATGGTGTCCCACACTAGGACGTTTTTTCCTGTAGGTCGATTCTGTAAAATTCAAACAACAACTCTCATCTCACAGGGCTATTCACTTTCACTTCGCATAAGGTTCAAAATGACCTTGATATTTTTGACACTTTGAATCGGGTTCGAGTGTGAAGTGAGCGTCGAAGTGGTAATTACCTTACAGAATGCCACTTCTTACGTCATCTCATACTTTATCTGTCAAAATCTCCCTGTCAATTTAGTTCAACTGGCTGACACACTCGCAAGGGTGGCGCTAGTGTAAATTCGAATTATCAACCAAGTTTTTAGAATGCCAATCAAGAAACTCACAGCGAAGTTTAGAATGAGGTCTTACAAAATCACACCCGTGTATCGTGCGTATATATATACACAAAATACTAGATCCCGAACAACTACCTGTAGACCATTCAGATATTTGTTCTGTGCGGGAAACACGTACAACAAACCGAGACACGTAGCTCACAATAGCTCTGCAAGTCTATTCTGTAAATATCTGTCTGGAAATTTAGGTGATGTGAGCTGTCATCTTGCTTCTAATCGGCTCTACTAGCTTCTAATCGGAGCTCACCTCTGCTGCCCATAACCCATGTTACTTGGGGGCGACGCAGCTTGTTTTCTCTTTCCATTCCATCCTGTCAACCGTCATGCTATCACTGGTTCCCTTTTCTTACATTTAATTCTTCACAAAATCAATCCATCTTTTCTTTAATCTTCCTGTTCTTCTTCATCCATTCACATTTATATTATTAACCTTTTGACCACCACGTCAAAAAAGCAAAAATGTGCCCTCGGCGCCAACCTGCGACTTATTCATAGAAGTCTCTCATGTAGGCGTAACTGGCATGTTGGGCACATTTTAGTTTGTCATCTTTACATGATAGTGGCGGTAGGAGGGGCAGGCTAAGCAGACTTTGTTCTAAAGAAAATGATGTCCCCAGGATGTGACCTACACTGGCAATTTCGGCTCAAACCCGCCGTCTGAGAACAGTGGCATCCCTGCCACCGACACTGGTATCAAGGTGAAGGTGCAGCTGATGAATGTGTTCCCTGGTACCTCCAACGACGAAAACGCCTGCCCCGATGGACCTAAGAAGAGGACGATTGTTGTGAAGGAAGATGACCCAGTTGGTGAGATTATCATTGATCCTATCAAAGACAAAGTCGAAGTCAAACGTGTACGGATCCACCATACCACTGGTCATAACACTGGTGTTACGGTGGGTCTAAAACTATACCACTGAAAAAAATCGTTTGGGTTAGGTTAGGTTAGAACAGTGAAGCGAGCGTGTGTGAATGTGTGTGTGGGAACCGCGAAGGCAAGGCGGTGCCGCTGGAGCGGCCGCCGAGCGCTAGATCTCCTCTTTTGTTGGTGAATCATTTGGGTTAGGTTAGGTGAGTGGTACCTATAATTTTAGACCCACCATACCACAAAACTATTTATGTCTATTAAATCATTAAAAATAATTTTAACGCCATTTAGAAGAAAAAAAATCTTACCGACCCTTCTATATTACCTCATTTTACCTGAAACGCTAATGTATGTAATGTATTATATTGTTACTAACACACACAGTGGACCTTTGTAGTCTGTTATATGAATAAATATAATAATAATAATGTATTTCTATTTCAGATCCCTCTGAGGTGACAAAGAAACTGAAGACCATTTTTGATGAGAATTTTGGTAAGTACTGTTAGACTATAACGTAAAGTGTTGCAATAGATACCATTTACACTGGAATTAAACTCGTATATCAATAGTCTTGCAATTAATATTGGAACTAATATATGTAAAAATCTCTTGCCAATAGTAGTTTACTATTTTAGAACAGTGTTCTCATTATTCAAATGTTAGATACATTTTAATAATGAGAACAATTAAAAAAGATTGAACATGTTTAAACCAGCCAGTCTTCACAGTACCCACAACAGCCTTTATATATGCATCTCTTTAGGTATAGTAAGTGACAAGTCGCACCGAGAGTCAATGCGGACTGAAACCAAGTGTTGGTTCGCAAGGAGCATAGTTATCAGCTATCGTACGCGGCGCAGTAGGTGGATTCTGTAAAATTCAAACAACAACTCGCACCTTACATCGCTATTCACTCTCACTTCGCATAAGGTTCAAAATGACCTTGATATATTTGACACTTTGAATCGAGTTCGAGTGCGAAGTGAGCGTCGAAGTGACGGGGAAATTACCTTACTGAATAATAATAATAATATGTGGGGACATTTTCACACACGGCCATCTGACCCCAAACTAGGGAGACCCTGTACTATGGGTGCCAGACAGCTGATATATATACACAAATACATTTTTTTTTGTAAATAATAATAATATATATGTATATAATAATATGTGGGGACATTTTCACACACGGCCATCTGACCCCAAACTAGGGAGACCCTGTACTATGGGTGTCAGACAGCTGATATACATACACAAATACATTTTTTTATACATACACAAATACATTTTTTTTTGTAAATACATACATATATAGATAAACAACACCCAGACACAAGGCAAACACAAATGTTCATCACACAGATGTTTACCCTGGGCGGGAATCGAACCCGCAACACGCTGCGCAGCAGTCGATCGCTCAGCCACTGCGCCAACCGTGTCGTGTCACTGTGCCAATGCCACTTCTTACGTCATCTCATACTTTATCTGTCAAAATCTCCCTGTCAATTTAGTTCAACTCACTGGCACGCTCGCTAGGGTGGCGCTAGTGTAAATTCGAATTATCAACCGAGTTTTTAGAATACCAATCAAGAAACTCACAGCGGATTCAGATTCGAAGTTTAGAATGAGGTCTTACAGAATCACACCCCAGCTCTTACACCTGTGTGGCTTCGGTCTTAGTTCATTAACCCTTTATAGGACGGCTCATACAAAGTGGCCAGTAAACTGGACACTCACTTCAAGGTCGTTATCTCATAGATTTTTATTTATATATTGAACCTTATGAACATTTACGACCCGCGTTAGAGCACACTGGCCCGTCAACTAGCCAGCGTTCAAGTTCGCCGCGCGACATTTTAGATTCGCGCCTTTTTTCAAGATGGCCTGTGAACTGGCCACCGTGCACCCGCGCAGGAACATTTGTTGTCATCGCGCGTGTACGTTACGTGTTTACAAGTTTTATGGTGAACAAAAATCATGTCTTCTTGGAAAAGGTAAGTGAAACTATTCCTTTATAGTATATACTTCGATGTTATGTGCAAATGTAATCCAGGATAATAAGAAAAACATATATTATTTGCGATTGAATACAAACAGGTGTGTTGAAAAAATATAACATAAGAATTGCCTACCTAACTTTGAGATGTTGTATTGAGTATTTATTTTCGAGTAATCCCTATGAACCATATTGTTTTACAACAGGTATATAAGCATGTGTTATGATATTGTAATAAATTTGCGATAAACAATCTTGTTCGGTAGTTATAACCTATTATTATGTACGTTTGGGGTTTTTTTTGGTGGTTTTTTTGCTTGGTACTTATGAAATTCGTAATATAATAGTTACACATTGTAATTGTAATTTGATATGAATATATATATATATATATATATATAATAATATATATAATAATATAATATAATAATATATATATTAATTTTATATATATATATATATATTTGATTTGATTTGATTTTGTTTTATTTGATAGAAGCTGCGATCGTTAATTCCTACATTATTTATAAGGATACCTGGGCGAAGGCTCATCCTTGATGTTTAGGAGTAAACTGGCTGATGAGCTTATAGAAGAGACGAAAAAACCTTTGCTTCCTTTTCGAGAAAATGAAGAGAGCAATCATAAGAAATATGAAAAAATATGTTATGTTAATTCTATTATTATTAAAGGCTGATTAGGAAATAATTTTTTTTATTATTATTATCGCCTTTTCCTAAAAATAAAATAGATTTCATTAGTGTCCATTTTACTGGCCAGTGATATTGCTGTGATGGTTAGTGACGCAGAACGTTCAATGGCCAGTTTACTGGCCGTTTGATTTTCATGATTTTCTCGAAAAACAGAGATTTTCAGGTCTTTTTTCAAGAACATGTCATTATGATTTACGGCACAGAATATATATTTATCACAAAATATTAAGAATTAAAAAAAAAGTTAGGGTGTGCGTTAAAGGGTTAAAGCAGGTTTGTACAGGCTGACAGGCAGGCAGGCTGTTATTTGGCCCGAGGGTGTCGTAGAAGGCAACAAGGGGGAAAATTCGGAATTCGGGTAACATCGACTTCCAACTGCGATCCCAGAGACGCCTGCAAAGTGTGAGGATTATGGTAACCCCTCCCCCTTGGGGGAGGCTTTTGTCCAACACTGACGTCTTCCGGCTCATGCATGACGATGATGATGACAGGCTGATAAAATCAAAACGAGAAAGATTTGATTACGACAAAAGAGAAGCTCCAGTAGTCGCGTAAAGCGAAGCTGATTATGCCAAGCAGTTTCGCTTTACGCGATTACCGGAGGCTCCTCTTTCAGCAGTCGGGTAAAGAGGCTAAGTAACGGAGGTTATGTTTATTATTACTGATGCCAAAACAACCTAACCCACAATGTCTCAATAATTAAATTAATTACGTCAAACGAATTTTGTTAATATGCCAAATGTATTACAACATAACTCATAATTAAAATAGATTTCAAATTAGCGTTAAATATCCAAAATACATGGCAGAAAAATGCTTACATTTGTAGAACCAACAACTGTATAATAAAATACTGCAGTGTTTGTACTCGTAAGCGCCCGCGCCCCGCGCCCCCGCACTCCACCCCACCGTTCTAAGAGCGACGTTTAGGAATAAACCAGTGGTCACGATACACGGTCGTTTCATTGCTAGCCAAGTACCTACGCTACCTACTACGTATATACATATATATCAACTGGCGACGAACTACCTGCGCGTGTAATAAAATGTCTCAACTCATCGGGAGTGTTAACGAATTTGATTATAAAAGTCAGGATTGGCAAATATTCTACAAGAAATTGACTAACTTCCTAAAATTAAACAACATTGATAGGGAGAACTGGAATTCAGTATTAATCGCGCATCTATCCGATGAGTCGTACCGGCTAGTGGGAAACCTCGTGCATCCAAAGGAGGTAGAAACGGTACCGTGGACCGAGTTAGTTCAAGTACTAAATGGACATTTTCAGCCGAAAAGATCGACTTTTGCCGATAGGGCAAAATTTTATGATGCGATCAGAATGGACGGTGAAAAAGTCGAAGATTGGGCGGCACGATTGAGAGGACTCGCCGTGCACTGTGGTTTCGGTACAGAGTTGGATACGTTGCTACGCGACCGTTTTATCCTAGGTCTAAAGGTAGGCCCGGAAAGAGATCGATTGTTCGAACAGGACTTGAAGACCTTGACGCTATCTAGGGCTATAGAAATAGCTCAGGAAGCAGCATGTGCTCGGGCAGCGAGAGCTTGTGTCGGCGAAGGCGGTGAGCAACTTATCAAGCAGGAGATGGTGTATCGAGTTGGTGAGCGTCGCGGCGGGCAGGGCGAGGCCCGCCCGGGTCCGGCGCAGGCGGCGGCCCCCGCGGCCGCGCGATGCACAGTGTGTGGGCTTAAGGGTCATTGCGTTGAAAAGTGCCAAAGGTGTTTGTTTCAAAGGTTATAAGTGCATGATTTGTGGTGAAAAAGGTCATCTTAAAAAAGTGTGCAGTGTTAAAAAGGTCGGGAAAGTTTCGTTGCATAATTTGGATGCGGGCGACGGCGACGGACACGAGTGCAAGGAATGTAATTTGTATAATCTGAGGTACGTCCACTATGATCCAATTAAAGTGAATATCTCTATAGATAATAAGTTATATTCTATGGAACTAGATTGTGGAGCTGGACGCAGTGTAATCTCAGAAAGTTTTTATAAAGAAAATTTTCAATCATACAGGTTATTGAAATCAGATGTAATTTTTTGTCTTTATACTAAACATAAAGTAACGCCCATTGGTTATATTGATTGTGAAGTGTGTTACAATGGTATTAGGAAACAAATTTCTTTTTATGTAATTACTCAAGGTGGTCCACCATTGTTGGGTCGTGATTTCATGGCACAGTACAACATGAGTTTAGTTTCTATGACGAGTAACAACAACTTATCAGTTAAAGCGACATGTCAAGAGGTGCAGCAAATTTTGAATGAATTTCCAGATATTTGGCGCGATGAATTGGGTCGTTTTAATAAATTTGAAGTCCACCTACATTTAAAAGAAAACGCAGTGCCAAAATTTTTTAAACCGCGTCAGATACCGTTTGCTCTTAAAGACAAAGTCGTGGAAGAGTTAGATAGGCTTGTTAGGGTAGGTATATTGATACCAGTACAGTTCTCAGACTTTGCCACACCCATTGTACCAGTTCTGAAAGAGAATGGTAAAGTTAAAATAGCTGGAGATTATTCTTGCACCTTAAATAAGGTTTTAAAAATCGATAAATACCCATTGCCTCATATCGATGAAGTTTTTGCTAAGCTAGGGGGCGGCGAACATTATTCCAAGCTAGATTTAAGCAACGCTTATAATCAATTATGTTTATCTGAATCGTCACAAGACCTGACAACCATAAATACACCGAAAGGTCTTTTCAAATATACGCGCCTAGTGTACGGTCTCGCTAATGCCCCAGCTATTTTTCAACGTACCATAGAATCTCTAGTTGCCGGTATTGAAGGCGTGTCGTGTTGGTACGATGACATTTGTCTCACGGCCCCCAACAGAACTCTTCATTTAGAAAGACTTCGTATTTTATTAAGTAGAATACAGGACGCCGGTTTAAGGCTACAAAAAGAAAAATGCTCATTTTTCCAAGACAGCGTCACATATTTAGGTTTTAAAATAAATAAAAATGGCCTTAAAACGTGCCCGAGTAAGGTAGAAGCGATTTTAAGAGCCCCCGTCCCTACAAACGTTCTAGAATTAAAACGATTTCTGGGCGTAATCAATTACTATAGGAATTTCATTCCAAATGCGTCTTCAATGTTAAGCCCGCTAAATGAACTGTTAAAAGACAATGTTGAATGGCACTGGGACAAGAAACAGCAGTCTGCGTTCGATTCCGTGCGTCGCGAACTAGCTTCAGACCGCGTGTTGGCTCATTTCGATCCGCGAGCGCGGCTAGTGTTGACCGTGGACGCAGGTCCCACGGGTCTCGGCGCGGTACTTGCACATTTGTTCAACGACGGTACGGAGAGGCCGATCGCGTTTAGTTCGCGTTCCTTGTCACCAGCAGAAAAGAATTACAGTCAAATTATGAAAGAAGCGTGCGCCTTGGTGTTCGGCATTAAGCGTTTCCACCAGTACTTGTATGGTTGTCAAGAACCTTTCGTATTGAGAACAGATCACAGGCCGCTTCTCTCAATCTTTGGTAAAAAGGACGGCATTGCCGTGACCACCGCCCTTCGACTGCAAAGGTATGCAATTATGCTATCCGCTTACAACTACGAAGTACAGTATATTAGTAATAAAAATAATATTGTGGCAGATTATTTTTCCCGCGCGCCGTTATCTTTAGAATCGAGCGGGTCAGCTGATCGAAAGGAGCGCGATGACCTCCCAATCGCTCTGTTGTTCATGAATGCAATTCAAGAGCCGGTCTCGTTCGAACGAATACAACGCGCTACGGCCGATGATAAAATTATTAAAACCGTAATGAATTATATGCAGCAGGGTTGGCCGCGCAAGATTAGTTGCAGGCAAATACTACCATTTTTTATGTGTAAAACGGATTTGCAGGTTATCGGGGGTTGCGTATTCCGTGGCCATAGAATCGTAATTCCTTTAATATTTCGCGAGCGTATGTTAGAAGAATTACATAGTGCGCATTTCGGTATTGTTAAAACGAAGAGTGCGGCGCGAAGTCGAATGTGGTGGCCGGGCATCGACGGCGACATTGAGCGGATGGTGGGGGGCTGCGGCGTGTGCGCGGCCCAGCGCAGCGCGCCGCCCCGCGCGCCCCCCTCACCCTGGCCGCGTCCGCCCGCTCCCTGGCACCGTATTCATATAGATTACATGTCTATAGAACAAACGGTATACCTAATTGTTATTGATGCATTTAGTAAATGGCTAGAATGCATTCATATGAATTGCGGCACCTCCACTAGTGCGTTAATATTAAAATTAAAAGAATTATTTTCTGTTTTCGGTATCCCGAACGAAATTGTATCTGACAATGATATTAAGATATGTTCCACAGAATTCCAACAATTTTGTAAAAATAACGGGATAAATTACTTAAATTCACCAATTTATCACCCGGCTAGTAACGGCCAAGCCGAAAATTCAGTCCGCACTTGCAAGAAAATGTTAAAATATATATTATATCAAACAAAACAATAGTAAAAATAGCTTTAGCCCTCGCTTAGTTCAAGAAAAATTATTTAAATATTTGTTCGAATACCGGAATACTATTCATTGTACCACCGGCGCAACGCCGTCAAGCTTAATGTTCGGACGTAATGTTAGAACCAGATTAGACATAGTTCTACCTACCAGTCACGTTAGTAGTAGTTTACAAACAGAAAATAAGGAACTCTGCAAATCTAGGAAATTCAAGTTAGGTGAAGTAGTGTGGGCTAGATGGTTCACTGCTAAAAAGGCAAGTTGGATGAAAGGAATTATAACAAATATTATTGGTAACAGAATGTTCCATATTAAATTTAAAAATTGTAGTTCTTCATGTATAAGACATTTAGACCAGATTATTAAGTGCACAGACACTACTAGCTCTGATGAAATTGTGAGTGATGTTGATTTTGCTGGAGGTGCATCCTCGTCGGTCCCGAATCAGCTCGCGACAACAGCAAAATCAGCATCGCAGCCGGACTCCGAGTCATTACCGTCCTCGCCCGCGCACTCGGCTGCAAGGCCGGCGCCGACGCCGTCGCCCACCGATTCGTCGCTATCACCGTTATCAGATAATGTCCGGGGGAAGGGAGAGGATGATGATGAATGGGAGGAGGCTAGTCAGGAGATAACTGCTGTACCGGCCGGACAGCCGACCGAGTGTAACAGTCCATATGCTGTTACAAATGACACTAACGATCGGCAATATGGTCGATCAGTGCGCCCAAGAAAAGTCATAAATTATAAGAAATATTTTTAGTAATAGTATCTTAACTAATAAGTTATTTGTTTGTATAACAGGGTTTCAAATTAAGGTGGGAGGAGTGCAGTGTTTGTACTCGTAAGCGCCCGCGCCCCGCGCCCCCGCACTCCACCCCACCGTTCTAAGAGCGACGTTTAGGAATAAACCAGTGGTCACGATACACGGTCGTTTCATTGCTAGCCAAGTACCTACGCTACCTACTACGTATATACATATATATCAAATACCCTCTTGTGTAAGAAATGTACATGTACACTCGTTAAAAACTGCTTAGTCAGAATATAATTGCCAATCGAACACTTCTGGAGAAATTAATGCTTTGGGAGTGTCGGTTTTCGGATAGATATAGAATAGCCTGAACGCTCAACTGAGACTGTTCCTGAGGTAGCTGCGCGGTGCGGGAGGGGTGACAGTTGTTACAAGTTGACGTTTAATGCCAGCTACACACGTAACGATCTATCGTTGCGATTAAACTGTGCAAACCGATCTGCGCAGTTTTATCCATCGTGTGTATGGTAAATCGTTGCAGATTATCGCAACGATTTACCATACCATACCGCACACACAGTTTAATCGCAACGATAGATCGTTACGTGTGTAGCTGGCATAAGTGAGCTCTCGCATGACGTCACCACAAAAAAAAACAAAAAAAAAAAATGAAAAAAATACAAAATATAGTTCAATGCCTGTAGATTACAAGAAAAACCTATAAGAATTCTATCAATTGAAAATAAAGTGGAAAACTCAAAATAATACGTTCAAAATTTGACTTTGGCATTGTACGGAACCCTCCACGCGAGTTCAACTCGCACTTGGCCGGTTTTTCGCATAATTGTGACACGCTCAGAACAGCTGCGTGGGCGCATCTACTTGTTTTGTCTATTCCGAACTTCTCTGTATGAGCTCTTCTCATACAGAGAAGTTACCTTGCAGGAAGAAAATAGTGATAGACTGATATTAATATCATTATCATTGTCTGATTCACAGACCAGGGCGAGCCACAGAAGCAGATCCTTGAGAGCCAGCTGGACCGTCTGCAAGTCGTGTCCCGAGAGCTGGAGGAACACATCGCCACTATCCAGAGCCGCATCCACATGATCAAAGACCTGTGGAAGCACCGCTGCGGTGACAACTAAGCGCTAAAAGATGAGGGGAGATGGAGTCATCAGGGTGGAAAATGGGGGCGTAAAAGGGAGGAGTTTGTGTGTCATGTCAAGGCAGGTCACGTTTTTGGGTTGAATGAGGTGGAATGTTGAATGAATGGTTATATAAGGGGGTGAAAGCCAAATATATTTAATCGCAATTTTAATCATTCTATTATTGTCGATGTTAGAAATTAATTCATGAATTCAATCATTCTCAGTGTTAGTACGTAAGTTTGAATTTGAATCATAAAATCGGTGTTATTTATGAAATTAAAATCAATTAATCGCAATTTAATTCAATTATGTCTCATCGGATCAGCTCGATACAAAACTTCAGTGTTATTTGTTTTATTGAATTTTACGTAGAATCAGTCACTAATTATTAAGTAGACCCTAATGTTATTCTATATACTTAACTATAGGAAAGTCGAATGGCAATTTTTAAAATCTATATATGTTTAGATGTAAGTATCTATTATCGATGTACCACGAATTTACCGGACTACCAAGCTTGTTGACGACCACCTTGAACATTTTTATCTAGAATCTTAAAGGCATCGATAGCATAATTAAGTAAGTGTAATACTCATAGTTAATCCGTATTGTAGAACTTTGAGATCTCAATAAAGCGAACCAAAAAAAAATGCAATGTTGTCTTATAACGCCTTAACCCGTTAATGCCGTGGGTGGATGACCATCTACATTTTTAATACCGAAACCCCTCCGTGGCTTTGGAAAACACGTAAAGCTGCTCCTGGATTTCTAGTAGATTTGGAAAAAGGTTAAAAGCTGCATCCCACCAGGCGAAAGAGAATGCCCTGTAGCGGTTGAAGCACAGGTACATAATACACTATGAAGTTTTCAAAGTACCAAGGTATCCGTTTTGACGTAATTTATGTCTATAAACAAACAAATGTAGTGTGGAAGCTTACAATTACCAACGTTTCTGCACCCTTGGAGCCCGCAAGGTACACCGAGTTGAAGCCGGAGTCGGCGGCTTGAGCTTCTCGGCACGCGGTCGACCCTCGCCCACGTCTTCACGTCCTACCTTTCCACCTTCCTAATTGGCCTGTTTGCACCTGCTGTCGTCTTCCTGAATCTTCCATCATCAACCCATCTACACCCATTACTACTACCTACACCTACCTTCACCTTCCTACACAACTCATCTCCAATAAACTGCCATTTTTTATATCATATATTACTATAAATATACTTGTACCTTTATACCTTAACCTCGTCTTATATTTATCTGCCGCTTCACGACAATACATAGGTTACCTATAGATTTTTATCTGAAATAAATGATTTGATTTGATGGTGCTACGCCATACGAAGGATGGAGTCACACGATGCACGTACTATCGTGGTCACACCCGCCTGACCACCACTAAGTTCATTTTTGCTTGCACTCAAAAGATGGAAGCGCTCTCTACCCCGCCCCGTTGCCTTCGCAGGGGCCAAGGGATTTTTTTTTTAACTGAGCAGACGGGAAAGTCCGCGATAGTACGTACGTACGTGTGTCGTTCTACGGCGTAGCTCGTAGGAGATACGGCGTAGCGTCATTCGCTCTACGGCGTAGCGTAAGTTTCAGCTACGACCTAGCACATGGTCGTAGCTCTGGCGAAGCATAGGTGCAGAGCAGATAACTGTGGCACAAATACAGAGCCACGCCGTACCATGATTAAGGTCCAATCGATTATTCCCCGGGTAATGGTGTAACCACTAGTATGCGTAAGCAACTGCCCCATTATAGAGTTTCTTGCTCATTCTTCTCCATACACTGCTCATCTTTTGGAAGGGGCGACTAGATTCATATTTTTTTGAAATGACGCTTAAAAGTGCCTTTTAATGTTATTATTGAAATAAATGATTTAATTTTGACACGGTTATGGGCCTACATTGTAACATGTGAAATGTGCGTAGTAAATAAGATGTGAAGGAACCCATAGTACGACGCTCCGCCCTAGTACTCGTACGACTACGGAGCGACGTCGTAGCATGGGTATGCAGACACTCCCGCTATGGCAAGCGTAGCAAGATTAAGAGCTACGCCGTAGTAACGGAAAGAGTTACACGGTAACAAGAGTAAAGGTGCTAGGCGGTAAGGAGAGTAAAGGTACAACGTGGTAGGAGAGGTTAGAGTGCTCGAAAAATAGAGGATATTAATGCTAATTCGGTATGATTTATTTGATCCGTAGACGATAGCCCTGCGAATCAGCAAGATGGCAGTAGGCAGGGCACATAGCACGCAGAACAGATGGCCGATGTGGCCACAAAGTTCATGAATGGAGACCACGTACCTGTAAGCACAGCGAAAAACGTCCCCCCCCGCCCCAATGGTGTACCAACGACCTGATTAAGACTTCAGGCAAGCTGGGTGCAAACCGCTTCAACCGGCCTTTTTGGAAATTCCTAGGAGAGGCCTATATCAAGGTGCGTCCTACGTCTGATGTGATGATGCTGATGAGAAATGTTACTTAGGCAATAGTAGGTATAGTTAAGTACGTCGTCATGGCCAAGTGGTCAAAGCATCCACCACAGGGATGTGATTCTGTAAGACCTCATTCTAAACTTCGAATCAGAATCTGCTGTGAGTTTCTTGATTGGCAGTCTAAAAACTCGGTTGATAATTCGAATTTACAATAGCGCCACCCTTGCGAACGTGTCAGCGAGTTGAACTAAATTGACAGGGAGATTTTGACAGGTAAAGTATGAGATGACGTAAGAAGTGGCATTGTGTAAGGTAATTTCCCCGTCACTTATCGACGCGCACTTGAACCCGATTCAAAGTGTCAAATACATCAAGGTCATTTTGAACCTTATGCGTAGTGAGAGTGAATAGCGATGTGAGATGCGAGTTGTTATTCGAATTTTACAGAATCGACCTACTGGTTATGGCTTCGCAAGGGTCATAAGGTTTGCAAACGGGTACGAGCATATACCAATGTGTAAAATTCCCCGAATTGAAAATGAACTTTATTCTTTTGTATTAAAGTTGAAAATCTATCAGAGAAATTTGACAAATTGTTGTAGCTTGATGTGCTGATCTCTGTACTTTCGAAGATTATATTGGATATCACTAATATCGGTGAAGGAAAACATACGAGGAAACCTGGACTTTTAGTTAATGTATGAAATCGCCAATCCGCCTTGAGAAAGTTTAGTTTAGTGGGAAAATAATGGCACAGTATAAATATTAGTACTACCGTACAGTAGCGACACGCTCCGCCTCCCTCTGAAACCGTTACGCACCTCTCCCCGCGTCGAATGACTGGAACTGGGAACTACTTCTAGTTCGAGCGGCGAGTAGACACGCACACACACGCACCAAAATAACAGACTGTACAAATGTACAGTCAGTTATTTTGGTAGTAGTGTAGGCAATTATGTCCTTTTGTTTCTATGGAGTGTCGTGGGTGTTCTTCCGCTCTGACCAAGTCGAGGGTAGAATCTAGTAAGCAGCGGGTTATTGTTTTCGAAAGTTATGCGTTGGAGATCATTCGTACCTATTAATCAAAAACCCTAGAAACACGCCTAGGATATGTTGTTCCGTTACACACGCACGTATCTGTACAGTCTGTTACTTTAGTAGTAGTGTAGGCAATTATATCGTGTCGTTTCTATGGAGTGTCTTGGGTGTGATAATAGGCTGGTATATCACAGGTATAATTATAATTCATAAGATTGTTTCTTTAAAAAATAAGTAAAAAATAAAATAACCTTAATTTCGGACCAGTAACATCCATAGTGGGTTAGTAAACAGAAATCTTACGACTATGTTAGTAAAGCCTAATATTATAACTTTGCGACAAGATTATTATTTGTTATACATCTCTTAATAATGCTATGCATTATCGAAGAGTCGCATCTCCCAGCTATGATTTTCAGGATGGAGTTGGGGCTCGCCCGTACTCTGCAGAGCAATGAGGCAGATTTCTGTCTAATGATGGCATGGAAGCCATCAACGTGACTGTGCGCGAACATAGCAGATGCACTGCAGAAACGGGGCAACCCCAACAGCATCCTGAAACCATTATTATATTGCACTCGTAGGCCGCTGATGGCCCGCTGGGTATAATTAGTCCACAGGCTGCAAGCTTTAAGTTTGGCTGCATTCAGGCTGCAGGCTTTATAGTACATTATGGTACAAGTGTGTAATGTTGGTGATTACCGCTGAGGCGCCATTGAGACCCGAGCCGTTAGGTGAGGGTCTTAAAAGAGCCGAGGACGGTAATCATCAATACACACGTGTATCATACGACGTTTTTCAACACACTTGTGAAGAAAATAATACTAAAAAAATATTTTCAACAGTGAAAACGAGTTGTGAAAAATTTTCGCAATGGCGGGTAAAATTAATCAGTTTTCCTATGCGCGCGCATCAAATAATGGCGATCGGCCATAGACTAAAAGAATGAGGTTTCTTTTTTTTTGTCTTTTCGCGGGTAGCGTTCTAGCTACGTATGTACAAAATGGGGAATTTAACATTTTCTTTATTACAGAGAAAACAAAAGTTATATTTGAAAGTTTTATTTATTAAAAACGTACAAGTTGAAATTATCTATTTAAATACGAAGTTGCATGAAATGAGCAAGCAATAGGTACATTCATTTATTTGTACTATTGAACACGATCTTTTTTGTATCGAAACTTTTTTAAGAAGAAAGCAACTCAACCAATAAAATAAAAAATAAACCCTATAACTCACTAGTGAATAATAGCAATGAAAAAGTCACAGTTTGATTACAGGTGTCATTATGTGCCTAATTGCGGTGAAATTAGAGCCATTTTATGAGCAAGTGTGTTGAAAAGTATATTAACATATTATAGAAAAATATCTACACATTACTAACTTTTCTTTTTCAAAATAGTCGAACACGAACATTTTGTCTGAATAATTGAATAATACTACAGACATACATAGCAAAAGTCAATTTTCTCCAATACCCACAACCTTATTTCATCCCAAGGGAATTGCCAATTCCATTTTGGACATATTTTCTCCAACAAACTACTTATGAATAAGTAATCTACATTCAGTTCGTTTACTACGGTGCTACGCGCTACGAGCTACGACATTGCTACGCCGTAGCCAGCCCGGCGCCTCAATAATACATTTTATGTATTTTATACGACTTTCATTGCGCCAAATTTTATCTGGGTCTGGCAGAGGTCAAGGTGAAGGTTGCGGAAAACTGTGATGGTAGTTAAATGTACAAGGACATTTGTTTACATAGAGATCGGAGTTATTTGTCCGACCGTTTAGGTGCATGTTTGGAGTGTTTCCATTTTGCCCCACCAAGCCGCAGAGCAGCAGCAGCTCTGCTGCAAATGATAATATCATGTACAATTCCAAGAAAAAGGAAGAGGGGTACTCATAGGGCATCAAAAATCTCGCACCATATCCACATCGTCCAAATCCACATCGCTGTCAACGGGACACGTGCCCAACAGGCTGGCAGCACTGCCGGTGGTGTGATTCTGTAAGACCTCATGCTAAACTTCGAATCTGAATCCGCTGTGAGTTTCTTGATTGGCATTCTATAAACTCGGTTGATAATTCGAATTTACGCTAGCGCCACCCTTGCGAGCGTGTCAGCGAGTTGAACTAAATTGTCAGGGAGATTTTGACAGATAGAGTATAAGATGACGTAAGAAGTGGTATTCTGTAAGGTAATTTACCCGTCACTTCGACGCTCACTTCGCACTCGAACCCGATTCAAAGTGTCAAATATATCAAGGTCATTTTGAACCTTATGCGAAGTGAGAGTGAACGCGATGTGAGCTGCGAGTTGTTGTTTGAATTTTACAGAATCGACCTACAGTATTGTATCATTATATATTTTAAACGATAAACTAAACGTAATATCCAATAACATTATACGAAATAAGTTTTAGAGTATATAAAGAGTAAAGAAATTAAATCAACAGTTGGTATAACTCACGTTTAATACATTTTGTAAACGTTATTGAAATGAAAATAATTATACCAAATAACGTTATATGATATCACTTTGCTCGCGACTTTGTCCGCATGAATTTTGTTAAGGACCTCAACTTTTAGGGACCTCAAAAGGAAAAGACTTCCCTTATAGGATCACTTTATTGTCCGTCTGTCTGTCTGTCTGTCTGTCCGTCAGTCTGCCAAGACCCTTTATCTCGAGAACGCGTGGAGGAATCGAGTTGAGATTTAAACCATATACTCAAGTCTACAGTCCCTTAAAGCTGTTAAAAAAACAAACTTCTAAGTTAACGTGAAAAAAGATGCGGCCGTTTATGCCGTAAAAAAACCAATATATCTCAACACACTCCAGGGAAACAAAATTAATACGGTACTTCCCGTGACCTAGAACTATGAAATTTGGCAAGTAATATCGTCTTATATGTACAGGGAAAAGTCTGAAAAGTATACATTTGTAATAAAATCATAACAGACTTTATTTAAAGTACCTAATCAATCATCGAGGTACTTATGCGCGGTCAATTGTATCGGTGACCAAATCACGGAATTTGACGGAACCCTCGGTGGGCGAATCCGACTCTACTCAGGGATAATCTAGCATTCGATTAATGAAAGAATTTTTGAAAACGGACCTGTAGTTTTTCAGTTTATTTGTTACAAAAATACAAATCTTTCCTCTTTATAATATTAGTTTAGATGAAACGCACCCCATATACGTAGCAATAATTTGTTTTGGAGGTAGGTTGAAATATGGCGGTAATACGCGTGCAGAACCGGGGTGAAAAGAGGTAGTTCATACGGCTTCAAAAAACTCGTCCACATCACTGTCAATGAGACACGTGACCGACAAATATGCCGCCTTCGGGTCACGTGGAGAGCCAGCCGCTTGGCGATGTCGAAAGTTTTTGAACTCTTGAGTTACTCTAGCTTTGTTATTATTATTTGTTTAACACAACACAACACACAATTGTTATTTTTTTGTATTAATTGTTTGTTTTGTTTATTTCAACACTACTACATGAAACTTAAGAAAACTGTGTGAAGCTTCTTATAATATTGATTTATTTTCATACATTACAATACATTCATACAAACTACCTAAATACAAATAAATATAAAATTGAAGAATTTGTTTGTAATATTAAAATCGCAGTTTTTTACTAAATGCATATGAAAGTATACCCTGTTCACAATAAGATTAGACATTTACTCAAACCTTTTTTACAGTCCGTTCAACCGATTTTGACTTATATTGCGTTGGTACCATGACAAATGGCAACTGCAGTAAACAGTTGTTATTGTAACCACTTTTTGCCTCTAATATCATCCTTAAGCCTACGGAATAGAAGTCAAAATCGGTTGAAGGGACTGTAAAACAGGTTTGTGTTTATGTCTAATCTTATTGTGAACAGGACAACGATCGGGATATACGATCAAAACAACTATTTTAATTTCTTTTCTCTGTCTGTCGATCTATTTGTTTCGGCTAATCTCTGATACGGCTGGACTGATTTGAACGGGACTTTCACTGGCAGATAGCTGATGATATAAGGAGTAACTTACGCTAGTTTTATTTAAGAAAAAAAATGGGTAGGTATCGCGCAAACACTCGTCGATAACCGAGAATTACGCGGACGAAGTCGCGGGCATCAGCTAGTCTTATTATAAAAAGCCTCTTTATTATAAAAGTCCTCTCAAGTCCTGTGCTTATTTTTTCAAACGGTGTTTATCTCATAATATTTAAACTAACAAGCCATCAGCTATGTTATTCTGTAAGAACTCACTCCAGTTCTCACTTCTGATTCCGCAGTGAAAACGGTTTTAGGTATTCTGTAACTCGATAAAAACTACGCTAGCGCTACTGAGTGACAACAAAGGTAAAAAGCGAACTATTATTACGTTACTATTTTAGCGAATACCAAATACTTTTCACTTCGGGTATTTAAAATCGGAAATGAGATAGGATTCAAATTCGCCAGTGAATTCTTACAGAATTGCACTGCAGAACCACCACAGTACCTACTGTAAACACGATAAAAACAGAAGACGCCATACATTGCAATTTGTACGTAATCTCTTCCTTTACGTCTTTCGCAATGAGTCCTTCAACGACCTTATATTTTGCAGAACCTCCTTTTACTGTATCAGTTGTGAAAACAACAATTTATAGCCACCATTCCTGGTAACTACGCAGCAAACATAAGAAACAAGCGTCAAGAAACAACCTCAAATTAAACATCGAACATGTGTCGAACAAATGAAGGTACAAACCGCCTTGGGGAAAACTTTTTTCTCTTCCCAATCGCAAATGTAACATTAGTTCAAATGAACCAAATATCCGCTTGTCCAGTGGAAAAGATTCGAGCTTGTTCGCAGTGGTATCTATATTTACGTGGGGGTAGAAGGGGGTGTTTTGAACCACCGATAAATTGATACAGAAGGGCAACGTGGGCAACTGATAGAGAAAAACATGTTTATGATGATGAACTGAGTTTATAGGCAATTTTACGCCAGTTGATAAGGTGTCACCAAATTTTACGTACTTAATTATTTATGATATACAAAAGAACATCTCTCAAATGTTCCTGTTGCAATGTGAGAGTATGCGACACAATTTTCATTGATTAATCCATACTTCCATACTTAATATTAATGTGACCCGTTATAAATGTGAAAGTAACTCTGTTACGTCACGTTTTCACGACGAAACGGCTGAATCGATTTTGATGAAATTTGTTAAATAGATAGCTGGAACCCTGGGGAAGAATATAGGCTACTAATTAATCCGCGATAACCGACATTCGCGCGGACGCTCTCACGAGTTAGCTAGTTGATAAAAAAAGCTTTTTACAAAAAAGACAACGGCCTTCAAAAAGTGAAAAATAAATTTAGCTGTACGACAATTTCGATAAAATTTATATAGGACCACCCCTGAAGCATACCCTATCTATAAAAAAAAGAATCTTTTCAAAATCGGTTTACGTTTGCCTGAGAAATCGCGTAACAAATCGCGCACATACTTAATGCAAAATTAAGACTTATACGGTTTTCTCATGGATGCCATGGTCAGAACTGGACCAAATTAAAATGGGACCACACGGGAAGCACTAGCTTCCAAATAAAAAAAGAATCATCAAAATCGGTTCACCCAGTCCCGAGAAATCAGGTAACAAACATTAAAAAAAAAAAAAGAAAAAAAAAAATATACAGACGAATTGATAACCTCCTCCTTTTTTGAAGTCGGTTGAAAAATAGAGTTGAAAATTGTGTGCATGCAACCGCGCGACATTCACACGAAATCACACAATTTTCAACTTAGAACCATTTACAGTTTGTTAAATCATTCTTAGTTGAAGTATTATTTATTTATTACGCATTCGAAAAGCTAACAGTCTTAGATCAAAATAAATAAATAGCACAGGTTATTTAAAGAAGAATTTAGAAAAAAAAACAGGGAGTTATCCTAACATTTGGTTGGACTTGGCCTTCTCTAGCTCTGCATTACACATGTACTGGCGTCGTCATAGCGGCGGAGCGAGCACTAGTCAGTGGCACGCGCGCCCGCGGTGAGGACGGAAACCAATATGGCCGCCAAAACATAGCCTTTTTAGCCGCCCGTGACGTAGGTGTTAGTGCACACTGCACTTTCGTTCATTACATTCAATTAATGATGTGATTTATTACTCCATGTCGTGCCAGAAATTGCTGCTCATTACATCCATAATGATTTTCACTTTATATGCTTTTTCTATGATCGGGATTTTAATGACAAAACCTGCCCCTGTAAGTACCAATTATGATTTTTTTTTTTTTTTTTTAATTTTTCGTGTCTTTTTTTTTCGTGGTAGTTTTTATTTGGTGTTACAATATGTGTAGTGATTTTTACTTAGAACACAATATATTATATTACTATCATAATACTTTACTGGACTGGAGCTAGGCCTTTGCTCAGTAATGGGACTCTTCGGGCTAAAATATTGATACTATTGTCGTAAATTCGTAAATTACTCGCGTTTTGTCAACATTTAACAAAATACATCAATTTAAACCGTCTTCTCTCATACTAAGACAGTTTTCAAACCAAATCATCTCCTCGCAAAACATAATAAATGAAATATAGGCATATTTTGGCTCAGATCTAGGCAACAAGGTTGCATAGAAGCACTTGTAGCTTTGGTACCCGGTGTGATAGCACGATCGATGACTAGCAATCATGCGCAGTGCAGGCCACCCCCCGTTTTCCCGCTAAAACTACCTACGTCCAATCTATTTTTATCATTGGTCACCTGAATTATTAACAGGGATGCAACGAAGTATTGATTTATGGCCGTTTGAACTATGCCCTTCTGCCGAGTAGCACGTGGGAGGTGAGCGTGGGTGGGTCAGGAGAAATGGAAGCAATGGAAAATTCTTCAGAAAAATAAAACTACCAACAATATATGTACGTTGTCATGGAAACCAGACGCCCTCTTAGAGAGGATCGGAGGAAAAATCCTCTCAACAGTCTTCACGGACTCAATGTTTATTTTTAGATGAAGTGTTGCCCTTATTATTGGAAGAAATGGAAAATTCTTTAGCAAAATAATAAGTTATTACCAACAATATCGTGCGTTGTCATGCAACTAATCGCCCTCTCAGAGCGAATCGAAAGAAAATTCCTCTCAATAGAAAAACGAAAACGAAAATAAATATTAGGGTTCTTCAAGAGAAGAACCCTAATATTTATTTTCGTTCACTCCGCGCTTCTTTGCTTCGGTAGAGGCACAGATGATATAATGGTAGAGGACTAAGAGGACTTAATACCTACCTTAAAATCCAACAGAGATACGTCAATTTTGGATAATTGAATTTATTTTTAAATACAATTAAGTTAATCTTGGACATTCCAGAAATCGGTGATGAAACCATCCTGGGCCTCAAGTCTGCTATTACAATAGTGTCGGAATGGTCTATCATTGGTTTCATAATTGTTGATTTTGACAAGTTTGGTAATCTACTAATATAATGGCGTCATTATGACTTTCCAGTGGTCAACCACTGACACGCCATTGAAAGAAATGATATTATAGAATGGTAATCTCGTACAAAATGACAACTGAATGACTGACTTGGCGGTAATCTGCTAAAATTTTGACAGTTCCTTTGATCAGTGACCTACCATTAGAACGTCATTGTGCAGTCATTGCTTTAATTCGACCGGTCAATGATCGACCATTATGAATTTAGCAGATTACGAACTTTTAGCAAAATGACAATGGGATCGTGTTGAAATTACGAAATTATAAAAATAGCAGACTTGGACCCCTGGACCTGGACTTATAATTATTTTACTCTGAAATAGCCAATCCGCCTTAAGCTAAGGTGGTGATCAATTCTCACTCCCACTCTGTATGAGAATAGGCTAATGCCTTAATGTAGCACAATAATAAGCGGACGTCAAATCAACACTATCTAAATAGCATTCATCTTCGCCAAAGTTATACTAGCCGAGAGTGACCTATATGACTTTCATTTCAGCCTGCTCCCTAGCCAATTTAAAAGCAGCGTGTACAATAATAATAATAAGTCCAGGTTTCTTCACGATGTTTATTTCACCCTCAGATTATGAAACAATGCATACCTATAGACCGCGCCGAACACTGAGAGTGAAGCCAAAAAAGCAAATACAAATTGAAAAGCGAATACCTACGACGCGTTTTGTGCTGCAGGTACTGACACGAGTCAGTATAGCACGAAACGCCGCATCGTTAAAAAAAACAAATAAAAATACAAATACAAATGCGAATCACGAGATTGTAGGTATTTGCTTTTGAATTTGTATTTGCTTTTTTGGCTTCACTCTCAGTGTTCCGCGCGGTCTATCTGCTTTTTGTTTCATAATCTGAGACTTCACCAATGTCAATGATGTATAAAACAAACTTAGAAAAATTATGAGTTATGAAACTCACATTGATACCTGCTCGGTATCAAACTGATGACCCAGTTCATCACGACATTCACGGAAAGAAGTTAGAAAAGTACTTTAGTCGGTAAACATTATATCGTTCACACTAGATGATGAGAAAACGAACACAACCTTTTGGCTCACAGCCTCTTCAAAAAGAAGTCATCCCCTTGACACATCTGAAAATGCTTAGCTTTCAATACGAGAAGCAAGGTTGCATTCTGTCGTATTTATAGGTCACATTCACATGATATAAGAGCCCTGCCTATATTATAACTCTCGCGCTTTTCAGAAAGCTTTTAAAAGCTTAATCAAAGCGGCGCAACCCGCGCACCCTGCGCGGGGTGCGCCGCATTTAAACGCTCATTTAAGTTAAAATATTGACATCGATTTGAAATAAGAATGACCCGAGAAATTGGGATTTAAGTTTACAAATTCGGGTTTTTAAAATGCGATTAGGTTGTTAGGTCCGATTTAAATGCAAATGAATACCTTAATAAATTGTCTGTTTGAAAATGGAACAGGAATGTCGCAATGGCTTTTGGGCTGGGGTTCGAATATTTTGTTTTTAATATCTACCGCCCGCTAGAAGCTTATAGGTAGTACTTATGGTACGGTATAACAGACTGGTGTCCGCAACTCCACGTCTCAGCGCGTATTTTGGTTTATTCCGAACCTGACCCGAAAATCCTAACCCGGTTGCAGGTTAGGTGAAAAAAAAAAACATTAAGTAACTAAATGAAAGAAGCAGTGAACGTTCCTTGTGATCGCAGTTATTTCTACATTGCGGTGCTGTGACTGCAGTTAAATAAATAAATAATAATAAATAATTGTATACTGAATCATTTATTACATACCTACACAACTATTATTCACACGCCTGTTAATGGAATGTTCACTCCTTTAATTTAATCTATGTTTTCACCTAACCCAAAACCGGGTTAGGATTTTCGGGTCTGGTTAGGAATAAATTTTCGTATTTTGAGTACAGGTGGGAAGTAAGTCTTTCGACCCACCACAGCGCCTTGACGTTGTTGGCGATCTCCCGTAAAAGCACATGGGCTGTTGTCTCGTCTGCGCCTATGCAGTACAATGGGCTGTATGCAACTCCTGTGACAAAAAGATGTTTCTTGAAAGACCTATGGCTAGTTATTGCGGCTGTGACCATATGCAGCTGTTTGGATTGTCGGAGGGCTTGCCTCGTGAAGCAGCCATCAACCGCAGGGAATGCCTCCTTGGCCTGCCTGCACTTGCCAAGTTCGGTCGAGAGTCTTTGGTGGAGATAATGATCAGGGTCCATAATGATCCTAACCAAACACCTACCACCTAAGCATATTTGTACTTATGGAAAAGCAATAAAGGTATTGAGTATTGAGATCCTTGGTACATTTTCTTACCATGCTGCGTATGGAGACCGAACTATAGGTTCCGGACCCACTGTGCTTGTACTCGAGCCCCTTCTAGTAAACTTGTCTGCAGCATTGTTACCACGCGAACCGCTGTGTCTTTGATCCATTGAGAATACCCACCTTGTTCTTTTTGGTGACCTTCATATATTAGCCCGGAGTTGACTGTGTAGCAGTTTAGAGCCTGTAGTACAGCCATGCCAAACCAGTATGTTTTGTTTTTACAATAGGGATTTTGTTGAGACCATCAGGGGGAAACGCGGTAGGGCTCTACGTTGCTACCTACATTCGGTAGTGGGATACCTACTTAATGTTGCCGTCAGTTTACAAGAAAATCTAAGATCCACCTAAGAACACTGGTTACAGAGCCATAGTCCAACGAATCAGCTCCTAAAAAGCATTTTTTTATAAATTCTAGTGCGTATCTGAAGCGGAATGCAGGGAAGGGCATCTATGTCCAGTGCACTGGGTGTGCTGTGACCTCGGATGCTGTGAGATCGGCACCGGCATGGCAACACCACGGCGCGTCAACATAACACAGCCGCGCGGCAACAACACGCCGCCTGTGTCGACGCAAAGACGAGACGCCGACGACCCACCGCTTAAGGAACATAGTTTACCATACACCTATGCTTGGTATGCGCAATGGTAAGGTTTCATTTATTTGAAAAAAGAACTAAATGGTCTTTTGGCATCATAAATTTTTATCCAGTGCAGCTTGCTGATTGAGTAAAATCGTGGGTGTTGCCATGTTTTGTTTGTTACCTGAATATGTTTTTATATAGCTCGTGGGGTGTCCGGCCCAGAGTAGCACCCACAAATTTTATCCCGAGGGTGTCGTAGAAGACGATTATGGGAAAATCCAGAAGTCGGGCAGATACGGCTTTCGTTGCGGGACCCAAGACAGTTGTAATGTTTCTCCGGGACTCGTTGAGCTTCACTGTCTCGACGCTTTTCTAGTGGTCGCCACTGTTGATTCTGACTTTTAGGAGTTGCATTGGCATATCCCATAAAAAAGAAAGCGGCTATCGTGTACTTAACAACCTCACTACGATCCCCAAGACGCCTGCCAAGCGTGGGCATTATGGCAAGCCCATGGGGGAGGCTTTTGTCCAACAGTGGACGTCTTCCGGCTGATGATGATGTTAAAGATGTGGCTATGTACTTAATTTCGCGTTTATTATTTCGCAGGCCCGTGCTATTTCTTCTGGGAACTCTAGGTGGTATTTTGATTTGCTGCATCTGGTGTCTGTTCTTCAAGAGGCCATCCGGCCATGGGGTGTACATGTGCTCAATGGCGTGTTGCGTGCGTCGACCCACCTCTGAGCATGACTCAGCCGGTTCGGTGTACCCCCCGCCACGCTACAGCCGCTGTGGATCCTTCCATCAGGCACCACCACCGTATTCTGAAGTGATAGTCTTATTGTGAAACTACTACATTTTGAGGTTTATTTATTTTCGCCAGTTTTTTTCTTTTGATACCTACTTATCATTTTTGGTGAAAAAAATAATAGGACTGTTTGTTGTGAACAATGTTTGCATGTTAATCTGCTGATTGTTTTGATGTTTCAAATTATTTTTAAATGAGAATGATAAGGGGTTAACATAGAGTGCTTTTTTATTGTAGTTTACAATATATTTTCAATCAATTTAAGTTCACGCCAGTACATCAAGCTATCCCAAACTGCTCAATTGAACTTTCAACTTCAACAACTAAGGTTTATCCTTATTCTTTTGTAATAAAGTTGAAGAGCTGTCGAAGAAATTTGACAAATTGCAAGCTTGATTTGCTGACCTCTGTACCTTCTTTACCTATATTATTTTTTTACATCTTGTATTGTCGCAGGTTGCATCGAAGCCTGATCTGTACCCACTTGTCATCACTTGCGGAGAAGGTGATGGTAAAGCAGGAAACTATCTCATGGTTCATTACTTCCGAAACTATGTAATTCGTGCACCAGGTACACTATCGCACTTTAAAAAAGTGATGTTATTTTACATTGATCCAGGGCCTCAAGTCTGCTATTACAATAGTGTCAGAATAGTCTATCATTGATTTCATAATTGTTGATTTTGACAAGTTTGGTAATCTACTAACATAATGGCGTCATTATGACTTTCCATTGGTCAACCACTGACACGCCATTGAAAGAAATGATATAGAATGGTAATCTCGTACAAAATGACAAATGAATGACTGACTTAGGCGGTAATCTGCTAAAATTTTGACAGTTCCTTTGATCAGTGACCTACCATTAGAACGTCATTGTGCAGTCATTGGTTATAATTCGACCGAACAATGATCGACCATTACGAATTTAGCAGATTACGAACTTTTAGCAAAATGACAATGGGATCGTGTTGGAATGTCGAAATTATAAAAATAGCAGACTTGGCCCCCAGATTTATTTGTAAATTGGTTCTAATTAACAGTTTTACAGGTTGATTAGAAAGAGAGTAGATTAATTGTGACTAGGTATGCAACAGGAGCAGAACAAAATAATATACATAGGTACCTACTTATTTCAAATATCAATACCAAGTAATTTTTTTTGTTTCCCTTAAACCATCTGCATATTTTATAATCGGCTTGAGAGCTTATATCGACGAGACAGAGAGCAATCTGTTTTCAATTTACTTAATTGAATTAGTAGTAATAACATGTAGCTACGCTGCATAAACAGTCGTTGTATAGACGTGTACCAGATCAAACGGTTGCAATGTTCAAAAATGTTAGACCATGTCAAAAAAGCTTTTAAAAAACGTGAAGGAGTGTTGAGATTAGCCAAACTTAACGTAACCACAGTCAGTACCAACGAATTTTGTTCAAAGCCGAGGTTAAAAATGAAAATGCAGTGTGTTAAAAACGTTTTCGACATTTCAGGTTCTCTATCAGCGACGAGTACTGCAGAATCTCTCAACTCCAGTTTCATATGCAACGCGGCAAATGAGGTAGGTAAACCGTGAGTGATAATGCTGAATGGGTGAGCTACTCAAGCGTAAATGTGTCACAGATACAAGAAAAAACTGGGTAGTAGGTACCTATAATTGTCATTGCATTATATGGATAGGTACTTCTGGTGTCATAGTGGGGCTTCAGTCTGAATCTATGTAGGCATTCGTATAACATCTTAACATTGTGTAGTTGTGATATTAAATGTGTTGATTGCAATGAATAAATTACACTTACATAGATTATTAACGGACCGCGTTAGGAATACAGTGCTGGGCTCCAAGACACAAATCGCCGACATCACTCAAAAAGCAGACAAGCTTAAGTGGGACTGGGCCGGCCACATCTCCCGCATGTCGAACGGATCATGGGCTAAAACAACCACAATGTGGGTCACGGAAAACGTCCAGCGACATCGTGGCGGAGATGACGGGATGAGCTGGACAGGAGGGATTGGTCCACACTAGCTGTTAGCTAGACAGAGAGGGTTGGAAAGGAGAAAGGGAAATATATATAGATTAAGCTTAAGGGTTACCTATGCTAAACTAGGGTTTTCTAAGATATCTATTTGACGCTGTGATATAGGCTGCCATGGTGTCAGCATCGCTATTAAAAACTTAAGCTTTTAAGACATTGGGGCGTACATTAAGGAATTCCTTTCTATATCTCCTCAGGCAAATTCAATCATTCCACCACCGTACTCGTGCGCTAGCAACTACGAGGAGTGCGGCGTGGGGTGTGGACCGCTGCTACGATCCCTGTCCTCGCAGACAGAGCAGCGAGCCACCGCCACCTCCGCCCCACAGCGATCCCGCACTGAACCCTCTGCCAATAGACCCCGCGAACCGCCCGCTGCCTTCCGGGACAATCTAATTACTTCGCCAGTTCAACCCTTGGTTTGTAGAAATAAATATTAGTCATCACCAGAGAAATGATCACCAAATTGTCACATACCTAATTCATTTTTATTTGTTTTTTCAGGACTCTAACTTCGACCTTGAATTGGAACTTATTGATTGCGAGATGTACTGCGATGGGGGCTGCAAACCGAGGCTCGGATCATCCCCACCAATTCACCAGAACCTTGATGAAGACGATGACAACAATATGTACATGCACGAGGCATACGGAAGCTTGCGTCAATTCTACACTGGTAAACCTGATCCACCGTCGCCGCCACCTATGTCGCCGCCTCAGCCAACCAGCCCTACACAGACATCCAGGGATTCTACTTTGAGGAGGACAAGTGACGAACGTCGTCATCGACGCCTTGAAAGCGTAAAAAAAACTCCAAGGCAAAGAAAAACGAGCTTATACATGCCATTATCGGTTGCTTACCCCGTTAGGACTTCTCGCATTTCACCCGGAACTCGCACTTCGTCACGATCTGCACCAGCAACCCCATGCAGTTCTCTTGTACCTACTCTCCTCACGTTCTCGCAGAGAGTATCGCGACATGGCTCACGATCGTCAAAACTTGAAGAGGAGAGCGATCCACTACTGGCAGATTTAGAAAACACTCGCACGGACCACAAATTTTAAATGTTACACGAGGATAATGATTGCTTATTAAATATGTCTACTTTTTAAATGTGCTCTGATCACACCCTTGATTATGATTCCCATTCTAACAATAGATGCATGTAATAGTGTTTAATGTTGATGTATTTTTTGCCAACGGCCTAAACGGCGAACCCCTGACCGTAGCCGTCGTGTGACGACAACACATTGAATTCTTAATGTTGTGATTGTTTACTGTGCTCGTTATATCTATGAAATTATGTTTGTAGGTAGTTAGTATAATAATATAATTATTCACTTATAATATATTCTCGATTAAGTAAAGAGCTTGTTGGACCATTGTTCACTTGCCTTCTAATAAGATGGAATAATAAATATGAAAATAAACCGCGTGTTTCATTTGGGAACCTACTTATATTTATCTACATTCTAGGGCCCGAAAATGGACTCTTGTTGAACATAACGGTTATATTACCTACTGGCAAGTCTTAGGATACGTTCACATGACAAGCGCTTAACGCGCGTTGAACACGCGTTACATCTTTGTATAGTGTTCAAATGGTGCGAGCTTCATGTTAGGCGTTGAACGCGCGTTGCCACGGCCGCCGCAGTATCTACATAGTTAGAATTCTACATTTGTCGAAAATGGACGTAGAAACAGTTTTAACGGTGATTTTATTCCGATGGCAAAAAAATCTTATCCGTATAAACGTGTCATGTACCATAACGCATGACGTTTCTCTATTTCATCTAAATGATTCGGTATTAAAAGCTTTCCGTTTCACAGTCGAGCGCTAGTGCATAGTTTAACGCGCTCTTTATTAAAACATGTGCTACCTAGCATGTGAACGGCCTGAATGAAATGTATGTAGTTGTAAACGCAAAACGCGCGTTACCTATGTCATGTGAACGTACCTACCGGCTACCCTTAGTGTTTCATATTTATTTTTTAGAGTTTAGTCCAGGTTTGTAGAATTTAGTTTGTAGAATTTAACACACACTAACTAAGGAATATATACCACACAGTAGGTACCTACCTATAGTGAAAAGACATGATTAAAATTTAAATAAAGTTCTGTCAACATTTTATGGAATGGGACCACCACACAACACAACTGGGTTGGGTTTTGAAACGTGCCACCCGGCTGGGGGAAAAGTGAGTATATTAGGGGGTTCTAGAGGGTTTTCTGATATCCCTACAACAGTTTTTTTTTGCCGGGAACAAAATATAAAAAACACAAAAAAAAAACCTAACTTTTAGGTTAGAAACGTACATATTTAGACCAAAAATATGTATTACAATGATCCTAATTACGTGAAACGAAACGCAATGCCGCCATTTTGTTACCTTGACAGCTGTCACTGTCATGAGGCCTATCTCTAGGTCTATCCTCAGAAGTTTATTGTACTTTAATATTTGGAGCAGCAGCAATTAGGAAAAATTGGAGGAGTCGGCAAAATTGTCCAGACTGATGAATCTAAATTCGGGAAAAGGAAGTAGTCGAGATAAATATATATTAGATATATTACTTGCCCCAACTCTTTAGTATATGTTATGATTATTTTTTCATGCAGACAGGACTTGGTCTTAGAACCACAATAGTTCACACTCTTTGCAGTCACTTCCTTGAGCCGTCTCCGTATCCTCCGCACCGATATTATTAAGATTTGACTTCCTAACTGCACATAACTTCTTTAGATGGCCTTTTTGCCCACAAATAAGACACTTGTAGTTCTTAAATCTACACTGAGCCGCACTATGCTTTTTTAAACCGCACACTGTGCAACGCACTTGTTCGCTGTCGCCGTCGCCGGAACCGCGACGGCCCGCGCCGCCGGCGGCAGCGGGGCCCCGCGCGTGGCGGCGGCCGCCAGCATGCACGTGGAACACCGGCTCCTCCTTGACAACCAGCTCTGCGCGCGCTTGCCGCGCACACGCCGCTTTCTGGGCGACCTCCAGCGCCTGTCCAAAAGTCAGGCTTTTGGAGTCACACTCAAACAATCTATCACGCTCCGGTCCCGTTTTGAAGCCAAGCACAAAGCGGTCACGCAAAAGCATGTCCAACTCCGAGCCAAAATCGCAGTACACGGCTAGCCCTCGCAGCCGCGCAGCCCACTCCTCGATGCTTTCACCGTCGGATTTGATCGCTTCATAGAACTTCGCCCTATCGGCGAACGTTGATCTTTTTGGCGTGAAATGTTTGTTGAGTACGTTCACTATCTCACTAAAGGCGGTTCCCTCGAGCTTATTCGGATGCAATAAGTTCCGAACCAGACGGTAGGATTCGTCCGACAAGTAAGTTAAAAGCACTGCACTTTGATTATCGTCTGAAATTTTATTTAACTTGATAAACTGTATCAATCTACTGTGAAACACGTCCCATTCGTGGATTTTATGATCAAAAACACTTAAATTTCCCATGAAATTCGACATTTTCTCAAAAACACGTGCGATGATCGCGTCCTCCCTCGTCGCCAAATGGTGTATCGGTAGGAAATAAAACAACCGTCTCGCTCGTTAGCTAGTTTAATACACTGCATATACACGCACCACGCAGCGCGGCGCACACATTATAATAAAAGTATAACTATGCAGATAGTACATATAGTTCAGGTCCCTACACCTAGAGTGTTTTTTATAAAGGCGGGAGCCAGAAGCTCAAGGGAACTCAGGGGTGACCGAAGAGTTTCTGGCGGGAGCACACCCGGAGTCCGACTCAGTCCACCTTGACTGGATTAGCTTAGATACAATCCGATTGATAAAATAAATTTCTGCCGTTGCCCTCCCCCTCCCCTCTGAACCCCCCAGAACCTCTACAGTCTACATTTGCTATGACAATCAAATTGCATATAAAAAAAATCATAAAAAAATGTATACATTTCCGGCGGGGGGAGTGGGGGGGAATGGGTACCCCCCCTTCCCCCCTCCCCCTCCCTCGCTCCACAGAACCCTATCAGGGCGGCACGTTTCAAAACTTTAACCACGTGTGAAGGTGAAGACGGAAGGTAGCAAAATACCTGAACCCATGGACCTATTACTAAAAAAACATAGTGTCAAAGTTGTATGATCCATAGAGACCATTTATAAAATAAATGACACAACAAACTACAAAGTTCCCTCCAATAAAGTGAGGTTATATTTGTATACAAGAAGAGCTCAACTATTACAGTTTCCAAGCTGTCGTCCAAAATAGATTTGGATATGAGCGCACAAACAGATTTTGGCCCCGACTCCGGGGGCAGAATCAAGGTATGTTTACCTTTTTATTGTTATATTTTATGATTTTTATGAAACGTCTATAGACATTAGTACAATAGTAAATATTTACATAATAAAATGTTGATAATAAGTAGCCGGTAGGTATCAATTATCGTATATTATGCTGCAATTTACCTTCTATCCTAACCCTAAAATACTATGCATTGTCAAATATGAAATAGGTACGCATTATTTTGATAATTCTGTGATCACAGTAAAATAGGTTCTGCAGGAGTTTTGAACTCCGTGAGACCTTGATGGTACTTACTATTTTCTACTCAAATTGAACTCTGATATCGCCGGTCAGTACCTACTTGCGGCTTGCTGTCAAGTAGTCAGTAAGTCAAATGGTATTATTTATCTCAATACTCGAATTAGAAATAATATCTAGTATAAGAATGACAAATAGGAATTAAAATAAGGTTGAATGAGGTTCTCTACAGTAGAAATTGTACCTATCTGTATTTTTATCAATAGGTACTCATCTTGTGTTTAACCCTAAACTAAAATCAGACTTAAAAGCATTCTTCATAACTTATTTACAGGGCTTAGTAATAGTAAAACCCATAATTTTTGGGAACATTGCTCGCTACTTTGGCAAAAAACGTGAAGAGGATGGTCACACTCATCAGTGGACTGTGTATGTGAAGCCGTATGCCAACGAGGACATGTCAGCGTACATCAAGAAGATTCACTTCAAACTTCATGAGAGTTACGCAAACCCCAATAGAATAATAACAAAGCCACCATATGAATTAACTGAAACGGGCTGGGGAGAGTTTGAGATTGTCATCAAAATATACTTCCATGATCCTAATGAGAGGCCTGTAAGTATCTTTAAATGTGTGTCTGTTGTTTTAGTAATTTTAAAATAAAATTCTGATCTGTTTTTTCTAAATAGAGCAAGCTTATAATTGGGTTTTGAACTGCTAAATCACGGAATAAAAAAACAAGTGGAAGTGCCCTTAGTCTTACTTAATACTGGATCCAGTGTCGCCAAACTCACACATTTCCAAATTAAAATGTACTTGCAATACACAGAAAACGATGATATAATTGGCTACAAATTATAAACGCAACTTTGGCGAAAAGCTTATTTATTGTTGTTCGAAATTAAACCGTATCACAACTCGCGAACGTTGCTATTATTTTTCATGTCAAACACAATAAAGACACTTTTTCCTTTTAACAATCCGATTCGAGCAATGTCCAACGAGTTCAGCTATTCGACGCTAGAGGGCGCTATTACCAAAATTACTTAACATGACATCTATTGCTAATATGAATAGATGTCATATTTGCATGCAACTGTTATTTATTTTTCCGCTCAGTGAGTGATGTGGCCAAACATGGACAAAGTATCGATAATTTAATGCCGATGTTTGTACAATTGTAAGAAATATGATTATAATGTTTAAATTAATCTTTTTAACGTACATAATGGATCAAAGTCGGATTAGTATTAAGGTAAAATAAAACGAAAATAGTATTTTAAAATATTTATTGTCCTTGAAATAAAACATATTTGTTTAATAATTGTCTTTTGGACTGTTTTAAATTTAATTTTAATAAATGATGTATGCGTGTATTGACATACTTTTCTGCGATGGCTTTCATTAAGTCCGTAATATGATTGGATGTAGGGAATTCTCCTAACTGATGATAATTGATGTTTTGGAATATTGACGTCCCAATGAATTGACGCATTATTTTAGACATGATAATATCTTTCTTGAATACATGACAGCCTTTTAAAAATTTCTCTGAGATCTGGCATATCTTAATGACATCCCCTGAAGGTTATAACAATCCTCCTTTGTCCTTCGCTATTATAAATCTATGTAGTGATTGATTTTTTTCTGTTACTAGAGCACTAACGCATACATCACACTTAATTTTTGTAATTAATTGTTTTATTATGTAACCAGCTATGTGAGCTATCGTTTGCTTGCTGAAATCGGACAGATCAATTTCATCTACGCCTTCATCTTCCTTTTTATCATCTTCCCTACTTACGTCTTGTCGCACTGTACTTAGATTAATTCTTTCTACTGCAGATGGAGTTTCTTGCCCATTCTTCTCCATACGAAACTACCATTTGGAATGGGCAACTAGATTCAAATTTTACAATATGACGTTCAAAAGTGCCTTTTAATGGTCTAATTGAAATAAATGATTTGACTTTGACTTGACTTTGACTTTGATGAACAGTTTAAGATTGAGATTTGTTCCAATGCCGAACAATTTCCTCTATCTGTGTCTTTCACTTCCACGTGCACTAACATTTTTTTATAGGCAGATACGAACTGCCTTGACGTGGGGTTGTTGTTCGATCCACCATGTGCCCTTATATTACAAAAAAATAGTTCTATGTGGTCCTGACTTAATTTATAGAATGGTAAATAAATAAGCTTTTTTGTCTGTATTAAAGCGTCATATAAATATTTTATCGCTTCCATGCAACCTAGAAAACCCAAAGAACCCACTTTTCGAGGACTGTTGATTAAAAGTGTACCATTCTCAAGTTTCAAATTCTTTAAATAATCTGCAGCTTTGTTTAAATAATTAAAAATTTCAGAAGCGTTATTTTTATTTAATGCTTTTTTTAAACCAAAAAAATGTAAATTTCTGGAATTAAAAATGTCAAAAATATTGTTAACTAATTTTAAAAAGTTTTCAGTAGGTTCACTACATTCAAATGATTGTATTGCCAAATCTTTTCTGCAAAATTGTATTGCTTCCGCCACACTAAGGCTGAAAAGTTGAGAAGCCAATTTTACTTTCATCCTTTCATTTTTAAAGTTGATGTGTCGATCTTTTATTTTATTTGCTAAATGAAAGGTTTCCTTTTTCTGCATGTTATTTAAATCTACTAAATACTTCCACAAGATTACCATCTTTGTCAATAAACGTTTTATAATTTTCGAATGAGTTTCTCAATAATTTTAACATATGGCACGGATCAAGTATAGCAACAATAAGATCTTTGGTCACAGGATGCTCAAATTTCACATTACCCATTAAAAAAGAACAGCCTAAATGTCCAGCCATAGAAATATTAGCTGCGCACCCATCAAACGTCAGTGCTACTATTTTAATGCCAGCGTCATGGCACATTTCTAAGCATTTTTTAACTAGTTCGGCGCGTTGTAGGCCGGTAATACCGTCGACAAGAAAATAAGCTACAGGGACTTTAAAGTTTTGGTTTATAGCATTAACCAAAAAAACCAAAGCTTCTTTAGCTTCTGATAAATGATCCCCATCTAAACCTGTTCCCATATCTACATACCCATGTAGCTTACTCCCATCCCATTCAATACGGCGACGAATGCTCATTTCGTCTATGACTAATGTCGCTATTATATCGTGGTTCAGTGAAGTTGCTTTACGTTTTAAAGCAGTGAAGGATTCACTGGTAAAACCGGGATCTCCACCGACTTTTGAGTACCACTTTTTTAAAGTGCGTGGATAAGGTAAACAAGTACTAAAAGTTCTTCGCACGTAATCATAAGCTCGGGGTGAATAATAGTTCAAAGTTAATGCAAAACTGCGTAGTGCTGCTGAATATTTTCGTGCTTTAGGTTTGTTTCCAGTGATACGAGTAAGCAATTCGTTAACCTACAAGAAAAATAATAATCCATTAATTATAATGTGACTACCAATATTACATCAGCACTAGCATGCAGAGACAGACACCGATCTTTTACGCGTACACTAAGTCAGCACAATAAATTATATTTTTGTTTATTGACAATTTAAAACCATTGAACAATATGTGTGGTGTGACGAGGGTGTGACCGTGTGACTATGAGTGAGGGTAAAGAATAAATTAAATTCTCATGAAAGTTTAAGTTAAGCAGTGCGCAAAGAGATAAACACTGGTAAATCTGGGTTATCTAGGGTTTTACTTCTTTACGCCCCGGTTGTCGGCCTGACTCGTCAATACTAGGCAATACCAATAGGTATTGACGAGCCAGGTCGGAAACCGAAGAAATAAAAATAATAATAACTAACCTTTAAATTTGTGTTTTTTAAGCTAACAAGATCTTCACTTCTCATGGCAAATTTGTCTTCTAATGATTTTAGAAGTTCTTCCATATTCTTTATTTTTCTTTTTAATCGACTATTCCGAGTTTGTAAAAGTTTGATTTTAAGATTTTGTTTCTTTATTTTACTGTGAGTCCATTGTAACATCTTTGTTAATTTTGTTTTTCTTGGAGTTAAACACGTAGGACTATTAATCAACTCAGACTCGTCAACTTTACGGGCCTTTTTTGTTGGTGTCACTGAAATAAAGCTAAGCAATGGTGGCGATTTCTGGAGCCGTTTTTTGGACGGTCCTGGCTGATTTTCGTCAGAATCATTTTGATCCTGTAAAATAATAAATTAAGCGATACTTAAAGCAGCAGGCAGGTAGGCAGCGGCAGGCTCAAGTGAGTAATAACTTAATAATATGTATAGATAATGAATTGCACGTACTTGAAATAATAAAATTTTATAAATAGGAATTGCGTTTTCATCTAAATATCTGTAGCCTTTTTTTGATAATTTTATTTGTTTTTCATCAAAATGCTCTGAGCATATGGTACTTGATTTATAAGGCATCCAGTTTTGCCTTCCCGTAGCTTCTATCCATTTCTCCTTGGTAAAAGGATCTTTGGGAAAACTGAAATATTTACATACTTTATTATTATTACTTACTAGCGACCCAATTTACCAATTTACCACATATAGATACCAATGTACAATTTTATCCGGCGGACTTTCCGTAAAAATTATATCATTCAAACATTGTTCTAACAATTACAAACACAGCAAAAAAATAATCAGCCAAATCGGTCGAGCGGTTCTCGGATGATGCTTCGTCATACATGTGGCAATTGATTTTTCTATATAAAGATAAACATATAGAAGAATTTAAGGTCTACGTCCAGCCGGGAATGAATTAGGTACTATTTGCCAGAACATGTATGTGTACAGAATATAGGTATTAGGATTTTACTATATTCGACCTTAAACCTCTTTCGGCTGATATGATACTACCACTACTACTATTTTATTAAGTATCAATTAACCTTCATTTGTAACTTATTCTTTCAAACTCGGTATTTTTATTTATTAAAAAAAAGAATTATACAAAACGCAATACACCACAAAAACCCCCACAATTAAATTAAACTTCAACTTAAATTAATACAGTTACCTACTATTACATTTTATTGTTTTATCGATACGAACTATTTACATTGACGTGTCCCATCCCTAAACGAGTAGCGTCGACATTTCTAGAATGTATACCACGGAAATACGATAGTAGTCAAGACAGCGAACAAGTTAATTTAGACTTTGACTAATAGACGTAAGGTAGTTTTTAGTTCGCATCAAAGTAATAAATATGGTAAAACACTAAAAAACCATTTTATTGAAATATATCAATGTTTTATACTTACCGGTGATACGATACACCTCCGCAAGAAACATTTTTTGATCTGCTATCATTTTTGCATGTTAAAATAGCACAGGTAGGCATGGTTGTAACTTTTTTCTTTACGTACGTTACGTCACGTCACAGCAAATAGTTCATCGCGACTGAACCAGTGTTGCTCATTTCCACATAACTGTGCCACACGCTCGGTGGCTTCGTGGCACTTCCACTTGTTTTTATTATTCCGTGTGCTAAATACAACTGTACCTAACAGCTGCATTTTGCTGCAAAACAAGCTTTTTTATTTATTTATTTTTTTGCTTATCTTTTTTGAATGTTTTATCTTATTATTTTAAGATCAAAATTATCAAAATATTTTTGTTTTACAAGTTAAACTTAATCACTAGAAAGACCCACTATTGATCACATTTAATCACCCATAATAAATAATAATAATAATATGTGGGGACATTTCACACACGGC
Source organism: Charanyca ferruginea (assembly GCA_947361185.1). Lineage (NCBI taxonomy): Eukaryota > Metazoa > Arthropoda > Insecta > Lepidoptera > Noctuidae > Charanyca > Charanyca ferruginea. The sequence goes on along the minus strand of OX376064.1, from coordinate 24,844,912 downwards.
CTTCTGACCCCAAACTAGGGAGACCCTGTACTATGGGTGTCAGACAGCAGATATACATACACAAATTCCTTTTTTTTTTGTAAATACATACATATATAGATAAACAACACCCAGACACAAGGCAAACACAAGTGCTCATCACACAAATGTTTACCCTGGGCGGGAATCGAACCCGCAACACGCTGCGCAGCAGTCGATCGCTCAGCCACTGCGCCAACCGTGTCGGCGACCCATAGTCATTATTTTCAAACAAATTTGTTCATCATCTATAATTTTTAACTAAACATAATTTCAAAGCATTTATTTCAGTTAAGTAGACTTAACCCATAACCAGTAAATCCATACTCTGCAAATATAAGGAACCGGCACACAAATTATTAAAAATTACTTTAAAACATCAAAATAAATGAGATGAAAAAAAAAATACAATTGAATCTAATGGCCCCTTCCAAGTATGTCTAGGGTAAGAATGAGCAACAAACTCCAGCACGCGTAGCATGACCACGCTATGTCTACGGAAGAATAGACATACTGACAGCAAAAATAGACTGTACAGTTTGTCTATTCGTCCTGTCAGGTCATGGTGGTCATGCTAAGCGTGCATATTTCCTCTTTTTAATATCAAAATAACCCAAGTACGTAAATAACATTTAGCCATTAACCATAAAAAAAAAATATTCCAGGTAACCCTCTATCACATTCTGAAGCTGTTCCAATCATCGGCAACAGAGGGTGGCACCGCTCAACCCACTGTGGGCCGAAACCTCGTCAGTGAGTCATACGAAGAGATTGTCTTCCAAGAGCCAACCCAGCTGATGCAGCATCTACTCAATAATGTGAAGCCTATCACCAATGGACCCTGGAATCATGATACTGATTGTAAGTTGAATAGCAGGGTTTTTAACACTTTTATAAGCTTCACCTGTAACTATGTAAAAAATCTTGAAAGTTAAATTTAACCAACTTCTAATTGTTGTATTGATATGAAAATTTTCAAATGAATGTAATACCCATGACAATACATTAATAATCATAGAATGGATCTGATGATGGACCTGGAATGTAGGGACTGGGACTACATAATAGAACAACATATCCTAGGCGTGTTTCTAGGGTTTTTGATTAATAGGTACGAATGATAACTCCAATGCATAACTTTCGCATACAATAACCGGCTGCTTACTAGATTCTACCCTCGACTTGATCAGATCGGAAGAACACCCATGACACTCCATAGAAACGAAACGATATAATTGCCTACTACCAAAATAACAGACTGTACATTTGTACAGTCTGTTATTTTGGTGCGTGTGTGTGCGTGTCTACGCGCCCCTTGAACTAAAAGCAGTTCCCACCAGTCGTTCGGCGCGGGAAGAGGTGAGGAACAGTTTCGAAGGGAGGCGGAGCGTGTCGCTACTGTACGGTAGTACAAATATTTATACTGTGGCGGGAGTCTAATATGCCATAAAATAAACCCAATGAGACTGCAATACTGTAGCTTCCTATAAATGAAATAATTTTTGTAATTGGACCATTACTTTCTGAGATCTTTACCCGAGGATGGGCAGCAGTGTCTTTCTGAGTACCACTTGTAGCAATCGCCAAAATGCATCGGCCAAAGTCAAAGCATTTATTTCAATTAAACCATTTGCAGGCACTTTTGAATAGTCAAAATAAAATTGAAGCTAGTTGCTCGTTCCAAAACGTAGGGTAGGTCTCTATGGAGAAGAACGAGCAAGAAACTCCACGGACACTCTTTTCAATCGTAAACCATAACGCTAAACCATCTCCTTCTTTTAATATAACTGCTCATACGTGCTTAAACCCGCCCACTCACTGCAACTGTCCTCCGCTTGCAAGATCCGAATGTGTCAAATACCTCGGAGTTCAGATAGACGACGGACTGAGATGGGACCAACAAATTAACGCCGTCACCAACAGAACATTGCGTCTTATACATATATTTAAGTCTCTCAGAGTATCCGCCAACCTAAAAGTTCTTAAGATGGTGTACCACGCACTATGTCAATCAGTGATTGGCTATTGCATAGTCGCATGGGGTGGTGCCACTAAAACTAGCTTTTTAAGAGTGGAGAGGGCACAGAGAGCTATACTGAAAGTCATGACAAATAAACCTTATAGGTATCCAACAGCTGAACTGTTCTCTGACTGTGAAGTACTTACGGTTCGTCAGCTTTATGTACTTAGATCCACCCTTAAAAAGCACGCAGAGCTTCCACCTCATATTACAAATAAACGCACATACCTTCCACCTAGTATACAACACAAGACTTCCTTCGCTAAACATCAATATTATATACTAAGTACCCATATTTATAAAAACATTAATAAACACCTCAATATTATAAACTTAAACTCACACGCACTAAAATCTAAAGTAACAGAGTGGCTGCTCCTTAAAGATTACTCTTATACGGAGTCTTTACTTACCTATCTTGTCTAATAAACCCACACACCCACACGTTGACACCTATCCTACCAACACACACACATCTACACTCACACACCTACACACACACCACCCACACACTCAACACACAATTTTACTCTTTGTATACCATACAGTAGAATGACACAGTCCACTTGTGATAAGGTTTTGTTGATCATTGTATTAAAGACCGTAAACTACCTCTTAAAATACAGGTTTACCTAGCTTAAGAGGTAGAGTATTATTCTTGCACAGAATTTGCAACATAAACTATAAAAATATGTTCAAAACAATATCAAACTGTATTTCAAACTCTGTATGTTTTTGCTTAAATAAAGATTATTATTATTATTATTATTATTATTAATCAAGCTTTTACAAAATCCAGGCTACATTATTCTTGTTGCTTCTATATGTGAAAACAATGTAAGTGAAGAGAAATCCAAAACATTCTAATTAAAAATAAATTAATATAAAAGCCATGGCAGTTAAGAGATGACCAATCTCAACTGACAGCGCCCGTTCACGAACATGACGCGCGGATCAGCACCACTTAGCTCAACCATTTTGAAGGGAACCGAATGATCCAACCCGCACGCCACCATCAGTGAGACATTTGAGCGAGCATGACAATGCTCTCAACTGCCATGCTCATTTATGTCAAACACATTGAATAAATAAATGGATCCATAGTTCTCACATTTACATATTAATTGAAATAATGCTATTAATTTATACAAAGCTAAAATTTCCAATGTATGTAAGTATGTCATTCGACAGATAAAATATAATAAGTAAATATAATAATAACGGTACACGTTATTCATGTCAATAATAAGGGGTGAGCAACATAATTTTCTTGCAATTAAGAAATTCCCTAAAGAGGCTGTGGAGCAGGACCAGCATTATGCCAAGCATTTTTATCATTGATATAATCTTCCAACTTATAATATGCTTGCCTACATAGTGTGCGTTTAATGCATGTTTTAAATTGCCTTTCATTTAATTGCAAAATATCGAGCGGTATTTTATTATAACATTTTACACAATACCCCATAAAAGAAGTATGTACTTTTGACAATCTGAAACTTGGTTGATATAATTTGTTCCTATTTCTAGTATTAAAGTTATGTCTGTCACTTATTTTACTAAACAGATGAAGATTTTTACGAACATGCATGATGTTTTCGTATATATATTGACAAGGTACCGTCATGATATTAATTTGTTTAAACAATTCTCTTAGAGACTCGCGTCTGCTGAGATTATAGATGGCTCTGACAGCCCTCTTTTGCAGAATAAAGATAGAATCTATATCTGCAGCCCGTCCCCAAAGCAAAATACCGTAAGACATGATACTATGAAAGTAACTAAAATAGACTAGTCTAGCGGTATCCACGTCTGTCAATTGCCTGATTTTTCTGACAGCGTAAGCGGCCGCACTTAGCCGCCCTGCAAGAGATGTTAAGTGAGGACCCCACTGCAGCTTTGAGTCAAGCGTAATCCCTAGGAAAACTGTCTTTTCGACGAATTCAAGTACGTCCTTATTTAATAAAACGTTACATTCACTACTTTTAACATTCGGTAAAGCGAATCTTATGCACTTGGTTTTCTTCTCATTTAACACTAAGTTATTTGCAGTAAACCAATTATGAACTTTAATCATGGCGTCATTTACGTCGTCATAGTGCTGTGCCCGTCTATTTACTTTAAAAATCAATGAAGTATCATCAGCAAATAACACCATTTGAGGTTGATTTCTCAGTAAATGCGGTAAATCATTAATATAAACTAGAAATAGGAACGGACCCAATATATATGACCCTGTGGTACACCCATTTTTACTTTCAAGCCCGATGAATTTACACCGTTTATTTGAACTTGCTGCAGCCTATCATCTAAATACGATTTTACTAATCTGAGCGCTAGTTTACCGAGTCCGTAATGCTCAAGCTTCAAAAGCAGTGTTTCGTGATTTACGCAATCAAATGCTTTGGAGAGGTCACAGAAAATGCCAATGGCATCCTGTGACTCCTCCCATGCGTTAAAGATATGCTTAATCAAAGTAATACCGGCATCAGTAGTGCAACGCCCTCTGGTGAACCCATACTGTTGATCATGTAGGATGTTATTGCAATTAAAATGACTGAGCATTTGATTAAGCATTACTTTTTCAAACACTTTGCTGAATACTGGCAAAACCGAAACGGGTCTATAATTATTCGTGTCCTTGCATTCGCCGGATTTGAAAAGTGGTATAACTTTACTGTACTTCATTAAATCTGGGAAAACTCCTTGGTCTATACACAAATTAAATATGTAAGCTAAATAGGGTGCTACTGTCTCAATAATCGATTTACAAACATTAGTAGACATTCCCCACAAATCCTCAGTAACTTTGATCTTTAGTTGTTTAAAAGTTTTTATAACAACCTCAGGGTTTATATGTTTAAATTTGAATTCCGAAGGGCAGGATAAAACATTCGTTTTTAATAAATCTAAAGCAAGTGAGGGCGAGGAAGCTAAATTTTCAGTAGTTTTAATTGGAATATCGGTAAAGAATTTCGCAAATTCCTGAGCAACATCGATATTAGTACTTATCAGACCACAGGGTGTCTCCAGAGTGTAATCAGTTTTATTTCTTTTGTTTCTATTGGTTTCATCATTGATAATTTTCCAAACAGTCTTAATTTTATTTTCTGCTGATTTTACCTTGTTGCTTATGTATAAAGCTTTAGCTGTCTTGCAAGTATTTTTAAAAGTTTTAGAGTAAGTAGCAACATACTTATTAAAAGTTTCAGTGTTTATATAAGGCTTAAGGCCATACAGCTCAAAAAGTCTTTCCCTACTTTTCCTGATACCTTTAGTTGCCCAGTCACTGAATAAAAACTTAGGGCTAATAGTTCTAGGTATTTTCTTAAAAATATTATTAAACTCTGTTTGCACAACTAAAAAAAATTCTTCATACAAAACATTACCATCACTCATATTAAGGCCTTGAATGTTTAACTTACTCATTAAAGTGCTATTAAATTTAATTAAATTGCCAGATGTTACTGGTCTTGACAGTACCTGCACTTTTTGTATTGGAGCGTTGAATTCAAAAGTAACGGTTTGCCCGCTGTGATCAGACGGGAGATAATTCACTATAGCCTTTTCTAAATAGTCGCAGCAACAAAAAACATTATCAATACATGTAGCAGTAGTCGCAGTTACTCGTGTTGGTTCTAAAAACACATTTGACAAATTAAATGATTTAAAAAGACTTATTAATCTACTGCTATTTGAATTGTTTTCTAAAATATTAACGTTAAAGTCACCGCAAATGATTACTGATTTATTGCCATTTGTAAGTTTAGTCAAAACATCTTCCATTATTGACTCAAAAATTGAGTAGTTTTGATAATTAGGGGGTCTGTAAACGCACACTATTACATGCCTATCTAGCTCAACACAGGACAGTTCAATAGTATGTTCAACCGATAGTTCCACTATGTCTTTACGAGACTTAAATTTGATATTATTTTTTATTAAGATTAGTGAACCACCACGCATCATAGTTATCCGGTTGAAAAAACTGCCAATAGTATAATTATCATAATTAATTAACATTTCATAATCCTTCAGCCAGTGTTCGGTGAAACAAATAATGTCGAGCTTTGTCTTTTCTAAAAACAGCTCAATTTCTAATTGCTTAGAAGAAAAACCTTGAATATTTTGGTGAAATAATTTCATGGAATGTTGCTTTGACCCTTTTTTACAATTTACTAAGTGATTGCTAGAAGATACCTTGTTTTTGATAAATTTAACTATATTGGTACTGGTAACTTCTGTTGTCTTACTGACTAGTTTAAACTATTATATGTGCTTACCACCTTATTAGTATTATTACTAACTACTGTGGAGTCAATTACAGATGACTTCGACATATTACTTATGTCTGAGTTAATATTAAAAGCTAATAGCCATGCTATCTGACGCCTAAATCTAATGGGCAGATACACTGTATCTCTAGTCGATTTTAATTTTTCAACAAAACTGTTGGTGTCTAAAAACATAAGCTTGTCACTATAGTGACTAACTAGGAAATGCATATGTTTATTAAGAATATGTATCTTAATATTTTCCCTGTGTGACAGGTGCTCAAAGTATGGAAATGCGCATATTATTATTTTATGACAATTAACGTTTAAAAGTTCAGTGACACTGTTAGTTATATCATTAATACAAATATTTGAGCTATTACCTACACATACAGTAATAATTGTATTAGAGTTGTATTCTTTTTTAATTACAGAAGATATTATTTCTTTGTATGAATTCCCAATATGGCGATTACGGCTGGACCCCGGTTTTATGGTTGTTTTATCATGTACTAGCGTCCCGGCCCAGCTTCTCATGGGCCTATAGCCTTCCTTGGTAAATGGACTATCCAACACAAAAAGAATTTTTCAATTCGAACCAGTAGATCCTGAGATTAGCGCGTTCAACCAAACAAACCAACTCTTCAGCTTTATAATATTTTATCATGTATTTTTTTATATTCTTTGTGCGCGCCGTGCCGATCAGAGTCTTTTGTGTGCCTCGGAACTAGAATGATATTTATTTATAGTTCCGAGACAGTGTCATGCCGGCCGACGCTGAAAACCAGCGCAGGGGTTCGTGACTTGCTGCGCGGGCCAAGGCATTTATGCTGAGCGTTGGCCGTTTCGCGCGGTGGTGACGCGTGGTTCCGACTAAGGACATATTTGTATTTCTACTTTATTTGTTGTTTTTTTTAGAATTTAATTAATAATAATATATATAATAATAATATGTGGACATTTTCACACACGGCCACTGACCCCAAACTAGGGAGACCGACAGCTGATATACATACACATATTATACATTTTTTTTTAAATACATACATATATAATATAAACAACACTCAGACACAAGGCAAACACAAGTGCTCATCACACAAATGTTTGCCCTGGGCGGGAATCGAACCCGCAACACGTTGCGCAGCAGTCGATCGCTCAGCCACTGCGCCAACCGTGTCGTCGATTAGTTTTAAGTTTGTTATGCATTAAGTGCGTCACTTCCGTGTGAATAAATGGTTTTTCTTTCTTTTCTTTCTTTCAACCCTCTCTTGGGAAAGACCTACACCCAGCAGTGGACGTGTAAAGGTTGACATGATGATGACTTTTCGAGATTACAAACAAAACAACAAACTACATAACTAAACCTCCTTATACATTTTATTATCTTTTCTTGATTAAACTAATCAAATGCTGTGTTACCCAAATTGTACCATAAATTATTCTGGTTTTTGTTTCAGTTGAAGATAAGAAAAAAGTAACCTTTCAGAAGATAGTGGCAGCTCAAACAAAGGTCCGCACTGAGATATCTGATCTAAAGGACAAGTTACACCTGGCTAAAGAAACCATATCTAAGTTTAAAGATGAGATAGCCAAAGTACAGAACAGCGCGAGCGGTAGCATGCTGACTAGTATATAAGTTAAGTATACAGGTGTAAAGACATGCATCACATAGGCGTTAAGGCGATTCGCACGTCCATACGCAGGGGGGACGCAATCGCGCGCGCGTTTTTATTACAGAGATACTTTCAAGCAACGTAAGAACACGCGCGAAATACGATAATACGGTAATAAAAAATAAATAAATAATATGTGGGGACATTTCACACACGGCCATCTGACCCCAAACTAGGGAGACCCTGTGCTATGGGTGTCAGACAGCTGATATACATACACAAATACATTTTTTTTTAAATACGTACATATATAGATAAGCAACATCCAGACCAGTGATGTGATTAAACGTAAAAAAAAAATAATGGTTAAAAGTCAAATGTTAAATTAAAAGTTAAAAATATAACTGTTATGAAGTTCATTATTTTTAACACAACCCATGTCTTGTTATTTTTGATGAAATCTTAAATGTTTAAACATGTTCCGTTTGGTGGTACGAGTTCCAAATTACGGCATTAATACGTCTTGAATTCATAATAATAACACAGGTCTCTCCCTATCACAGACACTCATGAACACAATCAACGAATCCCGGAATAAAATTTGCAGGAAATAAATTGACATTTGACGATCAAACATTAAAAGTTGTTTTAAGTTTTCAACCAAAAACTAATACTATTACCATACCATAAGGCTTACAATTCTATAAATAACTTTTAACGTGTGTTAAAAGTTTTTTTTTTTGCCAGGCAACTTTCAATTACAATTCAAACAATCAAGACTTTATAATGACCATAATCGCTTACATTAGGAACCACGCCATCTTGTATTAAAAGTTATATTGACAACATACGTTAAGAGTCATTTTAAGTTTTCAACCAAAAATGTATACTACATATTTCCATAGTATAAGACTTAGAATTCTTTGAATAACTTTTAACGTGTGTTAAAAGTTATTTTTATTGCCAGGCAATTTTCAATTGCAATTTAAACAATCTTGGCTTTATAATGATCATAATCGCTTGCATTAAGAACAACGCCATCTGCAAACACTTGTAATATAAACTTTTAGAATAAACTTACATGTGAGCCACTAGAGGGTGTTAAAATAAACAATAATATTGCTTACCCAATTCGAAGATTTTGTTCGTTGTTATAACTTTTAATGGAAATCTCAGTTATTATTAATGTTAAAAAAATATATTCTGTTAAATTAAACGTTATAACTTTTAATGATCATTTCTAATCCAGACACAAGGCAAACACAAGTGCTCATCACACAAATATTTACCCTGGGCGGGAATCAAACCCGCAACAGGCTGCGTAGCAGTCGATCGCTCAGCCACTGCGCCAACCGTGTCGCAGCCAAAAACGTAACGTAAACGTATGGTGCACATACGTTATTTACACGACACCGTATTATCGTATTTCGAGCATGCCCCAATTTGCCGGCTGTCATAACTAAAACGTATGTCATTTGCTAATGAATTATTGTGAATATAATAGTTATTTTAGGTGTGTCAACTGTGGCGACAGTGCATTTCATAATATAAGGGCCGTTTTCTTGTCATGCGTATTTTCGCCCGCGTGCGGATCCAGTCCGCATACGGGTGATAGCACACTCCGGGCCACACGCAGGACAAAGATTTCGTTTGCCGCTGCAGTGTCGTGCGTGTCGCCAGTGACTAAACTCGTGCGTCGTATGACTATGCGTGCAACTCGCGTCGCAGTAAAAGCAACACTGAAGGCAGAAGAACGCCGCCCGCATCCGATTAACACGCACTGCCTGCATGCGAACCAGTGGGCTAATTCACGTAACTAAAGAAGTGCTGTTGCAGTGCAGTTGCAGTTAAGTTTCGATCAAAACAACGCTTTTAGTATTCTCTACCGCTGTCAGACACGCTGGCGTCAAGTTCGCGTCACGCGAGCGCAATACGGCATTCTACTGTTGCGCGTCATTGGTGCGTGCTTCGGAACGCAACATGATCGGTATTCTACTATTCGTTTGATGTCTCAAAATGACAGTTAAAAAGCTTTCAAATCTGTACTGGGGTATTATTTTAAAATTACATTATCGTCATATTCATTGAAATGTAATCTATCGATATTTTTTCTCTCACGTGGCTACACCATAAGTAAGTTTGATAGAGTTTGGTTATCGTACTGTTGACGTGCAGTTCACGCGCAGCTTACGCGCAGTTCAAAGATTACAAGAATACCGTTTATCACTCAAACTTGAAGTTAACTGCAACTGCACTACAACTTCATCGGCGCGTCATAAAAGTACGTGAATTTGCCCATACTTAATTGCAAACTTGCGAAAATACGCATGACAGGAAAAGGGCCCTAACTAAACCCAGTTTCTGAAACGAAAATTCAACGACATGTTAAATTCACGTCTAATGATCTGACTTACTCGTATTTAAAAACTTTTAAAATGCACCCGCAATCTCATTTCAACCAATATCAAAACCCTGTTAAAAATTTAATCACAGTAGGTCATATTTTTGTGTTGTTTTTCGTTCCAGAAATTAGGTGTTAGTCTACCTACAGTATTCTAATGTATGTTCATAAGGGTGATTTTGCCATTCATTTGATTGGCAATGGTGCCAATTTTGTTGTTCACGAACTAAACTTATTTTATTATATATATTTATATCTCGTTCTCTCCAATAAAACAAGAAAGAGACAGGTCATATTAATTAGAACTGTCAATTTAAAATGATCTTAAATGCTCATACTATTATACTTGTCATTTCAGAACGTATTGATTTAAAACACGGCGAAGTTAAAGGATATCACTAATTTAGTTCTTATCTGTCGCTGTCCTTTTCTTGTATCTGTAACCAATAGCACTATCGAATAGATATAGTCCAATTAAATCACCTCAGAAACTGGGTATTAGTGACGTTGCGGCTTTCTGTAGCTGCGTTGTCGTAGCGATAAAGTGGTCAGTGTGAATTAAACTATTCATGTTTAATTCACACTGTCATACGCCGTCTAATATTAGTTTACTTTGTGAACAAGGGAATCCGCACCATTATCATACTTCTTTTACAATAAGATATAGTTATAGCCAATTTCAAATCTATAAAGTATATTTTTTGTTGATGCTAAACCTGAAAAGCGGTAATTTTCCTCTTCATTATACACAACTTTTACAATGGGAATATCCAATGTACGGATTAACTGATCTTTTCGCGAGTACTGGGTGACCAGATGAGCATTTTTTCTTTTTCCCAGAAGTTTCTATAGTAAGCAAAAATAAAAACTATCCATTTATTCCCATAAGTAATGCAACATTTTTTACCGCTTTTAAGGTCATAATATAAATAAATAGGTATACAACGTATGTAGACGTTAGATGGATTTTATTACATAATATTAATGCATAATTGATTGAACGATTGAACGATGTGATCGCTAATTTTGAAGAAACGCCAAAAAGCTATGATTAAATTGTTTGGTGAAAGACTGAAAAAGGGTAAGAATGAACATCTTGAAAGAACTTACATTAAGTTCAGATTGTTAATAATAAAGGAGAGGTTTTTGAATGTTTATACTAGGTCTAGGAAAGAATGTAAAGTACTTTAAATTGTATACTCGTAAGTAATAATTTGAATAAAAATAAGAAATGGAATCTGTAGTTTTATTGAATTTCCTCGTTGCTCTATAAAAAATATTATTATTTTATCTTTCAGAATATTTCGGGTTTGGTTTCCGATATATTATGAAATCGAACCTGCCATTGTGGTCTAAAATTCCAGACTAGTTTTTAGCGTAATATTCTGTAAAATATAGGCTTTTGCCCGCGAATTTGTCTGCGGTTGTCGGTTATCACTATCACAGATACTTACAGACGAAGTCGCGGATGAAAAAGTAGCCTATATCCTTTCTTGTGTTTCAAGCTTAGTTTGTACCAAATTTCATCAAAATTGGTTCAGTAGTTAGGCCGTGAAAGTGTGACAAACAAACTCACTTTGGCATTTATAATATTAACGAAAAAAACGGCCATGCAGTTTGCCCGACACCACTGGGCCATCACAAATTCACAACACACTAAAAGGTACTTAAAACCTCTTTCTCATGGTTATGTTAAAGTCGTACGTATCCATTGGTCAAGGTTAAGCTCTGCTTGCCGCAGCCGGTCCGTGGATGGGTGACCATCCATTTTATACCGAGACCGTCCGTGCCTCGAAAAGCACGTAGTCGTCGGTCCTGGTTGTAATACTATAGTCAGAAAGTCTAAAGGTGTTACCAGACCAATCGATCGATGGTAGAATGGAAGAGTCGACGCCAATCGATAGTTTCTACCAGACCAATCGATCGATGGTAGAATACAAAATACAAAAACGTTTATTGGCAGAAAAGAAGAGGTGATAACTAACGGTACATTTCATAAGCAAGTTGAGTTTAAACATCTCAATTTTTGGTTTAACCGTTGACCCCCAAACTAAGCAGGGCTTGTATCTTGGGGGTCAGAGTGCGAATGAGCATAAAGAAAGTTTACAAGGTAAATTAAGTAGGTAAAACGTGCGTTAAGTTGTGAGTGTGTGTATGTGTGAGAGTCTGTGAGAGTGAAAGTGTAAGTGATGATGATGTATGTGTGATGTGATGTTTTTCTGGCACCTTAAATTGAAACAAATGTTAGAAGAAAGATTCTGTCTCAGTGTATGTGAGTTCTAGAAGCCGTTTCTTAAGTACACTTTTTAGTTGCGCGGTTAACAGGTGTTTAATGTCCAGTGACTTGCAGACCTTGTTGAATGTGTGTAAGTGGGAGTAAGCAGGGCTCCGTCTGGCCAATAAGGACTTCGCAGGTGGAGTAGGAATTCTGAAAACCCGCTTTGACAGAAGTTCAATATAGTCAGCTCTTTTGGGGAGGATCTTGTGAGTGCGGATTATTGCAGTAAGAATAAAGAGTTGCCTAACGCGAAGGACTTAGATTTCTCTGTAAAGCTTGTCAGAATGGATTAGTCGATGTCGATCGAGCTGCTCGATTAGCTGCACCGCGCGCCGTCCGCTCCCCATTATCACCTACTGCCCGTCTGCGCCCCGCGCGCTATATACCCGGCCGGCGCGTTGTAAATACATTTCGAAAGAAACTGATGGATTATAGCCGGGGTTAATCAATCAACGTCGATCGATTGGTGTAGTAAACACCCTTGCAAAGAGGAATCGTGTTACCCAGTAACTGGGTTGTGGAGGTCAGACAGGCAGTCGCTCCATGTAAAACACTGGTATTCAGCTGCACCCAGTTGGACTGGAAGCCGACCCCTTTTTTTTTTTGGTACGGGGTGGAAATTCCTCATGGATGTCCTCCGCCCTGGGGCGGGCAGAGGGTTCTGTCAGACTCTTACTGACTATAAACCACCCCGGTGTTCCATCTCACACCTACGTCGGGGGTCACGGGAACTGGAGATACTTCCGCAACCCCCGGCTGGTGCCAGCCCGCTACGGCGGGCCACTTCTCTGGCCAGGGGGGGGGGGACTGAGGTGTTAGACTCCCCCCGTACGTCTTGGAGGGGCGCGCGTGGAACACTACGCGCCGCCAGCTCGGGTCCTGATGTATGTGGGGGGCGACAGACGTCCCCAAGTCTGCCGCCCCTGGAAACCCAGGAAGCCGACCCCAACCCAACATAGATGGGAAATGGGTTGTGAAAAAAGGTTTTCATATCATCAGCATCTGCCTAGGATGATGAGATGAAAACTTCTTTGCACGACCGGGACGCAACAGCGCTGCAGAATAGCTATCTTTAACTGCAGCCGCGTTGCTGTCGAACAAGTAGATTATACCTAGGTAAGGATTGTTTTGCCCAAGCAAGCAAAGTTGCGATCTTACCTGATTGACCTCTGTTGCTTAAGCCATCATAAACTATCGTCGCGATGACGTGATAACTTCGTATTTTTAGCTACTAAGTATACAATATTTGTTGTTTGATATCGATCCGAGTCGGTGGTAACGGAAATTTATCAGTACCTATGTCTGTCATAGTTATGTCCAGATATGAATATTAATAAAGTAAACAAAAATAACTGTCTCTTTGGTCTAGTGGTCGCAACTCCGGGTGATGTAATTTTAGGGTTTTGAGTCAGGACAGGCAAGTGTTCTCTGGAGTTATAAATTACGAGTCTTCTATCCATCTTCTTACAAACATTATACATAATATCTGCCTACAAAAATGAATACAAATAAATAACTGGGTAGCTCCGACCACTGTCTGGTGAAATCTGTATCCGTCTACTCTCCGTCCATTCCTAGCCCAAGTGGCTACCGGCGGATGTGGCGGTACAAGTCAGCAGACTGGGATGAGATGCGCTGATACCGAATAGGAAACATACTGGCCTCGTACCCTGCGGGTTGCAAAGCGTTTTGGTCCCTAGCTAAATCGGTCGAGTCGAACTTCTGTCGCCCCTCACTACCTCCATTGCTGAAGCCTGATGGTACTCTGGCTCACACTGCAGAAGAGAAAGCAAACCTATTTGCCTCTCTTTTTGCAGAATCTTCGCATCATGATGCAGGAGACGCGACTCCTCCGACTTTGCCTGGCAGCACGACATCGATGTCTGATTTCCGCATTCGCCAAAAGGAGGTTCGAAAAGCGTTATGCAATCTTGATGTGAATAAGGCCAGTGGACCAGATAGTATTCCTGCTATAGTTCTGAGGACCTGTGCACCTGAATTGTGTCCTGTGCTGACACGCCTCTTTCGGCTCTCTCTCAAGTCTGGATTAGTGCCGAAGTCATGGAAGCTTGCCAACGTGCAGCCCGTGCCCAAAAAAGGTAGTCATGCCGATCCTACCAACTACAGGCCCATCTCGGTCACGTCCATTATCTGCAAGACAATGGAACGTGTCCTTAATAACAGGCTCCTGGCGTACCTTGAAGCTAATGACCTCCTCAGTGATCGTCAATATGGCTTTCGCCGAAATCGGTCCACTGGGGATCTTCTCGCGTACGCCTCTCACATCTGGAGTGAGGCCATCGAGAAATATGGGGAAGCGCTTGCCGTCTCCCTGGACATCTCGAAGGCCTTTGATAGGGTATGGCATGATGGCCTAATTAGCAAGCTTCCATCTTTTGGCTTGCCCGCTGGTTTCTGTGTATGGATATCGGATTTCCTGAGAGATCGTTCAATACGAGTAGTCATTGATGGCTGCTCCTGCTCGTCTGTTCAAATGGCTATAAATGCCGGGGTCCCTCAGGGCTCGGTACTCTCTGTAACCCTTCTTCTGCTGCATATTAACGATTTGCTGAAACCCGGTACCATTGGATACGCAGATGACAGCACAGTTGTAGAGAGTTACATATCCAGCGCACGTGCCAGTGCGGCTGAAATCCGGACTCACAGGGAGTCCATGGTCGAGCGCTTAAACTTGTCCCTCAAGGCTGTCTCCGATTGGGGCGATGCCAATCTGGTCGAGTTTAATGCAGCCAAGACCCAGGCGTGTCTTTTCTCTGCCAAGAAGAGGCCTTTCAATCTGGCCCCTGCTTTCCGAAATGTATCCGTTCCGATCACCGACCATCTTGAGCTTCTTGGCGTTACTTTGACGTCGAATCTCAATGTTGGGTCATACATCCAGTCAAAGGCCCAACTAGCTGCCAAAAAGCTAGGAGTCCTCGCAAAGGTGCGAAAGTACTTCACGTCGGAACAGATGCTGAACCTATACCAAGCACAAGTTCGATCGTGCATGGAGTACTGTTCGCACCTCTGGGATGGATCTGCCAAGTACCAGCTGGAGGCGTTGGAAGTTATTGAAAGACATGCCAAGAGGCTCATAGACTACGACTTCCTGGTTAAGGCTAAGCTCCAAAGCCTTGAACACCGCCGCGCCGTTGCCAGCCTATCGGTCTTTTATCGGGTACATTTCGGAGAGTGTGCTTTGGAATTGCACAACTTAATTCCCCCATCCCCATTCCATCACCGGACGAGCAGGGATACGGCGAAGCGTCACCGCTATACGGTTGAAGTTCCACGGTCTCGAACCAAGCGCTTTGACTCCACATTTATTGTGCGAACTGCCAGACTGTGGAATTCACTGCCCGCCTCTCTATTCCCCGATACATATAATCTGGGTATCTTCAAGGCACGAGTGAACCAGTTTATTCTAGGCAAGCGTGCTCCACCTTAGGCCGCATCATCACTTAAGATCAGGTGAGTTGCGGTCAAACGCAAGCCTATACCAATATAAAAAAAAAAGTAGGTAGGTACCTGGGCGACCGAGCTTTGCTCGACATTTTTCTATTGGTGAATCAGTTAAAAAAAAAAATTAAACCTAGCTAGATCGATTTATCGCCCCCGAAACCCGCAGGGGATTTCTAGGGGGATACAAAATTTCATGAAAATCGTTGGAGCCGTTTCCGAGATTCAGATTGCTCGTTTAAAGGTACTTATTAGATTAGATTGAAGTGCCTGTTTGTAATGACAAAATAATAGTTTTTTACTAAATGCTAAAAACTCACACCAAAAAATTATGTCTGTCTGTCTGCCTGTCTAGACAGACGTTTGTTCCGGCTGATCTCTGAAACAGCTGGTCCGATTTTGACGAGACTTTCATTGGCCAATAGCTGATATTTTATTTTAGAATAAATTAGGGTTCCGTGCAAAAAATCAAACACCGCAGATAACCGACATTCACGCGGACAAAGTCACGGGTAGCTAGTATGCAATAAAAGGCTCACCTTTATTACGTCATATAATATTAACTAAGTTTTAAGACAGAAAGTTGATGGGGAGCAATTTGTGTTCTGTGCCACATATAGCGTTGCCATCCGTCCGGATAAAGCCGGACAGTGTTAGGCTTTTTGATCTCTTGTCCGGGCAAATTTAGCTGCGTCCGGCCCGTCCGGGTTTTGTCAGGCTTTTTTATACAATCGTTCAATTCAATCACTTCAGTCAGTAGCGAACGAGCGAGCGAGACGAGATTTGCTGACCCGCAACTAAACGCTTCTTATTATGTTTTTGTATTTTTTTTTTGTCAAAAATCCCTTTTTTTTGCGTCCGGCTTTGGGACCCAAAAGTCCGGCTTTTTTGACGGGTGAGTCCGCCTTTTTGATTTTTAGAAATGGCAACGCTAGCCACATATCAATAAGGTTGTTTATATCAGCGATTCCTATAGTGAATTCTGCGGAAAGGAAAAGTCACCAAGTTTCCGCGAAATTACGTTTATCATTAAATCGTTCGAATATTTAACAATCATTAATGAAATGTTATATATTCTTCACATTACAAATGAATGTTTAGAATGGAACTATCACTTAGAAAATATTTCCAGAGGGTATAATAGTACCTATAGGTTTTTGTTCTTGAAATTGTTTGAAATCGTAGTGTCTTTTCTCTCAGATCGTAAAATGTTTTATAATCGCCGCAGCCGCCGCACCGCAGCGAGATATTTGAGTGAGTATGAAGAAGTAACTTACCTAAAGTTTGTTTATTTTCGTTTACTTATTGTTTATCTCTGGAAAAGAGTAAAGTAGTAAAAGAGTATTGTCGAGTGCCCTAGGCTGTTTTATGGTACCTACCTTTGATTATATATAATGTCTAGATGGAGCGTCAAGTGCACGCAAACGTGTCAAAAAGTGTCAGCCAAGTGTGACAAGTGGCTGACAAGTGCTTATATAATCAAAGCCCAAATGCGTAATATTAATAATAATAAATGATTAATATATGTATAATAATATTAATTTATGTATAATTATATACATAATTGCTTATATAATCATTATTTACGCACACAGAGACGTAGATGCACAGTGTAAAACGACGCCTGCACGCACACATACTTGAAATTGTTGACTCGTTTTCTTTGTTATGATTGTAGGGCGACGCTCCATCTAGACATTATATAATCAAAGGTACCTACCTACACTTGACTGACTTCCATGCGGACAAATCACGGGGAAAAGCTAGTTCTTTATTTTATAAAATTCCCATCAATATCCAGCTTGAAATCCAGATATTGCTTTCTAAACCTTTCCTGAGTTATGCACCCTACTGGCTACGATTCCGGGGCCTTCACATTCAAAACTGCTTGGTTACTCACTTACTCATATTGCAGGCACACCCACGCGTGGCCTTTACCGCGCACGAACGTTGATAATGATAATCGGCTATGGACATCATTCAGACTGAAATCACAGTGATTATTTGTAATGAATATGAAATTTAAAAGGAAATGTATAAATTGGTCTGAGGCTATTGGCCTATTGGTTGTAGGTACGGTCAAAGCAAAACAAGCTCTGCCTATATAGGTTTTTAATCACGTTAATAAACTGAATGCTTGGGTTTTATAACTGTTAAACCATTCAATTAAAATAAATTCAACCTGTATAAGTACCTACATAGTTAGGTACTTGGATGTGGGTATTTTCGTAGGAAACACCTGGTTTTTTTCAGGTTTCATACTTAGTTAGTAATAAAACTTGCTCGTATTAATTCATGCGTAAGCAAGTAAGTAGGTAGATAGCTAATGAAATCCCTGAAAGATGTGCATTGAATTAAAAGCCTCTATTACGCTGAACACAAAGCAAAACCAGGTAGATAGGTACTGAAATTAGTGCAGCGAACCTACAATTGTTTTTCCACCAAATATTTACAACAGCCGAAAACACCTACTGCGATCGCCAACATGCATCGGCCAAGCATGGCGATTACGGCTAAACCCCCCCCCCCCCCCCTTGGAGGAGACCTATGCCCAGCAGTGGGCGTCTAAAGGTTGACATGATGATGATAATGATGATTTACAACATTTAGCATAGGTAGGTACCTATATCTGCTAACAGCTAATCTATTATAGACACGTACGCTGCACAATAGGTACATACCTACATAAAGTTATTAAAAATAGCAAAAACCCATTGAAACCTCGAGCCGGGACATTGAACCACTATCTATTATTCAATACAATTGGCACATAATTGACCCACATTGATGAAAACGTTGCATTCTTACACTAAACATTTGAACAAAATAGTTACCTTACATTAATTTAATAGACTGCGTCAGTTTGCCAACCAAACAGAAATAACATAGAACCCTAGGTATTTGATGATATGTATGTACATACCTACTGTTGATATGCACCATCACCAAATAACCTATTAGTTCATAGTAAACAATCTATCCTTCACCCCTATTCTACGCACAGGTCGTGAGGGTAATTAACGTTTAATTAGGTATAACCGTAGAAATAAAAAAACTGCCCAAGTCGAGTCGGACTCGCACACGAAGGGGTTCCGTGCCTTTATCTATATAACATTAGACATCAAGCAAAAAAAAAACGCCAAATAATCATGTTTGTTATATGGCAGACCCCCCCCCCCCCCCCTTAAATATCTATTTTATTCTGTTTTTAGTATTTGTTGTAACAGCAGCAACAGAAATACATCATCTGTGAAAATTACAACTGTCTAGCTATCACGGTTCATGAGATACACAGCCTGGTAATACATCATCTGTGAAAATTTCAACTGTGTAGCTATCATGGTTCATTAGATACACAGCCTGATAATACATCATCTGTGAAAATTTCAACTGTGTAGCTATCACGGTTCATGAGATACACAGCCTGGTAATACATCATCTGTGAAAATTTCAACTGTCTAGCTATCACGGTTCATGAGATACACAGCCTGGTAATACATCATCTGTGAAAATTTCAACTGTGTAGCTATCATGGTTCATTAGATACACAGCCTGATAATACATCATCTGTGAAAATTTCAACTGTGTAGCTATCACGGTTCATGAGATACACAGCCTGGTAATACATCATCTGTGAAAATTTCAACTGTGTAGCTATCATGGTTCATTAGATACACAGCCTGATAATACATCATCTGTGAAAATTTCAACTGTCTAGCTATCACGGTTCATTAGATACACAGCCTGGTAATACATCATCTGTGAAAATTTCAACTGTCTAGCTATCACGGTTCATTAGATACACAGCCTGGTAATACATCATCTGTGAAAATTTCAACTGTCTAGCTATCACGGTTCATTAGATACACAGCCTGGTAATACATCATCTGTGAAAATTTCAACTGTGTAGCTATCACGGTTCAGTTCATTAGATACACAGCCTGGTAATACATCATCTGTGAAAATTTCAACTGTGTAGCTATCACGGTTCATTAGATACACAGCCTGGTAATACATCATCTGTGAAAATTTCAACTGTCTAGCTATCACGGTTCATTAGATACACAGCCTGGTAATACATCATCTGTGAAAATTTCAACTGTGTAGCTATCACGGTTCAGTTCATTAGATACACAGCCTGGTAATACATCATCTGTGAAAATTTCAACTGTCTAGCTATCACGGTTCATTAGATACACAGCCTGGTAATACATCATCTGTGAAAATTTCAACTGTCTAGCTATCACGGTTCATTAGATACACAGCCTGGTAATACATCATCTGTGAAAATTTCAACTGTGTAGCTATCACGGTTCAGTTCATTAGATACACAGCCTGGTAATACATCATCTGTGAAAATTTCAACTGTGTAGCTATCACGGTTCATGAGATACACAGCCTGGTAATACATCATCTGTGAAAATTTCAACTGTCTAGCTATCACGGTTCATTAGATACACAGCCTGGTAATACATCATCTGTGAAAATTTCAACTGTGTAGCTATCACGGTTCAGTTCATTAGATACACAGCCTGGTAATACATCATCTGTGAAAATTTCAACTGTGTAGCTATCACGGTTCATTAGATACACAGCCTGGTAATACATCATCTGTGAAAATTTCAACTGTGTAGCTATCACGGTTCATTAGATACACAGCCTGGTAATACATCATCTGTGAAAATTTCAACTGTGTAGCTATCACGGTTCAGTTCATTAGATACACAGCCTGGTAATACATCATCTGTGAAAATTTCAACTGTCTAGCTATCACGGTTCATTAGATACACAGCCTGGTAATACATCATCTGTGAAAATTTCAACTGTGTAGCTATCACGGTTCATGAGATACACAGCCTGGTAATACATCATCTGTGAAAATTTCAACTGTCTAGCTATCACGGTTCATTAGATACACAGCCTGGTAATACATCATCTGTGAAAATTTCAACTGTGTAGCTATCACGGTTCATGAGATACACAGCCTGGTAATACATCATCTGTGAAAATTTCAACTGTGTAGCTATCACGGTTCAGTTCATTAGATACACAGCCTGGTAATACATCATCTGTGAAAATTTCAACTGTCTAGCTATCACGGTTCAGTTCATTAGATACACAGCCTGGTAATACATCATCTGTGAAAATTTCAACTGTCTAGCTATCACGGTTCATTAGATACACAGCCTGGTAATACATCATCTGTGAAAATTTCAACTGTCTAGCTATCACGGTTCATGAGATACACAGCCTGGTAATACATCATCTGTGAAAATTTCAACTGTCTAGCTATCACGGTTCATTAGATACACAGCCTGGTAATACATCATCTGTGAAAATTTCAACTGTCTAGCTATCACGGTTCAGTTCATTAGATACACAGCCTGGTAATACATCATCTGTGAAAATTTCAACTGTCTAGCTATCACGGTTCATTAGATACACAGCCTGGTAATACATCATCTGTGAAAATTTCAACTGTCTAGCTATCACGGTTCATTAGATACACAGCCTGGTAATACATCATCTGTGAAAATTTCAACTGTCTAGCTATCACGGTTCATTAGATACACAGCCTGGTAATACATCATCTGTGAAAATTTCAACTGTGTAGCTATCACGGTTCATTAGATACACAGCCTGGTAATACATCATCTGTGAAAATTTCAACTGTCTAGCTATCACGGTTCATTAGATACACAGCCTGGTAATACATCATCTGTGAAAATTTCAACTGTGTAGCTATCACGGTTCATTAGATACACAGCCTGGTAATACATCATCTGTGAAAATTTCAACTGTGTAGCTATCACGGTTCAGTTCATTAGATACACAGCCTGGTAATACATCATCTGTGAAAATTTCAACTGTCTAGCTATCACGGTTCATTAGATACACAGCCTGGTAATACATCATCTGTGAAAATTTCAACTGTCTAGCTATCACGGTTCAGTTCATTAGATACACAGCCTGGTAATACATCATCTGTGAAAATTTCAACTGTCTAGCTATCACGGTTCATTAGATACACAGCCTGGTAATACATCATCTGTGAAAATTTCAACTGTCTAGCTATCACGGTTCATTAGATACACAGCCTGGTAATACATCATCTGTGAAAATTTCAACTGTCTAGCTATCACGGTTCATTAGATACACAGCCTGGTAATACATCATCTGTGAAAATTTCAACTGTGTAGCTATCACGGTTCATTAGATACACAGCCTGGTAATACATCATCTGTGAAAATTTCAACTGTGTAGCTATCACGGTTCAGTTCATTAGATACACAGCCTGGTAATACATCATCTGTGAAAATTTCAACTGTCTAGCTATCACGGTTCATTAGATACACAGCCTGGTAATACATCATCTGTGAAAATTTCAACTGTCTAGCTATCACGGTTCAGTTCATTAGATACACAGCCTGGTAATACATCATCTGTGAAAATTTCAACTGTCTAGCTATCACGGTTCATGAGATACACAGCCTGGTAATACATCATCTGTGAAAATTTCAACTGTCTAGCTATCACGGTTCATTAGATACACAGCCTGGTAATACATCATCTGTGAAAATTTCAACTGTCTAGCTATCACGGTTCATGAGATACACAGCCTGGTAATACATCATCTGTGAAAATTTCAACTGTCTAGCTATCACGGTTCATTAGATACACAGCCTGGTAATACATCATCTGTGAAAATTTCAACTGTGTAGCTATCACGGTTCAGTTCATTAGATACACAGCCTGGTAATACATCATCTGTGAAAATTTCAACTGTCTAGCTATCACGGTTCATTAGATACACAGCCTGGTAATACATCATCTGTGAAAATTTCAACTGTGTAGCTATCACGGTTCAGTTCATTAGATACACAGCCTGGTAATACATCATCTGTGAAAATTTCAACTGTCTAGCTATCACGGTTCATTAGATACACAGCCTGGTAATACATCATCTGTGAAAATTTCAACTGTGTAGCTATCACGGTTCAGTTCATTAGATACACAGCCTGGTAATACATCATCTGTGAAAATTTCAACTGTCTAGCTATCACGGTTCATTAGATACACAGCCTGGTAATACATCATCTGTGAAAATTTCAACTGTCTAGCTATCACGGTTCATGAGATACACAGCCTGGTAATACATCATCTGTGAAAATTTCAACTGTCTAGCTATCACGGTTCATTAGATACACAGCCTGGTAATACATCATCTGTGAAAATTTCAACTGTCTAGCTATCACGGTTCATTAGATACACAGCCTGGTAATACATCATCTGTGAAAATTTCAACTGTCTAGCTATCACGGTTCATTAGATACACAGCCTGGTAATACATCATCTGTGAAAATTTCAACTGTCTAGCTATCACGGTTCATTAGATACACAGCCTGGTAATACATCATCTGTGAAAATTTCAACTGTGTAGCTATCACGGTTCATTAGATACACAGCCTGGTAATACATCATCTGTGAAAATTTCAACTGTGTAGCTATCACGGTTCAGTTCATTAGATACACAGCCTGGTAATACATCATCTGTGAAAATTTCAACTGTCTAGCTATCACGGTTCATTAGATACACAGCCTGGTAATACATCATCTGTGAAAATTTCAACTGTGTAGCTATCACGGTTCAGTTCATTAGATACACAGCCTGGTAATACATCATCTGTGAAAATTTCAACTGTCTAGCTATCACGGTTCATTAGATACACAGCCTGGTAATACATCATCGGTGAAAATTTCAACTGTCTAGCTATCACGGTTCATGAGATACACAGCCTGGTAATACATCATCTGTGAAAATTTCAACTGTCTAGCTATCACGGTTCATTAGATACACAGCCTGGTAATACATCATCTGTGAAAATTTCAACTGTCTAGCTATCACGGTTCATTAGATACACAGCCTGGTAATACATCATCTGTGAAAATTTCAACTGTCTAGCTATCACGGTTCATTAGATACACAGCCTGGTAATACATCATCTGTGAAAATTTCAACTGTCTAGCTATCACGGTTCATTAGATACACAGCCTGGTAATACATCATCTGTGAAAATTTCAACTGTGTAGCTATCACGGTTCATTAGATACACAGCCTGGTAATACATCATCTGTGAAAATTTCAACTGTGTAGCTATCACGGTTCATTAGATACACAGCCTGGTAATACATCATCTGTGAAAATTTCAACTGTCTAGCTATCACGGTTCATTAGATACAAAGCCTGATAATACATCATCTGTGAAAATTTCAACTGTGTAGCTATCACGGTTCAGTTCATTAGATACACAGCCTGGTAATACATCATCTGTGAAAATTTCAACTGTCTAGCTATCACGGTTCATTAGATACACAGCCTGATAATACATCATCTGTGAAAATTTCAACTGTCTAGCTATCACGGTTCAGTTCATTAGATACACAGCCTGGTAATACATCATCTGTGAAAATTTCAACTGTCTAGCTATCACGGTTCAGTTCATTAGATACACAGCCTGGTAATACATCATCTGTGAAAATTTCAACTGTCTAGCTATCACGGTTCATTAGATACACAGCCTGGTAATACATCATCTGTGAAAATTTCAACTGTCTAGCTATCACGGTTCATTAGATACACAGCCTGGTAATACATCATCTGTGAAAATTTCAACTGTGTAGCTATCACGGTTCATTAGATACACAGCCTGGTAATACATCATCTGTGAAAATTTCAACTGTCTAGCTATCACGGTTCATTAGATACACAGCCTGGTAATACATCATCTGTGAAAATTTCAACTGTCTAGCTATCACGGTTCATTAGATACACAGCCTGATAATACATCATCTGTGAAAATTTCAACTGTGTAGCTATCACGGTTCATTAGATACACAGCCTGGTAATACATCATCTGTGAAAATTTCAACTGTCTAGCTATCACGGTTCATGAGATACACAGCCTGGTAATACATCATCTGTGAAAATTTCAACTGTCTAGCTATCACGGTTCATTAGATACACAGCCTGGTAATACATCATCTGTGAAAATTTCAACTGTCTAGCTATCACGGTTCATTAGATACACAGCCTGGTAATACATCATCTGTGAAAATTTCAACTGTCTAGCTATCACGGTTCATTAGATACACAGCCTGGTAATACATCATCTGTGAAAATTTCAACTGTCTAGCTATCACGGTTCATTAGATACACAGCCTGGTAATACATCATCTGTGAAAATTTCAACTGTGTAGCTATCACGGTTCATTAGATACACAGCCTGGTAATACATCATCTGTGAAAATTTCAACTGTCTAGCTATCACGGTTCATTAGATACACAGCCTGGTTAAACATCATCTGTGAAAATTTCAACTGTCTAGCTATCACGGTTCATGAGATACACAGCCTGGTAATACATCATCTGTGAAAATTTCAACTGTCTAGCTATCACGGTTCATGAGATACACAGCCTGGTAATACATCATCTGTGAAAATTTCAACTGTCTAGCTATCACGGTTCATTAGATACACAGCCTGGTAATACATCATCTGTGAAAATTTCAACTGTCTAGCTATCACGGTTCATTAGATACACAGCCTGGTAATACATCATCTGTGAAAATTTCAACTGTCTAGCTATCACGGTTCATTAGATACACAGCCTGGTAATACATCATCTGTGAAAATTTCAACTGTGTAGCTATCACGGTTCATTAGATACACAGCCTGGTAATACATCATCTGTGAAAATTTCAACTGTCTAGCTATCACGGTTCATTAGATACACAGCCTGGTAATACATCATCTGTGAAAATTTCAACTGTCTAGCTATCACGGTTCATTAGATACACAGCCTGGTAATACATCATCTGTGAAAATTTCAACTGTCTAGCTATCACGGTTCATTAGATACACAGCCTGGTAATACATCATCTGTGAAAATTTCAACTGTCTAGCTATCACGGTTCATTAGATACACAGCCTGGTAATACATCATCTGTGAAAATTTCAACTGTCTAGCTATCACGGTTCATTAGATACACAGCCTGGTAATACATCATCTGTGAAAATTTCAACTGTCTAGCTATCACGGTTCATTAGATACACAGCCTGGTAATACATCATCTGTGAAAATTTCAACTGTGTAGCTATCACGGTTCATTAGATACACAGCCTGGTAATACATCATCTGTGAAAATTTCAACTGTCTAGCTATCACGGTTCATTAGATACACAGCCTGGTAATACATCATCTGTGAAAATTTCAACTGTCTAGCTATCACGGTTCATTAGATACACAGCCTGGTAATACATCATCTGTGAAAATTTCAACTGTGTAGCTATCACGGTTCATTAGATACACAGCCTGGTAATACATCATCTGTGAAAATTTCAACTGTCTAGCTATCACGGTTCATTAGATACACAGCCTGGTAATACATCATCTGTGAAAATTTCAACTGTCTAGCTATCACGGTTCATTAGATACACAGCCTGGTAATACATCATCTGTGAAAATTTCAACTGTGTAGCTATCACGGTTCATTAGATACACAGCCTGGTAATACATCATCTGTGAAAATTTCAACTGTCTAGCTATCACGGTTCATTAGATACACAGCCTGGTAATACATCATCTGTGAAAATTTCAACTGTCTAGCTATCACGGTTCATTAGATACACAGCCTGGTAATACATCATCTGTGAAAATTTCAACTGTCTAGCTATCACGGTTCATTAGATACACAGCCTGGTAATACATCATCTGTGAAAATTTCAACTGTCTAGCTATCACGGTTCATTAGATACACAGCCTGATAATACATCATCTGTGAAAATTTCAACTGTCTAGCTATCACGGTTCATTAGATACACAGCCTGGTAATACATCATCTGTGAAAATTTCAACTGTCTAGCTATCACGGTTCATTAGATACACAGCCTGGTAATACATCATCTGTGAAAATTTCAACTGTGTAGCTATCACGGTTCATTAGATACACAGCCTGGTAATACATCATCTGTGAAAATTTCAACTGTCTAGCTATCACGGTTCATTAGATACACAGCCTGGTAATACATCATCTGTGAAAATTTCAACTGTCTAGCTATCACGGTTCATTAGATACACAGCCTGGTAATACATCATCTGTGAAAATTTCAACTGTCTAGCTATCACGGTTCATTAGATACACAGCCTGGTAATACATCATCTGTGAAAATTTCAACTGTCTAGCTATCACGGTTCATTAGATACACAGCCTGGTAATACATCATCTGTGAAAATTTCAACTGTCTAGCTATCACGGTTCATTAGATACACAGCCTGGTAATACATCATCTGTGAAAATTTCAACTGTGTAGCTATCACGGTTCATTAGATACACAGCCTGGTAATACATCATCTGTGAAAATTTCAACTGTGTAGCTATCACGGTTCATTAGATACACAGCCTGGTAATACATCATCTGTGAAAATTTCAACTGTCTAGCTATCACGGTTCATGAGATACACAGCCTGGTAATACATCATCTGTGAAAATTTCAACTGTGTAGCTATCACGGTTCAGTTCATTAGATACACAGCCTGGTAATACATCATCTGTGAAAATTTCAACTGTCTAGCTATCACGGTTCATGAGATACACAGCCTGGTAATACATCATCTGTGAAAATTTCAACTGTCTAGCTATCACGGTTCATTAGATACACAGCCTGGTAATACATCATCTGTGAAAATTTCAACTGTCTAGCTATCACGGTTCATTAGATACACAGCCTGGTAATACATCATCTGTGAAAATTTCAACTGTCTAGCTATCACGGTTCATTAGATACACAGCCTGGTAATACATCATCTGTGAAAATTTCAACTGTGTAGCTATCACGGTTCATTAGATACACAGCCTGGTAATACATCATCTGTGAAAATTTCAACTGTGTAGCTATCACGGTTCAGTTCATTAGATACACAGCCTGGTAATACATCATCTGTGAAAATTTCAACTGTCTAGCTATCACGGTTCATTAGATACACAGCCTGATAATACATCATCTGTGAAAATTTCAACTGTCTAGCTATCACGGTTCATTAGATACACAGCCTGGTAATACATCATCTGTGAAAATTTCAACTGTCTAGCTATCACGGTTCATTAGATACACAGCCTGGTAATACATCATCTGTGAAAATTTCAACTGTGTAGCTATCACGGTTCATTAGATACACAGCCTGGTAATACATCATCTGTGAAAATTTCAACTGTCTAGCTATCACGGTTCATTAGATACACAGCCTGGTAATACATCATCTGTGAAAATTTCAACTGTCTAGCTATCACGGTTCATTAGATACACAGCCTGGTAATACATCATCTGTGAAAATTTCAACTGTCTAGCTATCACGGTTCATTAGATACACAGCCTGGTAATACATCATCTGTGAAAATTTCAACTGTCTAGCTATCACGGTTCATTAGATACACAGCCTGGTAATACATCATCTGTGAAAATTTCAACTGTGTAGCTATCACGGTTCATTAGATACACAGCCTGGTAATACATCATCTGTGAAAATTTCAACTGTCTAGCTATCACGGTTCATTAGATACACAGCCTGGTAATACATCATCTGTGAAAATTTCAACTGTCTAGCTATCACGGTTCATGAGATACACAGCCTGGTAATACATCATCTGTGAAAATTTCAACTGTGTAGCTATCACGGTTCAGTTCATTAGATACACAGCCTGGTAATACATCATCTGTGAAAATTTCAACTGTCTAGCTATCACGGTTCATGAGATACACAGCCTGGTAATACATCATCTGTGAAAATTTCAACTGTCTAGCTATCACGGTTCATTAGATACACAGCCTGGTAATACATCATCTGTGAAAATTTCAACTGTCTAGCTATCACGGTTCATTAGATACACAGCCTGGTAATACATCATCTGTGAAAATTTCAACTGTCTAGCTATCACGGTTCATTAGATACACAGCCTGGTAATACATCATCTGTGAAAATTTCAACTGTGTAGCTATCACGGTTCAGTTCATTAGATACACAGCCTGGTAATACATCATCTGTGAAAATTTCAACTGTCTAGCTATCACGGTTCAGTTCATTAGATACACAGCCTGGTAATACATCATCTGTGAAAATTTCAACTGTCTAGCTATCACGGTTCAGTTCATTAGATACACAGCCTGGTAATACATCATCTGTGAAAATTTCAACTGTCTAGCTATCACGGTTTATTAGATACACAGCCTGATAATACATCATCTGTGAAAATTTCAACTGTCTAGCTATCACGGTTCAGTTCATTAGATACACAGCCTGGTAATACATCATCTGTGAAAATTTCAACTGTCTAGCTATCACGGTTCATTAGATACACAGCCTGGTAATACATCATCTGTGAAAATTTCAACTGTCTAGCTATCACGGTTCATGAGATACACAGCCTGGTAATACATCATCTGTGAAAATTTCAACTGTCTAGCTATCACGGTTCATTAGATACACAGCCTGGTAATACATCATCTGTGAAAATTTCAACTGTCTAGCTATCACGGTTCATTAGATACACAGCCTGGTAATACATCATCTGTGAAAATTGGAACTGTCTAGCTATCACGGTTTATTAGATACACAGCCTGATAATACATCATCTGTGAAAATTTCAACTGTCT
The DNA here is from genome assembly GCA_947361185.1 of Charanyca ferruginea. Lineage (NCBI taxonomy): Eukaryota > Metazoa > Arthropoda > Insecta > Lepidoptera > Noctuidae > Charanyca > Charanyca ferruginea. The sequence continues at coordinate 24,815,139 of OX376064.1, read as the reverse complement.
AGCTATCACGGTTCATTAGATACACAGCCTGGTAATACATCATCTGTGAAAATTTCAACTGTCTAGCTATCACGGTTCATTAGATACACAGCCTGGTAATACATCATCTGTGAAAATTTCAACTGTCTAGCTATCACGGTTCATTAGATACACAGCCTGGTAATACATCATCTGTGAAAATTTCAACTGTGTAGCTATCACGGTTCATTAGATACACAGCCTGGTAATACATCATCTGTGAAAATTTCAACTGTCTAGCTATCACGGTTCATTAGATACACAGCCTGGTAATACATCATCTGTGAAAATTTCAACTGTCTAGCTATCACGGTTCATTAGATACACAGCCTGGTAATACATCATCTGTGAAAATTTCAACTGTCTAGCTATCACGGTTCATTAGATACACAGCCTGGTAATACATCATCTGTGAAAATTTCAACTGTCTAGCTATCACGGTTCATTAGATACACAGCCTGGTAATACATCATCTGTGAAAATTTCAACTGTCTAGCTATCACGGTTCATTAGATACACAGCCTGGTAATACATCATCTGTGAAAATTTCAACTGTCTAGCTATCACGGTTCATTAGATACACAGCCTGGTAATACATCATCTGTGAAAATTTCAACTGTGTAGCTATCACGGTTCATTAGATACACAGCCTGGTAATACATCATCTGTGAAAATTTCAACTGTCTAGCTATCACGGTTCATTAGATACACAGCCTGGTAATACATCATCTGTGAAAATTTCAACTGTGTAGCTATCACGGTTCATTAGATACACAGCCTGGTAATACATCATCTGTGAAAATTTCAACTGTCTAGCTATCACGGTTCATTAGATACACAGCCTGGTAATACATCATCTGTGAAAATTTCAACTGTCTAGCTATCACGGTTCATTAGATACACAGCCTGGTAATACATCATCTGTGAAAATTTCAACTGTCTAGCTATCACGGTTCATTAGATACACAGCCTGGTAATACATCATCTGTGAAAATTTCAACTGTCTAGCTATCACGGTTCATTAGATACACAGCCTGGTAATACATCATCTGTGAAAATTTCAACTGTGTAGCTATCACGGTTCATTAGATACACAGCCTGGTAATACATCATCTGTGAAAATTTCAACTGTCTAGCTATCACGGTTCATTAGATACACAGCCTGGTAATACATCATCTGTGAAAATTTCAACTGTCTAGCTATCACGGTTCATGAGATACACAGCCTGGTAATACATCATCTGTGAAAATTTCAACTGTGTAGCTATCACGGTTCAGTTCATTAGATACACAGCCTGGTAATACATCATCTGTGAAAATTTCAACTGTCTAGCTATCACGGTTCATGAGATACACAGCCTGGTAATACATCATCTGTGAAAATTTCAACTGTCTAGCTATCACGGTTCATTAGATACACAGCCTGGTAATACATCATCTGTGAAAATTTCAACTGTCTAGCTATCACGGTTCATTAGATACACAGCCTGGTAATACATCATCTGTGAAAATTTCAACTGTCTAGCTATCACGGTTCATTAGATACACAGCCTGGTAATACATCATCTGTGAAAATTTCAACTGTGTAGCTATCACGGTTCAGTTCATTAGATACACAGCCTGGTAATACATCATCTGTGAAAATTTCAACTGTCTAGCTATCACGGTTCAGTTCATTAGATACACAGCCTGGTAATACATCATCTGTGAAAATTTCAACTGTCTAGCTATCACGGTTCAGTTCATTAGATACACAGCCTGGTAATACATCATCTGTGAAAATTTCAACTGTCTAGCTATCACGGTTTATTAGATACACAGCCTGATAATACATCATCTGTGAAAATTTCAACTGTCTAGCTATCACGGTTCAGTTCATTAGATACACAGCCTGGTAATACATCATCTGTGAAAATTTCAACTGTCTAGCTATCACGGTTCATTAGATACACAGCCTGGTAATACATCATCTGTGAAAATTTCAACTGTCTAGCTATCACGGTTCATGAGATACACAGCCTGGTAATACATCATCTGTGAAAATTTCAACTGTCTAGCTATCACGGTTCATTAGATACACAGCCTGGTAATACATCATCTGTGAAAATTTCAACTGTCTAGCTATCACGGTTCATTAGATACACAGCCTGGTAATACATCATCTGTGAAAATTGGAACTGTCTAGCTATCACGGTTTATTAGATACACAGCCTGATAATACATCATCTGTGAAAATTTCAACTGTCTAGCTATCACGGTTCATTAGATACACAGCCTGGTAATACATCATCTGTGAAAATTTCAACTGTCTAGCTATCACGGTTCATTAGATACACAGCCTGGTAATACATCATCTGTGAAAATTTCAACTGTCTAGCTATCACGGTTCATTAGATACACAGCCTGGTAATACATCATCTGTGAAAATTTCAACTGTGTAGCTATCACGGTTCATTAGATACACAGCCTGGTAATACATCATCTGTGAAAATTTCAACTGTCTAGCTATCACGGTTCATTAGATACACAGCCTGGTAATACATCATCTGTGAAAATTTCAACTGTCTAGCTATCACGGTTCATTAGATACACAGCCTGGTAATACATACTCTGTGAAAATTTCAACTGTCTAGCTATCACGGTTCATTAGATACACAGCCTGGTAATACATCATCTGTGAAAATTTCAACTGTCTAGCTATCACGGTTCATTAGATACACAGCCTGGTAATACATCATCTGTGAAAATTTCAACTGTCTAGCTATCACGGTTCATTAGATACACAGCCTGGTAATACATCATCTGTGAAAATTTCAACTGTCTAGCTATCACGGTTCATTAGATACACAGCCTGGTAATACATCATCTGTGAAAATTTCAACTGTGTAGCTATCACGGTTCATTAGATACACAGCCTGGTAATACATCATCTGTGAAAATTTCAACTGTCTAGCTATCACGGTTCAGTTCATTAGATACACAGCCTGGTAATACATCATCTGTGAAAATTTCAACTGTCTAGCTATCACGGTTCATTAGATACACAGCCTGGTAATACATCATCTGTGAAAATTTCAACTGTCTAGCTATCACGGTTCAGTTCATTAGATACACAGCCTGGTAATACATCATCTGTGAAAATTTCAACTGTCTAGCTATCACGGTTCATTAGATACACAGCCTGGTAATACATCATCTGTGAAAATTTCAACTGTCTAGCTATCACGGTTCATTAGATACACAGCCTGGTAATACATCATCTGTGAAAATTTCAACTGTCTAGCTATCACGGTTCATTAGATACACAGCCTGGTAATACATCATCTGTGAAAATTTCAACTGTCTAGCTATCACGGTTCATGAGATACACAGCCTGGTAATACATCATCTGTGAAAATTTCAACTGTGTAGCTATCACGGTTCAGTTCATTAGATACACAGCCTGGTAATACATCATCTGTGAAAATTTCAACTGTCTAGCTATCACGGTTCAGTTCATTAGATACACAGCCTGGTAATACATCATCTGTGAAAATTTCAACTGTCTAGCTATCACGGTTCATTAGATACACAGCCTGGTAATACATCATCTGTGAAAATTTCAACTGTCTAGCTATCACGGTTCAGTTCATTAGATACACAGCCTGGTAATACATCATCTGTGAAAATTTCAACTGTCTAGCTATCACGGTTCAGTTCATTAGATACACAGCCTGGTAATACATCATCTGTGAAAATTTCAACTGTCTAGCTATCACGGTTCATTAGATACACAGCCTGGTAATACATCATCTGTGAAAATTTCAACTGTCTAGCTATCACGGTTCATGAGATACACAGCCTGGTAATACATCATCTGTGAAAATTTCAACTGTCTAGCTATCACGGTTCATTAGATACACAGCCTGGTAATACATCATCTGTGAAAATTTCAACTGTCTAGCTATCACGGTTCAGTTCATTAGATACACAGCCTGGTAATACATCATCTGTGAAAATTTCAACTGTCTAGCTATCACGGTTCATTAGATACACAGCCTGGTAATACATCATCTGTGAAAATTTCAACTGTCTAGCTATCACGGTTCAGTTCATTAGATACACAGCCTGGTAATACATCATCTGTGAAAATTTCAACTGTCTAGCTATCACGGTTCATTAGATACACAGCCTGGTAATACATCATCTGTGAAAATTTCAACTGTCTAGCTATCACGGTTCATTAGATACACAGCCTGGTAATACATCATCTGTGAAAATTTCAACTGTCTAGCTATCACGGTTCATTAGATACACAGCCTGGTAATACATCATCTGTGAAAATTTCAACTGTCTAGCTATCACGGTTCATTAGATACACAGCCTGGTAATACATCATCTGTGAAAATTTCAACTGTCTAGCTATCACGGTTCATTAGATACACAGCCTGGTAATACATCATCTGTGAAAATTTCAACTGTCTAGCTATCACGGTTCATTAGATACACAGCCTGGTAATACATCATCTGTGAAAATTTCAACTGTCTAGCTATCACGGTTCATGAGATACACAGCCTGGTAATACATCATCTGTGAAAATTTCAACTGTCTAGCTATCACGGTTCATTAGATACACAGCCTGGTAATACATCATCTGTGAAAATTTCAACTGTGTAGCTATCACGGTTCATTAGATACACAGCCTGGTAATACATCATCTGTGAAAATTTCAACTGTCTAGCTATCACGGTTCATTAGATACACAGCCTGGTAATACATCATCTGTGAAAATTTCAACTGTCTAGCTATCACGGTTCATTAGATACACAGCCTGGTAATACATCATCTGTGAAAATTTCAACTGTGTAGCTATCACGGTTCATTAGATACACAGCCTGGTAATACATCATCTGTGAAAATTTCAACTGTGTAGCTATCACGGTTCATTAGATACACAGCCTGGTAATACATCATCTGTGAAAATTTCAACTGTGTAGCTATCACGGTTCATTAGATACACAGCCTGGTAATACATCATCTGTGAAAATTTCAACTGTGTAGCTATCACGGTTCATTAGATACACAGCCTGGTAATACATCATCTGTGAAAATTTCAACTGTCTAGCTATCACGGTTCAGTTCATTAGATACACAGCCTGGTAATACATCATCTGTGAAAATTTCAACTGTCTAGCTATCACGGTTCATTAGATACACAGCCTGGTAATACATCATCTGTGAAAATTTCAACTGTCTAGCTATCACGGTTCATTAGATACACAGCCTGGTAATACATCATCTGTGAAAATTTCAACTGTGTAGCTATCACGGTTCAGTTCATTAGATACACAGCCTGGTAATACATCATCTGTGAAAATTTCAACTGTCTAGCTATCACGGTTCAGTTCATTAGATACACAGCCTGGTAATACATCATCTGTGAAAATTTCAACTGTCTAGCTATCACGGTTCATGAGATACACAGCCTGGTAATACATCATCTGTGAAAATTTCAACTGTGTAGCTATCACGGTTCAGTTCATTAGATACACAGCCTGGTAATACATCATCTGTGAAAATTTCAACTGTCTAGCTATCACGGTTCATTAGATACACAGCCTGGTAATACATCATCTGTGAAAATTTCAACTGTCTAGCTATCACGGTTCATTAGATACACAGCCTGGTAATACATCATCTGTGAAAATTTCAACTGTGTAGCTATCACGGTTCAGTTCATTAGATACACAGCCTGGTAATACATCATCTGTGAAAATTTCAACTGTCTAGCTATCACGGTTCATTAGATACACAGCCTGGTAATACATCATCTGTGAAAATTTCAACTGTCTAGCTATCACGGTTCATTAGATACACAGCCTGGTAATACATCATCTGTGAAAATTTCAACTGTCTAGCTATCACGGTTCATTAGATACACAGCCTGGTAATACATCATCTGTGAAAATTTCAACTGTGTAGCTATCACGGTTCATTAGATACACAGCCTGGTAATACATCATCTGTGAAAATTTCAACTGTCTAGCTATCACGGTTCATTAGATACACAGCCTGGTAATACATCATCTGTGAAAATTTCAACTGTCTAGCTATCACGGTTCATGAGATACACAGCCTGGTAATACATCATCTGTGAAAATTTCAACTGTCTAGCTATCACGGTTCATTAGATACACAGCCTGGTAATACATCATCTGTGAAAATTTCAACTGTCTAGCTATCACGGTTCAGTTCATTAGATACACAGCCTGGTAATACATCATCTGTGAAAATTTCAACTGTCTAGCTATCACGGTTCATGAGATACACAGCCTGGTAATACATCATCTGTGAAAATTTCAACTGTGTAGCTATCACGGTTCAGTTCATTAGATACACAGCCTGGTAATACATCATCTGTGAAAATTTCAACTGTCTAGCTATCACGGTTCATTAGATACACAGCCTGGTAATACATCATCTGTGAAAATTTCAACTGTCTAGCTATCACGGTTCATTAGATACACAGCCTGGTAATACATCATCTGTGAAAATTTCAACTGTGTAGCTATCACGGTTCATTAGATACACAGCCTGGTAATACATCATCTGTGAAAATTTCAACTGTCTAGCTATCACGGTTCATTAGATACACAGCCTGGTAATACATCATCTGTGAAAATTTCAACTGTCTAGCTATCACGGTTCATGAGATACACAGCCTGGTAATACATCATCTGTGAAAATTTCAACTGTCTAGCTATCACGGTTCATTAGATACACAGCCTGGTAATACATCATCTGTGAAAATTTCAACTGTCTAGCTATCACGGTTCAGTTCATTAGATACACAGCCTGGTAATACATCATCTGTGAAAATTTCAACTGTCTAGCTATCACGGTTCATGAGATACACAGCCTGGTAATACATCATCTGTGAAAATTTCAACTGTGTAGCTATCACGGTTCAGTTCATTAGATACACAGCCTGGTAATACATCATCTGTGAAAATTTCAACTGTCTAGCTATCACGGTTCATTAGATACACAGCCTGGTAATACATCATCTGTGAAAATTTCAACTGTCTAGCTATCACGGTTCATTAGATACACAGCCTGGTAATACATCATCTGTGAAAATTTCAACTGTGTAGCTATCACGGTTCATTAGATACACAGCCTGGTAATACATCATCTGTGAAAATTTCAACTGTGTAGCTATCACGGTTCAGTTCATTAGATACACAGCCTGGTAATACATCATCTGTGAAAATTTCAACTGTCTAGCTATCACGGTTCATTAGATACACAGCCTGGTAATACATCATCTGTGAAAATTTCAACTGTCTAGCTATCACGGTTCATTAGATACACAGCCTGGTAATACATCATCTGTGAAAATTTCAACTGTGTAGCTATCACGGTTCAGTTCATTAGATACACAGCCTGGTAATACATCATCTGTGAAAATTTCAACTGTCTAGCTATCACGGTTCATTAGATACACAGCCTGGTAATACATCATCTGTGAAAATTTCAACTGTCTAGCTATCACGGTTCATTAGATACACAGCCTGGTAATACATCATCTGTGAAAATTTCAACTGTCTAGCTATCACGGTTCATTAGATACACAGCTTGGTGACAGACAGCCAGACAGACAGACGGACAGTGGAGTCTTAATAATATTGTCCCATTTTTACCCTTTGGGTACAGAACCCTAAAAACAGGATACCTATAACATTTCAAATATCGTAAAAACACGAAAAAGATTTCCGTAACCAGGAGCTTCCTAGGTTATCATCATCTGTCTGCCTTTTCCTAACTGTGTTGGGGACGGCTTCCAGTCTTATCCGGATGCAGCTGAATACCAGTGTTTTGTAAGGAGCGACTGCCTGTGTGACCCCCACAACCCAGTTACTGGGCAACACGATACCCTTTGGTAAGACTGATCCAAAAAATTTGACGTGTTTTTTTTTATGTGTTTATCTGTTTAACTGTTAATCTGTTGTCAGATTTTCAGGCATTGGACTGTCAAAAATCTACGATTATGAACCGCAACCAACAGCTTTACCAAGGCTCAAGTATAGTACCTACGTCACAATGCCGAAAAGAAGTTCCAAGTTCCACGGTCTCGAACCAAGCGCTTTACTTCCACATTTATTGTGCGAACTGCCAGACTGTGGAATTCACTGCCCGCCTCTCTATTCCCCGATACATATAATCTGGGTATCTTCAAGGCACGAGTGAACCGGTTTATTCTAGGCAAGCGTGCTCCACCTTAGGCTGCATCATCACTTAAGATCAGGTGAGTTGCGGTCAAACGCAAGCCTATATCAATATATAAAAAAAAAGAACTTTCGATGTTTATTTTTTAACCGACTTCAAAAGAGGGGTACCTAGATTTCAATTAGATACGTACAATATATTTTTTTCAAGTTTTTTTTTTTAATTTTTGTGTGTCAAATATGACAATGAGCCTACAAAAACGAAAAAGTCTTTAGTCATAAGTAGAATAATCATGAATAAAGACTCGACTTATTACTGTTTCATAAAAAAAGAACCTCATTTTAATTTTGAAAATGGAACTAAAATCGGCGATCTCTGGTAGAATTTTCATATTGTATTGGATTGTATTATTTTCTCGTAATCGTAGTGAAAAGTATAGTGTAACACACGGCGCTAAAACCCATTAAACTCGGTTTCTATTTACTCCCTCGCTAAAGCTCGAGAGTAAAACTACCTCGTACTTATATAATGGGTCATTTTAGCTCCTTGTATAACAATCTACTATTAAATATTAGACTACGCATAACTTTTTACAGTGTAGTCCGATTTCGAGGATTATTTTTGTAATGGATAGTGTACCTCAAAGTTGGTATACCATTGCCATATGAATAAGCGAGCATAATTTTTTCATGTTCATGAACATGAACAAATTCTCTAACGGTGAAAAATTAAGAGATGCCTCTATTAGTTTGATCATTAGAAGTCGGCTGGCACAAAAACGCGGAAAAACTGTAAATTATTCGTTGTAACCAATTAACCATTGATTTTGTTAAGTATACCTAAAGAGAAGTTCAAAGTTAGAGTTTTTAAAACGTTTAATTTGGTCAACAAACAACGCTAAATGTAGGTTATACAAAGAATGGCGTTCGGTTCGACATATCGCGTGATCGTCGACGAACGCTGACATGAAGCATGCATTTATCTATTATATATTATGTACTCATCACGCCAGTTACCTATTATAATTAGTGCAGACATCAATGAGGCGGTCATTGATGTCGTGGTCCCATGGCGGGTAGTATTATTGGGAGTTCCATTAGGAACTTGTCTATAACAGCTCGGAGTTTAGAAGTCGGCGATATAAGGCGATTAACACGACGCCGCGCACCGACGCGGTTGGCGGTGAAGCCGATCTCACGTTGTATTGGCTTGTATGTAAACTGCTGCAGTGCAATTCTGTAAGAATTCACCCGCGAATTCGAATCTTATCTCGTTTCCGATTTCACTAACCTGAAGTGAAAAGTATTTGGTATTCGCTAAACTAGTAACGTAATAATAGTTCGCTTTACCTATGTTGTCAGTCAGTGGCGCTAGCGTAGTTTTTATCGAGTTACAGAATACCTAAAACAGTTTTCACCACGGAATCAGAAGTGAGAACTGGAGTAAGTTCTTACAGAATAACATAGCTGATGCCTAACACACGTACACCGCCTAACCGTACAGACCAGCGGCGCTCACACCGCCTCCGCCCCACCGCGCAGTGTAAGTACCGCGCGGAAGGGCGGCGCTTGGCATACCAGACGACCGCATTACCGCGCGGATTAACACCGCGCCTAACACCCCCGTGGCTCGGAAAGCATGTAAAGCCGTTGGTCCTGCGCCTGATCTCTCTCCACTAACTTCAGTGAAGGCATGCGCACATATAATAAATTAAAGTTCAGTTGGTGATAGTACGGGCTAAAATCCGGGATTAGATACTGGTTCGATTCTGAAAGTTTTGGTAATATTATTATTATTCTCATTTATTCATTTATTTACATATTTAATCATATTTTTAAATATTAGTAAAAAAAAAAAAACATTTAAAAATATTAAAAATAGTAGCCCACCGGTATCGGGAATAGGGTCCAAGCTACCGGTGGTCAGGGCTCCTGAGAGAGGAATCTCCTGACTATACGCGCCGTGTCCAGGAGTACCGCTTTCTGTATCAAGCCCTCGATCCAGCTGCCTAACGAGAGCCTCCTTAGGTGTTGGTCGAGGCTCTTGGAAATGAGTCCATTGGCCGTAACGACTATCGGCACAATGACTGCTGTATTCACATCCCACATGTCGACAACCTCGCGAGCCAAGTCAAGATACTTAATTTGTTTATCTTTCTCGGTTTTCACGAGGTTCTCGTCATGCGGAACCGCTATATCAACAATCATTGCGCGACGCTCTAATCGATCTAACACCACTATGTCAGGCTTATTGGCAATAATAGTCCTGTCAGTGATGATAGATCGATCCCAATACAACGTGATATTGCCATTTTCGAGAACTGAGTCGGGCACATACCTGTAGTACGGTACTTCCGACTCCACAAGCCTGTACTTTAGAGCAAGTTGCTGGTGGATAATCCTAGCTACAAGGTTGTGTCTATGCAAGTAGTCTCCGTTAGCTAGACGAGAGCACCCAGAGATAATGTGTCGGATTGATTCACCCGGCCGGTGGCATGCCCGACAAATGTCAACCGTGCCGTCCTTCACAATATACCTCCGGTAGTTGTTCGTCTTCATAACTTCATCCATAATCGCACAGACAAAACCTTCGGTTTCCCCAAACAGGTCACCAAAACGCAGCCAGGATACGGACGCCAAGAAATCTACATCAGGCCCATGTAGGGCCCGGTAGAAGCGCCCGTTAAGCTCCTTGCTCTGCCATACCTCCTTGCGGTCATTAGTATCGAATACTACAGGTTTGCGCCAGTTCTCTTTCGCTAAGCAGAGCGGGGTGAGGCCCTTGTCCACTGAGACCACATCTCGGTGCATCCCCACGTCGGTTTTAAGGAAGTACTCCCTGAGACTGCATACCTCACGGTTGTGCAGGGACTTAGCATTAAGAAAGCCTCGGCCTCCGCACTTCTGTGGGATATACAGTCTCATTACCGATGACCGTGGGTGATGCATCCGATTTGCGGTCAGCAATGTACGGACCCTCCTATCCAGGGCGTCAAGTTCCGTCTGAGTCCACTTGAGTATGCCAAAAGAGTACATCAAAACCGGCATGACCCATCCGTTGAAGGCGCGCACCTTTTTTCCACCTGATAAAAGACTATTTAACACTTTATTCAGGCGGCCAAAGAAGCGCTCCTTCAACGATTGTTTCATGTCGGCAGCATTGATGCCTAACGCTTCCGACATACCCAAGTACTTGTAGGTTTCGGTTGAGGAGAGGGATCTAAGGCGTATGGAATCCGGGAGTTGGGTATGTTGTTGTTATTATTATTATTATTAATCCTTTATTTCAGGCAACTAAGGCCAATACATACATAAGCATAAAAACAATAATTATAAACTAATACATATTTTAAAACAATAAACTTAAAAACTACTGCACACGAAGAGACGGCGGCGTCGTGTTTACGCTGCGTGGTGTCACGTAGCCGACCGCGGAAACGCCGATACAGCACACCTTTCGGCCAAAACTCCACACCCCCCCAACATTACCCCTGAGTTCTATAAGCCATATTTTACTATTAAAAATAGAGTAGGTATATCTATATACGTAATAAATTACAAGGGGGTCCAAGTCGCAGGCAAAAGTTAGTTTATTTATATTTTTGAATTGTTATATTTCTTTACGATCACTACACATTTGTGTTACAAGTGAATAGATCATAGATAATACTCTAAATAATACCTAGAATACATATTCGCTATAAAACCCAATTAAAAAACTACCTTAACATTTGGAAAGGAAGATTGGTAGATTTCTAAATGTGAAGGTTTCATATCAATATTTTATTTAGGGCAGTGAGTCGGTGCATCATTATAGTTTGAAGCATGTCCGTGATCCACCCGAGTCGTATATATAAATGTACTGTAGTACCTACCTGCGAAAGTAGTCTATGTAAAGAAACTTTATTAATAATCGTCTGCCTAAACCATAGATTAAAAAAACTTTTTTGAAAAAGAGAACCGCCTTCAAAAACTAAAAAGTTAATAACTTTAAAATTAGCACAGAACACACATGACTTTAGTTTCGGAAGTCGGTGGCAATACAAAACAACAAACAGAACAAAGCCACCGACTTCCGAAACTAAAGTCATCATGTGTGTTCTCCTTTTGCAAAAAAGTTTTTATTTTCCACTTTTTAGTGCCTCCTTATCACCCAAATCCATTAAAAAACAGCAAGGCAACATAGTTAAAGCAGAGATTGAATGTCTTCCAAAGATGGAAAGATGGAAGAAACGAAAACGTCTTCTCAGTTTTTGTTGTTTTTTAAAAAGCGCTGAATAAATTTCTGTTTTTTGTATACTAAAACTTTCTCCAGAATGTAACAAACACTTTTCTGAAAACCGCATCAGAATCGGTTCAGCCAAACGGGAGATAATCGCGGACAAACATACATACATACATACATACAAACATACGGCTCGAACTGAGAACCTCCTTTTTTTTAAAGTCGGTTAAAAACCGGCTAAGCGCGTGGCGAGCTACGCGCAATGTAGGGTTCCGTTGCCATTATTGCCCAAGCTGTTCTTGTTTCGTCCCTATTGGATGTGTCTTCCATCTTACCATTTCAGTACCCCACGACGCTCATACAAAGAGATAAAGGTCCTAGCCTCTTCCCAACTATGTTGGGGTCGGCTTCCAGTCTGGGCCTCAAGTCTGCTATTACAATAGTGTCAGAATGGTCTATCATTGATTTCATAACTGTTGATTTTGACAAGTCTGGTAATCTACTAATGGCGTCATTATGACTTTCCAATGGTCAACCACTGACACGCCATTGAAAGAAATTATATAGAATGGTAATCTCGTACAAAATGACAAATTAATGACTAGGCGGTAATCTCCTTCCAGTTCCTTTGATCAGTGACACAAAGTACGTAAGGCTGCGGTGCGCCCGTCAGTGACCTACCATTAGAATGTCATTGTGCAGTCATTGTTTTAATTCGACCGAACAATGATCGACCATTATGAATTTAGCAGATTACGAACTTTTAGCAAAATGACAATGAGATCGTGTTGGAATGACGAAATTATAAAAATAGCAACTTGGCTCCCTGACCGGATGCAGCTGAATACCAGTATTTTACACAGAGCAACTGCCTGTCTGACCTCCACAACCCAGTAACAGGGTAACACGATACCCCTTGGTAAGACTGGTTGTCAAACATTCTGGCTTCTAACTACCTATAACGACTGTCAAAAATCTACGAATGACAGCCGAGACCAACGGCTTTACGTGCTTTTCGAGGCACGGAGGGGTCTCGGAGGGGCCACGGACCAACCGTGGTAAGCGTAGCTTAATTTATGACCGATTCGTACGGCTTTTACTTTAGCCACGAGCGCTTTAGAAGAGTGCGTCGGCCGGTAGGTAATCAACCCAGGGCCTCAAGTCTGCTATTACAATAGTGTCAGAATGGTCTATCATTGATTTCATAATTGTTGATTTTGACAAGTTTGGTAATCTACTAATATAATGGCGTCACTATGACTTTCCAATGGTCAACCACTGACACGCCATTGAAAGAAACGATATAGAATGGTAATCTCGTACAAAATGACATTGAATGACTGACATAGGCGGTAATCTGCCAATATCTGTAATATTCCTTTGATCAGTGACCTACCATTACAACGTCGTTGTGCAGACATTGCTTTTAATTCGACCGACCAATGATCGACCATTATGAATTTAGCAGATTACGAACTTTTAGCAAAATGACAATGGGATCGTGTTGGAATGACGAAATCATACAAATAGCAGACTTGGCCCCCTGATCAAAGGCAACTGTACTGAGCATTACACCACAGACGCCCAATTTTAGAGACTTTATTATGGAAAGCAATAATAATTAGAGATGTAAATTGAAAAAAAACAAAATGTTTTTTCACGAACTTTAAAAAAAACATGAAAAATAACTTGGCACAGTCGTTTTTTTTTCTACATTTGGTTTTTTTTTTCCGAAAAAATAAAAATGTAATAAAACACTGTTGTTTGGTTTTTAATAACGAACTCTCACTATCTCAAGCTTTCTGCACTTCTGCAGTCTGACGCAATTCAATAAAAACATAAACTAAACGAGGATTAGAGAAATCCCCGAAATGGTAAACTTCAGTGGGTGTTGCCAATTATTTTAAGACATTTATGTACTATTTAACAAAAAACAAATGGTATTACAAAAATGGTATTATAAAAAACAAAAGGAAAATGTAATGTCAACTCATAAGTATACGATATCCGATACGATACGTTATTCAATGAAAACTGTTTGATTTAATAATATTGTTACTGTGTTTTGTTTGATCTCTCTCCAGGTCATGTCAGATTGCCGTCCCATCCAGAGGCGGACCCTGAGTTTGTGGGGACCTTGGCTAGTACTACTTGGGGTCCTTCTTCATGAATCCACATAATATTGTCAAAAAAACTAATTTCGATAAAATAAATGTTTACGATAGTTTTCTTTTTCATATTCAAAATATTGTCCATTGTCTTCAATAAAGGTTGGGGCCCCCTGAGTTTGTGGGGACCTTGGCTAGTACTACTTGGGGTCCTGCTTAATAAATCTACATAATGCCATATTGTCAAAAAAACTAATTTCATAATATAAATGTTTAGATAGTCTTCAATAGAGGTTGGGGCCCTATAAATTCACATGGCCCTGAAGAGGCAGTGCACCAGTGTTTGCGCACACACTTTGAGAACGAGGGAAGAGGCAGAGCGCCAGTGTTTGCGCACACACTATGGGAGCGAGGGAAGAGGCAGAGCGCCAGTGTTTGCGCACACACTATGAGAGCGTGGGAAGAGGCAGAGCGCCAATGTATGCGCACACACTTTGAGAGCGAGGGAAGAGGCAGAGCGCCAGTGTTTGCGCACACACTTTGAGAGCGAGGGAAGAGGCAGAGCGCCAGTGTTTGCGCACACACTTTGAGAGCGAGGGAAGAGGCAGAGCGCCAGTGTTTGCGCACACACTTTGAGAGCGAGGGAAGAGGCAGAGCGCCAGTGTTTGCGCACACACTATGAGAGCGAGAGAAGAGGCAGAGCGCCAGTGTTTGCGCACACACTTTGAGAGCGAGGGAAGAGGCAGAGCGCCAGTGTTTGCGCACACACTTTGAGAGCGAGGGAAGAGGCAGAGCGCCAGTGTTTGCGCACACACTTTGAGAGCGAGGGAAGAGGCAGAGCGCCAGTGTTTGCGCACATACTATGAGAGCGAGGAAAGAGGCAGAGCGCCAGTGTTTGCGCACACACTATGAGAGCGAGGGATAAGGCAGAGCGCCAGTGTTTGCGCACACACTTTGAGAGCGATGGAAGAGGCAGAGCGCCAGTGTTTGCGCACACACTTTGAGAGCGATGGAAGAGGCAGAGCGCCAGTGTTTGCGCACACATTATGAGAACGAGGGAAGAGGCAGAGCGCCAGTGTTTGCGCACAAACTTTGAGAGCGAGGGAAGAGGCAGAGCGCCAGTGTTTGCGCACACACTATGAGAGCGAGGAAAGAGGCAGAGCGCCAGTGTTTGCGCACACACTATGAGAGCGAGGGATAAGGCAGAGCGCCAGTGTTTGCGCACACACTTTGAGAGCGATGGAAGAGGCAGAGCGCCAGTGTTTGCGCACACACTTTGAGAGCGATGGAAGAGGCAGAGCGCCAGTGTTTGCGCACACACTATGAGAACGAGGGAAGAGGCAGAGCGCCAGTGTTTGCGCACACACTATGAGACACACTATGAGGGTTTAAAAATATGGTAAGTATATAAATCTACTCCTGTAGAGCTATTCTGTTAAAATTTCCCTCGGTGAACACCTAGGTGAAGTGAGCTGTATGTCCCGATGCAAGAGATTAACAAAGCAGTCAAACGGATGACAGCTTACTTCATCTAAGTGTTCACCGAGGGAGATTGTAACAGAATAGCGCTGCTGGTAATGTAATCTCCACATTGGAAAATATTTTAAACCCTCTAAATGATTTTTTTTTTCATACAAATGAATTTATGTCTCTCGTCATGATTCTTTTACCAATTGACGAATTTAATCTTTTACGATAAAGTTGAAAATCTATCAAAGAAATTTGACAGTTTGTTGTAGCTTGATATGCTAGCCTCTTTACATAGGGTTGTAAAAAGGCCGTGCCTCGGAAAGTCCGAAAAGCCGTTGGTCCCGGCTGTCATTTGTAGATCTTTGACAGACGTTAGGGGTAGTCGGAAGCCAGAAAGTCTGACAACCGGTCTACCAAGGGGTATCGTGTTACCCAGTAACTGGGTTGTGGAGGTTCGACAGGCAGTCGCTTCATGTAAAACACTGGTATTTAGCTGCATCTGGAAAGATTGGAAGCCGGCCTCAAAGTAGTTGGGAAGAGGCTACGCACATGATTTTAATAAAGTTTCTATAATAATAATATAATATGTGGGGACATTACACACACGGCCATCTGACCCCAAACTAGGGAGACCCTGTATTATGGGTATCAGACAGCTGATATACATACACAAATATATTTTAAATACATACATATATAGATAAACAACACCCAGACACAAGGCAAACACAAGTGCTCATCACACAAATATTTACCCAGGGCGGGAATCGAACCCGCAACACGCTGCGCAGCAGTCGATCGCTCAGCCACTGCGCCAACTTTGTCGTCACGTCAAGTTTCTATAGATTCGTTTCGTTTCGATAGACTCTCGGTGGGTAGGTACTAAAATACTTACTTACACCTTCATTGGCCCTAACGAAGCGTTTACCTCTATTACCCAGATCGTTATGGAAATTAAATTACTTAATGTTTTTCCAAACAAGTGTGGCAAGGTGAAATGTAGTAACATACGGCTTATCACCCGTATAACTCGATGTAGAAATGCTCAATTTACACCAACAACGCTGTAAGGATCGCCCATTCAAGGATAATGCGAGGGCATTTTTGATTGCGTAAATATTTTTCTGTTGAAATTGTTGTTTTTGACGGTTTATTACCAATTGAATTTGCCCGTGACTTTGTCTCAGTGGAAGTCAAAAATATCCTATGATACTTGGCATTAGTGCAGGTTTTTATCAGTGAAATGTTTTTTGTAATTAGACCAGGGGTGTGATTCTGTAAGACTTCATTTTAAACTTCGAATCTGAATCCGCTGTGCGTTTCTTGATTGGCATTCTAAAAACTCTGCTGATAATTCGAATTTACACTAGCGCCACCCTTGCGAGGGTGTCATCGAATTGAACTAAATTGACAGGGAGATTTTGACAGATAAAGTATGAGATGACGTAAGAAGTGGTATTCTGTAAGGTCATTTCCCCGTCACTTCGACGCTCACATCGCACTCGAACCCTACTCAAAGTGTCAAATCTATCAAGGTCATTTTGAACCTTATGCGAAGTGAGAGTGAATAGCGATGTGAGATGCGAGTTGTTGTTTAAATTTCGAACTACAGTACTTCCAGAGATTGCCTCTAACAAACAAACAAACTTTACCTTTTCGCAATATTATTATTAGATCACATTCACGAAGTTTCGCATTGCAATATCAGTCTTAATCCAACAAAAACTATGTTTGTCGCTAAACTATATTTTGGACGTTAACGATTACGTGCATTGACTTTTAGATTCGGAATAACAAACAAACAATTGCTCCGTGTTTGAATCGAACCCGCGACACGCAGCGCAGCATCCTATCGCTCACCCACTGCGCTAACCGTGTCGTCAATATTTCGTAGAAACTCGCTACGAAACGAGTGTGGTCTACGAATATTCTACGCGCTACGCCATACGCGTCAAGATGCGCTACAGGCTACGCGAGACGCTACGAAACTTGCTACGAAGGATCACAACTTTTTCTAAAGTCGTCATTACATGTCTAATAGGGCATTTAATATCATAAATCAAATTCCAAGACACAACTTCACTAGAAACACTTGTTAACCTTGAAAACCCGATTAATTTTCAATGAACTGTAAGATTCGATTTTAAGTTGCTTTGAGATCAATAAATAGTTAGTCAATTGAGTTGGTAAATACGTGACGTCACATGAGCATACAAAAATCTATGTGAGAATCGCTTTTTGACAGCTCATAAAGAGTATTTCTATTGATTAGTGTCAAGTACCCTATTGATGGTGATGATGATTTCTAATAAAAAATATAGCTTTTGGAACTAATTATGCTTATGAAAACTTCAATTCCGTTCTCACATCGATCATTCCTATTCGACAAATAACTACTGGAATGAATCATTTGCTGGAAAAATGATTCAGCACCTAAAGTGCTGATAACATCGCGCTTTTTGTACCGTTGTACACCCACGCTGTTTGTCAATTCGATATCCATCGCTGCATTTGTTTGCAAAAGCTTAAACAAACATGTTAATAATTCCTCAAAGGAAGTAGAAATGTGGCCAACATTGGCGATTGTGTTGAGGGTTCATTAAGACTTGGCGGAAAAATCACGCAAGCTACCCACTTGTTGACCAACTCATTCAAGGTCACGACATTGAATCTACAGTGTACACATGACCTTTCTCACACATCCATTATCGATGACCGACAGACTATAAGAATCTAGCTTTTCCACGCGACTTCGTCCGGGTGAATTATGAATATAAGTATAGATGAATGGAGAGGGAAAGGCAGACCAAAGAAAAGATGGATGGATTGTGTGAAAAATGATATGAATAACAAAGGAGTCAGTAAAAGCATGAGAGTTGAAAGGACGGAATGAACGAAGAAAACATGTTACGCAGACCTCAAGAAACATGGGACAAGGGCCTTTCTTAGGTTATCAACTCAGTCTGTACCAAAGAATCTAGGCAGGATTTGTACAAAAAAAAATTAAGATGTTTAGAGAAGTTGAAATTTTAATTCTTATATTCTTTGGTACCTAAAGAGTATCTTCAGGCATTTACAAAGTTTTTAAAACCCACCCAACCAAAAAAAAGTGAATAGTTTAACGAAAAGCACATTATTTCAAACAAAACGGCGCTGACAGTAACAGAGACACTGACAGCTGCGTTTCGCAGTTCTTACACTGAAATTGCATAGTTTTAAGGGAAATAATATTACAAAGAATGATAATTTTTTTCCACACACGCAGCCAAGTGATGTGACAAACATCACTTGTCTGCCCATTTTACAGATCCATTAACGTCGCTTGTCACTTTCTTTTTTTTTTATAAACACAAAATGGGCATCGAGATGAAACGAAAAAGGGTTTTTTGCATTTCGTAATATTTTAATTATGCGGGGGTTTAAAAATATGCAAAGTATATCAATCTACTCCTGGTAATGTATTCTTCACATTGGGAAATATTTTAAACTCTCTAAATATTTTTTTTTCACACAAATGTATGGATCTCGCCATGATTCTTTCATCGCAATCGATTTAATAGTTTAGCTGTGAAAGTGTAACAAACTCACTGTCGCATTTATAATATTAGTAGGGATACTTATCCCAGGATAAATAAGGAGTCTCCATTAAAAACTTCGACACTTTAATAAAATATCAAGACGGACACAACACTATACTTTGAGCAATATCAATATCTTCACATACATTCAACGTTAACAAAAATAAACAAACTCTTACTTATAACCTGGTAACACACAAGTTTGCATTAATACGAATATTCACATCTTCAAGTTAATGATTGCACTCTCTTAGTCTAAAATCAGTGTTAGAACCAACTGTTCTCCTTTTTCATCTTGTCCCTGTGTCGACCTTTCATCTCTAAGTTTTGGAATATCTCAGATAGCTGGTTAAGATTTTGCGCGGGACTCTGCGGCAACTCCTGCAGTTTGCATATACTCTTATCCTCTTCAACTCTGCAGATCATGTATGTCTTCTGTCTCTCTCTCAAACATAACAGCTTCCCAGTTTCCGGCATCGTGGACATCTTTGCTACTTTCAAAGCTGCCTTCTTAAACCTCGTCTTCGGTGAAACTTTGGGCTGTTCTACCAACTTTATCGGATTCTCAGAACTTGGCGCTGGCTCTGTCCTCTTTGTTGTGGATATGTCATTGTCATCTTTACTAATTTTAGAATTTTCTGCAGTCACGAATATAGGTTTTAACACGTCGTATGTGTTTTCTCTGATTAACTGTTGCGGCCTTTTCACGTCCAGTTGGTCCAAGGAACTCTTCCTCGTGAACCCATGTATCCGCAACGGCGTCAGAGGCTTCAACACATCGCTAATGTTGACGGTGCGGTCCAACGTACCCGACTCGTTCTTGTTCAAGTCAAACACGATCACTTTAGTGTTGGACCTCTGCAGCTTCTGTCCGATGGCCGGGAGTGGATGAAAAGGGGAGAGGTTCGGTTTGATTTGAATGTCGTTGTCGATCATTCTCATCTGTGCCGTTTTGTTCTTCCGCGTGTTGAGTTTCCGCGGCGCGTATATTGTGGTGAGCGCGCGCGTTTTGTGCGGGTCGAGCGGTGCGAGAGGACCGGGCAGCATGGGGCGTGCGGCGGCGCGCGAGCCTGCCCGCCGACAGCCGCGTCCGACCTTGGGTGACGTCGCCCCTCCCCTTCAATCGAACCTTTACACGCGCTGCCCAACGCTTGACCACGTGCGCACACAACCACACCACCGCTGCAACAACGGCGCGGCGGCTTCGCGACGTCGGATAGACCAACGCACCATGTAACTGTAGGTATCTGTCAACGTAACCGTCGCAATGTAACCGTGACCGCTCGTAACCGCTGCAGTTTCAGAATTTCCTCGCACAGTATTAATTTCTCAGCATTTCAATTACTTTGTACAAATTTTTATCATGGAATTAATCATAGATTTAAATTTAAATTATGGTATTGATGGTATCTTTCATCTTTTCAAAGTTAACTGTCAAATGCTAACATGTCATGGAGTATTAAAAGTGGCCAGTATGGGTTAATTGCGTACTTAAATCCTTCTTGTTGAACCCATACAATATCTTTGTAAATTTGTGTCTCTTCTAGAATACTACCGACTATAATATTCTTGATTCATGTTGATTTAATGGTTAACCTTTCGGAAGGACAATGTTTCCTAGTTCAATATTTACCATTCTGTTTTGTTGGATACATCGTAAAATAATATAAACATGACACTGGTGTTTTGTTAGAACAAACTACGTACTTAATAAAATATGATTTTAAGCATGTGGTCGGCGCAACGGTTAAAAATATACTAAATTATTATTTACCTATATTTAGCAATAGTTCGATTTCCTTCAACAAAAGTGTGGCACTTTTGTTAGACACACAATAGTTTTTACCAATTGTTGTAGGCTATCAAAATGAGGAAATATTTAGTTCCGCAAAATTTGGTGGAAAAACCCAGTACATAACTCTTTGCCTGCCCAGGTATTGAACCTAAGACTTCTTAACTCAGCAATCATGTTTTACGATTTAGACTACCCACCGAATTTCGGTCACTGGGGCCCAGTAAGTAAATATCGGGGGCCGATCTTCTCAGGTACGCAGTGTACTTACACGTGGACGCTGACAACTAGGAGAAGTTCAGTTGGCAAGCACCACGGATTAATATTATTAATAAGGTATTTTACCCTATACGCGAAAAAAACTATAAATATGTTATTGAGACAGTTTATGCATTGAGCAGTCGGAAAATGTAAGTTTCGGTTCATTTTTTTTTTTTTAATTCAATTCAAAGTTTTCAGTATTTTTAATCTGTTATAAAACACCGTGAAATAGTAGTGGCCATGATAATACGCCGTACGGCTGTGTAAACAAAAAATTGTCAACTGTCAGTCAACCGATTGGCGTAATTTAAGCTTTATACTTGAATTATTTTCGTAACCAACGTAATTTTTTCATTATTACTCCTATTACAAAATATGCTTTTAATTATTTTTAAATGATATACAATTATCATATTTAATAAGAGCTCATTTGATACAAAACGAACTGACGTCATTTACGCTGAGCAATATGGCGTCCAGTAAGAGGCGTTTTCGTCAAACTATGCGCGATATTTGAAAATTGAAAATTTAGATGCATTTTTATGGCACTTATCGATTGAATAAAAATTTTGTGTTTTTTTTGGTGGCTTACTCGTATTAGCACTACAGAATTTCATTGAGACACTTTTCAAAAATGGGTGTAATACCCTATTACATATTATTAATTTGGGTTTACCAATAACTTCTGTACAAAAGGGTACAAAGGTTCTATATTATGTTAAATGTTAACTGTTATTCTGTCTCCTACTTGTTATAGAAAGAAGTGGAAATTAGGTTTTTTCTTAAATTATTATATGCTATTATTTTCTAACCAATTACTTTGCCTAATTCAAGGCAGTTACTGTTGTGTCGATTCTCCGAGATTCGTCAATCTTCATTGTCTCGATGCTGTTCTGTTGGTCATCACTGTTGGTTGGTTAATAGGGTATTACACCCATTTTAGAAAATTGTCTCAATGAATTTCTGTAGTGCTAATATGACACCAAAAAAAATACAAAATTTTTATTCAATCGATAAATGCCATAAAAATGCATCTAAATTTTAAATTTTCAAATTTCGTGGCTCTCACTGGACGCCATATTGCTCAGCGTAAATGACGTTAGTTCGTTTTGTATCAAATGAGCTCATATTAAATAGGATAATTGTTTATCATTTAAAAATAATTAAAAGCATATTTTGTAATAGGTGTAATGATGAAAAAATTACGTTGGTTACGAAAATAATAAAAGTACAAAGCCTATATTACGCCAATCGGTTGACTGACAGTTGTCAATTTTTTGTTTACACAGCCTTATGGCGTAATGACAAGGCCGCTACTATTTCACGGTGTTTTATAACAGATTAAAAATACTGAAAACTTTGAATTGAATTTAAAAATTTGTTTGGTATTTAATGAACTAAAACTTACATTTTCCGACTGCTTTATGCCTAAACTGTCTCAATAACATATTTATAGATTTTTTCTCGTACCTATAGACTAAAATACCCTATTGGGAAATGAAGTATGCAGTTGACACTAATTAAATTGCTTTTCGTTGTTAAATATTGCATAATATCCGACATGGGTAGACTGTTGATCCTAAAATTGTTATGTTATAAAGATCTCATTGAATACAGTTACGCAATAAATAATTCTTATTCTGACTTCCACGAGTTACAGTAGTTGGCGAATTAATAATAAATAGTGAGTTAATGTGGCAGTTTGATTCTCTCACAGAACAAATAATTGTATGGCCTACAGGTAGGTAGTTGACCTGGGGTGTGATTCTGTAAGACTTCATTCTAAACTTCGAATCTGAATCCGCTGTGAGTTTCTTGATTGGCATTCTAAAAACTCGGTTGATAATTCGAATTAACACTAGCGCCACCCTTGCGAGCGTGTCAGCGAGTTGAACTAAATTGACAGGGAGATTTTGACAGATAAAGTATGAGATGACGTAAGAAGTGGCATTCTGTAAGGTAATTTCGCCGTCACTTCGACGCTCACTTCGCACTCGAACCCGATTCAAAGTGTCAAATATATCAAGGTCATTTTGAACCTTATGCGAAGTGCGAGTGAATAGCGATGTGAGATGCGAGTTGTTGTTCAAATTTTACAAAATCGACCTACTGATTATGGTCGTTTGTAAACACACCAGATAAGTATGGCAATGTTTTTTTTAAAGAAAAGAAAGAGGAAGAAAGAAAGACCCCCTTCAGCAGGAATGAATTACTAACGGGTACTTACCCACATGTCACGCCTCATTAACGTCGTCACGCTGGGAGGGTGGAGAGGGACGAGGAATAATGACCATTATTACTCTCATCGATCCACAGCGATGACCTTCAGGCGGACGAGTCGGAAAAAATATTGTTTGTCACCTGACATGTACGCTTTTGACCAAACAGCTTTCAGTATAATTGATTTGAAATAGATAGCGACAAATCATATGGAAATGTATTGTAAAGTAAAAATGTATTGTTGCATGAAGATTGTTAAACACGCGACCGGTACCTAGGCGTGGAGTTGTATGATTAATAAATAAATAAATAATCATTTATTTCAGGAAGTTATTCAGTCGCTTTATGTAAAACAATGGTTTTCAGGTGCATCCGGTTAGACTGGAAGCCGACCTTACAAAGTTGGAAAAAGGCTAGGTAGATGAAAAAGTAATTAAAAAAAACATTTATTTCATCTTAAAACAAATCATACAATACATGAATAATTGAGACAGCCCCACTAAGTTACAAAAGTACTTGTGTTGGAGCTGCCTCGCTACTTCCCTTAATTGATATCTGGTCTGAGACCGGTTTTAAAAGAAAAGAAGACACAAAAATTAAAAAAATCATGTAGTAATATTAGGTTAGGAAAATTAGATCCAATCAAAGAAATTTTAAACTCAGTGAAACCGTTTCTGGACGAACTCCATTCTTAGTATTCTAAGTATTCTTAGTATAGTCTCTTCTATTTCGAATTATCGACATCTCCCTATTAAAATATAGATAATTATTTATTATAATAGGGTATTTTACTCTATACGAGAAACAATCTATAAATATGTTATTGAGACAGTTTAGGCATAACGAAGTCGGAAAATGTAAGTTTTAGTTCATAAAATAACAAAACAAATTTTTAAATTCAATTCAAAGATTTCAGTATTTTTAATCTGTTATGAAACACCGTGAAATAGTAGCGGCCATGTTATTACGCCGTACGGCTGTGTAAACAAAAAATTATCAACTGTCAGTCAACCGATTGGCGTAATAGGTGGTTGGCGATAGGCTTTGTACTTTTATTATTTTCGTGAACAACGTAATTTTTTCATTATTATACCTATTACAAATTATGCTTTTAATTATTTTTAAATGATATACAATTATCATATTAAATATGAGCTCATTTGATACAAAACGAACTGACGTCATTTACGCTGAGCAATATGGCGTCCAGTAAGAGGCGTTTTCGTCAAAATACGCGCGAAATTTGAAAATTTAAAATTTTAATGCATTTTTATGGCACTTATCGATTGAATAAAAATTTTGTGTTTTTTTTTGGTGGCAAATTAGGACTACAGAATTACATTGAGACACTTTTTAAAAATGGGTGTAATACCCTATTGTATGACTCACAGTGGTTTCAGGTCTAGTTTTAAGTGTGTGTGAGTTAATATGTGTATAAACGCATCCAACATAGATCTTCGTTGTAGGGTAAAGATTTACCAAAATCAAAAAAATATATTTTGTTCAGTTATTAATTTGGGACAAACTACACATTACCTAGATGTGAATTATGAACTAAATTACAAAATAAATACGTGATACAAATGTGCAAGTCACACCGTTATCCACAATATACAATCAGAAGGCTAATTCACGTAATTTTATGACGCGCCGTTATAGTTGTTGATCTTATAAATGTTTTGAGCCAAAACGAATTAAAGAGAAATAAACAAACAATTATTAAATTAAATAGGGTAAAACCAGAATAGTTGTCCCAGGGGTATATTGTCTCAATTGTAATTACTCTAGTTTCGTGAATTAATCACATGTTATTTTATTTATCTATCGAGAGACTCTACCACTACCACTTTGCTGACTGTGTTGCATGTCTCTATGTCATTGCATGGGAAGGCAAGGTGCGATCAAAATATTTGCGGGATAAATGTCCTCTTTCCCGGCGGGGCATCTAACCAAAATGTAATTTATATGGACTAGCCAATACTCTGGAAGTATCAAAGAACTCCGTTTTACGAATAAGATATTTTTCGGGCCTAGCGGCGCAAATTAGTGGCGATAAGATCATTTTAACATCTCCGATACACACCGCCACCATGGAATAGAAAAAAAAGAATGACTCCGCGCCACGCATATCGAAAGTGAAACACCCTAAGTAAGCCTGACCGTTTGTACAAACATGCCTCATGCACACATTTACATCATAGTCACGGACTAGAAAAAAAAGCGGCCAAGTGCGAGTCGGACTCGCCCATGAAGTGTTCCGTATCAGCAAGTAAGGTAAATTGCGGTTTACGATTTATGACGTATTAAAAAAAAAACTACTAAGTAACTAGATCTCGTTCAAACCAATTTACGGTGGAAGTTTACATGGTAATGTACGTCATATATTTTTTTTGGTTTTATCATTCTGTTATTTTAGAAGGGGGAGGGGGACACATTTTACCACTTTGGAAGTGTCTCTCGCGCAAACTATTCAGTTTAGAAAAAAATTATATTAGAATCCATACCATTTTTGAAGACCTATCCAGATACCCCACACGTATGGGTATCATGAAAAAAAAAATGAGTTTCAGTTCTAAGTACCCCCAAAATTTATGGTTTTTTTTTCTATTTTTGTGTGAAAATCTTAATGCAGTTCACAGAATACACCTACTTACCAAGTTTCAACAGTATTGTTTTTATAGTTTCGGAAAAAGTGGCTGTGACATACGGACGGACAAACAGACAGACATGACAAATCCATAAGGGTTCCGTTTTTTGCCATTTCGCTACGGAACCCTAAAAAGGATTCAAGTACCGACTACCGACCGTACCGATCTATGTGTGCGTCTCGGTCGGGGTACTTTAGGTGCTTCACTTTTGATGTGCGAGGTGTGGAGTCCTTTTTTTTTACCCGACTACGGCAAAGCCAAAGGAGGGTTATGATTTTGACAGGCTATGTATGTATGTATGTATGTTCATCTGTTCGCTCATAGCTCCTAAACTACTTATCAGAACTGAACAAATGAGGTATCGTTAGAAGCGTCTTGATCGTCCGCTGGTTATAGGCTTTAAGACGTATCACCGAATCCAATGTGGCGCCCTCTGGCGAACAAAAAAAACAAGATTGAAAAAGAATATGAAGTCAAGCATACCGTGTTTGGTATCATTGGAAAGGGGTTCACTAGTACCTTTCAAATATAAAATATTTAGTGGTGATTTGTCACAAATTATTGTAAAAAAAGGAAAGATTACCAAATAAATTAAGATACGCATACCGTGTTTAGTATCATTCAAAGGAAAGGAAAGGGGTTCATATATTTAATAGGTACTAGTGAACTTCACTAGTACCTATTAAATATATAATACTTAGCTGTGACTCCAAAATGGTTTAAATAAAAAAATAAAGTTTAAAAACTAAAACCCGACCACAACAAAAAGTGATCTAAAAAGTACGAAACAAGAAAATATTTCACACAGAAATCAAGACATAGGTACAAAATGGTCAAGGTAAGCCGTGGTTGCATGCCTGTATCCCATATGAGTGCGATGAACATGAATATAATTCTTGTTTCGTACTTTTTAGATCACTTTTTGTTGTGGTCGGGTTTTAGTTTTTAAACTTTATTTTTTTCTAGTTCGTGACCGCCACTTGATTGTTTTAATGAGGCAGTTACAAAACTTATAACATTTCTGTTTTCTGCCTGCATTTGCCTCCAGGGATGTATTCTAAGTATTGCACAGGGAAGGATTCTGGTGCGGTCTTTTAAGAAGAAACAGAGTCCTCTCCATTTGCTGATGGTAATCACCAGGCTGGTTTTAGTGTGGTAAGAATCAGACTCATCCTGGTCTTATCCCCAAAGACCAGACGCGTTGAAGGTTTCCCCTCAAAAACAAAAATGGAAAAAAAAGGTACACATATTGTAACTAAGGTCAATGTATGGTACATGAATGTTAATGCCCTTGAAACATTGTCGATACCATATGTCAACTGATTGGACTATAATTTGTGTCTAGTCATTATCCATATTAAAGTTGAACGTAGTTCTAGTAATACTTCGGTTATTTGTACACTATATACCCTGTTCACAATAAGATTAGACATAAACACAAACCTTTTTTACAGTCCCTTCAACCGATTTTGACTTCTATTCCGTAGTTTTAAGGATGACATTAGAGGCAAAAAAGTGGTTACAATAACAACCGTTTACTGCAGTTGCCATTTGTCATGCTACCAACGCTATTTAAAAGTCAAAATCGGTTGAACGGACTGCAAAAAAGGTTTGAGTAAATGTCTAATCTTATTGTGAACAGGGTATAGGTTTATGGTATGATAATATCTACGTAATTATAAGAGAACATACTAAGTACCTAGGTTGTTTTGAGAATTATTAGCCACAGAATAAATTCAATCTCTTTTTTCTTTAAACTATTTTGAATTGACGTCGACAAATTTTAATACTAAATCTTCTTGGTAAAAATTATTAAGCCCGCTACATGTAGTTATTATTTTTTTTTATTTTTCATCCAGGATCCAGGAATGGTGTCTGTTCCACCCACGGATATTGCATTTTACCAATATAACGCGTTTGCTCACACAGCTGCTAGAACCAAATTCTGAATACTTCGGCGGTGTGACACCATCCTCCGTACAGCCCCGATTAAGCACTGCAGCAGTGCAATTCTGTAAGAATTCACCCGCGAATTCGAATCCCATCTCATTTCCGATTTCACTTACCTGTAGTGAAAAGTATTTAGTATTCGCTAAAATAATAACGTAATAATAGTTCGCTTCACCTATTTTGTCACTCAGTGGCGCTAGCGTTGTTTTTATCGAGTTACAGAATACCTAAACAGTTTTTACCACGGAATCAGAAGTGAGTTCTCACAGAATATCATCGCTGACGATGCCGTTGAAGCATTTCGGCGTTTATTTTTCGACACGATACCACAGAAAACTTAATAGTACTACGACGATACATAAAACTGTACAATATGTATTGTAAAAAATGTAAGAATACATAACAACAAAAATGTAAGAATACTTAACAGTTGCAGAAGTACCTTGCTGGGCTATTACAAAGAGTGTAATACAAACAGTAACATGTTAGGGCCCTTTCAAATTATGCGGTTGGTACCAGACTGCTGCGACGCTGGAGCAATCCGGGTGTCGTACTGCATACGGACAGATGTCTTTTCCATACAGCTGACGCGTGACGTTTGTCGTCCTGCCGTCGTGCGTGCTCGGTACCGGTGTCGCACGGAGCTTTCGACGTGTCAACTGTTTGAAAACAGAAAACCGACATCCACAATGCTTCGGCGTCGCAGCAATCCGGCACCAAACGCATAATTTGAAAGAGCCCTTATTCTAGGACGATTATCCCCAAATTAGGTACCACCTGAATCTTAAGGATCGGAAATGCGTAGATATAATTTTTTCATGTGTGAACATGAATGAACAATAATTTATAGCAATTAGACTGTAAAGTAAAGTAGTTATAGGTACTTACACAAGCTAAGTAAAGTAAAGTAGTTTCGAAATCGCGACTGCTAAGCGTGGCTGGATTCAATTCCGAGGTTGGGCATTGTGATATTGGGTTTTTCTATTATGACTTTCTGAGTTCCAACCCGGAGTTAGGAAGTATATGGTGGTGACACTTCAAAACTTCAAGCTTTTCGAGGCCGGGACGGCATGTAAAACCAGTCGGTCCTGCGCCTGATCTCTCTCCGGTCGTGTCGGATTGCCGTCCCACCGGACTATGGTAGTGAGGGAAGAGGGAAACCACCTGCATTAGAGCTCTGTACTTGGTTTGTGTCCATTGAGATTAGCCGTCACAACCAAAATTGGGCTATTGGGCAATTTGGGGTTTTTACAAGCTTTGTTGATTCTAGGGATTGCCGATGCCAGCAATTTTGCGAAATTTTTGACGTGACAACGTCTTATTATTCGATAGCCGGCTGCACGAACGAAAAAACATGACGTCATGCGTCGTTGCGTCGTTACGGCGTTACATGACGTCATGCGGCGTTACCTCGCTCTGCGGCGTTCCAAGTGAAAAGTGAATGTGGTGTCAATTGTTTATAGCAACGATAATTACAGCGATAAAGGTAATGATTCTTTCGCGTTGTCACGTTCAACTATCGTCAGTAAACCGACTTTACAGACAACCAATTTTTTAACTAATTAAATAAGTTCTGCTGAGCGTGCCTGCCTACAGGCGGTGGGTGAGTGTGTGTCGGGCCTGTGATTTCTGACACCCCCGTCACCCAACATAGATACTATGCTGGATGACTCTACATTCCGGCTTGCTACATGGCTACGTCTGGGCGCTCTTATGCCCACATTGATGTCAATGCGGTAAAGCTGTCGACTGCCTCGGACACCATATGCCAGCTTGCCAGAGTGCCAGCACTTTTAGAATCTAATGACTTAACGTGACAACTCGCATCTCACATCGCTATTCACTCTCACTTCGCATAAGGTTCAAAATGACCTTGATATATTTGACACTTTGAATCGGGTTCGAGTGCGAAGTGAGCGTCAAAGTGACGGGGAAATTACGTTACAGATTGCCACTTCTTACGTCATCTCATACTCTATCTGTCAAAATCTCCCTGCTAATTCAGTTCAACTCGCTGACACGCTCGAGGGTGGAGCTAGTGTAAATTCGAATTATCAACCGAGTTTTTAGAATGCCAATCAAGAAAATCTATCCGAAGCCACTGATTCAGATTCGAAGTTTAGAATGAGGTCTTACAGAATTACACCCCAGGTGGGATGACCATATAATGCCTTGGACGCTGGGTAGGTTCGGCCCTTTCATCGTCACCTTTACGCCATTCTATCCCTCTAACACGATGGGTTATTCTGGGAAGTTTGTTACAAGCACGGAACAGATTTATCTGTCCTGTGGTTACAGGTGTCGAAAACATCAAACGGTGTAAATGTAACAACCTTCTTGGAAGTTATTTTGAGACATTAATGCCCGTTTTCACCAACTACCCCTAAATTTTAAGTAACCCCTAAGAGATTTTAGGTGACGGATTCCTTTGCGATTCCGTCACCTAAAATCTCTTACGGGTTAGATTCCGTCACCTAAAATCTCTTAGGGGTTAGATTCCGTCACCTAAAATCTCTTAGGGGTTACTTAAAATTTAGGGGTAGTTGGTGAAAACGGGCATTAATGTCTCAAAATAACTTCCAAGAAGGTTGTTACATTTACACCGTCACCTAAAATCTCTTAGGGGTTACTTAAAATTTAGGGGTAGTTGGTGAAAAAGGCATTAGGGCCCTAAAGCCCGAAGGCTCACCTTGATTTTTTGGGACATTACCAAGTGACTGGTCAATTCTTCACGTGAACAGAGGGCTGGCCTTTTCTTGGACCAAAGAATCAGCATTCCATTACAACGTAGCAATGCTGCTAGGCTGTTGGACCTGGTTCCAATGATAGCGATGTGGACTAGTTTAACAACGCACGTACGTCCATACAGAACGTTTTAATAATCATATTTATTTTTATTATTTATAAGTTCTGTATTGTAAATTGAATAAAAGCATTTTTGGATAACTAAGTCACCATTAGCTATTATTTATAAGTTCTTTATAACTATAAATAACTAAATATTACTAAATTATGCAAAAGTAAGCAATGTTATGTTGGCTATAGCTGTTATTCACTTACTAATTAATAACAGTTGTTGTACAGAGGCCAGCACATCAACTACTACAATCTGTCAAATTTCTCTGATAGATTTTCAACTTTATTACAAAAGTCTAAGGTTCATATTTAATTGGGAAAATGATGTGCTGGCGTCTGTACTTAGCAACAATTGGTAATAGGTCCCCACTTATCAAACTGGCAATAGCTAGTGGGTGGAAGTTATGAAGTTATCCAATACCTTAGCGTCCATATTATATACGCTTAGCTATAAGGTTCAAAGTCGTGTGACAGACTTGTATTCAGTGGGAAAGTGACATACTGTTGTGAGTACGTAATTGCAAATTGAAGCTTAAGCGCGTTCGATAAAAAATATATTAAAATAATGAATGAGCTAGTGGAATAGTCAATGTCAAGGGCAAAAAATCGTACCCCAGTAAAAGTTTTTTTTTTTTCAGTGGAAATTATAGCAATAAGTTATTTCATCAACATTATATTCTATAAAAAATACATAAATAAAATTGAAAACATTCAACAAAAAATCATAAAATATCTAAACTACAAAACTCAAACTCATCACTCACGCTACATAGAAGCTTGCAAATACCATAAAATGAACACACAAGTTGAGGAGAGACATCAACTCAATGACATGTTATTACTGCACGATATTCTTAATAATAAGTTAGACTGTCCTCAAATGCTCAGTAATATCTATTTGAATGTACCACGCAAACGTACCAGACACACCCCTCTATTAGCAGTTCCTACATCTTCAACTAACTGCACTAAAATGTCATCATTTGTACGTCTTCCATCTATTTATAATAATATATTTTCTCACTTGGATCTGTTCAACTGTTCGAAGAATGCCTGGAGAAAAGAAATCTTACAAAGTTTTAAATCCTAACCATAAAAATTAAAAAAACCTTATATAGACCACCTTGTACGCACCACGGACGTAGGACACACAACACTAATTCATAACTCGCACACATTCACACTATACACGCACGCTAGGTATACATACACTCACAGATTTGTTGTTATCACTTTGTAATCACGCTCTTAACATAATATACCTAAATTATTTATTTGTGTACTTCGTAATTGGCGTAATTTTCTGTAATGTCCATATTGCTGTTTTAATTGTAAGCTGTGAAGTTACCCGAAATAAATAAATAAATAAATTATTGATAAGAGCATTGCAGGTGACGAATCCTGGATATACGCGTACGAACCCGAAACAAAAAACCAGTCACGGGTTTGGGTGCTCGAAAATGAGTTAAAGCCAACAAAAATTGTTCGTTGACGGAGTGTTGCAAAAAAAATGGTGGCCACGTTTGTCTCCAAAACCGGCCATGTTGCTACTATTCCTCTTGTGGGACAAAGAACGGTTAATGCAGAATGGTATGCTAGCATTTGTTTGCCACAGGTCGTTTCTGAACTCCGTAAAGAGAACTGCAACCGTCGCATCATCCTCCATCGCGACAATGCGAGTTCTCACACCGCGCACAGAACAAAAGAGTTTTTAGAGCAAGAAAACATAGAATTATTAGACCATCCGCCGTACAGCCCCGACCTAAGCCATAATGATTTCTATACTTTCCCTAAAATAAAGAATAAATTGTGTGGTCAGAGATTTTCATCACCTAAAGAAGCTGTAGACGCCTACAAAACGGCCATTTTGGAAACCCCAACTTCCAAATGGAATGGTTGCTTCAATGATTGGTTCCATCGTATGGAAAAATGTGTCAAATTTCGTGGAGAATAGGGTGATTTAGCCGGTTTGGCGGCCACCTCTGGTTTTCGGCCAGTACGTCGTTATATCAATATAATAAGAAAACTTTACCCTACTCATCTAAAAAACAACGCCTACTGAATTCATTGGTATAAGCCCTACGACTTCTGAATTTTGTAGCGTTTTAATGATCTTACTGTGTCGTCAGTGAGTCTCCGAAAGTCATACAGGGCACGCGTGTGCCGAAATCAGTGAAAAAAATAGTGCGCACATAATTTTTGCAAGGTAAGTTACAAAGTTGTTTAGCGATTTATAGGTATAAACTGATGTTCTGTGTAAAGGAGATAAGTTGAATTAGTGTTATTTTAATTAAAATGTAGGAAAGATTAGGTTAATAACATTTAATTTTGATGGCCGGGAAACTAGATAATGATTTGGGGGCTTATCTACTTCTCGGCCGGCCGGCCGAGAAGTAGTAGAAAACCCATTATATTTAATTGATTATTTTGCATATAAAATAAAGAATTCTTTTAAAAGAAACAATTTGTACACGAAGTATAACCTTTTCTCATTTGTGTGGTCAGATTTCGGCCGCATGTTTTAAAGCTAATTATGTGGTTACAACTGTTTTTAGTTAATGAGTATTTGACGGCCGAAAATAAAACATTTAATATTTACTTTTCGACCTAACCTAATTGATGTGTCCGAAAATTAACAATTTGATAACTAATTCTCGGCCAGTAAAAACTAACGATAATAAATGACAATAAATAAAGTAATGGAATCGAAATCTTTACTCAGGCGAACAATACAGGCTTAAAGCGACTTCCCAAATATTATTATTATCAGCTAGTGAAAAAATTTAACAAGTTTACCTACGACCGAAAACTAATAAATTGAAGTGAGTTGTCGTCCATTTCCAACGATACGGCCGATTAGTAATCAATTTAAATTTGGTTCTCGGCCGTGATGAAAGGGATGGCCGAAAATCTGTTCATAAAATTTTATCTTTCGGCCAATTAAAAAGCAGATGGTCGAAAATTAGTTAACATAAAGTTATTTTCCGGCCGTATATAAAAGGGCGGTCGAAATTTAGATGTTATAAATTTAATTTTCGGTCTCATTTATAAAAATCAGTTTGCTACTTACGTAGTTTTATTAATATTGTTAATGAAAAAAAGATGTTCTTATATTAATATATGCATAGGTATTATAGGATATAGTCGTACATTGTGTCCACAATAATAGTTGTTAATTTACGTGATTTCGGAAAAAGAACTTTAATACCTTTTAATAAAGTATAGTTTCCGATACAGTTTTATTATTTTTATGATCTTTTCAATAGTACTAGTCATTCTAAAATCCACTTAGTTTGTACAAAGCTAAAGTTGAGATTTATTTAAGTGAAAATAACGTATATTGAAACAACAAGATTTAGAATATAGATAATAAATTATGTTCACTACTTGCTTTAATTTTTTTTTAACATTCAGACATGTGTATAAAAATAAATAATAAGATTAATCATCTTACTTAATTTAATTTTTTAGATGCCTCCAGAGAAAAAGAAACTTAAAAAGATAGTTAGACAAAAGAGATCTCATTTTCAATATACCGAAGAAGCGTTAGCTAAAGCTGTTCAGGCCATAAGAATCGACAATAAAGGCATTAGAGAAACCTGCCGACTTTTTGGTGTTCCACGGTCAAGGATTCAAGATCGAATTTCGGGTCGAGTTAAAGAACAGCCTCGAAAAGTTGGCCCAGAGCCTATATTAGGCTTTGATGGAGAGAGAAAGGTTGTAGACTGGATTATAGAATTAGCAAAATGTGGTATTCCTGTAAGAAAAGAGGTCTTGCTGGAAACTGTTACAAAGTTAATAAAAGATATCGGAAAAGAAGATAAGTTTCCAGAAGGACGACCGGGACAAACATGGTACCAAGGTTTTCTTAGAAGACATCCGGAGATAAGCATACGTGAACCTGAAGGTATTAATAAAGCCAGGGGTTTACAGATCTTGAATATTTTCTGACTGAAAGAGGAATAGCAGACATTATGATGGATCCTGACAGAATATCAAACGGTGATGAAACTGGAG
The DNA here is from genome assembly GCA_947361185.1 of Charanyca ferruginea. Lineage (NCBI taxonomy): Eukaryota > Metazoa > Arthropoda > Insecta > Lepidoptera > Noctuidae > Charanyca > Charanyca ferruginea. The sequence continues at coordinate 24,779,788 of OX376064.1, read as the reverse complement.
TTTCACTATGTCCAAAATCTGGTAAAGTCTTAGCACCTAAAGGTTACAAAAATGTTTACGTTGTTAAAAGAGGCAACGAAAAAGAAACACTTACGGTTTTAATGATGATGACTGCATCGGGGAAAGATCCTCCACTTGTGGTATTTCCGTACATTAGACCGCCAAAAGCAGTTGTAGATAATATGCCAGAAGGTTGGATAATAGGAAAAACTGAATCAGGTTGGATGCGCTCAGATGTGTTTTACGAATACATTGCTAACGACTTTAATGACTGGTTAGTGAAGAACAATATAAAAAAACCAGTAATCCTTTTCGTAGATGGGCATAAATCACATATGTCGATGGCCTTAAGGCTTTTCTGTGATGAAAATGGCATCGTTTTGTACGCTTTACCTCCGAATACTACTCACATTATGCAACCAGCCGATGTTAGTGTATTTAGACCTTTAAAGCAAGAATGGAGAAAGACTTTAAGAAACTGGCAGGCCAAACCAGAAAATATCAACAAAACCGTGACAAAGACAAATTTTTGCAAAGTATTTAAAGAAACCTTGGATGTAGATATGACGCAAACCATTAGAAATGGATTCAGAAAGTGTGGGCTTTTCCTCTTCGATGTAGATGCAGTAGATTTCACGAAATGCGTAAAGGATTTTCAAGAACGAAGGAAGAAGAGATCACTATCCTCCGGTGGGTTAATGGAACGAGATTTCGCAAGTGCAACAAAAGTGGTTAGTTCTATAAAAGAAAATTTATTAAAGAGAGGGATTGATGCAGATACGGTTTGCAATGAAATAGAGTTGGCGAAGTCATCCTTCAGCAAAAATCGACGGTCAACTTCCAAAACACCACGTAAGTCTACTGAAGTTGTTAATTCTTCTACGTTTAAAACACCTGAACCAATCAATGTACACTATAATGTGACAAGAAAGGCAAATGTCGATACTGCAGGAGGTGATTGCGTTAATGAAGACTATTCTTTGCTTGATGATATTTCTATTCCTGATGTTGGAGCATACGTATCGCTAAGTGACATTTCTGTGTTAAAAATAGCCGATATAAACTTAGAGGACTCAACTGCGACACAAATTACTTTAGAAAAGATTCCTCTAGAAGATAAAGAATATGATTTAGCACATTCATCGCTACCTCTACCAAGTGAATGTATAGCATCCACGCCAAAGATAATTACAGTGGCTGAAGTGCACACTCTCCCGTCGCCGTTTTCTCCAAAAAATGCCATCATAACAGTAGTAACGTGAATCCCGTTAATAATTTATTAGTAAATACTTCGTGTACGCTGCAAAATAATGTGCAAAATGATCCATTTAAAAATCTTCTAATATTTCCCATGAGTCCAACTGAAATCCTAACTACAAAGAGAAATAATAATAAATTTCCTAGTGCCATATCTTCAGAAGCTTGGAGAAATTTTCACGATTTAAAAGAAAAAGAAAAACAAAATAAGATAGATGAAAAAACTAAGAGAAAAGCTGAAAGAGAACAAAAAAAAGTGATCCGAAACCAAAAAAACAGAAAATCACAAAACAAAAGAACAAAAAAACACTTAATAACCGTAAGGGTATACAGACTGAAGACGAAAACGAAATTGTCACGGAACAAGAAACTGACAATAATATTAAGAAAATAGATCAAGGTGCAGAAGCCGATACTAAGAAGACTAATCAAGTCATCAATGAGACTGAAAAATATAATATAAAGACTGATTCTGAAAATATTAAAGAAATGAATAAAGAAAACGAGATTAGAGTAATTATTGAAGAAGAAGATCACGAGTTAAATATTTTTCCGTAATCTTATTTAAAAAAAAAAATATAATTATTCATAGAAAAGATAATTTTATTACTGAAGATGCAGATGTTGATCACAAATAGATAGATAGTTTGTTCGTATTTTTAATTATTATGGTTTTCCCATATTGTTATTTTTTTATAATGACCAATGTTCCTATTATTATGTACACAAATGTTCCTAAATCATTAGTATTTAATTAAACTTGTTGATTTATATATATTTTTTTCTTTATAATCCAATATAGAACCTACTGGACAGCAAATAGAGATCTTTTTCTAAATTGTAGCTTAGAGGCCGAAAACTGGCAAAAGTTACGGCCGGAAACCGGCACAGGCGGCCGAAAACCGGCGAAATCGCTATTTTCGGAGAATTTCATTTTTAGTAATTTTAATATGACATTTACCAATAAAAGGGCTACAAATATCAAAACTACACTATCTTCAGAGTTAAAAAAAAAATAAGAAACTAATCTGCGACTTTATTATAAAGGAAAAATATCGTCTCAAAGTCGTAAAGTCGCTTAACTGGCCGAAAACCGGCGAAGTCACCCTACTTCGAAAAGCAATAAATACATTTTTAAATAGTAATGTTGTGTCACTTCCTTGATTCCCGAAATTTTCAGTGCCGCCCTCGTAGGTCACTACGTAGAATGGTAATCTGGTGGTACACCAAAAAAAAAAATTCCTAGTGATATATTACAGCTAAGTGAAACAAAATTTAAATCATATATTAAAAGTACACTCTGTAAAAAAGCTTATTATAATTTAGAGGACTATATTCAAGATAAGAATGCTTGGAAACATGCTGGTCTAGCTCCATAGGACGATCGACAGTCTAGACAAAATCGAACCGATTGCTAATTTAAAATACCTAATTTCATCTTCTTATATATAAAAATGAATCGCTAAATGTGTTGGTAAGCGCATAACTTGCGAACCGCTTGACCAAATTGGATAATTCTTTTTTTATAATATTCCTTGAAGTACGAAGATGGTTCTTACGGAGAGAGAAAAAAAAAAAAAAAAAAAAATAAGTAGGGTAGGTGTAGGGTAGGTGTAGGGTAGGTGTAGGGTAGGTGTAGGGTAGGTGTAGGGTAGGTGTAGGGTAGGTGTAGGGTAGGTGTAGGGTAGGTGTAGGGTAGGTGTAGGGTAGGTGTAGGGTAGGTGTAGGGTAGGTGTAGGGTAGGTGTAGGGTAGGTGTAGGGTAGGTGTAGGGTAGGTGTAGGGTAGGTGTAGGGTAGGTGTAGGGTAGGTGTAGGGTAGGTGTAGGGTAGGTGTAGGGTAGGTGTAGGGTAGGTGTAGGGTAGGTGTAGGGTAGGTGTAGGGTAGGTGTAGGGTAGGTGTAGGGTAGGTGTAGGGTAGGTGTAGGGTAGGTGTAGGGTAGGTGTAGGGTAGGTGTAGGGTAGGTGTAGGGTAGGTGTAGGGTAGGTGTAGGGTAGGTGTAGGGTAGGTGTAGGGTAGGTGTAGGGTAGGTGTAGGGTAGGTGTAGGGTAGGTGTAGGGTAGGTGTAGGGTAGGTGTAGGGTAGGTGTAGGGTAGGTGTAGGGTAGGTGTAGGGTAGGTGTTAGGGTAGGTGTAGGGTAGGTGTAGGGTAGGTGTAGGGTAGGTGTAGGGTTGGTGTAGGGTAGGTGTAGGGTAGGTGTAGGGTAGGTGTAGGGTAGGTGTAGGGTAGGTGTAGGGTAGGTGTAGGGTAGGTGTAGGGTAGGTGTAGGGTAGGTGTAGGGTAGGTGTAGGGTAGGTGTAGGGTAGGTGTAGGGTAGGTGTAGGGTAGGTGTAGGGTAGGTGTAGGGTAGGTGTAGGGTAGGTGTAGGGTAGGTGTAGGGTAGGTGTAGGGTAGGTGTAGGGTAGGTGTAGGGTAGGTGTAGGGTAGGTGTAGGGTAGGTGTAGGGTAGGTGTAGGGTAGGTGTAGGGTAGGTGTAGGGTAGGTGTAGGGTAGGTGTAGGGTAGGTGTAGGGTAGGTGTAGGGTAGGTGTAGGGTAGGTGTAGGGTAGGTGTAGGGTAGGTGTAGGGTAGGTGTAGGGTAGGTGTAGGGTAGGTGTAGGGTAGGTGTAGGGTAGGTGTAGGGTAGGTGTAGGGTAGGTGTAGGGTAGGTGTAGGGTAGGTGTAGGGTAGGTGTAGGGTAGGTGTAGGGTAGGTGTAGGGTAGGTGTAGGGTAGGTGTAGGGTAGGTGTAGGGTAGGTGTAGGGTAGGTGTAGGGTAGGTGTAGGGTAGGTGTAGGGTAGGTGTAGGGTAGGTGTAGGGTAGGTGTAGGGTAGGTGTAGGGTAGGTGTAGGGTAGGTGTAGGGTAGGTGTAGGGTAGGTGTAGGGTAGGTGTAGGGTAGGTGTAGGGTAGGTGTAGGGTAGGTGTAGGGTAGGTGTAGGGTAGGTGTAGGGTAGGTGTAGGGTAGGTGTAGGGTAGGTGTAAGGTAGGTGTAGGGTAGGTGTAGGGTAGGTGTAGGGTAGGTGTAGGGTAGGTGTAGGGTAGGTGTAGGGTAGGTGTAGGGTAGGTGTAGGGTAGGTGTAGGGTAGGTGTAGGGTAGGTGTAGGGTAGGTGTAGGGTAGGTGTAGGGTAGGTGTAGGGTAGGTGTAGGGTAGGTGTAGGGTAGGTGTAGGGTAGGTGTAGGGTAGGTGTAGGGTAGGTGTAGGGTAGGTGTAGGGTAGGTGTAGGGTAGGTGTAGGGTAGATGTAGGGTAGGTGTACGGTATAGGTGTAGGGTAGGTAAATAGGCAGGTAAGTAGGTAGATAAGGACAGGACAACGTCTGTCGGGTCAGCTAGTACTTAGTATAAAAATGTACATATATATATTTGACTCTTTTTTATACACTGCTCAGGCTCACATACTGATTCATTGTTTGTTAAAATATAAGGAGTGGTCGTCTACTGTTTCAACATTTGTATTAATATGTGAACACTGTGTATCTATGTACACATAACTTTGTCATTCCTTAATCTGTGATACTTTGTACACACTTTCAAATACCTAGTGTTTTTATGCAAGGTACATCGTATTCACGTATAATTATATAATTCCTGTAAATGCAAATATTGTTAACATCGTTTTTAAAGAGTAATTAGTATGGAGTTTCTTGCCCATTCTTCTCCATACAAAACTACCTTTTGGAATGGGCACCTAGAATCAATTTTTTTTTTTCTCATTTGGCGTTCAAAAGTGCCTTATGATGGTCTAATTGAAATAAATGATTTGACTTTGACTTTGACACCAGCGGCATCAGTAATACTTATTCACAAATTATTTGTTTATGCCAATAAAATATTATTATTACTGGCAATGTACAGTGTCCATTTAGGAGCACCATAGGAAAAGTTTAATAAAATCGACAATAGAAATAGACACGGCAAAATTTGGGTCAAGTTCGGTTGGCATGTCGAGGACGTGTTACGTCCCTAATCAAAAATGTAGGTACTACAACCCTATCCACGTGGATCTATTGTATGAATCTAAACGCGTGTATCATTTACATCGGCTATGTGTCTATAATGGGGTGGAAATTGTAGATTTTTGTGGGGGTCGTTATGTGTTGGTAATCAATAATAACCGAGTTCGTGCTATAGTTACGTATAGGTAGATTTACATTAGATCAGAGTGTCTTAAAGTCGGGTCTACGGACCCCTAAGCGGTCCGTGGACTGTAGCATGTTTATAAGGGGTTCGCGGTAGTTCAGTTTACTCACAACTTTGTTAGGAAATTGTGTAGTAAACTCTGCATTTCTCGGCCAAGCCTCGAACTCAAAATAAGGCTTTGTTTTCTTTTCCTAAAATATTCGTCGACAGGGGTCCGTGGAGTTGTTTAAATTGTGAAAGAGGTCCGAGACTAGAAAAAAAATTAAAGAAACCCTGCATTCGATTGTCAAAACGTAGAGTAAACGTAGGTATATTATGAAAATTGCAGGGAACCCAGGTCTAGGATGTCCCGCAGGCGAGTGTGTAGTAGTATTTTACGAGAGAAATTTATAATATTTTAGTTTTTCCTAAATTATTTAATAAAAATACCTTGCCCTACACTAGGAAATTCTCCTGTGTGGTGGGTGTTTACAAACATATAAACTCACATACACAAACAGCGATAACCGATGGGGAAGAAAGGTTCTCGAGTGGCGACCACGAACCGGAAGACGCACGGAAGACGCAGCGTTGGTAGGCCTCCCACCAGATGGACCGACGACATCGTTAAGGTCGCGGGTAACCGGTGGATGCAAGCGGCAGGTTTCCGCTCGTTGTGGCGTTCTATGGGGGAGGCCTTTATTCAGCAGTGGACGACTTCCGGCTGATGATGATGATGATGATGATGACACAAACAGCCAGACCCGGTCAACTATCTGTAGGTCATACAATTATTTGTTCCGTGCGGGAATCGAACCCGCGACTTGCCACGCAGCAGTCCATCGCTCAAACACTGCACCAAAGTTAAACTCCCTATCCCCCCCACTCAAGGAAACAAAAAAGTTATTTTGTAAAAACTTCCCTCAATTAATTTAGGTGAAGTGAGCTTGAGCTTGAGGTGAGTTGTAATTCCCTTTATCAGACGGTAGGATGATAAGAGACGAACTACACTTATCTATCTCAATTCAGCTTTTGTCCATAGAAAACACCAGTTGATTAAGGACATGCGTATGTGTTCAGCTTTCCGCGTCTGAACCTCGGAACGGCAACCGTTGGACTTACTATATTTTTCCAGAATACTGAAACAATATAGTTAGTCCCTAACCCATTTCACAAAAACTGAGGGTTGTTGCAAGTTTGACGTGTGTTGTGTATATGTGTATCTATCTGTGGCATCGTAGCTCATCCAAAAGGATGACCAATAAGGACGTGGTTTTTATAGATAGCTGATTTTAACGAGAAGGTTCTTAGCTATCCAAGATGAAAAGCAGATTTAAAGTCAATCCAAAGATATCAGTATTTTTTCCATTATGACATAAAAGTCGCCATTTAGGCTAAATTATAGAACCATTTTTTTTTATTTTATTATTTAGCCGTTGCTGTCCCACTTCTGGGCAAAGGCCTCCCCCCCCATTCCCTCCATTTCTCTCGATGTTGTGCCTCATCCCGCCAATTCGCGAGGAAGCCATCCAAGACGTCCCGCCATCTTCTCCTTGGTCTACCGCGACCCCGCCTGACTGTGTCAGGGCTCCAGTCTTGTGATATGCGGGCCCACAGCTTAGCCGGCATCCGGCAGACATGCCCCGCCCAGTCCCATTTCAGTTTAGCGGCTGAACCTATTATTACCTTTAATTACAAATATTCACGTTGTGCGTACATGTTGTACATGCATGTTTTTTCGATTTTTTTTTATTAAAAAAAACCCCTATTTACAGAATAGCTAATTGCAAACTCTACCATTTATTGGTTAAGATTAATTCATATTTAATATTTATGAACTTATCTTCTTCTTCGTCTATCTAATATGATAAATGCGCAAGTAACTCTGTCTGTCAGGTACGCTTTCACGATGAAACGGCCGAACCGATTTTGATGATATTTGGTATTAAGATAGCTTGAACTCTGATCCGTGATAACGTGATAACCGACATTTACGCGGACGAGGTCGCGGACAAAAGCTAGTAATAATATAACTGAGTACATCACACACACGTCCATCTGGCCCCAGACTAGGCAGACTTGCTATGTCATTCTGTAAGAACTCACTCCAGTTCTCACTTCTGATTCCGCGGTGAAAGCTGTTTTAGGTACTCTGTAACTCGATGAAAACTATACTAGCGCCAATAAGTAATGACATAGGTGAAGCGAACCATTATTTCGTTACTATTTTAACAAATACCAAATAGTTTTCACTTCAGGTAACTGAAATCGCAAATGAGATAGGATTCGAATTCGCGGGTGAATTCTTACAGAATTGCACTGCAGGGCATCAGACAGCTCATGATATAATAATAATAATAATAATATGTGGGGACATTTTCACACACGGCCATCTGACCCCAAACTAGGGAGACCCTGTACTATGGGTGTCAGATAGCTGATATACATACACAAATACATTTTTTTTTGTAAATACATACACATATGGATAAACAACACCCAGACACAAGGCAAACACAAGTGCTCATCACACAAATGTTTACCCTGGGCGGGAATCGAACCCGCAACACGCAGCGCAGCAGTCGATCGCTCAGCCACTGCGCCAACCGTGTCGTCAAATATACATATCACATATATAAATAGATACGTATATAGTTAAACAACAACCAGACACAAGGCAAACACTTAAGTGCTCATCACACAAATGTTTCTGGCAAAGATCGGGAATCAAGATTGAGCAACCACCAACACTCAGTTGATTAAAGTGGAAAGCGACTTATACAATAGGTACTCAAGTATGTAAGGAAATGTATTAGTCAATAGCACTGACTTTGAAATGTTTAAGTATGACATTGACCTTGACTTTCATCATGAATGAGTGACCTTCTGACCTTCGCGTGTAGACCAGAGACGAGTCTGAGTAATTCCTTTACGTTTAGCGATTTCAGACTAAGATTATCTAAGTATTTGCATAAAAATACAATAAAATTGATGCGTAAGACCCTAATCTGGAAATCGGCCATTGTTGTGTGGTGTAGCTGTGGCTGATTGTTGTAAAAGGTGATGGTTCATGAACCGAGTCACAAGTCTCACGTCAATTTAGCATGGCCGACATTTTTTGTACATGTAACCATTAAGCGTCTGACTAAAATTGTGAACCACAGAAAGTACATAAGACAATAATAAAAATGGTTTTTAACAATATCCTAAATTATTTTAATGACTAGATATTACCACGGAATAATAAATGCACATTACACATTATGTAAGTATAATGGAGGGCTCACAGGGCATCAAAGAACTCGTCTGCATCGCTCTCTATAGGACATGTTGCCAACAGGCTAGCAGCATTGCCACGTAATGCTTTAGGCCCAAGAAAAGGCCAGTCCTCTGGGCCTCAAGTCTGCTATTACAATAGTGTCAGAATGGTCTATCATTGATTTCATAATTTGTTGATTTTGACAAGTTTGGTAATCTACTAATATATTGGCGTCATTATGACTTTCCAATGGTCAACCACTGACACGCCATTGAAAGAAATTATATAGAATGGTAATGACTGACTTAGGCGGTAATCTGCTAAAATTTTGACAGTTCCTTTGATCAGTGACCTACCATTAGAACGTCATTGTGCAGTCATTTATTTTAATACGACCGACCAATGATCGACCAGAATTTAGCAGATTACGAACTTATAGCAAAATGACAACGGGATCGTGTTGGAATAACGAAATTACAAAAATAGCAGACTTTTCCCCCTGGTCACGTGATGAGTCGACCAGCCGGTTAGCAATGTCCCTTAAAACAAGTTGAGTACTCTCATGGCATGGTCCTGCTTTCAACCCCATATGGCTCAAACATATAACTTCCAAGAAGAAGTTATAAGTGTGTTTGTGTTATGTGTTAGTTGTATGTGTATTTCCGCCGTTTGTGGTTTTCAGCTAGGTTTGTCAGCTAGGAATATGAATAAATAATATCCTACAAAACATTTTTATTTTCTTTTTTATAAACGTATGCTATTCCACTACTGGGTTAAGCCCTCCCGCCATTGTTTCCATCATTCGCAATCCTGTGCTTCATCTGTCCAGTTTTGGAACGGCCCCGTTTTTCTATCTCAGGGCATCACAGTTTGTCCGGCATATATCAGACAATATAATAATAATAATACAGCAGTCATTGTGCCGATAGTCGATACAGCAGTCATTGTGCCGATAGTCGTTACGGCTAATGGAATAATTTGCAAGAGCCTCGACCAACATCTGAGGAGGCTCTCGTTGGGCAGCTGGATCAAGGGTTTGATACAGAAAGCGGTACTCCTGGACTCGTATTGTTAGGAGATTCCTCTCTCAGGAGCCCTGACCACCGGTAGCTTGGACCCTATTCCCGCTACCGGTGGGCTACTATTTTTTATATTTTTAAATGTTTTTATATATTTTTTTACCAATATTTAAAAATATTAAACAATAAGTACATAAAATGAATAAATGAGAATAATAATAATTCATTTATTTCGGGCTGCATAGGCCCATAGATCGATCGATAGATAGACGTCACAGGGCACCACCGTCACCTCGAAGCCGGAGATACTCACTGAGGTCGAAAAGTTTTATGGAGACTTATACTCCCAGAAAAATTGTCCATCTCAGACCCACGGCGCGGATGATCCACGAGCCAGACTCACACGCCACCTCACAGACGAGCTTCCCGACATTGATATGGATGAGATTAGAATAGCTCTCGGACAGCTTCATAACTACAAAGCTCCGGGGGATGACGGGATTACCACTGAGCTACTCAGAGCAGGAGGAACTCCGGTTTTGGCTGAGCTAGTAAAGTTATTTAATTCCGTCGTCCACACAGGCATTACACCGGAGGCATGGAGCAGGAGCGTGGTGGTACTGTTCTTCAAAAAAGGTGATAACACGCTCCTTAAAAACTACCGCCCCATTTCGCTTCTGAGTCATGTATACAAGCTGTTTTCGAGGGTTATCTCGAATCGTCTCGCTCTAAAATTCGATGAATTCCAACCGCCGGAGCAGGCCGGGTTTCGAAAAGGCTACAGCACCGTAGACCACATACATACCCTCAGGCAAATTATCCAAAAGACCGAGGAATACAATCAGCCTCTGTGCCTTGAGTATGTGGACTAAGAGAAAGCCTTCGACACCGTCGAAACCTGGGCTGTTCTGGATTCCATGCAGAGATGCCTTGTCGACTGCCGATACGTTGAAGTGCTGAGGTGTCTGTATAAGGCCGCAACGATGACCGTCCAAGTACAAGAACGTAGCACAAAGCCAATCCAACTGCGTCGAGGGGTAAGGCAGGGAGACGTCATCTCTCCGAAACTGTTTACAAACGCGTTGGAGGACGTTTTCAAGACGCTTAATTGGAAAGGACTGGGCATAAATATCAACGGTCAGTACATCTCGCACCTACGATTTGCAGATGACATTGTCATCATGGCGGAGTCTTTGCAAGAGCTGGAAGTGATGCTGAACGGCCTAAGCGATTCTTCGAGACGCGTGGGCCTCGGGATGAACCTAGATAAGACCAAAATCATGTACAATGGTCATGTCCTCCCGAGACCCGTAGTCTTAAATGGCGCTGTTCTAGAGGTTGTGCAAGAATACATATATCTTGGCCAAAATATACAACTGGGGCGGCACAACTTCGAGAAGGAGGCGAACAGAAGGATACGCTTGGGCTGGGCAGCATTCGGAAAGCTACGTGGTATCTTTAAATCGTCGATCCCACAATCCCTTAAGACCAGGGTCTTTAACCAGTGCTACCCGTGATGACTTACGGAGCCGAAACGTGGACACTCACCGTGGGCCTGGTCCACAAATTCAAGGTTGTTCAGCGTGCCATGGAGAGAGCGATGCTCGGAGTTTCTCTGGTGGATAGAATTCGCAATGAAGTCATTCGCCAGAGAACTAAAGTCACCGACGTTGCGCATCGAATTAGCACGCTGAAGTGGAAGTGGGCCGGCCATGTCTGCAGACGGACAGACGGTAGATGGAGCAGACACGTTCTAGAGTGGAGACCGCGTCTGGGCAAGCGTAGTGTGGGACGCCCTGCAGCACGATGGACCGACGATTTAAAAAAGGTGGCTGGCAGCGGATGGATGCGGGTTGCCCAAGACCGGGTTGGTTGGCGATCTCTGGGGGAGGCCTACGTTCAGCAGTGGATGGCAATAGGCTGATATATAGGCCCATAGATAAATACCTTAACCTAAACATACATACTCTATAATTTCTACTTTGTGTTAATAGGAACGACTTAAGACTATGTTAGTAGCACTTCACTAAATTGCGCTAATATGTCCTTTCCAGTCCCATTTAAGTTGGACAGACGTATATACACATATGAGCCACGTCAACTATCCCTGTTTTGGAACGCAGTTTAGTGATTAATGATTAATGATTTGATTAATGATTTGATTTATTTCATAAAGTGGTACAGTCTGTTACAAAGTAGGATGACAACTTAGGAATAGTTTACATCTGAGATGAATAAGTAACATTACAATTTTACGATCTGATGTCCTAGCTAGGTTACTTAGTAACCTGTATTAAGGACAATCAGCCCTCATTTCCCGAAAATAGGACAAAAGTATTGCTTAGACTGTTAATTTTTAACAAAATATAGTTTAAAGTAAAATGTAAAGTGTTTCGAACACTATTCATAAATTTTACACCAGTGGGGGGTAAGTGGATTTTGCGATAGGACCAATTTAGGGGGGTATTTGACTTTGGGGTATTTCCCCGCGGACGTAGTCCAGACAAAAGCTAGTCTTCTATATTCTATTCTAAATAAATAAAATTGAAGTGCAAGTTGCAGTAAATTTGTAACGACAAAATAACAGGTTTGCTGATTGTTCCGATCATAGATATATTTATTTATTTATTTATTTATTTATACTTCATGCACAATCCGAGTTCCGACTAATCTCTGAAACGGCTGGACCGATTTTGACGGAACTTTCACAAATAATAATGATATTTATTTATTCAGACTACAAAAAGAGTACCTTGCAAAAAAAGTTAATACTTTTTTTCTTTTTTTTTAAATTTAATATTCTAATAAGATAGGCTTGCGTTTGACCGCAACTCACCTGATCTTAAGTGAGATGTGGCCTACGGTGATTATCGGTTCTCGGTGATAACCGACCATTACGCGGACGAAGTCGCGGGCACAGCTAGTCTTTAATATGGGTATATGTAATTGCCTGACGCCACCATGTCACCGAGCTAATGCTAATAATGGACACGTTAGATACAATAGCGTGATTGACTTGAAAGAGCTGTTAATGCACGCCATTGTGTGCACGTCAGTGACAGGACCATAACGCTTGTTTAGAGTAACTTGTATGTTGATTCTGTAAAATTCAAACAACAACTCGCATCTCACATTGCTATTCACTCTTACTTCGCATAAGGTTCAAAAAGACCTTGATATATTTGACACTTTGAATCAGGTTTGAGTGCGAAGTGAGTGTCGAAGTGACGGGGAAATTACCTTACAGAATGCCACTTCTTACGTCATCTCATACTTTATCTGTCAAAATCTCCCTGTTAATTTAGTTCAACTCGCTGACACGCTCGCAAGGGCGGCGCTAGTGTAAATTTGAATTATCAACCGTGTTTTTAGAATGCCAATCAAGAAACTCATAGCGGATTCAGATTCGAAGTTTAGAATGAGGTCTTACAGAATCACACCCCTGATCTGTAGAGTAGGTGCCTATCAACCTACCTTCCTATGTGCTATCAATGTGACATGTGAACAATGGTGTGTCTGAAATGAACAGCTGCTTTGTTTCTCACGTATTTTTAATTAACCTCAACTTGATATGTTTTTGTACTAAGTAAAAGTCAGCTGAAAAAATAGAAGGGATCTTTGTGGAGGAGCTGGTCTGGGTGAAGTCATTTTTAAAACAAAGGGATTGATGCACAGATTTAAATTTTTTACACAATTTCAACTACCTTATGTTTTCTAGTTTGCACTATATCTCTGGTTCTTACCGACGAGAAAACTCGCTGGAACGAGAACTCTCACTGCCAGAATTGGAGGGAAGTTAGTTGTGAATATTTAAATTTCTAATACGACTCACTACGTGACAAGCAGCACAATTTGCTTAATGTAATTGTTTTACTAACCATACGAATTAAGCTGAAGTTGTATGTCAAATGCGAAGCAAGATGGAGGATTTTATTTATGCATAGGTAAGTATACACACACGCACGTATTTATACAGTCTGTTATTTTGCTTGTAGTGTAGGCAATTATATCGTTTCGTTTCTATGGAGTGTCGCGGGTGTGCTAGGAGTCTACCGCCGCGAGATGTTATAGCGTCATTTTGTGAACGCATGTTCAAAGGTTTAAGCTTGAAGGGCTCAAGACTAAAAGCCGTACGATTCCATTGGTCATAATTAAGTTAATAATATAATAATAATATGTGGGGACATTTTCACACACGGCCATCTGACCCCAAACTAGGGAGACCCTGTACTATGGGTGTCAGACAGCTGATATACATACACAAATACATTTTTTTTTTTTTTGTAAATACGTACATATATAGATAAACAACACCCAGACACAAGGCAAATACAAGTGCTCATCACACAAATGTTTACCCTGGGCGGGAATCGAACCCGCAACACGCTGCGCAGCAGTCGATCGCTCAGCCACTGCGCCAACCGTGTCGTTACGCTTGCCACGGTCAGCCCGTGGATGGGTGACCATCCATTTAATACCGAGACTCCTCCGTGCCTCGGAAACCACGTAAAGCCGTTGGTCCCGGCTGTCAGTCGTTATGGGTAGTCAGAAGCCAGAAAGTCTGACAACCAGGCTTACCAAAGGGTATCGTGCTACCCAGGAACTGGGTTGTGGAGGTCAGATAGGCAGTCGCTCCATGTAAAACATAGATATTCCTCTGAATCCGGTTAGACAGGAAGCTGACCCCAACATAGTTAGGAAAAGGCAGAAAGGTACCTATACCACAGTATAAAATATTAGTACTACCGTACAGTAGCGACACGCCCCGCCTCCCACCGAAACACCGTCCCTCACCTCTTCCCGCGTCGATCGAGCTCTCGAAACTGCTTTTCGTTCATGCGGCGCGTGCACACACACACGCACGTATTTGTACAGCCTGTTATTTTGGTAGTAGTGTAGGTAATCAAATCGTTTCGTTTGAATGGAGTGTTGTAGGTGTGCCTATACTTACATAAGTACACAATGAGTAGGTATATTGATTTCTGTTGACGTTTTCCTTCCGCATTAGAGTTCAAATTCCTATAGGTTAATGACCATACCTAAGTTCAAGGTTAATACATTATCATTTTATTTAGTCGAACATTTTATTATTGATGTTGTTTTATCACATATCAGAATCTTCACTGTGTGACATAAGGGGTGTGATTCTGTAAGACCTTATTCTAAACTTCGAATCTGAATCCGCTGTGAGTTTCTTGATTGGCATTCTAAAAACTCGGTTGACAATTCAAATTTACACTAGCGCCACCCTTGCAAGCGTGTCAGCGAGTTGAACTAAATTGACAGGGAGATTTTGACAGATAAAGTATCAGATGACGTAAGAAGTGGCATTCTGTAAGGTAATTTCCCCGTCACTTCGACGCTCACTTCACACTCGAACCCGATTCAAAGTGTCAAATATTATATCAAGGTCATTTTGAACCTTATGCGAAGTGAGAGTGAATAGCGATGTGAGATGCGAGATGTTGTTCGAATTTTACAGAATCGAACTAAAGTACAACAATAACTCAAGGAAATCAATGAAACGGTTCGAGTTTTTCAAACACTTTAGTGTTTCCAAAACACAAAAAAAAAGTTTATTGCTAAAACTTAAATTACTTGCGCTATTATAACGAGGAGTATCCTTTTAAGCAAGTTCTTTGCTTGTGTTAGGATGCCCTGTCCTTTTGGCTTAACTATCTAAGTATGCTTACAAGCTTACAAGAAATAAACTAGGGGAAAAACAAAATACGAATGTGCTTTAAACCACACGACTGAAGTAAAACTTCTTTAGCTTCACCATGTATGTGTGTATCCGTTTGCAACTGGCTATGAGAGAAAGAGGGAAAGAAAATGTGTGCTCGCACCTCTCTCTCTTGCCCCTACAGTAATATACGAAACGTAACTCAGAGAGAGTTACGTTCACTTCCGTTCGCCTCGCCCGATCACACTTTCCTAACGCTCTCGTCACGCATTCACCAGCTTACTCCCCAAGTCAAGCGTGCGTAAGTTTTACTTCAAAATGAAAAGTATGCAGCACAGCAAAACAAACTAACTCATTATTACTTTACTAACACTTTGCCCGCGACATCGTCCGCGCGAATTTTCTCAAGGAATCCTAATTGTTTAATAATGCAATATAGCCTATGTTACTCAATGTAGCATTCGATTGGTGAAAGATATGTTTACCGTGGACAAACTGTCCAACTAGGTAGCTCCAAGTTCGATAAAGAGATCTCCCGAAAAATCCAACTCGGATGGGCATGGGCAGCGTTCGGGAAACTACGAGATATCTTTTCGTTCAAAATTCTACAGTGCCTAAAGACGAGGGTTTATAACCAGTGTGTGTTGCCAGTGATTACATATGGCATAGAAGCGTGGTCCTTAACTGCAAGTCTCCTAGAGAAGCTCAGAGTCACGTAGCGAGCCATGAAGAGAATTATGCTCGGGGTTTCTTTGCGCAATAGAATCCGAAACGAGGTAATTCGCCAAAGAACAGAACTAAGGTCACCAACATAGCTCTCAGAATTTGCAAGTTGAAGTGGCAATGGGCAGGCCACATCGCTTGAAGAACCGATAACCGATGGGGAAGAAAGGTTCTCCAGTGGCGACCACGAACCGGAAGATGCAGCGTTGGTAGCTAGGCCTCCCTTCACCAGATGGACCGACGTCATTGTCAAGATCGCAGGTAACCGGCGGATGCAAGCCGCAGGTTGCCGCTCGTTGTGGCGTTCTATGTGGGAGGCTTATGTTTCGGCTGATGATGATGATGACGATGATGATTAGTACTTGCTTGTGCCTGGTTTCGAATGCCATTCAATGTGACTTTTTCCTATACGAGATTGAGGGAATCCCACAGTCTTGACAGCATTGTCACGCTTACTCAAATATCTCGCTGATGGGTGGAGCATGTGTTGGATCATGCGGCTCCCTTTAAAATGGTTGAGCTGAATGGTGATCCACGTGTCATGCTCGTGAACCGTCGCTGTCAGTAGAGATTGGTCAACTCTTAACTGCCATGGCTTTTATCTTGATTATTTTTTTTAATGCATTGTATTGGTATTTGCCTGCATTGTTTTCACATATAGAAGCAACGTGAATAATATAATCAGTATTTTGTACAAACTTGATTTAAAAGAGTGTCCGTGGAGTTTCTTGCTCGTTCTTCTCCATAGAGACTTACTTACCTACGTTTTGGAACGAGCAACTAGCTTCAACTCTCTGACTAACTGACCGACTCCATGACAATTCAAAAGTGCCTGTAAATGGTTTAATTGAAATAAATACTTTGACTTTTGCATGAAAAAGTCACATGAGAGGCGGGGCGCCATCACTTCACACACTTCACGACATTTTAAATTTTTCATCCCTATATATACTTATTATAAAACCACCAAGATTACTATTTGTCGAATAAGTTAATTATGAATTACTTCATCAGCCGGTAGACGTCCACCGTTGAACAAAGGCCTGCCCCATACCTTTTTAAACTCTAATTAATATTTTATAAATACAGTTGAAATTGTTTAAATTTTTTTAAGTCGATACTATCTGTTGAGTGAAGGTCGATTCGACAATAATTAACGAATACGTATTATTATCATCTTAACTCACATATTCTGATAACACTTCGACACTAATTACTTTTCACTTCAATTAGTGCAATTAAACGTATTGTTTATACAAGTGGTATAATTTTATCAGTCTCTACCTTGTATTACCTACATCTACTCAATATTATAAATGCGAAAATGAATTTGTTTGTTTGTTTATTACGCTTTTACGGCTAAACTACTGATTCGATTTTGATAAAATTTGGTACAGATTAAGCTTCCGCGTCTTCGTCTGTAGGTATCCGCGATAACCGATGTTCACGCGG
Organism: Charanyca ferruginea; assembly: GCA_947361185.1. Classification (NCBI taxonomy): domain Eukaryota; kingdom Metazoa; phylum Arthropoda; class Insecta; order Lepidoptera; family Noctuidae; genus Charanyca; species Charanyca ferruginea. The sequence continues at coordinate 24,762,298 of OX376064.1, read as the reverse complement.
ACGAAGTCGTGGGCAAACGTTAGATGTGCATGTGGATTGAGTGATCCTCTCTTCAAACTTAACAAAAATCGAGGAAGGTTTAGTTAAAAATAGTTAAAACATTACGGCGAAGTTAAAAATTTGTTAAACCTGAGATAAAAATGATATGGTCAATAAAGTGGATCACTCAAACCGCACGCTTTGAGAAAACGTCATAATGTATGTCTCAGAATATATAGCCCTTGCTCTTCTTATTTCAATATTGAATAATTGTTAAAAATAGTTAAAAGCTATTAACAATTTGGGAATTCACTTGCGCGACCCGTTCCAAATTTATAACGATTAATTTGGATCACTCATTCCGCACACACACACACATGAGATAATCGCTAATTAGTATAATGAAAATGTAAGCAAATCTGAATACTTGATGTTTGCCGTTGGCAGAAGCTAGTTTGAAATGAATGCGACAGTCTTGTTTTTATTATCTTTAATTTGAAAAAAAAACTTCTTGAAATTTTATATGCTGACTGTACTATCTGTCAACGCAAGTACATGCCGCCATTCTAGATTCCTTTCTCTATTGCACCGGCTTATACCTAGTTGTTTATTTGAAATTATTAAAAAAATGTAGTTTAATTCGAAAATATCTACCTACCAGTTTCTAAAAATAAGATAAATAATTATTACAGTCTAAATAAATAAAAATATTATAGACTCTATTATGATTTGAAGAATTTATTGCGTTGACTGTACCTTTCGTCACATTTGACGTGGCGACACAAGGCAGATTTAAAGCCTAAGGAAATATCAAAAGCACAAGTAGACGTGACGGCGACTCGACGTAGTAGCGATTCGACGTGGTGCGACTCGACTTCAAGGGAATAAATCTAATCTGACTAATGGTGCAAACTACATGAAAATCCGTTAAGTACTGTTTAAGTTTACCGCTAACAAAGCAGACAGACGGTGGAGGAAATAATTTTTATGTAGTGATGTTGCTCAGAATAACAAGGAAAAGCAAACATTTTCCTCTTCAGCGAACTTTAAAGACTATTGTGACCACGAAGTAAGATTGTGACCTACTAACCTATTTTGTCATGGATCTAGTGACCCAGAAATGAATCTGTGACCTGTTTTGGTCAAATCGATCGAGGAATGAATACACTTAGATGTGTGGTTATATAAATCTATTGTCGAATTATATTTATGTCTATTGAGTAACGTTACAGGCTGATTATTGGGGTACTAAAGTGGTCCACACCATGATTGTGCCATGATACAATTTCTCTCATAATTCGAAATAAATTTAAGTTATCATTTTAATTTTAATTCTAAGCCTTTTGGGATGGGAAGTGTTATTACTGAATAGTAACACGTCTGGTATATTTAAAGTAATTAGTTTAATTACTGAGACCCGCAATCTTGTGGGTTGGTTTGTTTTAGTAAAATTAAGCTTTGTACAGGTTAAGGCCTTTTAATTTCTGTCCGTCAGCGTTTCTGGTCCTTCGAGTCAAGGTCAATAATTTTACCTTACGCATTAATAATTATAATCAATAGCATGTAGGTAGCTATCAGACTATTACGTCACGTCATTCTTAGACTTAGGGAAATACCTCTTATTACAGAGCGGAATTCCTCGCCATTTCTGGAAAAAAGAATATTCATTCAACTGTGTTGTGTGTGGCAATGGCCGTGATAACTCGCACAATCTCAATCTCTGCCAGTAGTCGTTCAGCCACCGAGTCGTTCGCTCTGTTACGTAACAAAATCACGCTTCCGCATTCGCGCGCCAAAATTATTCATTACGTCACAACCGCGTCCCAATCTAAACTACATACCAAAACACGTGGTACATCAACTGTCAAATGATGTGATTACCATTTTTAACTTTATAAATTCACTGATAGTACTTAAAATTGCTTGTGTTAAAGATTCACACAGCAACATCAACTGGCATGATGTGTTTGCCATTTTTAACTTTATAACTTCAAGAGTAATACTTAAAATCGTTTGTGTTGAAGATTCACGTGTTTCTTACGTCATTATCTAGGTGTGTTCTTCAATGTCATTATCAACGAGTTGATTACATTTTGTGACTTATTTCGATACAGTTTAGTTTACTTTGTGATAGTGAAGTGAATGTTTAATGTATTTGAACGATGTAACAGCAGTGTGGTGCTTGTTTTACTTAATTTTATTTAGTAGGTAATTAAATTATTTATTGTGATATAGAATAACGCAGTATTATTATAGTAGAAGGTGAGTTATTTTCTTTATTCTTTTATTAACTTCTGCCCGTTAAAATTGTTTAGATAATTAATGTTAAATAAAATTATTCCATTGGGTATTAGAAATTAATTATTTTAATTTCTAGAAAAAAAAACAACTGAATTAAAGATGTGTCAATGGTTGACCTAGAATGGAAACATTTCTGTTTCACGTAAGTTCTATTACTTTTTTTTTGCTTTTTGATTTTCGGTTCAATAGTAAAAGTTATTCATCAAATAATGATGAGTAGGTACATTGACCCCTTTCGGGTAGGTATTGTAAAATCACTAGAATTACCAGAACATCACAAATACAGTTCTTATAACGGAACAAACATTCGTTATATTATTTATGTACCTAATAAATAAATAAATAATAAATTCACTCTACTGAAATAGGGGTCTTATAATAAGTGCAGGAGAAAGTAAACGTCTATATTACGTAGGTATGTACATAAGGATTATTCCCTAACTGTCTTGAACTCTCTCCATGTTAATGAGCCTTCAAACTTTCATTCCACTATATTTTTGTCATACGAAAACTACGACTGGATGGGCGCGAATAGGGTTGAAAATTGAGTGCGATCATTGCACGCAGCATTTTTTTACCTAGCATAAAGCTACGCAATTTTTAACTCTATTTCTATTGGATTTGCTATCAATGAATCAATAAAAAGTACTCACCATGTTCTGTCTGCGCGGACCGTATTATGCATATCTATACTCCATAACTACCCCCATTCATCTACCCATCCCAACCCCACTCCCCCATCATTCCCATTAAACAAAATAAATATCATTGTAAGGCTATTATTATTTCAATGTGAGCATGTAATAAGCTTCGTTATTAACCTTTTCACCGCCACAGTCATGTATAAACGCCACGGTCTCTAATGACAGACTAAATACCTACCTTAACAATTCATCATCATCATCATCATTTCAGCCGAAAGACGTCCACTTCTGGACATAGGCCTCCCCCAAGAAATGGGGGGTTTTGCCATAATCGCCACGCTTGGCAGGCGGGTTGGCGATCGCAGTATGGTTGTTACAAAGGCACAGAGAACGCTGCTGCCCATTCTCTGGGGAGTCGCTTAGTCGCCTCTTACGACACCCACGGGAAGATATGGGATGGTGCTATTCTTTACGTCCGACACCATACGGACCTAAATAATTAAGCTCATCTAACAACTTTGTTTTTTTATTTCCTTTACATTATAGTATTTAAACTTTATACAGGGAGGACCATTTGAGTAGTTTGACCACGAACGATCCATGGTAAATTTTTCCTCGTGGTCAAATCAGTTTGACAAAATAGTTAACGCCTTAATTATCTTCGTTTACTCATCTTTATTTATGTTAGTTGAACTTCTTCTTTTATATTTCATATATATTAATTTTAGATGACAGAAACTAATACCAAATTTTAGGGATAGGTACTTATTAAAGGATGGATTCGTAGCTTAACGCCGAGGGCACATTTTTAACCGACTTAAAAAAAGGAGGTTATCAGTTCGACCCGTATGTTTGTATGTATGTATGTATGTTTGTCCGCGATTATATCCCGTTTGGCTGAACCGATTTTGATTCGATTTTCAGAAAAGTGTTACATTCTGGAGAAGGTTTTAGTATACAACAAACAGAAATTTATTTAGCGGTTTTTGGAACAATCATCAAAAACCAAGAAGACATTTTCGTTTCTTACACCTTTCCTTTTAACTGACTTTCAATCTCTGTTTAATTTAACTGTGTTGCCGTTTCTTAATGAGTTTGGGTGATAAAGAGACACTAAAAAGTGGAAAATAAAAACTTTTTTGAAATAAAAAAAATATTTAAAAAAACAAAAAACCCGACGGCGTGGAAAATTGTTAAACTCAAAAGATAGAAATAAGTGAAAATTTAAATATTTTTTTGGTTTTGAATCATCCTGGTTGACAGTGTTCACAAAGGCAGTCGGAGGCATCAAAAATGTACAATATGTTTCAAATCCGTTGAAAGTGTCTTAACTTTAACTTAATGCCTCCGACTGCCTTTGTAAACACTGTCAACCAGGATGATTCAAAACCAAAAAAATATTTAAATTATCACTTATTTCTATCTTTTGAGTTTAACAATTTTCCACGCAGTCGGGTTTTTTGTTTTTTTAAATAATTTTTTTATTTTATGTTTTCGCAGTGATTCAATTTAGAAATTAGAAAACTTTACGTCGAGTCTCTTTACGTTGAGCCGAGAACCTTAGCTCGCTTCTATTATCCCTACGTCGAGTCTACGATTTCAGTCCCGTTTTTACTCCCGTACCGTCGAGTTTCTGTACCCCGCTTTTCCGTGGCGTAGCTATCGGAGGGCTAGGCGGTGCAGTGCACCAGATCCCCAAGCTTAGCGGGCCCCTCGGCCCCAAACCTTGAACTAACCTAAACCTTAAACTGATTGAACTTTTTATTATTTATTTATATTTTTTCTCTTCCATGTTGTTATGTATTGTCCTACTAGTGTTGTTGGTGGGTGGTGCACAGATATTGGTGTAGCATCAAAAGGTTTAATTATAACTTAATCGCATTTTTGCTTCCAATGCTTCCTTTAATTCTTCCGCTGATGCAAGTTTTAGTTCAATAACCGACATCCTTGGTGACTTTGTGCGTCGGTGCTTCAGTCAATAGAAATACCATTTGTTTAATGTCTGCCATAACAATGCCCAATGTGTGCCAAGATACTACAGTGATCTGTAAGACACCTTTTCTAATGCCAGCGTTCACGCCGTTCTGATTTGTAAGAGTTGGTTCAAACCTCAATCTTCTTTCTACCATCTACCCCACTTTCCGGTTTCGTTTTTATCCGTAACGCTAGAATTGGAAAGAAGGAAGTTGTGTTGCTATTTAATTATCGTCGTAGAGATTTTCCTTTAAAAAACATTGCTTCTTCTTCTTCACTTTACGGTGTCTCCCCTGAGTAGGTACCTATTTCCAACACAAGAGAGGGACAGGTCGTTAGGACTAAGTCGAGCCACGTGTCATCGAGTCTTTTAGTCGCTTATGTTCTTCCTATGCAACCTACTTGTTTTAATATCTCAGGGTATGACACGGTGCTCGACTTAATCCCAACACCCTGTCCCTCTCTTGAGTCCACTCATGATCAGTATTCTGCATCTGGCTTTTTCCACCCTGACCTCATTTTCCGCTCGTATGTCCTAAATGTCGTCAGGAGTTTACATGGCGAAGAACCGCAAGGATCGGGAGTTAAAAAAGGATCATAGTGAAGATAATACTTCTGAGCGCTCGAAAACATTTCATCTTTTTCTCCTACTGATATCATCATAGTAAGTAAATTATAGTGTAGAGAAACGTTAAAAAACAAATAATAAAACAATATTTGAATGATACTGGTTTTTAATTTATATCCTGGCTGTACTTATTATATAAACTCGACGTAACGGAATTAGATAGCGTAAAATAGCAATATTTTGCAAGAGCAATAGACTCTCAGACTCGACGTAAAGGAACTCAACTTAAAGGGAACCTTAATTTATTTGTTGTTTTTTAGCATTTCTCATTCCAAATTACATTAAAAAAAATAGTTGTACATATATTTGTAAGCTATTTATAAAACCCTTTGTTTTAATACCCCACTCGATAGGTTTTGAGGAAAAATATTTTTTTTTGAAAACACTAGTATGTCGCCAAAAATCGGCCAGTTTATTTTTTATAATTTTGATGTACCGTCTCGCTCACACAATTAAGACGATTGAAACGACACCTTTCATGCTAAAAACTCTCAGACTCAGTGTTACGTATGGGAGAAGTTTGTTAATTTGATTACATTTATCGTATCGTGTATTTTTTAAATAAATGAGTTTTGAGGCCCCGCAACAGCGAAATAATATATTTTCATAAGTACATCCGCGATGCTGACATCGCGTCGTCAGGCTACAACACCGCGTAATGTGGGTTCAAATTCGCTTGGCCGTAAGATGTTGAACGCACATTGCCCACGCGCTACCCACGGCACCGAGCGGGTCAGCGAGTCAGTTCGTTTCCCGCCGTGCGCATGATAGGACCTACAACTCCCGTTATGCTAGTCGTCGCCGCCGCAGGGTCTCAAACACTTAAACGTTTTTAAACTGTTTTCTTTTACCCGACTAATCACGTACTGCGTGCTGTACGCAACATTAAGCTGGTCCTTCTAGCCGGATTTAGGATCTCGGCCACGTGTTAGTCGTAACTAAAACCTGTAGTGCAGGGATGTCGCTGCTTCGCACACCCCCTAAGGGTGTTACAACACGTAGCAAACGTGCCACGGAGCAGCTGGCTACCAATAAAAGTGAACAGTTAAAATCAGTGAAAAGTGATAAAACCTCGTGTTCGTCAGCGGCGGCCCGTAAAAGGCTTGAATATGAAGCGGCTCAACATCAAGCGCAAATAGATCTCGATTTAGCGGAAAGAAGTGCGCAAATAAAGAAAGACTTGGTTTCGAAGAAACTAGAAGTCGACATTGCAGACTTGCAAGAAGAAGACCGCGGCTCGGCCTCGGAAAGTTCGAGAAAAGTCGATTCATGGTTCGACAAACAAGATGGCGTCGAGTCCATCGCTAAAAGTGAGTACGAAGAAAATGTCTGCCCACTTTATTCGATACCGCAACAGCACTTCGTCAGTGAGCGTCCGCCTCAACGTAACGACGGCATCAACCAGCTGACGGAGGCGCTGCAACAAGTACTTACCAGAAGTAACGTTCGTGATAACAACAGAGAACTCCTTGCGCGCCTAGCAACATCAAAAGATTTACCGGTATTCGACGGTGACCCTATGCAGTGGCTGCAGTTCAAGGAGTCATATAAAGAATCGTCACACCTGTGCAGTTATAGCGATGCAGAAAACATCTGGCGGTTACGAAAATGTCTACGTGGTGACGCAAAAGAAGCCGTGTCATCGCTCCTCATCGGCAACACAACACCGCAAGCTATAATTGACACCTTAGAATTACGATTCGGTAGACCCGAGTGTATAATCAATAAAATATTCACTCAACTCAAGAAAATTCACCCACTTCCGACTGCATACCACACGGAGATCGTGAATTTCTCGATAAAAGTCAAAAACTACGTCACAGCTGTTAAAGCTATTAAGTTGCCGGAATACCTACAAAGTCCGGAAACGACGTCAATAATACTTTCAAAGTTACCGCCCGCTCTTATCAATAAATGGGCCGAGTATACCTACGAGAGACAGGATAGTTCTATACCTAAACTGGAAATATTATCGGAGTTTTTATACAGAGAAGCAACAATCGTCGCAACCTCAGGTGTGAGTTTTATACACAGTCAGAATGACATAAGAAAGAAATACGATCATAATATAAAAACTCATTCAGTGTTAGCGTGTACTACGACATCAGAGAATAAATGTATGTTTTGTCGTGCCTCTCCGACGCACACCTTAGACAAGTGCGGCAAGTTCAAACGCGCTATGAGGCGAGATCGCTGGCAGTTTGTACGTTCTAGACATCTGTGCTACAAGTGCTTGAGCGCACGGCATAATGTACCCAGCGCGTGCAGCGCTCCCGACTGCAGCGAGTGTGGACATCCACATCATCATCTCCTACACTGGACGAAACCAACCGCGACTGCGGCACCCGCAGCCGCGCCACCGGCTGCACTGACAGCGACCGCGCGGCCTGAGACTGCGCGCCCGGTGGCTGACGCAGCCCGCGTGCACGTTTCAACGCCCGACGAGCCGCACCGCGAGGATACCGTCGCCCACGCCCACACCAGTGCGTCCACTAGTGTTAGTGTACCAGTGCCTAAAGTGTTGTTAAAAATTGTGCCGGTTACCGTTCATGGACCTAAAGACAATATACACACACATGCGTTGCTCGACGACGGCGCCACTGTGACGCTGATAGCTGCTGACCTCGCTGATCAGGCGGGACTCCACGGTAAGACCGTCACCATGCGCGCCCGCGGTGCATGGGACTCCGGTGAGCTCGTGTGCCAAACGGAAAATGTAAGTTTTGACATTTCTAATAACACAGGCGATCGTTTTAATTTGAGTGCCCGAAAAATGAACGAACTTAATTTGCCTACTCAAAGCTTATCGTGTGTGGACTTTACCAATTATTCGGATTATATAAACTACGACTTGTGTAAATGTGACACACAACCTAAACTATTAATCGGACAAGATAATTACGACCTTATTGCTCCTTTAATGTGTTTAAAAGGTAATAGGAAAAATGACCCTTATATTACAAAGACACCGCTTGGCTGGTGTATACACGGTGTTGTAAACAATATAAATGTTATGAACGTGGCAGCTGATGGTATTCCTATTGATGACAGCGCGCAACATTGTTGTGATTCTAAGTTGAACGAGATTGTAAGAAAATCATTCGCGTTAGAGTCAATAGGTATATCAGCACAACCGCGACAGAATGCGGACGAGTTACGTGCTATCACCATACTAAATAACACATGTGAATTAGTTGATAATCAATGGTTTGTAGAATTGCCTTGGAAATATGATAACTTTATTATGCCTGATTCATATCAAAATGCCTATAATCGTTTAAAATCTGTCGAGAGAAAAATGTCAGCCGACAACACTTACGCGTCACGTTATCAAGAACGTATCCAGCATTTATTTTCTAATAATTATGCCAGGAGGCTAAACGAGGGGGAGTCTAGCGACCACGTTTGGTACCTACCGCACTTCGGGGTCGATAACCCCAATAAGAAAAAGTTACGTTTGGTGTTCGACGCGGCTGCGAAAACACAGGGATGTTCCCTTAATGATTTTTTATTGACAGGCCCGGACCTTTTGCAGTCTTTATTTGGAATTATGTTTAGGTTTAGAGAAAATAAAATAGGAATTATTGCAGATATCAAAGATATGTTCCTTCGAATTAAAATTAAAGAAAAGGATCAACATTCACTTAGGTTTTTATTTAGAGATAAGGCCACTGGGGACGTTAATAAATATGCAATGACGTCATTAATATTTGGCGCGAACTGCTCGCCTTTTATCGCGCAACATATTAAAAATAAAAACGCATTACGTTATCAGGATACCTATCCGACGGCTGTCGACGCTATATGCAAGCAACATTATATGGACGACTATATCGATAGTTTACCCGAAGTCGACCTTACGAAACAGATGATTAAAGAAGTCTCCATTGTTCACCAGCAGGGTGGATTCGAAATACGGAACTGGGCTAGCAACGTCCCGGAAGTTGTAGAAAGCCTACCCAAAGAAGTTTTGAGTGACAGTGTTTGTTGCGCCCTCGATAAAGATCCATCGGAAAGGACACTGGGTTTATTATGGTATCCCGCTAGCGACGAGTTAGGATTCGATTTGACCTTGAAGCGTATACCACATGATGTTCTCAACTTAAAAAGAAAACCAACTAAACGCGAACTGTTATGTATTGTTATGTCTATTTTTGATATTCATGGTTATCTGATGCCATTTACAATTAAAGGAAAAATAATAATGCGCGAAACTTGGAAAACAAATATAAAATGGGATGAGCAATTAAATGACGAGTTAAATAATTTATTTAAGTGTTGGATAATTCAAGCTAAAAAGATAAATAATATTAGGATACCTCGTTGGTATTATTGCGATAGTAATAACAGCGAGAGTAACGAAAACTTAGAACTACACGTATTTTGCGATGCGTCGCCGAGCGCCTACGCGACCGTTGCGTACTGGCGCAAAGAAATGAGCAGTGGAAATATTATTGTAGCATTTATTGCTAGTAAATCTAAAGTTACACCTACGAAATCGGTTTCTATACCGCGCCTGGAACTACAGGGTGCTTTATTAGGATGTAAATTAGCAAATAATATTAAAAAAGAACATCGCATAAAACCAAATTCAGTTTATTATTGGACGGATTCCACAACTGTTTTACACTGGATCAGAAATAATTGTAGAACATATAAAGTTTTCATCGCTAATCGTCTAGGGGAAATTGACGAACTAAGTAAGGCTGACGAGTGGCACTATGTGCCGACTGACGTCAACGTGGCAGATTTAGGTACTAAAAGTACCGACTACGAACTTAACAGCAATTCATCGTGGTTTACCGGTCCGTCGTTTTTACATCAATCACGCTCTTGCTGGCCTCAGGAACCTCAAAATAAAATAAAAATTAATGAAGAAATATTAGAAAAAATAAATATAATTAATGAAAATAATAGTGTAAACAACTTACCTGTACCGGAGCCGACGCGCTTCTCCAGTTGGTTGCGATTGCTTCGAACTGCTGGAACTGTCTTGTTGTTCATAGATAAATGTAAGAAGATAAAAATAAATGGACTTACCGACGAGTTGATGAAACGAGCTGAAACATTATTGCTTCAGCACTCACAAGCTACAGCTTTCTTCAGCGATATTTTGCTGTTGAAACAAAATAAAGAAATTAAACGCGATAGTAGACTACGCGCTTTGACACCCATATTGGATGATACTGGACTACTACGTGTTGGTGGAAGAATTGGAGCAGCTAAGGATGTAGCGATGGACACAAAATCACCTGTGATCTTGGATGGACATGACCACGTGGCTAGACTCATTGTCAAGCATTATCACATTCGCGCAGGCCACGGATGCAACGAATTGGTGGTCAATGAACTGCGTCAAAAATATTGGTTGTTACGTTTACGACCTACAGTTCGTACAATTGCGACACAGTGCTTGATGTGTCGCATCAGGAAAGCTAACCCAAAGCCGCCACGAATGGGTGACCTGCCCGAAGGTAGACTGACACATCACCAAAGACCCTTTACTGTTACCGGAGTCGATTTATTTGGACCAATAGAGGTCACAGTTGGAAGATCAAGACCAAAACGATATGGTGTCTTATTCACGTGCTTGACAGTACGTGCCGTGCATATTGAAGTCGTACCGTCTCTAACAGCAGATTCGTTGATAATGGCTTTACGCAGAATGGCTGCGCGTAGAGGCTGGCCAAAGAAGATCTATTCTGACAACGGAACCAACATGCGCGGGGCAGAAGTTGAACTGAAGAAAGCCTACGACGCCATAGACAAAAGTACTGTTACGAACGAAGCTCTGAACAATGGAGTTTGTTGGAGTTTTATTTCGCCGGCTAGCCCGCACATGGGAGGAGCGTGGGAGCGTCTCGTGCGCAGTGTCAAGACCGCCCTCAGGGTGATCCTAAAGGAGAGAGCTCCGCACGAAGAAACTCTCATTACGTTAATAGCTGAAGTGGAGAATATGATCAACAGTCGCCCCCTCGGTCATGTTTCCGTGGACCCTCGTGACGACGAGACATTAACGCCAAATCACTTCCTCATTGGTTCGTCGTCTAATTTACCTAGCGCAGGAGTATTTACGGACAAAGATTTATGTCTGCGTAAACAATGGCGTATTTCTCAACGCTTGGCTGACCATTTTTGGGCCAGATGGGTAAAGGAGGTGCTTCCCGATCTAGTGCCACGCCGAAAATGGAGAGAAGAGGGCGCTCAATTAAAGATCGGGGATATGGTAATTATAGTGGATCCTAACTCCCCCCGTAACTGCTGGCCTAAAGGCATCGTACAATCCGTGTACCCCGGTGCTGACGGACGTGTAAGGGTTGTCGACGTTAAAACAAAAAATGGCATACTTAAACGTCCTGCAGCTAGGCTAGCAATATTCTAGATTTATATTTAGATTTATGTATATTTGTAATTTAGTTTACCGTTTTGAGTGTCGTGTCGACACTGAGGGGGAGAATGTTACGTATGGGAGAAGTTTGTTAATTTGATTACATTTATCGTATCGTGTATTTTTTAAATAAATGAGTTTTGAGGCCCCGCAACAGCGAAATAATATATTTTCATAAGTACATCCGCGATGCTGACATCGCGTCGTCAGGCTACAACACCGCGTAATGTGGGTTCAAATTCGCTTGGCCGTAAGATGTTGAACGCACATTGCCCACGCGCTACCCACGGCACCGAGCGGGTCAGCGAGTCAGTTCGTTTCCCGCCGTGCGCATGATAGGACCTACAACTCCCGTTATGCTAGTCGTCGCCGCCGCAGGGTCTCAAACACTTAAACGTTTTTAAACTGTTTTCTTTTACCCGACTAATCACGTACTGCGTGCTGTACGCAACACTCAGCGTAAAGGAACTCAACGGGAACGAACCTTAATTTATTTGTTGTTTTTAGCATTTCTCATTCCAAATTACATTTAAACATATAAGTTCTTTATATATTTGTAAGCTATTTATAAAACCCTTTATTTTGATATCCCACTCGATAGGTTTTGAGAAAAAATATTTTTTTTGGCTTTGTTCTGTTTGTTGTTTTGTAGTGCCACCGACTTTCGAAACTAAAGTTATGTGTGATCTGTGCAAAAGTTATTTATCACTTTTTACATTTTAAAGGCGGTTCTCTTTTTTCAAAAAAGATTTTTGCTTTTTTAAAGTGGCGGTCAAAACACGACACGTCAGTCTCAAGAACCTTGAACCACTTGAACAATTATCCAATCATTGCTAGAAAATCTTATATAAAGAATTCATCAAGAAAATTTTATATACGCTTGGCTTTACCTGTAACGATGTAAGAAAACCTGGAAGTCGAATTTACACAAGAATTGCTCGTTTACAAACTAAAAAGTTCAAAAGACAACCTCATGTCTTTTACAAAGTATTAGTTCAAAAGACGACCTCATGTCTATTACAAAGTATTAGTTTCAAAAACTGTCAATTCATAGATAACATAGTACCTCAGTAGTTACATAGATGAGACTTATGAGACGAGATCATATTATGCATATACATATTATTATAATGATAATGAATTACCGTCATATTGTCACGATATGATAAAACAATAGCATCATCAATAGAGATATCGTAGTCGCATGCCTAGATAATTATCACACATGAATATTATCTATGTAAACCTTTGGTGTGGGATGCAACATGTGTTAACACCCTTGTGCCATATCATCTTCCTAGCACGACGTGTTCTGCTGGGGCGGCTGCTGCAGGTGCCGAAAACCTTAAACGGTCGAAATGTGAATGCCTTCTTGGAAGCTGCATAGCTTAAACATAGGCACAGAATACTTAATAGTACTACGTACAGAAGGGACACTCCCTTCCCCGCGCTATATCAGATACCGCACCCTCACCCCGCACTTACAGGGGCTAACCGCCGACTCTTTAGCCAGGGCGCTCAAAATCGTAAGAACTGCAGCGCTGTAGGTACTGCTGACACAAACACACAATTTTGCGATTTATTTTGTTTTAAGTTTTATTTATTAGTTTTAATCTCGATGATTCATTTATTTTCCAAGTTTTCGTCGTTTTTTAATAATACAATTCAAACTTCCGTAATAATAACATACCAACATTACCAGCTATTAATATTGCTCTCTCTCTCTTTATTGTCTTTGTTATGTACTTATGTCCCTTTCTTTCACGTTCTATTCATTCTTGGAATTGAAAAGTAGTACCTACCCTACGCACTAACTTTGTCGCGTCGCCCCATTGCGTTGCCGCGTAATGGTACGGGGCGATCGTGAATTCCATATTTTGTAATTAGGTACCTTAATTTACCATTATTGATGAATAAATAAACCTGTTTACATAATAAATATTATAATATTACTTTTATGTCATTACAAATCCGAGTATTCATAATCAAATATCATTTATTTTATTTATTAGAAATAAATAATTGACCGCTCGGACAAGATCACTTCATAATAAGGCTCGAAACGTTCGGGTAGTTCCGTCGTCGTTCGGTTCGCCCGACGCAAAGCGCTGCACTTTTATTTTGTACGCCACGTCATCCAATTGATTCAACCCTACTAAAATTCACGCACACATTTGCACGTGTACAGACGTCATTTGGTTTTGTAGTAGTAATAGGTAATTATTTTGCAAGTTTTGTATGAAGTGTCCGAGGTGTGACATAGGTATCTATGATGGAGTCGTTTGGGATGGAAACATTCGGACCAGTGGCGTGCCTAGGAGTCAAAGTTAGGGCAAGCTCGACAGATGTTTGATGTCAGATGAACAGCTAGGTACCTACTTAGAGATATTTCATATTTGTGCTGTCTTTTTATTGTATCGCATTATTGATTGCAAGCCTGGCTTTTGGGCTTTAATGGATGGCACGCCACTGATTCGGACCCCATGGCCCTAGAGGCCATGGGGTCCGAATGCCCATCTCGTTTTTCGTAACATCGCCAAGCGGCTGGTCGACTCAATACTCAATATCTTTATTGCTTTTCCATAAGTACAAATATGCTTAGGTGGTAGGTGTTAGGATCATTATGGACCCTCATCGGGCACAGCAGTAGGGTAGAAGAGAGGAAGCTCTGTTTTAGAAAAATAATAAATTAACGTAGGAACTATATAGGTAGTTAACTAAAAAATTATCAATTACATTATTGTTATTATTTATCGCCCGACGCGATGACGCTGAAAAATGCTGAATACCTATCTTCGGAATAGCGTATCCGACCTTCATCGTTTATAACAAAAACCTTCTCCCCAAAATCAGCTTTTTATAAAAAAACCCCGTCTAAATCGGTCCATTCATTTGGGAGCTACGACGCCACAGACAGACAAACACACACACACATACCACAAACACAGATACCTACACATGTCATGTTAACACCTCTCTGTAGTTTTCGTCGGGGGTTGAAAAGGGCCTCTGGAATTTTGAATCATTATTGTTAGCTCATTCCCTAACGGGGGGTAGTGGTGAGGCAAAAAGATTTTTAAGAACAACATGTATCCTAAGTCAAAGTCAAGTGAACAGAGAACCCTTTCTGGTAATTTTCCTTTTAAAAAGATTTTGTTACAAATTCTCACTGTTGTAACGGTTTATTTATTTGTTTATATTTCATGCATAAAGGCACAAAGACGAGCTTAACACTCACACACACTTTTGACGCTCTGGAATTTATCTTTATTTATGTATTTTTTCTACGAATTTAGAAACAAAACATAGGCAAGTATTTACTTAGCCTCACGCTGTACTCGCTAACCGCTGTGAATTATTAAAAATTACAGTAACTCGAAATAAAATGGACTTCATAATTGGTGGCCTTGCCGGCGCAGGCGCAACAATCTTCACAAACCCGATGGACGTCGTGAAGACTCGATTGCAGTTGCAAGGAGAGCTGCGCGCACGCACCGAGGCGAACACTCGATATCGAGGGATCTTTCACGCGTTGTATGTGATTGCGAGGGCTGATGGTGCGCTGGCGTTACAGAAGGGACTGGCACCAGCTATGGTGCTTGGCTTTACAATGAATTCCGTGAGGTTGGTACTTACTCGTACTATACAATTCAGGTTGGCACAGCTGTTGTTGAGCGATTTACAGCAGGGCAGCGTGTTGCTGGTTCGAATTCCGCCCAGGCTAAACATTTGTGTGATGAGCACTGGTGTTTAACTTGTGTCTGGTTGTTGTTTATCTATGTATATAAGTATGTATTTAAATGTATTTGTGTATGTATATCAGCTGTCTGACACCCATAGTACAGGGTCTCCTTATTTTGGGGTCAGACGGCCGTGTGTGAAATGTCTCAACAGATTATTATTAATTACATCGAAATAGGGGAGACATTATAATGTGGGTTACTTTGTTTTGGAAGAGACTATCCCCAATGACCTCAATTGGGGTTAGTCTTCTACAACAACACGGGGAGAGAACGTAAACGATCGTATTTATTTTTGTACATTTCAGACTTGGTATGTACCACGTCGCAGAGGTCAACGGCTGGACTAAAAACAAAGATGGCGAAATAAGCTTAAAGAAGGCCTTATTCTGGTCAAGCGTGAGTGGTATCATGAGCGGTGTCACCGGGAACCCAGCGTCTGTGGTGAAGACCAGAATACAAGCAGGCGCACACCCCAGCATTGCCGTGGGAAGGCAGCATCAGTACAAAGGTAAAATCAGATATTTTCAAAACCCGATCCAGCCTGTCCCTTTGCTGCCCTGTCCTAGGGATGCCCTAAGTCAAGACCCGTACCCCACAGAGGGCGCCCTTAGCGTGTATTAGTAACGTTTTTGCTCTGCCTGGAGGCCTTAAATTCACTTGAGTAAAACAGCTGACCACCGTCTAGGTCGACCTGCGAGATACCATGTCAGAAAAAAAAGATATTTACCGTCATAGAAATATAGTACATAATTATATGTCTGGCCATAAATAAAGTTACAATTAAAAATAAGAAAGATATTACATTTGTATATCATTTCTATACGATTGTTCATTGCGTTTTATAATTTTGGCGCCAATACATTGTACAATATTTTGCGATATTAAAATGGAGTGGGGTGAGAAAGAGAACCGAATCGCTGTGATTGCATTACACAAAGTTGGTATGGAGCCAAATGCAATTTTTAAAACCCTCTATATGCTTGGTATTAGTCAAATGTTTGTGTACCGGGCTATTAATAGGTACAATGAGACCTCCTCTGTTTGTGACAGAAAAAGATCTGGCCATCCACGTAGTGTTCGTACGAAAAAGGTAAGGCAGTAAGGGAAAGAATTCGAAGAAATCTTGTCCGAAAGCAAAAGATTTTATCTCGGGAGATGAAGATAGCACCCAGAACCATGTCGTGTATTTTAAAAGATGACTTATAGGTACCCTGTTCACAATAAGATTAGACATTTACACAAACCTTTTTTACAGTCCGTTCAACCGATTTTGCTTTATTGCGTTGGTAGCATGACAAATGGCAACTGCAGTAAACAGTTGTTATTGTAACCACTTTTTGGCCTCTAATGTCATCCTTAAGCCTACGGAATAGAAGTCAAAATCGGTTAAAGGGACTGTAAAAAAGGTTTGTGTTTATGTCTAATCTTATTGTGAACAGGGTATAGATGTGTCCTAATTTTTCAGGAATGTGTGACGGCATCGTCACGATCTACAAGACTGAAGGCATGAGGGGTTTCTTTGCAGGAGTGTCTGCCACCTGCATGAGGCTGGCAATAGGCAGCGCTGCTCAACTCACCACATTTTCCAAGTAAGAAAGCTTTAAGGGCTTCAGGTTTCCACTGCTAAACCGACTCACTCAGTGCAGACCGATTCTTCCTGTTTCACAACCGCACTTCAGTTAATTAGAAGAGAGAATAGAAGTACTTCCAAATTTTAAGTCATGGAGGGAGAACTCGTCACAAATAAGCCTACTTATCTGCCTGATTTCGAGAACAGGTTAGAATTTATTTCTGGCAGTTTAGATAACGTAATCGTAAAATAAAAGTAAGTATATGACGACATTTGCATATCACTGCCGAGGACGACTTTGTGTGATTGAGAATTAAGACAAATGTATTGTTAAATGGACTGACGAATAAGAATCGTAATAAATATGAACCAAGAACACATTTAGTTTACTATCATACTACGGATTTTAAAATCGACCTAAATCTTAGTGGCATAATCTAGAACTTACTTGTTGTTATGGTCCAGTCCAGTCCCTTATTTCTTATGTATCAGGTTGTGACATTTGCATTATATTATGTCCTTTCTAAGTTTATTTACGACATCATTAACAACAGTAAAAAAAAAAACATCGTGAGGAAACCACTAAATTCACGCCAATCCTTGCGCAAGCCTGGTTTTCAATGCTTGTAACTCCTCTGTATAAGTCTTTGCACAAAAGTAATACAATAACAAACTGGGATATGTTAATATACCATGTCGCCGCATTGCAGCCAAGAAGGACAGCCGGGAAAAATATTAGAACCAACGTATAAACTAATATTTTCCACTTCAGAGCGAAAGAAGAATTGCTGTCACACGGTTTTTTCACGAACTCTCCGTTTGGACTTGCCTTCGGAGCCAGCGCTGCAAGCGGAGTGGTGGTAGCCCTGGCTATATGCCCCTTCGACGTCACCACCGTGCGTTTATACAACCAGGGTTCGTACACTACATTTCCAAGTTTCTTTGCAGATTCAAGGAAAGTCTGCTTGCTCGAGGGTATTTTGAAGAGTCTCCAGTGACTTTGTCTTTCGTGGCGAGCATCGTGTGCGGTGTGATCGTTGTCTGTATTGAAACGCCGATGGATGTTGTGAATACGCGGCTTTATAATCAGGGTAACGTTGCTTATCATGGTGGTCGGGTGCTCTCTGGTGCATGATCATAGCTTTATGGTCAAGTTAATTGTTGCTTTCAATGTGTCTTGTTTATAGATAAATGTTTTTGGTGGGAGGTACACATTCGTGTCAGGTTCTGCTTTCGTCAGAATAATAAAAAAATGATAGAGTAGTACAACGGTTACGAAAATTGGCACAGACGGGCGACGTCACGTCGACGGAGCCCCGCTGCGCGGGACGCCTATTTCTATTTGCAGGGTTTAAAGGAAGCTAACCAAATCGAACCTCGTGTGGGTGCCCCTGACGTCGACCTAAATGAAGCTAAAAAACAGCCTATAATTTATTCTGACGAATGTGTACCTACCTACCGGTTTTTGGATAAGTCTTAAGGTGTAGTGTAAAAGGACGATCTTCGTCTGTCTTGTGTTGAACTGTGTAGTGGGTTCTTGATCGGTTTAATTAATTTTTCACTTTAATTTTTAAAAGTAAAAACAATTTAGTTACTAAACTGATCACTCTAAGTTCTTCGTTACTTGCAAACTATTCTCGAACTTCCCTTACTAGTAATTATTAATTGTTTGTATACAGAATCTTATACGGGTACTTACCTCCTACTTTCTCTAAAGCTCTTACTGTAGTCTTTATAATGTAACATAATATAACAACCACTTCAATTTTCTCAAATTCCAGGTTCTGCAGCAACTGGTGGCGTCCTATACACAGGAGTACTAGACTGTTTATCAAAAATATACAGAACCGAAGGTATCCACGGCCTCTACAAAGGGTTAGGACCACTATACCTGAGGATCGCTCCTCATACTACCCTTTCACTCGTCATATGGGACATGCTAAACAACCTTCTGGCAAAAAGTAAAATTGAAAGTAAAGTCGTCGTTTAAACTCTTGTTTTATTTTACCACAAAATACTTAAAAAACAAGAAACAAAAAGCTGCAAAAAAAAAATTAAGCTTGGGATGCGATTGGTGGAGAAAAGTGTATCTCCCATTCGAGATCCAAGGAGCTACAATCAGAGCTGTCATCATAATCCTCCTCATAGCCGCTACAACTACTACATACATCTACTTCTTCTTCTTCGGTGCATGTGCACTCGGGCCTGTTAGGATCTAGCAAACCTACAGCCTCTTTGTAAGCTCTAAGACAGGTCTTCTCGCAAGCCTCGGGATGATAGGGATCCACCCAAACTTTGTCGACAGCTTCTTTGATAAGACGCTGCCGCTTCCTCAATCGTTTTTGAATCCTTTCTTCATTGTCATCTCTGCTAATCCTGTATACTAGTGGGCTGCACTGGGCTACATTGGCCTCGCTGCCCTCGGGAGAAGCCTTCATCTCGACACGGTACTCTCCATTCCTTTTACATATTATAAGCGTTGGTTTATCCTCGACCCTTTTTGTGTTCGCCTTCTTTGTTGGTGTTACTTTTTGCACTGGTTCCATTTGCCTCTTTGCTTTATTTAATTTCTTAAGAAGACGATTGGATATCGCACCAGGCTTCCAGCCTCGAGCGACCTGAAATTAGAGAAAATAATTACTCATATTCTCTCAACGAGCAAACATTTTGAATAGGTAAATTAAATAAAAACAAAACGAAGGTTTTGGCAGAGGTGCATTAAGTGCACTCCCACATTTCACCAAACAAAAAAATCAATAAAATAAATTGGCTTACTTGATTTCAACATCTTCATTAATCATAAATATTCTCTCTACGAGTGAAAGTTGTAAATAAAAACAAAAACAATGGTTTGGGCAGAGCGTGTATCTTAGGTAAAATGGTCTTTCATTTCGCAAAATGAATAAAAAAAAACTTATTTGATTCAAACATATTTTAAGAGTTGTGTGCGTTTGGGGAAGCGTAGTGTGGGAGGCCCTGCGTCACGATGGACCGACGATTTGAAGAAGGTGGCTGGCAGCGGATAGATGCATGCTGCCAAAGACCGGGTTGGTTGGCGATCTCTGGGGGAGACCGATGTACAGCAATGGACGACAATAGGTTGATATGTGTATGTGTTAACAGTTCCTTTGCTACTGCTTCTTTTTTAATATTTATATTACCTTGCGTTGTCTTACAATGCGTAAATGCAATAAGTAAATTTAACTCGAAACGAATCTCGGATTCTCTGAGTTCCTATGGCTTTTCGCCTTATCTCATTCATAGAGCCGAGCACCAAGCACCAAGTCAAATTAGTAGGAAGATGTTAGGTTGTGTGTGTGTGAGTAGATCCGTTTAAATGAATACATCTCTATGTAATGATCGCCACAGTCGCCGCGGATGTTTTACCAGAAAAATCACTTGATCAATAGTATAGAACACGTGTTTATAATGTAAATAGTAATAATATAAAACGCCATTACTTGCACATAAATAATATAATCATCTTACAAGTTACCATAACGTTAAAAATTTAACTTAGGACGTATAACCAAATAAATTACACTTAAAAGTTCAACTGTCTAAACCTATTACAAATTCCTACGCCAAATCATTTCACATGATCTCAGAACACAGACCTATACTACAAATACACCGGTATAGACGGAACTTTACTATATGAACACTGGTATAATCGGAATTATCCTACATAGACACTGGTATAGTCGGAATTATACTTCATAGACACTGGTATAGTCGGAACTATACTACATAGACACTGGTATAGTCGGAACTATACTACATACAATACTGGTATTTAATTAAGATATTTCTCACTAAATTCGTGATAGTCGGATGCCTTAGTGGTAGTCGTGTCAGTGGCAGTCGTGTCAGTGGCAGTCGAGCGAGTTTTTTGGCGGGCGCCGTCGGCACCAGACAGGTGGACAACGGCTTGACTATCTACCTGGCGCCGACGTTCAGCGAGCGCTACCAAGCGATCATATTGCTGTTTTTTCATAAATTCACTACTAATAAACGAATGCAAACATGGAACATGGAATGAGCTTAAACTTATACCCTGTTCTGTAAGCTTGGCCATTCTTTCTTTCGGTCGTCTATTTTTATAATCTTTCAATTTAAAATATGTCTTATTTCCACGTCCATCAATAGCTACTATTCCTTTATTAGAAGGCTGGGCATGTTTACATTTTTTATCCTCAAAGAGATTTTGTGTTCGAGAAGGACCCAGTTTCTTCCTAGGTTTATTTGATCGCGGCACTGTTGAAGGCTCTGGGATTCTTACGTTTTGTCCTTGCGCCAGCATCTTTTTTAATGTTGATTGTAATAGCTTCTTATCGTATCCATGACCTACAATCCCCATTTTGGATAACAGTTTAGGAGACGCTGAATTTCCGAAGCAACTCCATGAGGCCGCGGATGGATGCTTTTGGTCCTTGATATCACGATGCGTTTTTTTGCAGGTACCTTTCTTTTTTGTGTTTGATTGTGTTGGTTTATTGTAGAACTTCCATTTTCCGTTATCTACATATCCATCAACTCCAATAACTAACCAGTCACCATTTAAAGCTTGAAATTTTCCAGTCTCGCCATCGACTACCTCTTCGTCAGGTCCAAGGAAGTTGTTGGGAGCCCATTTTTCATCAGGACCTATAAACCCATCTACATTAATCTCTAGCCATTTATGATTTGCATCCCAAAATCCACCTAAATCGCTGCACTGTTGTTTACCATCTGGACCTTTAAAGAATCTTGGCACTGGATTTCCTAACCTATCTAATACTTTTACCCTATAGTCTAGATACGTATATTGAGTTGTATTGTCCAGAGTTATAACTTTTTTAGGTTTAAACTTTGGTTGAAATGTAGCAGTAGGGGGAGTAAATTCAACAAGCCATTCATCGGAGTCCGTGTCAGATTCAGACAAATTCTTATCTTCGGAACAAGAACATGAGTGATCTAGGTCTACTTTATCAGGACCAGGTTCTGCTGGGTGACAGCTACAGTCAGGGTCTTCAGCACCCGGTAACATTTGAACCGCTTGTTGATAAGTCTTCAAACAAATATCCTGACACATATCCCTGAATGCGCTCTGAACGAAGTCGCGTTGAAATCTTTCCAGCCGTCTTTGCGCACGTTCTTTCTTTATCTTTCTCTGTAGGTTTTCTTCTGATGTCCTGCCAATCGTGTAAACGACCAAAGGCTTGTCTTCGTACGGGTACTGATTATAAGTTCTCGGTTTCGTGAAAGTTTTCATAGTTTCCATAGTCACGGTGTATTCACCATCTTTCTTCGCAACAGTAAGCAATGGCCGCTTGAGTGGTCTCTTCACCTTACCATCCTTCTCTTTTCTTCTCTTTTTAGCGATGAAGTCGCCAGGATTTTTGGCATATTTAAGCATTCTCACAACGTGCTTGTTTGTGGCACCAGGTCTCCATTTCGGACCGCGGTACTATAAAGTTAGTTAAAGTTAGTTGTTAGTCTATAAGGTATATACCTATTGTATTGGTCTTGTTACCTGAATTAAATGATTATTATTATTATATACAGAAACAAATTAAAATGTCCTACACTACAACCAATTATAGGCTCAATGTTGTAGCGATCTGTACGTACCTTCATTCCAGGTACATTTTCAGCAGTCCAGAGCCAACCCATGGACTTGGGTACCGCACCTAAAGTGCCAGTACAAGGAAATGCGCACAGACTGTGACCAATATGAGGCGCTATATAAAACAAATTACATTTATATAATCAAGGAACGCTTCATATAATAGTATAAATAAATCAAAACTAAATAAATACGTACGTATACCTGTATAGCCGTAGTTAAACTTGAATCTACTGTCTTTTTTTTTTATTTTTTTTTTTTTTGCTCCTGCTAAGTCTTCATCGATGCTCTTGCCTTTATCAGACTCCTTTGACTTTTCGGAGGGCTTTTTTTCTAGTATTTTGTGGTAGATAGGACACGGAAAAGGCAATTCGTATCCAGGTATTCTTGACACCTCTTCACCAAACTGTTCGTAACCGCCGCATATGGTACAATATGTTGTCTTCTTCATAAAGTTAAATTGGCATTCGCATTCACAATAACAAGGTTCGTTACCAAATTTCATCATAGCTTTTACTGCCCCTACTACTTCTTCCACTGTTTCGGTAACATTGCAACAATCTCGTCTCCGAGAACTAAGGTCTAACAAATGCCTATCATCTGGCGGTGAAGGAACTTCCCTCACTTTTTCATAAGTGCATTTCACATCATCACATTTTTTTACCGAAATAAAATGTGAAGCTTTTCTTGGTAAGTCCAAAGAAACAGAACTCTGTATGACAGGTACGTCAGCTGTTCTTTTATTAAGACATTCACTCTCACATAGTCTAAATTTGAATCTTTCTTGCACTTCATCAGATTTTGAGGATTTCGATTTTTCAGAGGAATCTTTCACAGATTTATTAGAGGTACTTTCATTTACAGGAGAGTTGTCGTTTGCTACTGTAAAATATCCTACACAGTAGACTTGGTTTCCAAATGGCCCCGCAGACCTACCTCCGAATATGTAATTCAACAATTTAGATTTTCCATGATCAATGGATGAACAAGATTTGGATTTTATAATAGTCAAAGTTGGATTATTGTCCAAGAGTATATCACTCCTCACTAAAGTTATAAAGCCCCTACTTAATTTTGGATTGGCCACCTCGACTTCAGTGACTTGTCCCTTTTCACCCAGGTCGTCAATACTCTTAGTTTGTCTCTTTTCAACGTTGCGATTAAGTGTATTTTTGCTACCATCATAAATAGTTTTTATAATATTGGTTTCTTCTGGTAAGGTTGCTTTCTGTTCATTTCTGCTTAACAAGCTAACAGGCTTAGAATCGATAGCAGTCATTTCCTGAGGTATGGACGTCATCCTAGGACTAATTTTCTCTTTAAAATGACTCATTTTGACGTTCAGTTTAATCTTGGCCATACGTCTCGAAGTATTTTCGTCAAATAAATTGTAATCGCCTCTGACACAGATCGGTTGTTGTTCACGTTTTCGGTGCAGCTTATTCAAGTATTCATAATATGATGCACTCCACGAAATATGAGTAGATCCTATTTTATAATCAGTTACAATCTTGCTCCACAGCGACAATTCGAATGGATACTCTTTCATATTAGAAATCAGTGTGTCGACATTGATCGCAATTAAGATGGATTGTCCCATCTGCACTGTAGCGGCCGCTGAACATGTAGTACATTTGTCTGAGCTCTTGCTATTTTTGATTTTTGATTTTCGCTTACGTTTTTGATTTCCATACCGGCTTGGAAAAATATGTTTTGGTTTATTGGGATCTTCCAGATGAACAGTAAATATATCAGCGAATTGGCCCTTAATAGTAAATTCTTTGCAACTAATAAAGCTTTTCAATTCTTCCACTACTATCTCGAACAAAAACAATGAATCCGTGAGAGCCATTTTACATAATTTACACGTTGCTACTATGTACTCATTGTCCACTCAATTAAAACTTTGAGTTGACTTGGATTTTATGTTGCGGCTTTTAAAACCCGACATTACCGGAATTAAACTAAAAACTATAAAATTTAACTTTCAGAATGCTTAAAATTTTTATTCGCCGAAAACAGTGTGTCATTAATTTTGAAATTTATTTTCTATTCATTTTGACGTGATCAATCGAGACAGCTATGATTTGACATTATGCACTATTTTAGACAAAAGAGTTTCCTTATGCTTACCCTGATCATCTGATTTGGTAAAGAATCATGGCGAGATCCATACAATACACATTGATTTGTACGAAAAATAATAGTTATTTGTTATACAAGAGTGCAAAGTTGCTTTTTAACCGCGTGTTCAATTTTGATGACCGAGCAAGCGAAGGATTCTAAAATTGAATCACGAGCGCAGCAAGTGATTCAAAATTAGAATCCTGAGCGTTAGCGAGGGAATCAAAAGAGCACGAGGTGAAAAATCTTTGCACTCGAGTGCAACACGTAACTTTTCATTCCACCTCAGCGAGGAAATTACTAAATGCAAAAAAAAAACGTTTACAAAGTCTGAGTTTTTAACAAATTAAAAAAAAGTTGTATGATATATTCGGCACCATAGAGGTAGCAGTAAATAGGTTTAATGTTTTTTTTTAATTCACAAACTTAGTGCACACGATGTTCTAAATTCAATTTACTTTATCCTCTAGAGAATAAAAACGGCTTTTCCACTCAGATATTGAAGATAAATTTACTTTATCCTCTAGAGAATAAAAACGGCTTTTCCACTCAGATATTGAAGATTAAAAATACTCTTTCCGAGATGGTGGGATGAAAAAATAATTTAGAGGGTTTAAAATATTTTTCAATGTGAAGAATGAGAAAAATGAGACAATATGCTAAGTATATCAATCTACTCCTGGTAATGTACCAGGAGTAGATTGATATACTTAGCATATTTTTAAACCCCCGAATAATTAAAATATTACGAAACGAAAATAACACTTTTTCGTTTCATCTCGATACCCATTTTGTGTTTATAAAAAAAAGAAAGTGACAAACGACAACAAAGTGATCCTAAAAGGGTTCCGTTTTTTTCCTTCTGAGGTAAGAAACCCTAAAAAAAGAATCAAGATAAAAGCCATGGCAGTTAAGAGTTGACCAATCTCTACTGACAGCGCCCGTTCACGAGCATGACGCGTGGATCAGCACCATTCAGATCAACCATTTTGAAGGGAGCCGCATGATCCAACACACGCGCCACCATCGGAGAGATATTTGAGTGCGCATGCCAATGCTCTCAACCGCCATGTTCATTTATGTCAAACACATACGGGTACATCTAATTTACTTTATAAATAGCTCCATGGTATTCACATTCACAAAATTGAAATAATGCTGCTAAATTATACAAAACTAAGGTTTTCAATGTTTTTCAACCTTTCTATTTTTGTTAGATGAAGTGTTGAGAAAAAAATAAATTAATTAATAATAATGATACTCGTTACTCATGTCAATAAACATTGATTGCTGATTTTACTTTGTTGCTTATGTATAACACTTTAGCTTTTAAGCATTTTTAAAAGTTTTAAAATAAATAGTAACATACATATTAATGTTTCAGTGTTAATATATGGCTTAAGGCCATACAGCTCAAAAAGTCTTTCCTAATGTTTACGAACTGATGTTTGTGAACTTCTATAAAAATTGATTAATTGGTTTTAAAATAAATTGCAAACAATTAATAATTTTCTTTATTTATAACATTTAAATGAAGATTTAAAGCTAAACAACCTAACTCAAACTTAATGGTTTTTTCTTTGGATTTACAAATGTAAAATATTTGTAAATATTTTAATAATAAATTATTCTCGATTTATATAAATATTCGAATTGTCAAAGGGTGAGAGTGTGGGAGACCTCGCGTACCCATAAGACCTATCCATTGAAAATGATGGCATCTTCCTCATATAACCGTGCATTGTGAAGACAGATTGTTGAGACGGGGGAGTATTCGAAGCTCTGTTGGCCCTAAGGTTCCTCGGACCCCTCGGGGGGGGCTTCAATTCTCCTATATCGTCGTAAGCTCTAAGTTCTTCTATTATTTCACGATATTTTGCCAGCGCTTTCCTTTCCATATGCGCTTTACGCTTCGTTTCTGTGCTACGAACTGGCGCTGGCACTTTGCTATAGTTTGACCTTATATAGTGTGTGGAAACGCTCATTACTACGGGTTTTTTCGTTTTAACAGCAACATTTTTAACAATGTCTGTATTTTTAGTAGTTTTGAATGTGTGTACTGGGTTAACTGTTACAGTTTTTACAGTTTCAGTCAGTGTTTTAGGTTTGTTATTCAATGCTTTGTCGTTACTTTTGGCTGCTGCGGCTTTTGTAACTTTTTGCTTGTGTTTGCAACATGTAGGCTTCCTTCTACATGACATAGACCGACTGGGTTTCTTCGCATCGGCTATGGAAGTCGGGGAGGTCTTTGATGCTGGCTTTTCTTTTTTCTTGGTATACCATGCCCAATTACCATCCTTGTCAATATATCCGTCTACACCTATTTTCCATACATTCATATTGCTGTCTGTGAAAACACCCTCGTCTGATGTATATGCAAGTCCATCAGGTCCTGTAAAGCTCGATGGCACCCACCGTTCATCTGGCCCTATATAACCATCTTTATTTATCTCCAACCAAACATTTTTGTGATCCCAGAATCCGCCTAAATCACTACATTGTTGTTTACCATCGGGACCCTTGAAGAACCTCGGCACTTGGTTACCAGATTTATCGAGTACTTTCACTTTATAATCTAAGTAAGAGTACTGACTTTCATTGTCAACATATACGAGTGGGTGTTTAGCTTGAGGAACCCATCTTGCCGAAGGCGGAGTGAATTCTATGACCCATTCATCATTATCAGTATCGCTGGTAACAATAGTACTAGCTTCATCGGAGCATGAACAGGAATCTATAATAGGTGGAGATTGATTTAAAGGTTTACCTGCACAAGGACAATCTGGTGAGTTAGGATTTGGTAAAGGAAGTATTCCTATCGCTTGATTGTAGGCTTTTAAACAAATCTCTTGACACCTGTCTCTGAACGTGGACTGCAACAGTCTACTCTTTCTCCTGGTCTCTCTACGTTCTCTTCTATCCCGTTGCGCCTGAATCTTACGTTTCTCCTCTGCTGTTTTTCCTACTGTGTATACAAGTGGCGGTTTTTCATCGTATGGATATTGAAATAGGAGTCGTTCTTTAGAGAATTTTTTGAACACTTCCATTTGTACGGTGTATTCTCCGTCACGCTTTGTAACAACCAATGTGGGTTTCATTTCGATTTTCTTCTTGCGCTGCATCATAGCGCGCTTTCTCTTGTTGAGGCTATCCACGCCAGTTCTCTGTGCCCTGTACCTTCTGACCAGGACTCCATTTGCAGCTCCCGGTCTCCAGTTTGGCCGAACCTAAAAAAGGAAACTTAAGTATGTATGACGCTATTCATAGTTAGGGCATAGCAATAAAATTAAATCTTTCGTTTATAAAAAAAAAAAAGGTGTAAAATACCTATTATGTTTTTATTGCTAACTTAATTAAATCCTTTTGTGTGCCTTTATCACAGTCTAGTACATAAAATAAATATAAAAAGGTACAGTGTTGCGAAAACGGCCACCGATACCTTCTTAGATTGAAAGATCATAGATAGCATTTTATTGAACTGACCTTAGATAACCCGATTAAAAAAATATGATGGCTGCCGTTCGCGGGTCGTTGGATTAGGAGTATATTATATAAACAAAAATAAAGATAAAAATGAGTATTTAATATGGCCTTAAAGCATTGGCAGCCGTTCTCCGAACACACTGTATATATTTGTCGTCGAGACGCAAAGAAGAAGTACGTCAGTGTTACCAAAAATAATTAAAACAAAAAAATTATGCAAGTAAACGTTATAAAATTTTATTTAAGAAAAAAAAATATAATAAATACTTGACGACATGATAAGTTAAGTATAACATATTGAAGCAAAAATAAATAAAATTTCAGGGAACTTTGGCCCATACATAAATACCAAATTGAACGGTAAATAAACAATTATTTGTATTAGTTCATACAAACTTCCCAAGTTCTAGGTCATGCTGTGGCGTTCGTGTGGCGCTTGCCAGTGGAGGCCAAGGAACACCACACTCTGCAACCAAAAGGCATCTTACAAGACGTGTACCTCGACACAAGTTGGTAGGTATTTGCTCCACAAACGCCTTGAAGTTGAAGTTCTACTCACAGCACTAGCAGCAGTACTCTTGGCATGTACTTGAACTGCTGACGCGCGTACTCCTCGATATCCTTCGCCATAGTAGAAACCGCCAAAGTGCAAAACCAATCTGTTTCCAGGATGTTCCAGAATAAAAAATACAAAGGTAAACTGTTCAGGTCACGGCTTTGTGATAGGTGTTCTAGCATGTTGTGTTTTTTGTACACAAAAAACAATTATACTTACGAGTAGGTAACGTCGATAATTAAAAAATGTAATTCTTCCTTACATAGTATAAAACCGAAAAGTCATTCACTCACTGACTTAACACAAAATACACGAAAAAATATATATTTTGTTACTACTTTACTCATGGACGCAAGGGGGTCAGAAAAGAAATTAAACAGAAAAAGTCACCATTCGAAACTGTTAAGATTCTGTATATCTTGTACCATAGCTTAAAAAACAGGATTTGTCTAATTTTGTCATATTTTCTGAGAGCAGCGGCATAGGCAGAAATGCTGTTTTGTGTGTTAAGAAAATGCAGGGATGGGAGGTGCCCTTTGGGAGCGGTGAATGCTTATGGGAATCTCGCCTACCACGCCTACCTGCCTAACCACGGCGGTGTTCCACCTCAGCCTATGCCCGGGCATAGGCTGAGGTGGAACACCGCCGTGGTTTTAGCCGGTTAGACTCTGTCATGTCTGTCATGTCCCTCCCTCACCTCCACGATGGAGGAAGTCCACGAGCATTTCCAACACGCACCAAAAAAAAGGGGTGCACCTCCTCCCCCGAAAGCTTTTCTGGCGGCGCCCATGACTTTACCTATTTGGCATGTAGTGTATAAGTAGGAGACATCAGCAAAGAAATGCGACAGGGTCGAATTGTGTAGATGACACCCTATGTATTTTACCAAAAAAATCAAATTAGTCCGTCAGATAGATTTCCATAAAATATTGGACTCGTGTTTTTTTCTTTTTTCACGTTAACAAAAAATTAAGAGTGCGTCGAAAACTCGTGTGACATCACTATGTCAATGCACTTTTACTGGCGGAATGACGTCACAAACCCCTACTCATGACCTTTGATGCGTTTTATCTTCATCAGTTTTTATTGATTTGATAAAACAAAAAGAAATGTGAGCCGTCACGGGCCGCCTGGCAGATGTGAAACATCGACATTATTTTGTAAAAGTAATATGCAGAAAAGAACAGATTGTGATAGGAACTAAATATGTTATAATGATAAAATAAAATATTACGTTTTTTTTTCCAGCGATGACTATTTATTAAATAAACATTCATTTTAATTAAATACAAAAATTTACGAATTTATTTCAAATCGTGACTACTTAATTCGTTTAATCAGTGACTTCGGTAATCGCACAGTCGATTGCGCATGGCGACGCGTCGCCACACCGTACACACTACTGCATATAGACTGTATATATATACCATCATATAGCGTGGCGACGCGTCGCCACGTCAGAAATCGGTTTTACGTGCGGCTATAGATGTTTCACATCAAAAAACGTATCCAATTTTTTTCGATAATCTAACAGACGGACTAATGCTAATGCTACCTACAAGTGACGTCATAAAGTCATAAGTATAAATTGCCATAAAAAAATTGTGGGGGAAACGGCTCATAAAAAGTATGTCAATTAATTGGTGGACCCTAGATGACACCACCAATTATTTATTTATTTATTTATTTGTTTTGTATTAACGTACGTTAAACATCGCACGCATCGCAGTCGGTTAACGTTACATACGGACGGTTAAAAAGTTACTATGACTGATGATGTTTAACGTACGTTAAATGTAACGGGTTGTTTCATGACATAAAATTCCGTCAGTTAAAGTTATTCAAAAAGAGATTCCATAATATTTTGACGTTTGAAGTAGCTGTTTGACAACACAAAATTACGTTGACTGGTCGGTTAAGGTAATAGTAACTTTTTGACGTATGATTTTGTGAAACAACCCATTTTTTTGATTTGACGATAGTTAGCGCCATTTTTGACTATTACCGGTCAGTAATGGTTACTTGAAGCAACCCGCCCTAAGTAGGTTGTATTGAAACTAGTATTATGTGATAGTGTGAGTCATAAATGTAAACACAAAGTTTTACCTCCTATTTTTGACTTTCTCATTTGTTACCCAACTGACCTAACAAAGGGTAACAGAATATTTATTAAAACTTTATGCACAAAATGTAAATAAACATAGTACAAAGGCGGACTTAATGCCTTGGGCATTTTCTACCAGTATATCGAAGTCAGTGTATTCTTATTAGTTTAGTATGGATGTTCGGTACTAAGCCAACTGTCTTACTTTCAGTCCAGGTACATCCTCAGCGGTCCAATTCCAACCCATATGTTTGGGAACAGGAGGGTATGCATATTTCTTCACATCCTTTTTCGTAGGTTCTTTCACAACCACTAAAAATAACATGAATGAATAATTATATAGGTGTTCAATTAAATATTGGACTAGGTGTAGGTATTCCTGACAATCTAAGCAGCCGGATTTGACTGATATTTGAATATTCAAACACGAATTAATCGTTGATTACCTAATATTAATCAACGATTAATTCGTGCATTTGAGTGCATTTTTGCAATGTAAAGTTAAACTTAATGCTTACGAATGATACTCGTTGTTATAGTGTATGGGTAACATAGTTATTAATTAGGATTAAGGCGCTTCCCGGACCAAATAACCTTGACCATACATTTCGTCTTTGCCGCAGAATCGAAATTCGCACAATTTTTGGGTTTTTTTGATAGCATAAAGAGAAACGAACTTTTCAAATAAAATAAAACCTGGATTATAAAGATTTTTAAGTTACCTATCTATTAGTATAATCCTCAAATTATAGCACGTCAACTTTAGCAAAAGATACTCATGTTTTCAATTATTTTAGTAATTTTTTTACAGGGAGAGTTAGGTGTATAAAGGGTACATAAAAAAAAATAAGAACGTGGAATGTGATGATAGGATATTGAACATTAATAATATGCTTTTGAGATGTGGTTTGTTTTTCTTAATTAATGAGTGAGCCCCTGAATAACGAAGAAAAACGCACTTTTGGTCGGGGTAGCGCCTTGATTTTTCAATTTCTGACGGAGGTTGCCGCTCGTTGTGGCGTTCTATGGGGGTGGTCTATGTTCAACGATGGACGTCTTTCAGCGATTTCGATGATGACGTAGACGTTCATAGTTCATACAAACTTCGGAAAAAGAAACGTCAAATCGGACTTCTTATCAGGAGATTAACTGCCACACTCAGAGACGTCACTTAATAATAATGAATCATTAACTTTAATTGACCAACACAAGTTAGTGCGACGGTATCCGTCGATCAGCCAAAGCTACCACACCAATCGATCAACGTCGTGATGGCATCGATCGACGATCGATCGATTGGTGTAGTAACACCCTAATACTTAGCAAGCAAAAACAGACTTAGTTGTTGAACAGCATGTTCTCCCAAATTATTCAAATTTGCAAGTTAAAGTGGCAATGGGCAGGCCACATCGCTCGAAAAACCGATAGCCGATGGGGAAGAAAGGTTCTCGAGTGGCGGTCACGAACCGGAAGACGCAGCGTTGGTAGACCTCCCACCAGATGGACCGACGACATCGTTAAGGTCGCGGGTAAGCGGTGGATGCAAGCGGCAGGTTTCCGCTCGTTGTGGCGTTATATGGGGGAGGCCTTTGTTCAGCAGTGGACGTCTTCCGGCTGATGATGATGATGATGTTCTCCCATATACTAAAAAATTTTAGTGTATGGGAGGGTGTTAGCTTTAGCCAGTGAGTTTCGGATCCAAACGATTTTTTTTATTTTAGACTATATCATTTCTAGTTTATGGTTCAAGCTTAAATTTCATTAAAATCGGTTCAGTAGTTTAGCTGTGAACGCGTAACAAGCAAACTTATTTTCGCATTTTCTTTTTATATTCTTATAGGCCTTGCGTTTGGCCGCAACTCACCTTTAGGTCGATTCTGTAAAATTCAAACAACTCCCATCTCACATCGCTATTCACTCTCACTTCACATAAGGTTCAAAATGACCTTGGTATATTTGACACTTTGAATCGGGTTCTAGTACGAAGTGAGCGTCGAAGTGACGGACGAAATTACCTTACAGTGGGCTAATTCACGTAACTAAAGAAGTGCTGTTGCAGTGCAGTTGCAGTTAAGTTTCCATCAAAACAACGCTTTTCGTATTCTCTACCGCTGTCAGACACGCTCGCGTCAAGTTCGCGTCACGCGAGCGCAATAGCGGCATTCTACTGTTGCGCATCTGTGGTGCGTGCTTCGGAACGCAACATGATCGGTATCCTACTATTCGTTTGACTTAAGAAAAAGCACTAAAATCTGTACTGGGTTATTATTTTAATATTATAATAACGTCATATTCATTGAAATGTAATCGATTCTATTCGATTATTTAGTAAGTAATATTATTTCTCTCATGTGGGTGGTGTACCCATAAGTAAGTTTGGTAGAGTTTGGCTGTCGTACAGTTGACGTGCAGTTTACGCGTAGCTTACGCGCATTTCAAAGATTACAAGAATACCGTTTATCACTCAAACTTGAACTTAACTGCAACTGCACTACAACTTAATCGGCGCGTCATAAAATTACGTGAATTAGCCCTCAGAATACCACTTCTTACGTCATCCCGTACTTTATTTGTCAAAATCTCCCTGTCCATTTAGTTCAACTCGCTGACACGCTCACAAGGGTGGCGCTAGTGTAAATTCGAATTATCAACCGAGTTTTTAGAATGCCAATCAAGAAACTCACAGCGGATTCAGATTCGAAGTTTGGAATGAGGTCTTACAGAATCACATCCCTGATCTTTATAATGGATGATGGATATACTGTAAATTTAATATGTAGCTATTTCTGGGCCTCTAGTCTGTTATTACAATAGTGCCAGAATGGTCTATCATTGATTTCATAATTGTTGATTATGACAAGTTTGGTAATCTACTAAAATTTTAACAGTTCCTTTGATCAGTGACTTACCATTAGAACATCATTGTGCAGTCATTGCTTTAAATTCGACCGATCAATGATCGACCATTATGAATTTAGCAGATTACGAACTTTTAGCAAAATGACGATGGGATCGTGTTGGAATGGCGAAATTATAAAAATAGCAGACTTGACCCCCTGATCTTTATAATGGATGATGGATCTACTGTAAACTTTATATGTAGCTATTTCTGGAAGCCTGTTAGGTATATTAACTAAAGTAATACATGTTATAAAAACGAAATCTTTGTAAGTTTGGATGTAAGACGTAATCTTCGAAACTACTCATCCGATCACAAAAATTATTTCACTGATAGAAACTCAAATTATGAAACAAAAGGCGCATAGACCGCACGGAACACTGAGAGTGAACCCACCAAAGCAAATACAAATTAAAAAGCGAATACCTATAATCTCGTTATTGTATTCGCTTTTGAATTTGTATTTGTTCTTTATAACGATACGGCGCTTCGTGCTGTACTGACTCGTGTCAGTACAGCACGAAGTGCGATGGTAGGTATTATTCGCTTTTGAATTTGTATTTGCTTTGGTGGCTTCACTCTCAGTGTTCCGCGCGGTCTATCTGCCTTTTGTTTCATAATCTGAGGATAGAAAGCTACAGTACTGTCGAGTGTAATGAGATATGTTATGCTATATGGTAAACTTGACCAATGACCACTTGACTAACGTGGACAAAGTCGAAGGCACAAGCTAGTTTACTTGTAAGTAAAGACGACTTTGTTAATGTTCGTACTTAAAAAGCTTTGGTTGAATCAGCACTAAAGGCCGGGCCAGACTGTTATAAACAAGCTTCCAACAGGGGTCGTCTACCTTGGTGGGAGGCTTGTGGAGCCCACGGTTGGTGTTTGCGTCCACACTGGTTTACAACAAGGCTCCCACCTCAGTGTGTTGTCGACACTTTGTTTACAACGGCGGTATCCACACGCGGTTTACAACGCGCATCCGTCCACAGAGGTTGTTGAAGGTCAAACGAATTTTTGTTGCAAACAAGTGTTTACACTGTCGTAAACCGCCGGTGGAGACCGATGTGGAGGGCTTGTTTACAACAGTCTGGCCGGGGTTTAAGTGATAAGCCAACTAAAATTAGATACTATTAAAGATTTGAACAAGTAAACCATATATTACAACACAACGCACGGTTCGTTGCGCTTGCTTGTAATAGACTTACCTCCTTTCTTTTCAGACTTGACCTTTTTTACTTTTTTTTCATCACCTTCTCCCTTATTTGCTGTTGTCGCCTTCTTAGATTTCTCTGTTTCACCAACTTCTTGAATTATCTTCTTGGGTTTTTCTTCTTCTTTCTTATCTACAGATTTTTCGTCGGGCGCTTTTTTTTCTGGAACAGCTTTTTTATCAGTAACTGCTTTTGCAGCCTTACTCTTCTCTCCCTGTTTAAGCTTTAAATTTCTCACACTCGTAGTTTCCTTGTCTTGTTCGGCTTCTGGCCAAGGACTTTTCACTTTTATGGCATTTCTATTGTACAATTTGTGGTACACCGGACACGGGTGAGGCTTCATGAACTCTGGCTGGTATCGCATATCGTCTCCGAGACACTCATAGCCTCCGCAGACCGCACAGTAAGTAGTTTTATTCGTAAATTTGAATGTACATACACAGTCACAGAAACAAGGGTCATCTTTATCTTCTATATTGCACTTGCCTTTCTTTACCAAACCTTCAGCGATAAACTGTTTAATTTTATCTGCGGTTTCACACGACTTGACGCAACATGGGTTGTAAATTTCGTCGATTTGTATTTCAATATGACTGTCTGCAGGACTAGGAGGGAAGTCATTGTGGTGTAGACATTCTGGCATAACACACTTCGAGGATGAGGGAACATTCATTTTATCCATGTTGGTAGAGCACACCGCTTTAGAACACGATATTTCCTCGTCATCCAAAAAACTAGGACATGTAGGATAACAAAATTTGTGCTTGGAAGACATTGGTGACTTGGAGGACTTTGCTGACTTCGAGGACTTAGTATCAGAATCATTACCATCAGTACTTCTTTGCTTGGAAGATATAGGTGACTTACTAGACTTAGTGGACTTAGTGGACTTAGTAGACTTAATAGACTTAGTATCGGATTCACTGCCATCAGTACTTCTTTGCTTGGAATCAGGATTTATATCAGACGCATGTCCGAAATCATATTCCACTGTGAAATAAAACACATTATACACTCTTTTGACACTCGGGCACGCTTTTCCATCACAGGTACTCGCTCCGCTCGAAACATCCTCACAATCTTTACTACACGTAGAATCACATGAATTTTTACGTGTCAGTGAGTTTTTCAATTTTTCTATGCAAGCGCATTGAGTAGAAGTGCCTTCTACTGTTGCTCCGTGGGTAAACACGCCTTCATGCCGAACAAAGTCCTGAATTGTTGCAGCTAATGTACACTCTTTGCTTCCACATGGTCCTATAAGATCCTCGATATTAAATATTTCATTATCTTCATCTACAAGGTTTTCAATATAAGCCCTGATATCTCTCGCAATTTTACATACTGATTTTCCGCATGGACCTCGTATATCAGCAATGTCGAAAGTGGCGGCCCTGGAACCCGTAGGATTTTTACCAGAATTGATACAAATTGGGCACGGACCAGTTTGTGTATCGTTTTTGAATCGTTCAGCGAATTCACCCTTAGGCCACGCTGTCTCCCGACAGTAACAAAGCTTATCAATGTCGGTGGCCTTCACTCTTGGACTTATTGTAGGCCGAGGTGTTAGCATCCTCATATTATCGTTACAGGACACAATAATCTTCCTTACGTAATCAATAATAAAATCGATGTCCGGACAAGTTTCAGGAGATTTGTAAATCGATTCGGGAGGTTTATCCGCGTGTCCAAGACAGCAATATTCTTTTTCATCAAAGAAGGTAAGATTGGCCCCAGGTGCATTTTTGTAGTCGGCATGAACCATTTTATTGTGCTTTGGCTTTGGCTTGTCAATTATGAATTGATTTTTTATCTTTTTACAATTTTCCTCAAACTCTTCATCCGTTGTCTTCAAAGTGCACATGTAAGACGTGGTTTTGGAATTAATTCCGGTGTAGAGACATTTTCTGACACTAGGATCCTCTGAAAGTGTACGAAATGACGTCGTAAGCTTGTTGTTCAAGAATGTAAGTTTTACTTGAATTGATATTTTCGCAATGAGTTTCGCTTGGCCTTCTTGAAATATGTTGTACTCGTCTTTTAAAACCACAGGTTCAGGTTCTAAACATTTCAAAATCTGTTCTAAATAAATTATAAATATCGGGTCCCAGGGTATGACAGTTGAGCCGACAAAGACTAAATGGTCTTCTCTACTCCATACGGACAATTCCAATGGGTAGTCTTTCATATTTTGTATTAATATCTCTGCGCTACTTGGAAATAACACAGACTGACCAGATTGTATGATTGGTTCCGGTGGCGGTGCCGGTTCTTGAACCGGCTTACCCTTTTTACCCTTTTTAGGCTTATTAGGCTTTGCTTTTTTGCCTTTTTTGCCTACCTTTTCTGGTTGAACTGGAATAGGGAGCGGTTCTGGCATAACTATATGCAATTGTTTCGGATCTTTAAGTTCCAATGAAAATATATTTGCAAAATCACTTTTTATAACCAGGTCTCGACTGGCGTTCTCCAACAAACACTTAATATTCTCCACCACCACCTCGAATAGGTACATAGCAGTCCTAACATCAGCCATGTTTTTGTATTTTTTGTTACGTTTAGTTTGAATGTATGCAACGTAATTTACATTATTTATAAACTTAAGATTTTAAATATATAAAGTATCAAACGATATTATTTGTTTTTTATAAATGACATTTCTCAATTTCACTGACACTTTTACGCATTTTCAGCCAGATAAATAACCTTTACGCAGGATTTATTCATCGTGACTTTATAACAGTCAAAGTCCAAATAAATGTAGGTATATTAAATTTTGATCTGTGATCCTTAACCATAACAGATAATTCAAAAACGCATTTATTTGTACTGTGTTCGTTAATGTACCTATACCTACATTTTGATCGATCCCTGCCCGCGACCAATCAAATGATTGGAAAGTGGCTGATAGATTTGGTAAAAGCGCAGCAGACTTTAATGAGTACCTACCTACTTCTATTACCTACTACAAATATGACTCAAAAGTTTGTAAGGATGGATTGATGCTTTGATAGTGTACTAGTAGTAGTAGTATTATGACGGGCTGGTGTCCGTAACTCCACGTCTCAGCGCGTATTTTGCGTAAACCAGACCAATAAAATTTTGTATTGGTCTGAGGTACTTATAAAATCAAAAGATGGATGTCATGTTTGTTACTCTTTCACCCTCGAATGGCTGGAAACCAAATAACTACGATGATTCAGTTAACTCAACGGCTGTCGAGCGAAAAATGTGAAGATCAATGTCCGCTATAAGCACATATGCGGTGCATTTGACATTCGATAGAAGTAAAGAAGAAGAAAGTGAATTGAAGAATGTGTGTGTGTGTGTGGTGAAGTTTTCAATTTGTTTAACATTTACTTATACTGTTCTAGCACATTCCCCGCGAGTTCGTTGGCGTTACTTCCCCTAAAATAATAGCAATAATATTTAGCATATAAGCACCCAGTGTTCTTCCTCCTCTATCCTACTTGATTTATGCTGTGCCCGACAGGGTCCATAATTGTGACTTATATAATATTTTCCTACCAACTACATGATACATTATGGTACGCAATAAAGAATTGAGAATTGAATAAAAACAGAACACCCAGCTAAGTCCATTTTGAGGGGTTAGTAAAAAAAATTAACGTCAATTTTATTTTTTATCTGTGTTGACATTTGTGCCGAGATTAAAGTTGGATTAAAGCCCGTCACATACGTAGCTATAATATATGTAACTACTCAAAACAAAATAAGGGCCACAAGGTATTTTGTCTGTACCATGAAAATAATAAAACCAATATATATTTTTTGTCTCCATAACGAAAACTAATGTTGTTTTTACCATGTAGACCAATAAATTTATTCAAATAATAATGATTAAAAAGTTTATTTGCTTTTGAAAGAAAAAACACATTTTAGGTTAAAAATAAAAACAACGTAAAGTTACTGAAAACAAAAGAAAATACTCCATGCTCATCTTTTAGTAACGGGGTATGCCCCCCTCGTTTAGCTACGCACTCCTGAAGCCTGGAGTGCATGCTCTCAATCAAATGCCTGACATTTTCCATTGGAATCTCTTCCCAGGTCCTTTTCACAGCGTTGATGAGTTGCTGTTGGTTGTGGATTTCCTGATTACCGTCTCTAACTCTTCGTTTCAACTGATCCCACATGTGCTCTATTGGATTTAAGTCCGGACTGTTCGCCGGCCACGGCAAGACTTGAATTTGAGAGTCTTCCAGTACAAACCGAGTCGCTTGAGCCGTGCATCTTGCATCAAGATGAATCCAGGACCCGCTCGCTGTGCAAATGGGATCACATGTGGTCTGACAACTTCCTCAATATACCGCTGAGCAGTAACAGTACCCTCATTTAAAATAGCGAACTCAGTTTTGTCGTGCAAGCTTATCCCGCCCCAAATAATTACATTTGGACCACCAAAACGATCGACTTCATGGATGCAGGCTTCTGAAAATCTCTCGCCGCGTCTTCTCCAGATTCTAATACGCCAATCGTCGTTAAAAAAAATAATTTAATTTAAAAAATTTAATTTAAATTTAAATCGTCGTTAAAATGAAAAAATACCTCGTGGCCCTTATTTTGTTTTGAGTAGTAGGTATATATTATAGCTAGCCACCACGCACGGAAGCTATAATATAATAATATATTTTCGCCCTTATTACGTCTGCGATCGTTGTTTGTTTCACATTTTTGAAATATATATAATATGCCTTGCTATACTGTCCACATATTTTGGTGATGTAATAAAAATATATATTATAGCTGCGTCTGAAATATATCGTAATATGCCTTGCTATGAAATATATTAATATATGTTATAGCTACCTACGTCTCTCAAAATTTCATCCCTTAATTCACCTCTTTAGACCTACTTTTACATACCATTGATTTCTATTTGCAGTAAGTAGCTAAAATATAAATGTTGAGCTTCAACTGTTTCCATTTTCCACACCACATTTCATCCCTTATTTTCCCCCTTCAAGTTTACTTAAATAAAACAATGTAGGGAGATACGTATTTACTTCTGACTCAAATGTTAAGTTTCACATCCACCCATCGATGTACTTTTGCGAGGACTCCTAGCTTTTTGGCAGCTAGTTGGACCTTTGACTCGATGTATGACCCAAAATTGAGATTCGACGTCAAAGTAACGCCAAGAAGCTCAAGATGGTCGGTGATCGGAACGGATACATTTTGGAAAGCAGGGGCCAGATTGAAAGGCCTCTTCTTGGCAAGGAAAAGACTTGGCTGCTTTAAACTTGACCAGATTGGCATCGCCCCAATCGGAGACTGCCTTGAATGGACTCCCTGTGAGTCCAGATTTCAGCCGCACTGGCACGTGCGCTGGATATTTGATTTTTTTTAAACTTTGCTGTCATCTGCGTTCTCAATGTACCGGGTTTCAGCAGATCGTTGATATGCAGCAGAAAAAGTGTTGCAAAGAGTACAGAGCTCTGAGGGACCCTGGCATTAATAGCCATTTGATCAAACAAGCAGCCACCAATTACTACTCTGTAGTAATATCGTCTCAGAAAATCCGATATCCATACACAGAAACCAGCGGGCAAGCCAAAAGATGGAAGCTTGCTAATTAGGCCATCATGTCATACCCTATCAAAGGCCTTCGAGATGTCCAGGGAGACGGCCAGTGCCTCCCCATATTTCTCGATGGCTTCACTCCAGATGTGAGTGGCGTACGCTAGAAGATCCCCAGTGGACCGATTTCGGCGGAAGCCGTACTGACAATCACTGAGGAGGTCATTAGCTTCAAGGTACGCCTGGAGCCTGTTGTTGAGAACACGCTCTATTGTCTTGCAGAGAATGGACGAGACCGAGATAGGCCTGTAGTTTGTAGGATCGGAATGAATACTTTTTTTGGGCACGGGCTGCACGTTGGCTAGCTTCCATGACTTCGGCACTAATCCAGACTCGAGAGAGAGCCAAAAGAGGCGCGTCAGCACAGGAGACAATTCAGGTGCACAGGTCCTCAGAACTATAGCAGGAATACCATCTGGTCCACTGGCCTTATTCACATCAAGATTGCATAACGCTTTTCGAACCTTCTTTTGGCGAATGCGAGTATCAGACATCGATGTCGTGCTGCGAGGCAAAGTCGGAGGAATCGCGTGTCCTGCATCAAGATGGGAAGATTCTGCAAAAAGAGAGGCAAATAGATTTGCTTTCTCTTCTGCAGTGTAAGCCAAAAACCATCAGGCTTCAGCAATGGAGGTAGTGAGGGGCGACAGAAGTTCGACTCGGCCGCGGACTAAAACGCTTTGCATCCCGCAGGGTACGAGGCAAGTTTGTTTCCTATTCGACTAATGTGGTCATGTCGAGCCCTCTGTAGAACCTTCTTGCAAGACTTGTCAGCTTTATTAAAGGCTGGCTTCTTCTGGCCTAAGTCCCTTGCTTTACGGTAACGAACGTCAACCCAGGCTAGGTAAGCGTCATGCTTCTGCGCGTCTGCATTGGAAACTAAACCATGGGCGAGCTTTGCAAGACAGACCGGCTCCGTATTCTTTTTCCTACTCCAATACTTTCATTATTTTGTATTGTACAGACGCCAGCACATCCTAGCTACTACAAGCTACTACAATCTGTCACATTTCTTTAATCGATTTTTAACTTTACGTTTAAAGAATGCATAAACCATTTTTTTTCTGGATGGTGCTGGTGACAAGCCAGAATAAAAAAAATTTCGTGCCTCACAAGTGCCTCACACGACTATCGAGCACATTGGATTTCCGTTCACTGATTGAAAATATGAATCTACGGAATTCGAAAAAATATTGTCGCTGAGCGACGAGAAAGTCGGGATAAGCAAAAGGACCCCGATAATTCACAACAAACAGATAACGAACTCTGCGAAACATAAAGTTATAAATGTCAGAAAAATGTCGTTCTGACTTTTTGACTTTTTTCAAAAAGGACAAAGGTTAGGTTACAGGACAAACCCCTTAACCCGACCGGCTTTGTTTTAGGCTCAAATTGTAGCTAACTAAAACATCCAGAGTAGTTTTTCTCAAATGTTTGATATCATACTTCGTTTCCAAAATATCGAGCGCCAAAATCAAAAATTTGGAAAAAAATGTTTGGTTTTCTCACTATTTTCGTTTTTGACTTTCTCGAATAATTCCTGTTGTATCTTACAGCTCCCGTGAACACGCGTCTTTTGAACATTTTTTGAATATCATATTATCTTCACAACTCTCCGAGATATAAGGGGATCGCACTTTTTCGTGAAATCGGAGCCTGCATAGGAGCGAACGTCAAAGAGTAAGCACCTATTTTTAGTATATAATACTGACGTAAACGGCTCTATTTTTTCTGTACGATGGTGATGTGCGACGAGACTGCAACGCGACGAGAGCTTTCAGAGCGCCAACCACAGAGTACTTTTAATGACGCCAACCATGCATGAAGATACTTAGAGAAAGGTTTTATGCTCGAAGATGAAGATAAGCTTCATGGCGCCAACTAGTTCACAGAACAATATCTAGCGGCGATTATTTTTATTAATGATCGCAGTTTTTTATCAGCTGATTGTATGCTGTCAACTTCAAATTTGACAAGCCTAAACTGTCTAAAACTCAATGACAATTGACTCGACTTGACAGTCGGCGGTGTTTATTTGACATGCACTGTGTGGAAGGACAATCATAGTGAAAAATCATTACGAAATCACAGTAGAAATATAAAAATAACATTTATCCAATAAGTTTTCCGTGTCGTAATAGAGTTTACAGCGGCTCATAATGTTGACCCATTTATCAATAATAGAATATAGATATAGTAGATGACTCCAGACTTCAACATATTTCAGTGTTATTGAATATTTAAGTATTTTATTAGGTAAGTGATTGTACAAATGCGAGCATTCTGTTCTAATTAATGTTTTGAGTGACGCACGTACGATAATACGAAGGGAATTAAATGTTATTACATCACATAAAGTTTCGTTAATTTTATTCTATTTCAATTTTCACGTGACCGAAGTTGTATCGTCTACACAAAAGTAGGTACCGTTTGAAAATCGGAATTATTCGATAAAATAAATTAAAACTATTCATATTATTATTGTTAAATACTCTGTATTTAATAGATTATTTAACAATTATATCTGTAGTATGTATGTTTTGAACAAGGTGTTTTGATAAGTGGTATGTACCTACTTAGATTTTTTTTAATAATTGTAATTTATCATGTATTTATTTGTTGACTAGCACTTTGCTCATTACTTCCAAGTGTATTTTCTTACAGATCTTTATTTTTTTGATAATAAAATATACTATAAAGCACTCAGGGACAACATAGTTTCCTATTGGTGAAAGAATTTTTAAAATAAGTTAAGTATTTTTGAATTTATCCATTACAAATACATATAAAAAATCAAATCGTTTTTCTTTATAATATTAATTTAAATTACAAAATTACTTTATTGTTTATTACAAAATTATTTTTATAAATAGGTAATCGCAGGAAAGTCAAGAGTATCCCATAGTCAAGAATCATTCACAAATCAAGTGTATTTTTTTACTGT
This sequence comes from Charanyca ferruginea, assembly GCA_947361185.1. Lineage (NCBI taxonomy): Eukaryota > Metazoa > Arthropoda > Insecta > Lepidoptera > Noctuidae > Charanyca > Charanyca ferruginea. The sequence continues at coordinate 24,718,541 of OX376064.1, read as the reverse complement.
GATAAATGTGGTCCTTTAAGACATTTTTTATGACATACTCATTAGTAAATGCCATGTAATTTATACAACATACAGCAATTATTTTGCAAAATACATATTCTGTGTGAATTGCTGTGTGAAGTGTGACATAGTTTTAATATTATATTATTTTTAAATACTAATTATAATACTACACACACATGTGATTAAAGATTGCATGCTGGTCTTCTCTTAACACACTAGTGTGACATGTTATGTAAATTTCCAAAACAAAGTCTCTATATAGAATTATACTTTTTTGAATTTACACATAGAAAACTAACTTCAACTTTGTATTTGTGATGTTTGTTGAAGAAACACCACAAAAACTATCAAAAAAAATTCTACCGTTATGGTATGTTTATCCAACGATAAGCTGAAAGAACTGTACCTTCCATAGTACAATGGATTTCATCGTGGGAGGTTTGGCGGGAGTAGGTGCTGGCTTCTTCAGCAACCCATTCGATGTTGTGAAGACCCGCATGCAGTTGCAAGGGGAGCTCAGGGCTCGGGGAAAGCACGCTGTCCACTATAAAAATGTGCCCCATGCGATATTCACCATCGTGAAACATGACGGTGTTGCTGCGTTGCAGAAAGGACTTGTGCCTGCGTTGTGGTTCCAACTTTTTGTAAATGGGGTAAGGTAAGCTGTTTTTAGTTTTGTTTAGTATAATAAGTGTTGTTTGTTTGACTAAGGTTGAATTTAAGAAGTTGGTCCTAAATGCATGCCATTCTATTCTGAATCTTAAATAACTGTAACTAAGTTATTTGGTTTTGCTTTAATTTTTTTTATAACTTTTGTTTTGCTTTGCATGCTTACTAAAAATGTTTTATTTGTAAAATATGTTTCATTATAAAATACAAAATAAAGTATGTTGGTAAATATGGTTTCTAAAGCTACATAGATTAAAAAAGATTTAAAGTCAGAAAACTTATAGGTTTACAATTTTTTTTTTTTTATAAATCCATTATCTTTATAGTGAAAAAGAAAAACTATGCACACTAATTATTCAGTATTGTATATCGGGCTGGTGTCTACAACTTCATATTTTAATGCATAACCTTTTAAAACTTGAACTGATTAAGTCATTGAATTTCAGGTTAGGAATATATCAGCAGGCAGATGACTACGGCCTCCTGAGAGACGAGGACAACAAAACACAATTCACAAACAGTCTCGTCTGCGGCTGCGTAGCGGGTATGTGTGGGGGACTTTGCGGAAGTCCACTGCAGCTGGTGAAGACTCAGCTCATGTCATACTCTTCCCAGAAGATAGCTGTGGGAACCCAGCATGCACATCCAGGCATGCTGGATGCTATGCAGAAAATTTATACCAAGTATGGTCTGTTGGGATTGTGGAGAGGTGCCCATGGGATGATGATGAGGAATTCCATTGGATCGGCAACGCAAATTGCTTTTTTTTCTGTGTAAGTAGTTTTCAGAAACTATTTTAATTTTTTTTTACCAAGAAGACCAATTATTTTTTTGTGTAATTGGAGCAACCACAGGTTTTAAAAGTATACCAGGCCCAAGTTAAAATAGCTTTTTTAAAAAAACAATGATAAGAAAGACGTAATAAGTTGTAAGAGTCAGCTGATAAAAATATCCATTGCTATTTGAGTTACGTTTATTTATTATCTCGAGCGATTGTCGTGCTACCGCTAGGCAACGCCTTCTAACGTGCGTCAGAGATAGTCTCGTTAGAGTAGGTAGGTAGGTAGGTTCTTTATCATCTTGCAGAAGTCATAGACCTCTCTAATTGAAACAAAGAAAGAGAGAAAAAACGTTTGTTGACACAGACATGTGCATAGTACAAAAAAAATAATAAAAAAAAGAAAACCGCCTCCAAAAACTAAAAAGTGATAAATTATAACTTTAGCACAGAACACACATTACTTTACTTTCGGAAGTCGATGGCGGTGGCTTTGCGTTTGTGGTTTTGTATTGCCACCGACTTCCGAAAGTAAAGTAATGTGTGTTCTGTGCTAAAGTTATTTATCACTTTTTAGTTTTTGAAGGCGATTTTCTTTTTTTTGAAAAATCTTTTTATTTTTCGCTTTCTAGTGTTGCCTTAACATCCAAATCCATTAACCCTTTCGCGAGCATTGGCAGAATATTTGCCAAACCACTTTTTAAAAGTTGCGCCAAAATGTATGAAGTATATTGATATTGTGCAACTATAGACAGCTAACGCCATCTCTTAGAATATTGTTACAACGATTTGAATTCCGTCAATCAAATTGAAAGAAGAAATATTTGACATATTCATGACAACGTGCAAAATGTGAGGTTGTTTTTCGGTGTTCTAAACAAAATCCATCATAATCAAGAAAATTACCGTGTAAAATGTAAGTAACGACATGTATTTTTTTAGCTCTTGATCTAATTTACTGAATAAATGTAATATTTCTTTATATTATGCAATTATAATACCTTTTACGGTAGAGGAAAGTTGACATTGCCGCTGCCCTATATAAACGGCAAAATAGTTGCCTATGCTCGATAAATTATTTGTTATGGATAAATAGCTGCCAATGCCCAATTTTGTTTTTTCTTTTAGATGCCGCCGCGAAAATTCAAACGTCATATACCCCTAAGAAGTACGGAAATTGTTGAATTGGTGAATCTCCCTGATGGAGATGAATCAGAAGATGATCTAGATAACTATGAATCGGAAGAAGAAGGTGTCCAATCTTCAGTTAGCAACTTATCAGCTGCATCAACTTCGACACTGTAGGATTACTAAGTCAGGAGGAGGATCTAAGTCAGAAGCCTTTTATAAATTTAGTTTTTCTTTTTAGATAAAGTTTATGATCTCAGATTGTAATAATATTACAATATGTTAGTTACATAAGGTATATTTTGCCTAAAAAATTGTGATCTCAAAAGATTTTGAGCCTATAATAATACCAATATGATTGATGTCGTTCCTAATCATTTATAATTAAACTTTTTCAAGCTAAAAATAGCGTTTTTATTTTTATGAGAATGAAAATAAATAATATACTCAGGTAATTAGGTGAAAACAAGGCATTGGCAACGAAAAAATTACAAATTCAATCTGGGCATTGGCAATTACTTTGCCAAATAAAAAGTCACGAACGGCCATTGGCAAAGATATTGCCGTGGCCCAAAAAAAAAGGGGGGGACTAAGCAAGGGGGGAAATCTATTAATATTGTTTTACAAATGTTATTTCACAATGTTTAGAACAAATACAACAAAATCGGAGGTGTAAATAGTATTGCTCGCGAAAGGGTTAAGAAACGGCGACACACTTAAACGAGATTGTAAGTCCTTCAAAGATTGAAGAAACTAAAATGTCGTCTAAGTATTTTTTTTAGGAATTTTTGATTTCCTCAAAAAGGGCTGTATCAATTTTGATAAAATTTATATGGGACCATTTCGGAATAAACCCCTTTCGAACAAAAAAGAATTTTGCTAATCCGTCTATATATGACAGAGTTATGCCCGAACAAACATAAAAAATATATATATATAAACATTCGAATTGATAACCTCCTCCTTTTTGAAGTCGGTTAAAAAGGTTATTTAATAAAAAAAATAGAAATAAATAAACATTATTGTTGCCCCACCACGGCTGCACCAAACAGACCCAGTTCAGCATATAATATGGCAGACCACTTGTGCCTGACGCTGGTTTTCAACTGAACCTTCGTGTGTGACGTAGTACGGATGTAAATATGAAACATAGGTGCATAAATAATTAAAAAGGAAACATATAGTAAAGAGGATCTGAGTATGAGTAACTAGCGACCCGACCCGGCTTTGCATGAGCCTATAGCCTTCCTCGATAAATGGACTGTCCAACACAAAAATATTTTTTCAATTCGAACCAGTAGATCCTGAGATTAGGGCGTTCAACCAAACAAACAAACTCTTCAGCTTTATAATATTGGTATAGATAAGATTTATATCGGTACCTATGTGTACATGAAACTGACAGTTGTGATACATAGGTACATTAGTAAGTTGTAAATAAATAAATGAAACAAAAAAAGAACATTTATTTCAGGTCCTCAGACACATATTAAAAACATTCAAAAAATTACACATAAATAAATACAAACGAAGAAGTACAATTTCAATACAAAATCAAATTACATTATATTACATTACAAGAGCAATAGATGCAAAAGATGTAAATAATAATACTGTGATGTGAGTCAGATGCCAATGCATTTATCCGTGCACAGTACCCATATTACGCTGCAGACATATATACAGGGTAATTGAAAAAATACCCAAAACCACTTAATCCTCACTCCGTATCATCACCCTGAACAACATTTGTTCTACGACTTTTCAAAATTCGAAACATTTTTTTTCCATAAAAAAAAAATAAACAAACTTTAAATTTTGCATAATATATTTTTTCTGACACGGCCGACGAAAGGCCTGCAATCAGCTGTGCCTGTACATTAGCCTACCTACATCATATTCGCTATCATAAGGGTGCGCGCGCGCGTAGTATACGTAAATTTTACAGACTAAAAATAAACGAAAAGAAACTATTTTTGGCTACGTTATTTAGTTGAGGTCAAAGTCGTAGAACAAATGTTATTCAGGGTGATGATAGGAAGTCCAGATTAAGAGGTTTTGGGTATTTTTTCAATTACCCTGTATATATAATTGCATACTAACTAACTCCATTATTGACCTTTATTATCCATAAATTTACTATTATTCTCTTGTCTTTTCAGGTCTAAAGAATGGATGAACAACAATGACGTGTTTCAACAATCCAAGTATTTGTCGGCGTTTATAGCGAGTAACATTGGAGCGCTGGTGAAGACATTATTCTTAAACCCTATGGATGTCATAATGACTAGGCTGTATAACCAAGGTAAATATGGCAACTGTTTCTGAATGTAACCCCTTTTTAATTGGAATATAATAACAATTAAATACATTATGTATAGTTTTTCGCGTATGTTATAACTTTCGGGGAAAGATTATTGGGTTTTTCTATTAAGAATTTTTCAGTACCAGCCCAGAGTTTGGAAATTGCTGGTACAGACAGCGTCATCAACTGCTAACCCCCCGCGCGTTGAAATTTCTTCGCATAGGGGGTAAGCAGTTGATGACACTGTCTGTACAACCCCCATGCCTCGGAAAGCACGTGAAAGCCGTTGTCGTGTCAGTTTGCTGTCCGACTGGACTATGAGATTAAGGGAAGAGGCAGTGCACCTGTGTTTGCGCACACACTTGTGCACTATTATATCTTCTGCGTACTTGATCTCCATTGAGATTGGCCGCCGTGACCTAAATTCGGTCGAAAGAATTATTTTTACTTAACTTTCATATGAAGTTAATAGTGCGGAAATGAGGAGCTCGTGGCGTATCAATAGGGCAATCAATACACTAATTTTTGAAAAGTGTGTCAATGAAATTCTGTAGTGCTAATCATCATCTGCCTAGCCTTTTCCCAACTATATTGGGGTCGGCTTCCAGTCTAACCAGATGCAGCTGAATACCAGTGAAATTCTGTAGTGCTAATATGCCACCAAAAAAACACAATTTTTTTATTCAATCGATAAGTGTCATAAAAATGAATCTTAATTTTAAATTTTCAAATTTCGCGCGTAGTTTGACGAAAACGCCTCTTACTGGACGCCATATTGCTCAGCGTAAATGATGTCAGTTCGTTTTGTATCAAATGAGCTCATATTAAATATGATAATTGTATATCATTTAAAAATAATTAAGAGTATATTTTGTAATAGGTGTATAATTACCGGCACGTAAGTTGGCCACAGATTTTGTAGTGGGGGAAGTTCGCGCACGCACAATTTCATACATTTTTACATGCGCGAACTTCCCCCACTACAAAATCTCTGGCCAACTTACGTGCCGGGAACTGTAATAATGAAAAAATTACGTTGGTTATGAAAATAATAAACAACACAAAGCCGCCAATCAGTTGACTAACAGCTGAGAATTTTTTGTTTACACTGCCGTACGGCGTAATCACATGGCCGCTACTATTTCACGGTGTTTTATAACAGATTAAAAATACTCAAAACTTTGAATTTAATTTAAAAAATTGTTTTGTTATTTTATGAACTGAAACTTACATTTTCCGACTGCTTTATGCCTAAACTGTCTCAATAACATATTTATAGATTTTTTCTCGTATAGAGTAAAATACCCTATTGGTCATGGTTAAGCTTACCGCGGTCAGCCCGTGGATGGGTGATCGTCCATTTCAAACCGAGTTCCTTCCGTGCCTCGGAAAGCACGTAAAGCCGTTGGTCCCGGCTGTCATTCGCCAGAAAGTCTGACAACCATTCTTAGATACTAAGGGGTATTGTGCTACCCAGTAACTGGGTCGTGGAGGTCAGATAGGCTGGCCCTCCATGTAAAACACTGGTATTCAGCTGCATCCGGTTAGACTGGAAGCCGACTCCAACACAGTCGGGAAAAGACTAGGTAGACGATGAGTGATGTACCAAATTCGGGGCATTGAGAAGATGATTTCCCACATCACTTCAAAGTCATCTCAATATAAATATAGGTTATCATATCTTAAACAAAACTTAAGAGTACCAAAACTAAAACGTAAGAGTATGTATGGAGTTTCCTGCCCATTCTTCTCCATACGAAACTACCATTTGGAATGGGCAACTATACTCCATTTACAATAGCATTAGACAGAAGTTGAAAAAGGTTATTTTTAATGCACACTTTGTAACAAAAGTGCAATAAACATGTTAAAGTTACGATAGACGCTGAACATTATTATAATCTATTTTTACAGTAGCTGTCGGACTTAATTGTAACGATTATAATAATTTATCTTATGAAATTATGTGGCTTTAATTTAGTTGTATAATTTTGATTCCAATTTAAAATTAGTGTCTATGATAAAAATCTAAAAGAAGCAGGGATGAACAATACCGGGAACGTTATTCCTTTTACTGTAATTCTACCAAAAATAAAATATTACATTAGCTTTAAAAGGCTTTTATTTTGTTTATAATATTATTCATCCATATTTTAGTACTATCTTAGACCTATTTATCAAAGTTATGTTAAAACAAATAAAAATAAAATTGTTTTAACTTATCTTTGAAATAAAATGTTTTGCATTCCTGCTTCTACGAGCCTCTTTTTTCTAATGCTATTTTAAATGGAGTATAGATTCAAATTTTACAATATGACGTTCAAAAGTGCCTTTTAATTGTCTAATTGAAATAAATGATTTGACTTTGACTTTAATCAAAATATTTGTTGCAGCTGTCGACGCGAACGGTAAGGGCGTCATGTACGCTGGCATCACCGACTGTGCGAAGAAAATCGTCAAAACAGAAGGCATTTTAGCCTTTGGTAAAGGCATGGGACCTTCCTACTTACGGCAAGCGCCGCACACTGTCTTGCTATTAGTATTCTGGGATATGCTTAAGGATCTGCAAAAACATTTTGAATTACATACGTAGTTGAGTTCTACGACACGATAGGCGCAGTGGTTGAGTGATTGGCTGCCGCGCTGCGTGTCGCGGGCTCGATTCCCGCACGGAACAAATATTTATATGGCTTGCACGTAGTTGTTTCAGGTCTAGTTTTTTGTGTATGTGAGGTTATATGTTTGTACATCCACAATACAGGAGGAATTCCTAGTGTGGGACGTTTTTGAAAAAAAATTAGTTTTTTTTTTTTGTTATTTAATTTTGTAGTTGAAATTGGTTATGTTTCGCAGAAAGGCGAATGCGTGACATAGAAAAGTGAGATTTTCATTTATTATGATTTAAAGTCTTCACTATTTTTTACTTTTATTAACCTTTCGTATGCCGTAATTACAGACACAATTAAAAACCTATTATGTCTCGCGTAGATCTACGTTCCGGCGAGAGGTTAAGTTTTAAAAGTAGTTTTCCCCATTTTTGCTATTTTTCTAGTGCATGCACTTATCTTAACGTTTTATTTAACATGTTGTAACATCGCGAATGTTGTAAATCAAACGATAATTTAAGAAACACGTTTGATAAATATTGATATTGTAGTAAAAAATGTCTTCCGTGAGCCTATTTTACGTCAGTTGCGATACGACCTTGAGTGGAATATAATATCTTTGATGTTAGTTTTGCCTCCGTTTACATTTCCTATATCGTTAGTGATACTATCTTAGTAGAATATAGGTATGTACCTATTTACATGTGTATTTTTCGTTTCCGCTTGTAATCAGTAAAGGCTTATCAATCAGCGTTTGTCTAGAGACCATTCAAATATTACGTGAGGAGAATTATAGTAATTTTTAACTTCCCCGCTCCTATGCTTCACATGTTTACATATTTTTGATGTGTAATTATCTCAGCGCTCAGTATCGGTACATACACGGTACTAGCTGAGATACGAGCTCACATGTTTACACATCAATTCTCGTGAGTACAGTCAACAGCAAAAGTAGACGATCAAAATCAGAAATTCAATACTAATGAACGGAGTTCGCGTCAGAACTGTGTGGCGTCGAAGTGATTCAAAAGTATGTGTGTGTCAATCACATACTTTTGAATCACTTCGACGCCTCATATACTTTTGAATCACTTCGACGCTACACAGTTCTGACCCGAACTCCGTTCATTAGTATTGAATTTCTGATTTTGATCATCTTTTCTGCTGTACCTTGTCACTCATTTTTTTTTATCTGTTCTGGTTTCTGTGTGGTTATTGATGAGCAGCAGGGTTTCCATGGTTTCTTCGCAGACCATGGCCCACCTTCTATCTTGCGCCGTTGCGGTGTCTTTCTCAGAAAAAATATTACTGACGTGATCCGTATCCAAACCCCCATAGCAAAAAAAAATACCCCCCTTCCCCACTCCACTCCCCTTTGATGCTTTCGTAATACTTGAATGGCCCCCAAAATAGTTTTCTATTTTATCATTTTTATTTTCATCCTTATATTATTACTGCATTGACTGGAAACATTAGTAGGTAATGTTAAGAGCGCCCAACCCCATTGAACGAACTTCGACGCGAGCGTGATTAATTTTTTTTTTTTTTTAACCAACGCAAAGCTCGAAAACAAATGAGTGAGTGAGAACGCGATAACATCACAGGAAAATTGGCGCGCGGAAATTTCATAAAACTAGTTCCAGGACATAGTTACGTGTTTTTGAAAAAGCGTTACAAGATTTGGGTAAAAATGTTTGCAGTTTAGAATCTCCATTACATGTGCAAGGTTTCTATTAAGCTGTTTTTTTACTTTTTTAATGTACCTATGAGTGCATTATGAACGGCCAATGTTCAGATAAAATTGTGCCAAAAAACCTGATTTTCGGACGTGTTTACTGAATTTGTTTCTCAAGAAAGTTTATTTTTGGCTTCATACAAACCTAGATTTAAACCACAAAATACCTGTGTGTTAAAAATATTTGGAAAATAATTTGTTATAACGCCGTAATCGCGTACGAGCGTTTGTATGGGAAATATGACGGGTTGGGCGCTCTTAAGTAGAAAATGCAATTATTACTTACATATTAGTTTTACATACTTTTTAGTACCTGATCATTAATTTAATAACCCCCCGAACCCCTATATCTCAGTATTATTGCAAACGAATACCTTATTCTAAGCATTTTAATTTACTTAATTAGTATTTCTTTATAATAGCATTTAATTGAAGTAGAATTGAAGTGAAAGTACAAATTATATTGATTTCAAATCATGTTTTTACTTTTGTGTTGACCTTGAATAAATCATTTTATATAAGTAGCAAAAATTTTATGGAAAGATGAGATTATGGAAATTTCAACCAAAGCATTGTGACTAATTTTTTTACCATAATTGTAGTTCTATAATTAGTAAAATTGTTGTTTTGACTAAACATTGTTGTTTTAAGTTTAGAGGAAAAAATGTTATTCTGCGGAACCAAAGACTAATTTATTTTTATTTATTTATTTATTTGGATCTTCCACAAAGAATACACAATACATGCCATTTAATGCTTGAAGCAGTTACAAAATGTTTGAGTTAAGTGTGCTCCTTCAATTATGGTAGACCACATCATGCACATATTACTAGGTGAATAGAATGTTATTATAAGTTACATTACGAGTATAAACTAAAAGTTAAAGTTAATAACAAAAATTTCAATTTTTACATATTGGTCTTTGGTTCCGCAGAATAACATTTTTCCTTAATGTATCCCAGATTGGATAATAAGTTCCTAGGTACAAGATACGTTTTTTTTCAAAAAAAAAAATATATGTTGAGTTTTAAACCATCCTAGCCAATGTTGAAATCTCTTTTGTTTAACAAATCTCAGTGCCTTTTTTATTGTATTGTTAGCCATAGAAAAATAACTAAGTATGTATATAGAAAGATATTTATACAAATTGTTAAAAGAATAGTGCCATTGAAAGTTAAGCTTTATAAAAGTAGTAATAAAGTTTTAAATTGATTACAGTGTTTGATTTGTGGCATACCCATGTTTGTTTCATTAATGCTGCTTGGTGATGGGCTATTGAAGAGGTATTTTAGGCATTTATTCAATAGCTTATTTGATCAAAAGATCTTTGTGTTAATTTGTAGTTAAATCAGGCGTAATCTATACGAATATTATGAAGAGGTAAAATTTGTTTGTTACTTTGTAAGCTTGTATATATGTAATATGTAATCTCCGAAACTACTCATCCGATTTCAAAAATTCTTTCACCAATAGAAAGGTACGTTATCCCTGAGTGTTATGGGCTATATTGCATTATTTAAAAAAATAGGGATCCTTGAGAAAATTCACGTGGACGAAGTCGCAGGCAAAGTACTAGTCTAGTAGTTATATTCAGCAAAATATATAATCACAATTTGCCTAATTTAGTAAGTAGTAAGTCCACTTGGAGGGCTTCCTATTGGAACGGGGTGGTGGCGTAATGTAAGGGGTTTATTCTATATATACTCAGAATGAAACCACTGATACTTGGAACTAGTTTATAATTAAGATACTTTACGTGTGCCCGTAACAAGATCAGGCTAATTAATCCCTAATGTCAAATCTAAAACAATACAAATCTACGATTTGAACTTATTCTAGAAGCTTGCTGAGTGTTCTGTCATAGAGGCTATCTAATGGCTATTACATCAGAAACACATCGCATCTCCACAGTACCTACTGCACATGACGTGATAATTTTCTGCACCATGTCCTTAGTACAGAAATACTTCTGTTCCGTTTTTGGAAATAAGAAAATAATAGTGCATACAGTTACCGGCACGTAAGTTGGCTAGATATTTTGTAGTGGGGGAAGTTTGCGCATGTAAAAATGTATGAAATTGTGCGTGCGCGATCTTCCCCCACTACAAAATCCCTTGTCAACATAGGTGTCGGTAATTATACTTTAGTATGATTTCTTCTTTATTGCAGACAGTATATGAATAAAAGGTTTCAGTTATAATATAAACCTTTCCTCCCCACAGTCATATATAGATGACAACCCAAAAGGTGCCCAGCACGCCACGGTCACGTCTAGATGACAGACATGACAGACGAATTACTACTATATGGAATTACGTATAGAAACGTAATTCCATACAGTTATAATTTGTACCTTGACGCCGAAGGCACGTTTTTGCTTTTTTGATGTGGCGGTCCACCACCACTGCCATGTCAACCTTTAGACGCTGCTGGGCATAGGTCTCCCCCAAGAGGGGTTCAGCCGTAATCGCCATGCTTGGCCGATGCATGTTTGCGATCGCAGTAGGTGTTATGTACTCGGGAGGACGCTGCTGACCATCCTGTGGTCAATATCCCTCCGTCGCTTTTTACGACACCCACGGGTAGAAATCGTGGCGGTCAAAAGGGGTAAAATCAAACCAGAATCGACACCCAATTTGCCAGGCTCTATTTATTGTAAAGGTTGTTGTAAATTAGCCCTTCAAGCCAATTTCACCTTTCACAGAATACATCGAGTTACCAAAAACCCATTTGGTATATTATTTTCTTAAGGACACCTAACTTTTTAATTATGCAATATGGCTTAAGTTACTCAGGGATAATGTAGCTTTCGATTGGTGAGAGAATTTGAAATCGGGTTAGCAGTTTTTGAGTTAAATCGTAACAAACAAACCTTTCCTCTTTATAATGTTAGTTCAGATTAGTAACTACCAAAGCAATAATTTCGAGACGAATATAAACAAAACTTGCACGGTGAGCAACATAAGTAGATTAATACTGTTCAATTTTTATGTCGTCTAAATAAGATAAAATAAAACGATTTAGTTCTATTCAGTATTTAGGTCATTGTCAAGAGTTTATATTGATTTTTAATACTTTCCGCATTTTATTATTATGCTGAATAATAATGATTTAAAAATCTGAAGTGTTAATCAAGTTTAGTTGCTGACTGTACCTATTAACTCCAAATAATTAAATACTAGCGACCCACCCTGGCTTTGCACGGGTGCAATGTAGATAAACTATACGTATAAACCTTCCTCTTGAATCACTATATAATGATGAACATTGACCCATTAAAATCCATTCCAAAGATCTGTCGGCGGGAGCGACTGTTTAATACAACCAAGATCACCATTCTTTCTACCATCAGACATATCTTCTTCCACAGATATAAGACAAGATGTTAAAAGTAAACTAAGCGAAAATGGAACACTTTAATCGTGACATAACCGACTTGCTGATGGGTGGGGTGTCAGCTATGTTCGCGTCAGTCTTCACAAACCCCATAGAGGTCGTGAAGGTCAGGCTCCAGCTGCAAGGGGAATTGAAGGCGAGTGGGAAACATGCCGTCTTCTACAAGAATGTTGCCCACGGACTTTATGTTGTGGGCAAGAATGAAGGAGTTGTTGCCCTACAGAGTGGGCTAACGGCTATGGTGGGCTTTCAGTTTTTTTTGAATATTTTTAGGTAAGATTGTTTTATATTTTAACTATAGTTCCTTTTAACCTTTGGAGGGTCGATGATACGGCTCATATAATCAAACTATCTTCATTGAACATTTTAATGAATATCTGTGGAGATCTACCCTTTATGTATATCTTATGTTGCCACTTCACGTGGCGCATTTGTGCAAATATTCGCCTTCGGCATGTGAAGTGCCGGCATTGCGTCCAGCAAATCGGTTCATTAATTTTCTTGACTCGAATATTTGTTTGAAATACTGTGCTCCACTTAACAATTTTCTTGGTCCTTCGAGTCGGATTAATGCAAAACCGGGCCGTCATAGTTTTAATAGCGGCTTATCTCAGTCACAACTACAAAATATTCATTAATATTATCCAAACCCACTCACATTTTCAGGTTAGGTTCCTTCAGAATAGCTGAAAGAAGAGGCATTTTAAAGGACTCGTCGGGCAAAACATCATTGCTCAGGGGCGCAGCGGTCGCGGGCGTCGGTGGAGCTCTAGGCTCCATAGCTGGGACTCCGTTCTACTTGGTGAAGACCAGGCTGCAGTCCCAGGCCGCTCGGGCTATAGCCGTGGGCCACCAGCACGAAATAAGTGGCACCATGAGCGCGCTTAGTGATATATTTAGAAATGAGGGTTTTAAAGGTACGGCATAAATATTTTACTTAAAAATCGGAAAAAGTAGTACGGGATTGTTAGAAGATAGGGGGAGAAAGCTTTTACCCTGGAGCGGGATATAATAGGTTGATAAAAAAAATAAAAAAGTACATAATATTTACATATGTATTTGACAGCCTTTGGCATATTGAATTAGTTTGACGTAATTTATTGAATTTCTAGCTTTTGCCCGCTACTTCTTCACGTGAATGCCTTTGTTTTTCCCCAGGTTTGAAGCTATCTTCATACCAAATTTCATCAAAATCGGTTTAGGCGTTTTGTCTTCGAAACGTAACGGATGACCAGTTACTTTCGCATTTATAATATTAGTAATTAGTATGGACTGAAAGATTGTAAGCTGGCTACTTTAGGCACAACTAAGTATGCTCAATTAAACCCTATTTGATTCAAACAAAAACTCAAAAGTAAACCAGCCGAGTTGATCACGTGGTAATCGGCATTGCAGGTCTATTCCGAGGTGTGGGTCCCCAGATCCCGCGCGGTATGGCAGGGAGTGCCTCACAAATCCTAAGCTTCACTTACGCCAAAGACTGGCTGCGTGCAAACAACTGGTTCACTGAATACCCGCTCATGCTGTCGTTCTTCGGAGCGAACCTCGGAGGAATCGTCATGACTCTGTGCTTGAACCCGTTCGATGTTATTGCTACTAGACTGTGTAACCAACGTGAGTAGACTAATTATGTTTTTTTAATAGTCTTTTTTTAGGGTTCCGTACCCAAAAGGTAAAAACGGGACCCTATTTTAAATCATCATGATGATGACAGTAAGGTTTTCAAAACTTTTTTGTTAATTTCCTAATTTGTCCCCCGAATTATTAAAAAGAAAAAATATTTATAAAATTTTGCTGTAGCATTATTGTATCGATAGCCGACAATAAAATACTAACATAATATTTATTTTATTTCAGCCGTAGACGCCCAAAACAAAGGGAAACTCTACAAAGGTATGGTAGACTGCGGTCTAAAGATGATTCGGCACGAAGGACCATTGTCCTTGTACAAAGGGGTAGGGGCCAATTACTTAAGACTTGGCCCCCACACGGTGTTGCTACTTGTTTGTTGGGACAAGTTGAAGGACATTGACGACTACCTCCGTAGCTGACCCCGTTATTCTTAAGGTTTTAAGTAGATAGTTAGGATCAGAAAGTGGTCTTCCTGTACGTATTGTACAATTGTACGAACGCGTAGCATCATATGTTTATTGTTATTTGTGCCCTATGTCAAACTTAAAGGAGTTTTTTTTATTCTTTTTTAATGGACTTTTGCCATTCAGTCACTTGTTAGTAACAAGTACAACAAAAACTTTAATCTATGAATTACAATTTATAAAGATTTTTGATGGTTGTACAGCAACACTATACGTAATTGATGATCTACCAACTCCCAAACTAAGTCAAGCTTGTATTTTGTAGCCAGATCGTGATATACAATGTGACATATTTGATTTTATATAGAAGCGTATAAACTTATATATGTATTTTTATGCTAGGGTTTGTATTTGTCTATAAATTGTCTCAAAGATAACTGTTTCTACGCCACAAACTAATTTTATCATTACAATGGTAAATATTTTTTCACACCCCCTGCTCGACAATGTCAAATTATATGTAAAAGTAAGTCATTTAAGACCTGAGGTCTAGCAGGGCAATAATATTGTACTGAATTTCATTATGACCCGCTGGTCAATAATGTGATTTGAATTTGGAACAAAGTAAAAATCGCATACGAACATTCACCATTAAGATCTGCCTCAGATTATGAAACAAAAGGCAGATAGACCGCGCGGAACACTGAGTAAAGTCAAAAAAGCAAATACAAATTCAAAAGCGAATACGTACAACGCGCTTCGTGCTATACTGACACGAGTCAGTCGTTTGTATTTTCATTTGTTTTTTTTTTAACGCCGCACCGTTAAAAAAAAAAACAAATGAAAATACAATCACGAGATTGTAGGTATTCGCTTTTGAATTTGTATTTGCTTTTTTGGCTTCACTCTCAGTGTTCCGCGCGATCTATCTGCATTTTGTATCATAGTCTGAGGCAGATCTTAATGGTGAATAAAATAAATTGTTCGAAAATCGAACCGGCCACCACTAGTAGAATATAAATAAAAAAAAATATGGCACAAATTAAAAAGAGGTGCAAATCTCAGATTAATAAACAAAAGGCAGATAGACCGGTCGGAACACTGATTGAAGCCAAAAAAGCAAATACAAATTCAAATGCGAATCCTTACCTACAGTCTCGTGATAATTTGCTTTTTTGGCTTCACTCTCAGTGTTCCGCGCTGTATATCTGCCCTTTGTTTCATAATCTGAGGCGCGAATACTGAAAATTGCTTTGCTTTGTTATACAACAAATTACATATCAGCAAATTCTCACAAAAATGACGAGTAACAATAGTGATTTGACTCCGGAGTACATTAATTCCGAATTTAAGCCATTGGTATTACCCACTATCTACTCTTAATAGGGTATTTTACTCCATACGAGAAAAAAACTATAAATATGTTATTGCGACAGTTTAGGCATAAAGCAGTCGGAAAATGTAAGTTTTAGTTCATAAAATAACAAAACAAATTTTTAAATTCAATTCAAAGTTTTCAGTATTTTTAATCTGTTATAAAACACCGTGAAATAGTAGCGGCCATGTTATTACGCCATACGGCTGTGTAAACAAAAAATTTACAACTGTCAGTCAACCGGTTGGCGTAATATAGGCTTTGCACTTTTGTTATTTTTGTAACCAACGTAATTTTCTCATAATTACACCTATTACAAAATATACTTTTAATTATTTTTAAATGATATACAATAATCATATTTAATATGAGCTCATTTGATACAAAACGAACTGACGTCATTTACGCTGGGCAATATGGCGTCCAGTAAGAGGCGTTTTCGTCAAACTACGCGCGAAATTTGAAAATTGAAAATTTTGATGCATTTTTATGGCACTTAACGATTGAATAAAAATTTTGTGTTTTTTTTGGTGGCATATTAGCACTACAGAATTTTATTGAGACACTTTTCAAAAATGGGTGTAATACCCTATTCTAGTAGGTACTAGGTATTGTTTTTATTGTCTCGTAGATGGTGTAAAAAGTAGAGTATGCTCCTCGCGGATAAAGGTGCCTTGGTCTTGGGCGACCTGGAATCCCACGCTGCACTCAGGAACTCTAAACTCCCTCGCTTTGCTCGGGAGTTAGCTCTAAGCTCCCTCGCTCCGCTCAGGAGTTAACGCTAGAATCCTTCGTTTTGCTCGGGATTCAATAAGGCGCCCGCTACATAAGACACTACTTTATCCCCTTCATGCATAATCTACTATTCGGTTTTGTTACGTCAATTCTTTTTACGATAGTAGGTAGTTAAATCGTGTAAAAATAAATTTTTTTCTTATAAAAATAATAATCATTCCACCACGTTCTAGTTGTCGGTTTATTACGAGATTGTCAATCCCAAAGTTAAACTTTACAAACGTCTGTGATAAGTTGGTATGGTGTTTTTAATAAAGTTGTTTCAATAAAATTATTTGATTTGTTACTTGCTGTTTGGTTTACATGTACCTAACCTATTATATCTCCATTTATATTCAAAGTGTAATGAATTTAATGAAAAGAGGTCATCAATATAAACAGCTTTTACTATTAGACCAACCCTGGTATCGTGGACACTAACCGTCGGCCTGGTCCACAAATTCAAGGTTACTCAGTGTGCTATGTGCAGGAGAGAGCGATGCTCGGGGTTTCTATGGTGGTTAGAATTCGTAATGAAATCTTTCGCCGGAGAACTACAGTCACCGACTTTGCGCGTCGAATCAGTACGCTGAAGTGAAAGTGGGCAGACACGCTTTAGAATGGAGATCGCGATTGGGCAAGCGTAGTGTGGGACGCCCTGCGGCACGATGGACCGAGGATTTGAAGAAGGTAGCTGGCAGAGGATGTATGCGAACTGCCCAGGACGGGGTTGGTTGGCGATCTCTGGGGAGGGGCTACGTTCTGCAGTGGACGGCAATAGGCTTTTATATTTTTTACCCTGGTAACATGGGGAAAAAAATGTGCCGAAAAACCGCATTTTATTTATTTTTTACACTAGAAAGAGAGAGCGCGCGGTGTGCGTATATGCCCTGTCATAGAAAGATACACTGAGAAAAATAGAAATGCGTATGGAGGGGGTATAACGCAAAAATCTTACGTGACGTACCTAACATTTTATTCCGAACCACGCCTATCGTAAGCCGCGGTAGGTGTGATTCGGGTCCTTCGTTCCAATCACCTCCTGATCTGTACATTTCTTTCCACGTAGCTCAACGAAATGCATATGCATACGAGTTGATCCATATAGATCAACTCGTATCATCAATCACAATGTGAACTGAACGGAGGAATAAAAATGGCGGTTTGACAGAATGTGTATCTCTATACAATAGTGATATATAATAATTTTATATGTAATTGAGGCGTCAGTTTGATATATCAAAATAATAGGTAATAATAACTTTTTACTAAACGTATATGAATGTTTACACCAGTACTTTTTGTCTGTGGACTGTGCCTATTTGTCGGTCTAATCTTCGAAATGGCTGGTCTCCGTTTTGACGGGACTTTCACTGGCAGATAACTGATGTTATAAGAAGTAAGGCTACTTTTATTTTAGGAAAAGAATTGTATTATGGTTCCGCGCAGAAAAACAATGTAACTCCGCAAATATCTGACATTCAAACGGACATAAGTTAGTAGAAAATATGTCAAACTCTCATATTTTTTCTTCAAGTTAACAGACTACAGAAAAATCTGATCTTAAAATAAAACAATAATAAATGGTACTTCAATGTTTATTGTAAAAAATGCACGATAAAATATGCTCTACTCATACAATTGGAGCTTACAAACCCACAAACTTATAACTATTTAAAAATAATCAATTACAAAACAAAATAATTCATATCCTTCTAATTAATTATTAATTATGCGCTAAAAGTGATGTTATTTGTAAATTGTAAAATTGTTTGAAGACACGAAATAATGGACGCACGAACTAGTGGCAGTATTAAGTGCCTACAAAAACATTTGTGCGATATTGAAGGCACTTTTATACAATATAAAAACGTTTGAATAAAAAAACTGCCGTACTAGTGTCACTAGCAAACCGTAGGTTCCGTACCAATGATAACAATGCAGTATTAAAAGTCTTAAGGCTGATTCGTAGTAGTCACGGTCAAAAAACGTTGGAGCAGGACAGTGACAGTCTCGCGTTTTTATGACTGCGCCTGCCACGTAAAGAATCATGGCAGGATTTGTACAAAAAAATTTAAGATGTTTAGAGAAGTTGAAATTCTAATTCTTATGTTCTTGGGTACCTATCTTCAGGCATTTAGAATATTTTTAAAACCCCGCAAAAAAAGTTAATAGTTTAACGAAAACCTCATTACTATATTCTCATTCTCATTATTATTATAAACCTCATTATATATATATATATATATAAACCTCATTATATATAATACCTCATTATGAATGGTTACTTGGTTATGAATTATTTTTATTATGTCTCGTTCTAACATACTTTTCGACACAATGTATCATTGTTAAGAATAAATGACTTATTTCAGAACGAAACAGTAACTGACAGTAACAGTGACACCGACTACCGAAGTTTCGAAGTTTTTACACTGAAATTGCATTGTTTTATGGGAAATAATATCACAAATAATGATTATTTTTTTCCACACACTTGTCACATCACTTGTCTGCCAATTTTATAGATCCGTTAAGTCGCTTGTCACTTTCTTTTTTTTATAAACACAAAATGGGCATCGAGATGAAACGAAATAGTGTTATTTTTATTCCGTAATATTGTAATTATGCGGGGGCTTAAAAATATGCTAAATATATCAATCTACTTCTGGTAATGTATTCTTCACATTGGAAAATATTTGAAACCCTCTAAATTATTATTTTTTTCATACAAATGAATGTAGGGATCTCGCCATGATTCTTTGCGTTCAGAATTTTATGGAGGCTCTTAACTTGGCGCATTTCTACAAATAATTGCGTTACTTGATTAATACAAAATATACCCTATACTTGAAACAAAGTCCAGTTTGTATTATTCAAATAAGGCGAATATTTGCACAAATACGCCATGTGAAGTGCCAGCATTAGATAAATACCTAGCTTGCTGAACGCTAAATTAAACTACAATTTGAAACATGGATGGAAGATCTGTATTAATTTCTAATCCTAGAAAAGTTGGTACGGAACCAATAAGTATTACTACGTATTTTGTACTTTAAACGTCTTGAAGACGGACGCAGTCCCGAAGTTGGAGTACCGTATGAATGAAATTACATAACATCACGTTTTATCCTTTGAAAGGGTAGGCAGTAATAGCCAGTTATGCCAGTTGTTTCCCAATCCCAATTTAACTTGCCGATTTTTGCAAAATACCACTACAGGAGGATTATTTGATGTTATTACTCTACACTACACTTTTTAGAGCTATCATATATTTTAATCTTCTGAATATTCTTACATAAACCACAATTTGGTTGGAAAACTCATCAAATGAGGAAACTTGTAGACTGGTTACATCAAATAGGCCCCAGGACCTACGCGTCCACTATCGCGTTTTGCGACCACAAAACATGATAGTCCGGTATCCCCACTTCGGTCAGCATAAAACATGCAAGCACCAAACAGCTCTGAGATATTTGAAGAAAAGAAGTAACTATAACAACTATTTCATTCAAACTTATAGCTTATTTGTTCTTAGTATTAAGACTTGTGTGTATTGGGTAGGGTCGGCTTCCAGTCTTATGGTAGTTTTACACCGACGAAACGAGGCCCGGATGAAATGGACGAGAATTGTATGGCAAAATTTCAAAATGCGCAAGTAATATTTGTTAGTACATTATTGAAATTTACTGCTCTAAGCATAGAGTATTTATTTACTTTGTAAGACGGATATACAAATGAAGATTATCGGCCAGCACTGACCCGTGAGACAGTGCGGAATAGCGATGGGCATCTTTTGGTGTAAAAAGGTAAACATGCATTCTGAAGAACGGCAGGATCACGGTTTGAAAAATGATTGCCTACCCATCTGCGAACCAACCCCGGCAAGCGTTGCTTTCGTTTTTAGTAAGCTTTCTGGGAACACTAACAGAAACGATGTTTCATTTACATCAGTCACAGTAAAACTTGTCTGCTTAAAGCAGGCGAGGCACATTTTAAAATGCACAGCCGAACTATTCGCTTTCATTGCCAACTAATGTAAATATAGCATGAGTAATTAAAATATCACTGGAAGTGACCTGAAAGTCTTGGCATACGATAGAAAATGGTTATAAAGTGCACTTATACTATAATGTTAATGATAAAACGCACCGAACACCAAGGCCATCTTTACCTGGGGGGTGCGTAACAACCGGACGCTGTCCTAGGGGAGTTATACGATCGCCTTATAGCAATTCACATACCATGCATACTTAATCAGCTAGATCTGAAAATTACTTAACAAAAACATCTATAAAAATATAGGCACAAATACGTCATTGTCACAGATATAGATAGACCTAGAACGGAAGAGCAACTACTTCGCGTGTCTATTTTCGTGTCTAACTTACGATAAAAAATCGTAAGTAAAAAAATAAAGTAAACGTTTCCTTCCACCGGTAAGTCATTTTGTGATTAATATTATGCGTAATTAATTTAAAAAAACAATTATTTTTAATCTAATACCCTCAGTAATACCTGGGAATACCAAATTTAGGAAAAACAAAACATTCGTATTACATTGTGACGTCCAAAAAATGACACGCTTGGTTTTCATACAGTTCGTGATACTTGCGTTATCTAGGTCTATCTATATCTGTGGCCATTGTCAACTTAAAAGTCAGAAAATTTTAATCCTATGTAAGTAGTACCTAACATTATTGTAGAAATTGGAACAAAAAATTAACTGATTTTCGCACCCCGGCGCCATATATGTATAAGAAGGCCCTGCTGAGCACACATTACCGCCAACTTAGTCACAAATCGTTGTGATTTAACTAATTGATATGTTTACTGTGTAACTTAAGTTATGTTTAGTAAATTAATTATACCTAATCCAAAGAAAATTGTAACTAACGGTTAGAGGCACAAGACGCAAAATGCATTGCAAATCTATAATTTTTGTTTTATTCTGAAAAATCGTTTCGATTTATTTTACCTCGTGCATTGAGCTATACGCATAAACTACCTTAATTAAAATATTACAAAACCGGGCGTAATCCGGAGTCATCTTAACATTAAAAAAAATAGTCAAATAAAAAAAATATTAACCTATTGTGATTCTAGAGATTCCAACAAAATGTGATATTAAGTATTCGATTCTGCGTTCAACAAGTATAAATTATAAATGGATATTCAGCTAAATAACTGAATATAAGCTAGAATGATGGAGAATTGATATGCTGCCTTATTCTGAAAACCTATTTTGATTCAGAAGAGATTTTAGCGTATATTTCTTATTTATTTACGAATTTCATTAAAATCAAACAACCACAATGACAACAGAGGGATCAGAACAGATCTATTTTCAATAATAATGTGTGTGACAGTCACTTGTGTACAGCGGTGGCAACATCGCATGCGCGTGCGCAGGTTAGTACTGCCCAAGTTAAGCCAACACGCAATCTCTCAATAATAGAGTTGCTTACGCTCCGCTAATCTCAGAGGGCGCCACCAAACTATAACGTACCTAAACACTATTAGCGCGGTAAAATTCCTATTATACAGGATAATTAAAAAAATACCCAAAATCACTTAATCCTCACTTCATATAATCACACAGAACAACATTTGTTCTACGATTTTTCAAAATTCGAAACATTTTTTTTCCATACAAAAAATATAAGACACTTTAAATTTTGCATATTATATTTTTTCTGACACGGCCGACGAAATGCTTGCAATCAGCTGTGCCTGTACATTAGCCTACCTACTACTACCTACATCATATTCGCTATCATATGGGTGCGCGCGCGCATAGTATACGTACATTTTACAGACTTCTAATAAACGAAAACACATTGTTTTTGGCTTCGTTATTTAGTTGAGGTCAAAGTCGTAGAACAAATGTTGTTCAGGGTATCGATACGAAGTCCAGGTAAAGAGTTCTTGGGTATTTTTTCAATTACCCTGTATAGAAGTTGCGTTACGAGTATTTTGTTGTAATATGATATCAAAAATGGATGATAATAACGGACGTTCAACTATTCCGGGACTAAAAAGCTGTTCCGGAAGCTAAAAAATATAGTTTTGATGCACAGACAAAAAGTATTATCATGTTAGTGTTACTTTGTTTACGTCGTAGCTCAGTGGCGCCTTTAACGGAAAAGTTTGGCAGTAATATTCCTAATTACATTAATTACGTCAAACTAAAAATGTGTTACGATACTGTGCAGCAATAACACACCGCAACACACACGCACGAACGCATACAGTACATGCCGAACTTAAGCTTAAAATACATTTAAAATTAATCAGCATCAAAAGTCGAAAATCATTACAATTACTTCGAAATAAGGGAGAAATTTTTACGTGTCTTTGGCAGAACTAAATTAATAAACCGGTAGAGCATATTATTATAGCAGTTCTCTCTGCACCCTTACCCACGTAACGTACAGACGCCAGCACATCAAACCATACCAATCAGTAAAATGACAATGCCAGATCCTGCCCCACCCATGTACAGAAAAAGTAACCCATGTACAGAAAAGTAATGAATATAGAACCTTTCTATAGTAAATTGTTTTTCTTTAGAACTTGCGGATTACAAAATACAAACTCATTTTACCTAAAATACAATTTAACCTTTAATCAATGTCATTATTGTTTTTAGGTTTAAACGGAAACCGCAAGTTCTACAGTCACTAAGACTAATGTTTAGTTATCAGCAATAAATAAACAGTAAGATGCTACATATTGCACATGACTTTTATTGAGTGGGGCAAACTTCTATAGAGTTTCTGGCATTGTCCTTTTCCCAATTGAATATGAACCTTATGCTTTTGTCATAAAGTTGAAAATCTATTTCAGAAAGGATTATGGCAGGATTTGTACAAAAAAAAATAAAGATGTTTATAGAACTTAAAATTCTAATTCTTATACTCTTGGGTACCTAAAGAGTACCTTCAGCCATTTACAATATTATCAAACCCCGCAATAAAAATAGATGTTAAAAGTGAACAGTTTAACGAAAATCTCATTTTTTTAGGAACGAAACGGCGCGGCTTGCAGTAATAGTGACACTGACAGCCGCCGTTTCACTGTTATTACACTGAAATTGCATCGTTATAAGGGAAATAACGTCACAAATAATGATTATTTTATCAACACACTTGCCACATCACTTGTCTGCCAATTTGATAGATCCGTTATTGTCACTTGTCACTTTCTTTTTTTATAAACACAAAATGAGCAACGAGTTGAAACGAAAAAGTGTTACTTTCATTTCGAAATATTTTTAGGGGGGGTAAGGGTTTAAAAATCCTGAATCCTGATAATGTATTCTCCACATTGGAAAATATTTTGAACACTAAATGATTTTTATTTTTCATACAAATGAATGTATGGTTGAATTTATTTTTTATTGTTGTAGCTTGATGTATTGGTCTCTGTACTTAGTCGTTACGCGTATAGCCATCATACTCTGGACAGGTCGGGTGTGGAGAGCGGCTTCGACTTCAAACCACGACTGCACAGCTGTGTCACCTGTGTTGGTGTCTTACCACGAGTTTCTGGGAAGTAGATCCTGTAGAAAAAAATCTTGTTAGTTCCTGTTTATCTTAAAATATGAGTGTATGAAAATAAATTGATGATCAAATCAGGTTTTCAGGATCCCGGCGATGCTGGTGAGCTAGGACTTCGCATGAAGACTCCTACGAGGACGCAGGAGGGTCAAGAAGGCTGAACTGATAACGACAATCCCATGGTTGTCCCGAACCTATGCGTATCAGGGCGGGCAGCGATCGACACGACGATCGATAGAACTCATTATATTCAGGAGTGTGCAGGCAGGGCTAATAAACTGATAGTAACTTCGTATTTATTATACTATTTTATAGTGTAGGTGAATGCTTCTGGTATTGTCTCTAAAAACAAGTAAATATATGACTCGTTTCCAATATCTTGAAAGTCCTTAATAAGGCTATTCCTACCTTCCTTTTATATTGTTACTTTCAGACATTTTTTTTTACAAAAACACTTATTCCTAAAGGTCGCAATAATTATCTCTTTTGAAGAATACTGAGCGTCAATAGGCCATGTACTGACGCCAGCACATCAAATTAAACTGTAACATTTTCCCAATAGGGTATTTTACTCTATACAAGAAAAAATCTATAAATATGTTATTGAGACAGTTTACGCATAAAGCAGTCGGAAAATGTAAGTTTTAGTTCATAAAATAACAAAACAAATTTTGAAATTCAATTCAAAGTTTTCAGTATTTTTAATCTGTTATAAAACACCGTGAAATAGTAGCAGCCATGTTAATACGCCGTACGGCTGTGTAAACAAAAAATTTTCAACTATCAGTCAACCGATTGGCGTAATATAGGCTTTGTACTTTTATTATTTTCGTAACCAACGTAATTTTTTCATTATTACACCTATTACAAAATATACTTTTAATTATTTTTAAATGATATACAATTATCATATTTAATATGAGCTCATTTGATACAAAACGAACTGACGTCATTTACGCTGAGCAATATGGCGTCCAGTAAGAGGCGTTTTCGTCAAACAACGCGCGAAATTTGAAAATTTGAAAATTAGATGCATTTTTATGGCACTTATCGATTGAATAAAAATTTTGTGTTTTTTTGGTAGCATATTAGCACTACAGAATTTCATTGAGACACTTTTCAAAAATGGGTGTAATACCCTATTCAATATGAACCCAATAACTTTGCAATAAAGTTGAAAATCGATCAAAGAAATTTGACAGATTGATGTAGCTTGATGTTCCGGCCTCTACCTACTATTGGCTCACTTTTTAAAACACACACACACATCCACATACTGATTTACTTACTTCTGAAATACAAAGAGGGCAGCAGTAACGGCAGCGAAAACTAAGAAGGAGTAGGCTCCGATGGACTCCCGCATGCTGGGGAAGGACATGCCTACGAGGAAGTTGCCGCCCCAGTTGGCGAGGGAACCCCACGCCATGCCCGCCGGCCGGGGACCAACCTCGAATATCTCTGTGGGGGGGAAACAATACAAGTTATGTAATTCAAACTTACAATACAACACTTAGCTAATACGTCCACTTTACATTATTCCCTTAGGTTACATAGACTCTGGTAGGGTCACCAACACGCAATCTTTTACCATAGAATTAGTATATTTAAGACAACAAATTTTCAAAAAAATTGAAAAAAAAATTCATCATTTAATGTAAAAATACAACTGTTGCATACATTTTGACATTGCAGAGTATTGCCGTACAGATCGATCGGTCAAAGGTTAAGCTACGCTTGCTGCGGTTGGTTTGTGGATGGGTGACCATCCAATCATACCCAGTTCCCTCCGTGCCGCTGGCGTTGTCGTTGGTCCCGGCTGTCATTCGTAGATCTTTGGCAGTCGGTCTAGGTAGTCAGAAGCCAGAAAGTCTGACAACCAGTCTCACCAAGGGGTATCGCGTTACCCAATAACTGGGTTGTGGAGGTCCGATAAGCAGTCGCTCCATATAAAACACTGGTATTCAGCTGTATCTGGTTAGACTGGAAGTAAACCCCAATAAAGTTGGGAAAAGGCTTGGCAGATGATGAGGGATTGCACTTTTGTATGGAAAAAGATGTTTTTTATAAGGGGCGAAATATGTAAATCTTCGGAGGTCTATAATGACGTACTAAATCTATGGTAAAGTTAGCGCGTCTTTATTCCTTTACCTGTATTCCAAAATATAAACTTAAATTTTTTGGACTTACCAGAGGCGATAAAGTATGGAATCGGGCCGAGTCCAAACCCATAGACTAGAACATAGGACAGCACCGCAATCATGCACACGTAAGGCATCCAAGACACCACATCCTGCCAAAAAAAAAACAAATTGAATCCATAGAATAGAGTATACGGCAACAAAACCTTTCTGACCGGACCGGTGATGAAGCGACGCTTGGATCAGCTCTATGTCCAGTAGTGGACGTCATTAATCTATCTACCTAAATAATAAAAATGAATCGCTGCTTGTTAGTCGAGAACGGTTGGACCGATTAGG
This sequence comes from Charanyca ferruginea, assembly GCA_947361185.1. Taxonomy (NCBI): domain Eukaryota; kingdom Metazoa; phylum Arthropoda; class Insecta; order Lepidoptera; family Noctuidae; genus Charanyca; species Charanyca ferruginea. The sequence continues at coordinate 24,691,697 of OX376064.1, read as the reverse complement.
CTAATTTTGGTCTTCAAATATTTGTGGAAGTCCAGGGAAGGTTTAAACAGTGAGAAAATTGTGGTAGGTAGGGCAGGGTAGGTAGGTAGGTAGGTAGGTAGAGAGGTTGGAGGTAGGTAGGTCGATAAGGTAGGCAGGTTGGTCGGTAAAGTAGATAGGGACAGGACAACGACTGTCGGCTCAGCTAGAGGGGACATTTCAGCCATCTGATCCTAAACTAGGTAGACCCTATACTATGGGTGTCAGACAGTTGATATAATTATATACACAAATATGTAAATAGATAAACAACAATCAGACACAAGGCAAACACAAGTGCTCATCGCCCCAATGTTTGGAGGAGGACGAGGAGGAGGCGGAGGAGGACGAGGAGGAGGTGAAGTCCTTGTCTAATAAAACGTTTTGCGCCCACCTCAAGTAATATGGGACAGGGGCAGGAGGAGGAGGAGGAAGAGTAAGAGGTGGAGGAGGTGGAGGAGGAGGACGTGGAGGAGAAGGAGGAGGTGAAGTCCTTGTCTAATAAAACGTTTTGCGCCCACCTCAAGTAATATGGGACAGGGGCAGGAGGAGGAGGAGGAAGAGTAAGAGGTGGAGGAGGTGGAGGAGGAGGACGTGGAGGAGAAGGAGGAGGTGAAGTCCTTGTCTAATAAAACGTTTGCGCCTACCTCAAGTAATATGGGACAGGGGCAGGAGGAGGAGGAGGAAGAGTAAGAGGTGGAGGAGGTGGAGGAGGAGGACGTGGAGGAGAAGGAGGAGGTGAAGTCCTTGTCTAATAAAACGTTTTGCGCCCACCTCAAGTAATATGGGACAGGGGCAGGAGGAGGAGGAGGAAGAGTAAGAGGTGGAGGAGGTGGAGGAGGAGGACGTGGAGGAGAAGGAGGAGGTGAAGTCCTTGTCTAATAAAACGTTTGCGCCTACCTCAAGTAATATGGGACAGGGGCAGGAGGAGGAGGAGGAGGAGGAAGAGTAAGAGGTGGAGGAGGTGGAGGAGAAGGAGGAGGTGAAGTCCTTGTCTAATAAAACGTTTGCGCCTACCTCAAGTAATATGGGACAGGGGCAGGAGGAGGAGGAGGAGTAAGAGTAAGAGGTGGAGGAGGTGGAGGAGAAGGAGGAGGTGAAGTCCTTGTCTAATAAAACGTTTGCGCCCACCTCAAGTAATATGGGACAGGGGCAGGAGGAGGAGGAGGAGGAGGAAGAGTAAGAGGTGGAGGAGGTGGAGGAGAAGGAGGAGGTGAAGTCCTTGTCTAATAAAACGTTTGCGCCTACCTCAAGTAATATGGGACAGGGGCAGGAGGAGGAGGAGGACTAAGAGGTGGAGGAGGTGGAGGAGGTGGTCGTGGAGGAGAAGGAGGAGGTGAAGTCCTTGTCTAATAAAACGTTTGCGCCCACCTCAAGTAATATGGGACAGGGGCAGGAGGAGGAGGAGGAGGAAGAGTAAGAGGTGGAGGAGGTGGAGGAGAAGGAGGAGGTGAAGTCCTTGTCTAATAAAACGTTTGCGCCTACCTCAAGTAATATGGGACAGGGGCAGGAGGAGGAGGAGGACTAAGAGGTGGAGGAGGTGGAGGAGGTGGTCGTGGAGGAGAAGGAGGAGGTGAAGTCCTTGTCTAATAAAACGTTTGCGCCCACCTCAAGTAATATGGGACAGGGGCAGGAGGAGGAGGAGGAGGAAGAGTAAGAGGTGGAGGAGGTGGAGGAGAAGGAGGAGGTGAAGTCCTTGTCTAATAAAACGTTTGCGCCCACCTCAAGTAATATGGGACAGGGGCAGGAGGAGGAGGAGGAGGAGGAAGAGTAAGAGGTGGAGGAGGTGGAGGAGAAGGAGGAGGTGAAGTCCTTGTCTAATAAAACGTTTGCGCCTACCTCAAGTAATATGGGACAGGGGCAGGAGGAGGAGGAGGACTAAGAGGTGGAGGAGGTGGAGGAGGTGGTCGTGGAGGAGAAGGAGGAGGTGAAGTCCTTGTCTAATAAAACGTTTGCGCCCACCTCAAGTAATATGGGACAGGGGCAGGAGGAGGAGGAGGAGGAAGAGTAAGAGGTGGAGGAGGTGGAGGAGAAGGAGGAGGTGAAGTCCTTGTCTAATAAAACGTTTGCGCCCACCTCAAGTAATATGGGACAGGGGCAGGAGGAGGAGGAGGAGGAAGAGTAAGAGGTGGAGGAGGTGGAGGAGAAGGAGGAGGTGAAGTCCTTGTCTAATAAAACGTTTGCGCCCACCTCAAGTAATATGGGACAGGGGCAGGAGGAGGAGGAAGAGTAAGAGGTGGAGGAGGTGGAGGAGAAGGAGGAGGTGAAGTCCTTGTCTAATAAAACGTTTGCGCCTACCTCAAGTAATATGGGACAGGGGCAGGAGGAGGAGGAGGACTAAGAGGTGGAGGAGGTGGAGGAGGAGGTCGTGGAGGAGAAGGAGGAGGTGAAGTCCTTGTCTAATAAAACGTTTGCGCCCACCTCAAGTAATATGGGAAAAGGGCAGGAAGAAGAAGAAGATGATGATGGTGGTGGTGATGAAGGTGATTGTTGAGGCATACACTCAACCGCATAGGCGAGGCGGGCCGTGAGCGGTGCCGGGCGATAACGACGCACATCGGCGCGACCGCTCCCCACCACCATCAGTGAGCCTTTAACTGCGACATCGTACGGCCGCGCTCGCGCATCTTAACATTTTTACTTTTATTTACATTATTACGAAGTCTTTAACTTTTATGTATTGTTCATTTTTACATCCTTTATACATTATACGTTTTTATACAGTCCGCTATTCATTTCTATTCTCCAACTGAGATATCGTCGCAACAGTGATGATTCATTCATTCAAAGCCTTATTTAGTTTACAGTAAAATGTTATAGCTCACCATAAACTTCATACAAGCTGCCAGCGCCGCTAATATAAATGCTGCACTGAATATGGAAGCGAGCAGCAAAGGGCGTCGCCCGTACCTCGGCAACAGCTTCAACATCAGCACTGCTGTACACACGTTTATAAAACCACACCCTATAGTCGCGTATTGAGAGTTCTTATCCGTTAGACCAGCCTGTTTGAAGATCGTTTGCGAGTAGTAGAATACCTGAAACAAAAATAAATATTGCTTTATTTCGGACAGTCGTTCGCGTGAATTTTCTTAAAGACCCATAATTTTTTAAGGAAATAAATATAATGACCACCTTAAAATACTTTAGGATCTTAAGCTCCTTTACCAAAAAAATATACTAAATACCAAATGATGTAGTACTTAAATGATCACCAAATCTTAGTGTGCAAAATAACCAAAATATTTTTGGCCCCTAAGTCCCCCCTGGGGCGGATCCGACATGGTTAGGTTAGAATTGTGACCCCCTACCAGAACCAAATCGCTTTTTACAGTCAAACTCATACATTTCTATAATACTTTAGGAAACACAATTCTTTTTACTATTTTTGGTGATCATTTACTAGATCTGGAGGTTCGTTAAACATAAGCCATTTTTTAATAATGCAATATAGCATAGGTTACTCAGGGATAATGTAGCTTTCAATTGGTGTAAGAATTTATTAAATCGGACCAGTAGTTTTTGGGTTAAATCGTAACAAACAAACAAATCTTCTCTCTTTATAATATTATAGTTAGACATTGACTGTTAGAAAGGACTAGGTATGTCCTAAGAGTGGTTATCTGCTTAGCCTTCTTCCAATTATGTCGGGTTCGGCTTCCAGCCTAATTGGATGCAGCTGAATATAAGTGTCTCACATGAAGCGACTGCCTATCGGACCTCCACAACCCAGTTACTGGGTAACACGATAACCCTTGGTAAGACTGGTTGTCAGACTTCCGACTACCCATTACGTATAAAAGATCTACGAATGACAGCCCGGACGAACGGCTTTATGCACCCTATTCCTACCCGTGGGTGTCGTAGAAGGCGACAGAGGGATACTGAGAGAATGGGCCGCAGCGTTCTTCTGAGTACCATAACACCTAATGCGATCGCCAACATGCATCGGCCAAGCATGGCGATTACTGCTGAACCCCCCTTGGGGACCTATGCCCAGCAGTGGAAGTCTAAAGGATGACATGATGATGATGACTGGTGGCCGACCTGAGATCGGAGAGGGATGACCTGAACTGATGGACGGATTGGATCGGCCTTTAACCTAGACAAAACTCACAGCATTGATCCCGCTGGTCTGCTGTCCAGCTTGCATGGAGCATGTGAGCAGGAGTGGCAGGATGAGACGCTTATCTCGCAGCACTCGCACCATGGACCAGGTCTCGCCGCTCTTGGTGGCTGATTCCCCGCAGCGAACTTCTTCACGAAGCAGTTCCACGTCATCAGTCAAAAGACTCGGGGATAGGCCACGGAGGCGACTCAGTTCTGAAATTATTAAAAACATACAAGGTATAACTGAGTTAACTTAAAACTCGGAAAGAGGTGAAGTCAAAGCATTTATTTCAATTAAACAATTAACAGGTGCTTTTGAATTGTCAAGGAGTCAATCAGTTCCCCTTGTCCTTCCTACTGGCCTAAATGTTGGGTTAACATTATTTATCACCATGAGAATTATACCACATTAAATCAATGCTGTAATTCTTTCGAAATCTTCGACAGAATTAACGTCAAAGTCAAAGCATTTATTTAAATTAAACCATATTTGAATTGAATTGAATTGTCATGTAGTCAAAAAGTTGAAGCTAGTTGCTCGTTTCAAAACGTAGGTAGGCGTCTATGGAGAAGGACGGGCAAGAAACTCCACGGACACGGAGGATATTGAACTCATCATTATCAAGAACTTTTACTATGGGATTAACTCTGAAATAATGAAAAAGAAACCTGCAGGTCCATTCATTTTGTTGAGCTACCTGAACATAATTTATTTTTAATCAATTTTTGTTTCCTAATCATCTTGTTTTTCGGGCATCGCCAAGCGGCTGGTCGACTCTACATGTGACTCGAAGGCTGGTCAATTCTTGTGTTTAAGAATTAGCATTGCCATACAACGTGGCAATGCTGCCAGCCTGTTGGGCCCGTGCTAGTTTTTTGATGCCCTTTGAGCTCCTCCCTCCCCTTTTTCTTGGAATTGTACGAGTACATGGTAATATTATTCTTAAGATTTGTATATATTTAGTTCAGACAAAATGTAATACCTAATAAACAAATCATTATTTGTAAAAAAATTACATCATATTAAAATTTGAAAATACAAATCTAAACCTAAATCGACAGATAATTAGATTATAATCATAACAATTACATTATTAGTTTTAACAGAACGCTTCAAATGAACTGCTTCCAGTTTACTCATATCTAAAATTATTTTTTTTTTTTTTTTTATGCAAAATGGATATTTACCTTTTAAACCTCTCTCCTCGTTTTTCTTAACTACAAATAAGTACTTGGGGCTCTCTGGCAGTATAAATAACAACGGTAAACATATAATGACTAGCAACACATAGACGGACAGGAGGTAGGGCCAGTCCACATCACGACCTGAAACAATACAATACTTATCAATACTTAATGTGTGTGCATTTACAAACATATAAACTACACCCCGATCTATTGCCTTGGACTTGCCTAGGACGCCTGATGCAATTGGAGACTGACGGCCAACTGTTAATCTTTGGGGATACCTTAGTCATTAAAAGGTTTGGTTCAAATGCTGCATCGTCATATTGCAAGGCAGGCATTTTGCTTCATAGTCAGAATAAGGTTTAGTTCAATTACTGTATAGACATATTGCAAGGTAGGCATTGTGCTTCCTAGTCAATATAAGGTTTTGGCAAAACTTGGCATAGACGTTTTGATTTCTAGTCAGCATGATCATAAAGGAACAAAATATTTGTTCCGAGCGACAATCGAACCCGCGACACGCAGCGCAGCAGTCAAAAGTTCAATTACTTTTTAACCGACTTTAAAAAGGAGGAGGTTATCAATTCGGATGTTTGTATTTTTTTTTATGTACGTTCGGGCATAACTCCGTCATACTTAGACGGATTTGCAAAATTCTCTTTCCAAATTCCGAAATGGTCCCATATAAATTTTATCGAAATTGATAAAGGGCTTTATGAAAAAATCATCATAATCCCAAAAAAATACATAGATGGCGTTTCAGTTTCTTCAATCTTTGGAGGACTTTCGATCTCTGATTTAACTGTGTCGCCGTTTCTTAATGGATTTGGATGTTGAGACGATACTAAAAAGCAGAAAATAATTTAAAGAAAATTTTTTATTTTTTTAGTTTTTGTTTGTTGTTCCGGGGTCGAAAATCTTCATGGATGTCCTTCTCCCTGGTGCGGGCGGAGGTGTCTGTCAGACTCTTACTGACTAAAAACCACCCCGGTGTTCCATCTCACACCTACGTCGGGGGATCTAGAGATACTTCCGTGGCGAGTGATCGTTCAATCACCCCGGCAACCTTATCAACTTATCAATTTCTTACTTACCCAATAAAAAATCTAAGCCCATGACTTGTCCGACAAGCACCCCCACGTTGACGCCCATAGGGCACACGACCCCCATGGCCCCCGTGAGCTGCGCAGGGGCCAGCTCGGTCAAGTACATGGGCACTATGCTGGTGGTTAGACCTGTGGACAAGTAAATACAGGGTCAAACTAAATTAGCTTGGGAAACTTCACAGCTGTGATGAGTATGAATATAATAATAATAATAATATGTGGGGATATTTTCACACACGGCCATCTGACCCCAAACTAGGGAGACCCTGTACTATGGGTGTCAGACAGCTGATATACATACACAAATACATTTTTTTTTGTAAATACATACATATATAGATAAACAACACCCAGACACAAGGCAAACACAAGTGCTCATCACACAAATGTTTACCCTGGGCGGGAATCGAACCCGCAACACGCTGCGCAGCAGTCGATCGCTCAGCCACAGCGCCAACCGTGTCGTCAATATTGAATAACTATAAAACAAACAACTTAGGGTGTTACTACACCAATCGATCGATGCCATCAATCGACATCGATCGACGTTGATCGATTGGTGTGGTAGCTTTGGCTGATCAACGGATACCGTTCCACTAACCAATCGATCGATTGCCCGTCGATGGCATCGGTCGACGTTGATAGATTAACCCCAGCTATTATCCATCAGTAATAATAATTAAGCAGCTCGATCGACGTCGACTAATAAATTCTACCATCGATCGATTGGTCTGGTAGAAACTATCGATCGACCTCGACTAACCCATCCTACCATCGATCGATGCCGTCGATCGACGATCGATCGATTGGTCTAGTAACACCCTTAATGTTTCTGCACGCGGGCCACACGCTACAGCCACAATACGCTGCCAGTTAGGGTCAAATCACACCGATGATGGCAGCGGTCGGCAGCGCAGCAGCCGGCAGTTTTGCTGACAAACTATTTTGAACTTTATCTTTGAACATCAAAGTATAGTATCGTTTAGAGATTTGTATGAGTCGAGCGGCAGCTCGCGGCGACGCGCGGCTCCGCGAGCCGTTGACCGCCACATAAAAAAAACGGCTCGCGGCTGATCGCCGCGTCGCTGCCGGCCGCTGCCTTTCCGGTGTGAATCGGCCCTTAGAGCTGGGAGCGGCTACTAAGGGTCAATTCATACTAGAACAGATTGGAAGCGCATCGAAGCGTCAATCTGAAACTAAACATAGCAAAATAAAGCAAGAATTTGCGCGTCTTCTTTTTATCTTAGAAGAAATATGTATAATGTTTTGTTGAGATAAGGGTGAGTTTGCTATGTTAAGTTCGCTTTGATGCGCTTCGACTCTGCTCTAGTATGAATTTGACCCTAAGTGGCGGAAGCGCTCAACAGCCAGGTTTCAGCTATACGGAGTTTGTCCTCACAAACTCCGTATAGCTGAAACCTGGCTGTATGGATGTTTGTTACTCTTTTGACGTTTAAACGCTTGAACGAAATTAGCACACAGATATTAATCGAGCTTCACACATAGGATAATTTTTATCCAGTTTTTTGTTCCCGTACGGTGCAACCGTACATTGCGAAATTACACTCAAAATATAAAAAAAATTATATGTTTAGAGGCTAGACCCAACGCAATATTGTAGCACACGTAAAAAATTTAATAGTTTCACTGTTTGTACCATAGCAAATTCTATAGGTAGCAATTTTTTTCAAATTCACCCAAAGTGTAACAGAATAATGTCGTTAGTAAGTAGTACCTATATAAAACTAAAACTAAAATCAGCTTTGTATAATTATGTATGTACATTTAATTAATAAATATAAGATATGGAAGAGAGAAGCGTCCTACAGGTATTTTTTGTCTAAAACTCTTCAAATACTTAGTTGTAGCAGTACAAAAGTTGTTGAAGTAAATAAAGGTTTTTTTTTATGGAAATCTTAATTAGCCGCTTTGAGCGTTTTTCAAACTTATGGTTTCGCGTCACCAACATGCTAGAACCTCGTTAAATATCAATCTTATGGTTAACCACATACAGCTTTAAATTGAATGCAAATGTTATAGTGACATCTAGACTGTTGGCGGCGTTTTGTGGCTAAAGCATGTGGCCCGTATTCGGTAAGGCTTAGAAATGCGTTATAGTACTCACCTCCAGCCAAACCGACTAGTAATCTTCCTAAAATAAGCAACTCTACTGAGTTAGCTTTTTGACAAAAGAAAAACATCACTCCTCCAGCGATGAACAGCACGTTCGTTACAACTGTGGCCATTTTTCTAAAACAAACAAAGCACATACAGATGTCAGATATACCTAAAAATAATATTATTGACTGTGTCATCATCATCAGGTTCTGTTGAACAAAGGCCTCCCCTGCCCCATAGAACGCCATCACGAGCAGCAACCTATATCTGCTCGACGTCCGTATGTCACTACAGGGATTCAGCAGAATATCAGCATCAGGTAAACACACATGCCGAGCCTGCATGCTGGCCTGACACATGCTGAGTTGAACTCCCATTAGGTGCAACCTTGAGACGCACACCGCACTTTGTTTAATCATTATTTGATTTGTTTGGTTTTTTTTTTGTGTTGTGATAGTTATGTCTTTTGGGTGCACTAAATAAATCATTTTTCTATCTATCTATCTAACCTGCCCCTTCCACCGGTTACCGGTTGTCTTCAATGGCGTACAAATATTCTTAGGTCATCAATCCCGTACCCCCGCCCTTAGGGCGGTCGAGGAACATTGTTGTGGTTTTAACCGGTAGGAGTCCGGCACACCACCCCGTCTCCCCCAGACGGGGGATAGGAAATAAGGATTTCCCCAAGTTACAAAAAAAAATAGTGATCATCTATCTAGGCTTTCCCCAAGTATGTTGGGGTCGGCTTCCAGTTTAACCGGATGCAGGTGAATACCAGTGTTGTACATAGAGCTACTGCCTGTTTGACCGCCACAACCCAGTAACTGGGTAACACGATACCCCTTGGTAAGACTGATTGTCAGACTTTCTGGCAACCCTTAACGACTGTCATAGATCTACGAATGACAGTCGGGACCTGTTTGGGCTGGAAGTCGATCCTAACAGTTGAGAAAAGGCTATGATTGGGGCCAACCAGATATAGCGATAAATGGTCACAGCTGCCCATAGCCGTCTTCATTACCTAAGGCATCGCGAACGCGTTGCCATACTAGAGACAAGGGCGTAGACAAAATTCAATTAACCTCAGCAAAGAACAATAACTATTTGACATGATGTAAGCGCAAGGTCACGTGACATCTCATCAGGCAATGTCAATGAAATGTAATTTTACACTTACAGAGATACCAACTTATCTGTGAAATGTTAGTTTTTGGAACTAATACTTTGTAAAAGACATAAGGTCGTCTATTGTTTGCTCTTTTAAGTTTGTTGAAGAACAGCGCCGCCACTATTTTACAGACAACTTAGTTGAACTGAAACGGTTGGAGTAAGCGCCAACAAGTAAGTAAGTAAGGTCCCTGTTTTTCAGATTTTATTTTAAAATTGCCCTTTCCTTCGTTGCTTGTTTCGTACACAATTTAATTGGTCATCTAACCAATTTTGCTTGTCAGCTGAGAACACAAATCAATTGACATACTTTTTACTTTTTATCAAACGCGATTCCCCCATAGATTTTGTAAGGCAATTTATACTTTTGACGTCACTTGTAGGTAGCCATCCGGCTCAATTGGCAAACTATTTATGAAGAATGGTTCTCTTGTGGCGACCACGAACCAGAAGACGCAGCATTGGTAGGCCTCCACACCAGATGGACCGACGAAATCGTCAGAGTCGCGAGTAACTGGTGGATGCAAGCGGCAGGTTGCCGCTCGTTCTATGGAAGAGGCCTTTGTTCAACAGTGGACGTCTACAGGCTAATGATGATGATGAATAATGATATACTACAAAATCGTCATGTTCTTCTTACCTTCCCAAACTGTTGGCGAGCACAGCACCGAGTATCGACCCAGTGCACCCGCCCACTATGAAGATGGAAACAACTGAAGACCAAAGCACGTTCAGCCATTTTTCGTCAAGGACCACGTCGTATCGGGTTATAAAACTCTCGTTGCAGAAACTTTTTATTACCTGGAATGAAAATAACTCATTAGCTTTAGGTAGCCAATCAGAGACACACGTCAGACTTGTTACACCCTTCTCTTTTCGTCGGGGCTTAAAAACTGGTTTTCTTAAGGATGAATTCCACCAAACAGCTCGCATCGCATCGGATCGGAAAGGATACAATACGAACGGATGCAGCGAGAGCTGATCGCGTTCGGGATGTCCGTCGCTTGCGAACGTATCTGTTTCTGCTCCTAGTCAAATTATTTTTTTCCTACCGTCTTGACAGCCGAAAGGATCCGATCGCATACAACGACAGGCGAAAGGAGCCGTACGCGCGTCGCAGCATGCTTTCAGTTACGATCGCGTGTCGCGGAAGACGCCTGCGGTCAAGTTGCTGTGCGTGGCTTGGTAATATAGACTTTGAATACTATGTACACGATTTAATTTCGTTTAAATATTGTAAAATTCGTTCCGATCCGATGTGACACGAGCCGTTTGATGGATTAGCGTATTTTTCCTTTCCGTATCTGAATATTGTTTATGGAAATTTTAGTAAAGGAAAATTTGTAAGTAATTTAAGTACCTATCTGCGATTTCGCATACATAATTATTTTTTGTTCGCTATACCTGTCAACATGAAGGACGGATTAATGAAGGTCAAGTGTTCAAAAACAGACAAATAAATATTAATGGGTAGCTCATTGTAATACACTAATGTTCATTCAATCATGTTTTAAAATTAGCATGCAAATGAAATTTCCAAGAAAATGGTTACGCCATGATGGAGGTTGGATAAAATTTTCTTGCAGATTTTGTAACGCGATAAAATAGCAGAGAAAATGATAAGTTAACTATTATAACTCTTCTTTCTTCTTATGGTGCAAGTAAGTTCCTAATATATTTATATCAAAATGGATTTTCATTCACTAGATGATCCTAGCTACACCGTCCATTGTTAAAATTTTTGTAAGTGTGAGACGGACTCGCACCATGCAAGAGTTCCGAAACATTACACAATATTAAGATCTAGCTAATTATTTGTACACCCCCTCCCCTCCAAAATTTTTAACTTGATTTTATTTTTATTATTTGTTGTAATGGCCAAAGTAATTACTAAACACTGACATTTTCAGGTGTCTACCTATCAAGGTTCAAAAGATTCTGTCCTGTCACAACACGGGAACAGACTAAGGACGGAAGGATGAACGAGCGCAAGTACCTACCGACGGAAACCTAAAAAATTAAAAGCAATCAATGAAACCCACGACTCAAGTAGATTGCTTTCTATGTGCACGTGTTTGTGAAACCATAAATATTGAGACAATTGTTTACTACTTTTTTATCGCGCTGACATCTTTACGACTTTATGCTGAATTCGTCCTCAAGCGTAATAGTGATCATAAGTCGTTCCATCTTTAAAACAGAAGATGATTTTGTCTCATTACAAAGATTGACACTCCACCGAAGCGAAGCGGAGTAAAAATTAACCAACAGGATCCCATCATTTAAACAACCCCTTTATGACTGTTGAGCGGAGCAGAGCTGATTAAATGATGGGATCCTATTGGTTTGACTAACTCTGCTCCGCTCTTCTCCACTTCGGTGGAGTGTCACTCTTAAGAGCGCCCATCCCCATCGAGCGAACTTCGTCGCGAGCGTCTTTGAATTTGTTTTTTTTTTCAACCAACGCAAAGCTCGAAAACAAACGAGTGAGTGAGAACGCAATTACATCACAGGAAAATTGGCGCGCGGAGAATTTACAAAACTTGTTCCAGGACATACGTTTTATTGAAAAAGCTTAGAAGTTTTTGGTTTGGTTTTTGTAATTTAGAATCTCCATTACATATGCAAGGTTTCTATGAAGCTGTTTTTTTTACTTTTTAAATGAATTAGTGCATTATGAACGGCCAAAGTTCAGATAATATTGTGCAAAAAAGCTGATTTTCAGACGTAGTTACTAAATTTGTTTCTCAAAAAAGTTTATTTTTGGCTTCATATAAACCTATATTTAAACCACAAGATACCTGTGTGTTAAAATATTTGGGAAAATAATTTGTTATAACGCCGTAATCACGTACGAGCGTTTGTATGGGAAATATGACGGGATAGGCGCTCTTAACCTTCGGAATGTTTTTGTATTTTCAACTTTTTCAACTTTCTATACGCAAAATACGCGCTGAGACGTGGAGTTGCGGACACCAGCCCGTCATACTACTACTACTACTACATTTTCAAGTTTATTACGACTTATTCTACGGGTCCCCCTGTTATGGAGAGCGTACCATACCTGGCTTCTTAATTTTTTGCGTCAGTCTTAAGCATATTATCCTTTTTTTGTGAAATTGTCGGAAGTGCGGAGGATGCTAGGGATTGACAAAGCAGACGGACGGATGACAGCTCACTTCACCTATGTGTTCACCGAGCGAGATTGTGAGATATTGGATTTGGATTGTGTAGACATACTGGTCCTAGCTTTAAAAGATAACAAAAGACAGGAGGGTGGATCTCTTGGTGCTGTCATTCTGAGAAGGGCTAGCACCATACTTATTTCTGCTGCAAAACAGCAATGCTGTGTTCCGGACTAAAGGGAACGGGTGCCGTGTAATTTCACACCCATGAGATATTTCAGCGTTGTCTTTTGTTGTCTTCTAGATGAAATGAAAAAAAAAATGAAAAAGTGTTTATTCACATAAATATTGAGACGCTTCTGAAAGGCCTAGAGTTGCATATGTGTACAGGCGTCGGTGACCCCTATATCTGCCTTTCGTCAACGCGAGCATGATAAATAAAATTTGTTTCATCCAACGCAATGTTCATAAACAAACGAGGGAGTGAGAACGGGATAACATCGTGCAAAAATTGGCGCGACGAGAATTCACAAAAGTTGTTCCGAGAAATACGTGTTTTTGACAAAGCCTTTGTAATTACAAGTGACGGGGAAGAGTGGCCACGGTCTTAAGATCAAAGAGCAGTCGTTTGTTTACCATCAAATAACATCAAAAATAAGCACTTACCTCAGCAGGTGTATTAACAACTCCTATATTGTAGCCGACAGGTAGCGAAGAACCTAGTGTAGTGACTATCCCGGCTAGTACCAAGTAGAAGGACCATCCCCCCTTGTAGTCGTGCGATGTGGTTAGATGCTGGTGCTCGGTGGTTATCTGGGGATACCATCATGAAGAGGTTAATAAGTGTTCAAGAGCTCTTAATTAAAAGTGGATTCCATTTGATACCGGCAGCGACTAAAATGTGAATAAAAGAAACATTGTGTGGAAAACAGGTCCAGTTTAGCAAAAAATGCCAGACCACTTGTGCCTCCGGTTTTCAACTGGATCTTTAGGTGTGACGTATTACGGAAGTAAACCAGCTTTATAATGAACTTACATAAGCTTACGCAAAGGATACCTGCAGGCGTACTACGTCTTAAAGCAGTAATTATTTTAATATTACTCTGTAATTTCCAGTTGGATTGACAACTCCGTGTTGAAAATGCAACAGTGCGCAAGTAAAGTAGTATTAAAGTAATGCTGTTTTCAAAGACGAGGGTAGGCCTCCAGGCTGGTACTATAGGTGGTAGCTAGGGTTGCCAACTCTTTGTGGGTCAAATATATAATAATAGTAGTTCTAAAATTTTTACCCATAAAAATATAGTAGATAACGATAAAGTAAAAAAAAAATATTGTAGGTTCCAAAAATTTGGTAGGTATTTTATTTTTTTGAAGAATATTTTGTGAATTATTGAACGCATCTGTCAACTTGACATTCCAGAATCGTTAAAAATAGGTATTGACGTTTTGTTTTACGCTTACACATTTTGAAACGAATATTATTGCTAAGAGTTTGATGCCTTTAAAATATAGTAGTTTCGCCTACTATGTATATCTTTTTTTCAAAAATATAGTAGTCGGGCCTCTAATATAGTAGGATACTATATTATACTAGCTGACCCGACAGACGTTGTCCTGTCCCGATCTACGGGGGATGAAAAGGGGGTGAAAAATGGGGATGAAAAATAGATGTTGGCCGATTCTCAGACTTACCCAATATGCACAAAAAATTTCATCAGAATCGGTCAAGCCGTTTCGGAGGTGTACGGGAACGAAAACTGTGACACGAGAATTTTATATATTAGATAGTAGGGTTGGCAACCCTAGTGGTAGCTGGTTTGGATATTTAGTAGTAGAGTTGCCTACTGCCTATTTTCACCAACACCTTTGGCGACACCTATGCCTAAATAAAAGCCCACTGTTGTTTGTTGGCAACTCTCTGCTCCGCTACAAAGAGTTGAAAATCAAACACTGCAATAATATTTAGGCATTGCATTTACTAATAATATTTAGTGAGGGTTAGTGTTAGTGAAATCGGCTATAGTTACGTTTTCCCCTGGGTTCGGGTATAAAAAGTGTCTGTATATTTCAAAAATTCAAACATCATTTTTAAAGTATGCAAAATTTAAAAATGTTGCCATTCTCACAATCTAGGTATTATTATGAATTCAAGGTAAATATCGCAATGAAATGAACTGCACGCTATTAGAAATTGTGCATAAATATCTAGCACAATTTATGAGTTTTACTTTGTCTAATTTTAATACCTTGTTTAACTATTCATACCTACTGAAAAAAAATGTCTAAAACCTAGAAAAAAAAACACAAAGAAACCAACTTACAAAGAAATTAATAAAATCCTTCACCGTCATTTTGCAAGCCAAAAAATAAATTTATCCTAAAACACTATCCTAAGAATTTCAAACAGAAAAAAAAATCACTTTCGCCACTTCACTGAACACATAGTTATGATGGCTGTGACCGTATCCACAGACGATGGGACCACGCTACAGAAGACGAATATTGGCCAATACCAGTCACAGAGCCAACCGTCGATAACGAAGTACGTGAGAGTTATTGAGGCTGCACCGTGTCCGGCGATCGCTGTTAAACACATCGTTAAGGAGTTATTGTAAATAGGTTTTGCCCGCGAATCCGTCTGCGTGAAAGTCTACATATCCCCTCAGCTTGCGGTACTGGGATTTGATAATGTAAAATTGCCTATAATATTATCTATTACGTTTATTTATTTGACTAGGTACTTTGACTAACTGACGCCAGATACTGAATACTTTGACTAAAAGTTACAAAGACATAAAATCAATGGGCAACATAGTCCTAGTGTCAGAATGTAGGTATAAATTGCCTAGTGTCAAAATGTAATTTTGCCCAAATGCCGCTATGATAGAATAGAATAGGTTAGGTACAGTCAGCAAAGGAGATAGGTATGCAGCGTCGTCAGATATAGTTAAAGTTTACTTTTCATTCGAAAACATCCATCGGTGTTTGAGTAAACTTCAACCATTTCCGATGACCTGCATACCTATCTCTTTTGCTAACTGTACATTAAAGCTGTAATGTTCAATTGTACAAATTGCCTTGTGCCAAAATGACATTTTGCCCAAATGATTTAATCTACAGGTTAGTAACATAAACAGAACCACACACAACAGACATATAAATTATGAACGACAAGGTTGTCCTTGTCGCATCAAAACATTTACAAAATGCCTCAGAATTGGGGCATTCAGCTGATCAGCTAGGGCCTTCAGAATGCTATTGGAACTGCCACACACTCTAGTAAGTAATGTAATGAAGCAGTCCTTTTCCATCTAATTGCGTAAAAGTCACCTACTCCCGCTTCTGCGAACATAGTGGAAGCACAGTAACGCGGCAGCCCCAACAGCACCCTGAAAGCATTATTATCCTGAATTCGTGCTGATTGATTTTAGAAATTCTACCAATCTGGATGCGATTTTTAAAGAGAAAAACCTATTATTTTTATTAAAAGGCTCGAGTATGGAGTTGTGTGGAGTTAATTAGCAAAATGCTTACTTCCAGTCTTATATTTGCTTTTATTTTTTGGTAACCTATTTGATAATGTAGAATTGTAGACTAGGTATAAGGAAATGTAAAGATTTTTTTTGTTGGCAAATAAACAACATTATTATTATTACTTGCGGATTACAAATCAATGCTAAAATGGATTGTTTTTTTATTTAAACAGAAATGGCAAGTTCTGTAGTCATTGGGACTAATGTTCAGTTATCAGCAATTAATAAGCAGTAAGATGCTACATATTGCGCTTGGAAAAGTTTCTGGCATTGTCTTTTGAGTGAGAATACTTATGCATGCATTAAACGCACACTATGTAGACAAGCGTATTTGAAGTTGGAAGACTATTTTAATGATAAAAATGCTTGGCTTAATGCTTGTACTGCTCCACGGCCACTTAAAGGATTTTATTAATTGGGAGAAAATTATGTTTCTTACCCTTTGATATTGACATGTATAACGTGAACCGTTATTCTATTATTGTTATTATTATTTTTAACTTATTATATTTCATCTATCGAATTGAAACTTTAGTTTTGTAAAATGTAATATGGTAGCATTATTTCAATTTTGTACATGTGAATACCATGGAGCCATTTATTTATTGTGTTTAACATAAAGAGCATGGCGGTTGCAAGCATTGTCATGCTCACTCAAATGTCTCCCTGATGGTGGTACGGGTTAGATCTCTCGGTTCCCTTCAAAATGATTGAGCTAAACGGTGCTGATCCGTGCGTAATGTTCGTGAACGGGCGCTGTCAGTTGAGATTGGTCATCTCTTAACTGCCATGGCTTTTATCTTTATTTTTATTATTTGTAAATGGATTGCTCTTCACCTCCATTTTCACATTTAGAAGCAACAAGAATAATGTAACCAGGATTTTGTAAAAACTTAATAAAAAAGAGTGTCCATGCAGTTTTTTGCTCGCTCTTCTTCATAGAGACCTACCTTACGTTTTAGAATAAGCTAGAGAGAACTAGCTTCAATTTTCTGACTAACTAACTGACTCTTTGACAATTCAAAAGTGCCTGTAAATGGTTTAATTGAAATAGGTACTTATTGTGTAATAAACAGTGGTTTAACTAAAGTTATGATTAAAAGTTGTGTTAAATCACTGTTCATTATACAATAAGTACCTCTACTTAGATACTTGATAAATCAATGACAACTTTGTATTATTCTATAAAAAGCTTCGTCAATGAATTTAGGTGACATCAGTTTGAGATAAGCGGTGACTTTACCGAAATAAATTGAACGAGGAAGATTTCTAAACAATGGCGCTGTTGTACTGTAACGATTTATGAACGTGAACTCTGCGAAATGAAAGGGACTCCCTGTTCAGTTAGATAATGTAAGACAAAATTAGAAGCAAATGTTAATTTTTATTGATAACTTTATAAAATACCCCTTTTTACACAAAGAGTAGTATTTATTTAGTTACAAAGTATACAACGTAATTTAAATACCTACATTGTATAATCATTTAATTTAATGTCTAACTAAAGTCACAAAATATAAAGATTACAGAAGGACCGCTCCCGTCATCTTAAAAAATGGCTGCTACTGTATTGATTCTCTAGGTTTTATTTGTGACAATATGAAATTTTATTGACACTGGTTAAAACTCTTTGCAATTTTTTTTATAACAAAATTTTCCTGTTCGTCATGTAATGTCAATGTCTCTCATTTATTCATTTAGACAACACGTGACAGTTGAGACTGAAGTCTGCTTGAAAATGCCTATAAACGTAATGTCAATGTGTGCGTGCGAAAAATGGCGGTTTGTTCTGAGTGGTCTCTCTGCTCGAGCGCGCCGCAGCTTTACGTACTTTGTGCTAAAGTACTAAAGCCGTTTGTCCCGGCTGTCGAACGTCAGCGTAAGGCCGCCGTTGTGCCCACAAATAGCACAGATATCACTTTTCAACCGACTTCGAAAAAAGATGGAGGTTGTCAATTCGACACGCATATTTTTTGTTTTTATTGTTTGACCACGCATATTTTTTTTGGCTTATGTTTAATGAACCTCCAGATATAGTAAATGACCTCCAAAATAGTAAATGATCACCAACATTTAACCAAAGTATTGTAGAACTGACAATGCCAGGTCTTGCCCCACCCATATACAGAAAAAGTAACCCATGTACAGAAAAGTAAATTAATGAAAATAATTGTAATGAATATAGAACCTTTCTATACTAAATTGTTTTTCTTTCGAACTTGCGAATTACGAAATATCTACCCACAAAATACAAACTGATTTTACCTAATATACAATTTAACCTATAATCAATGTCATTATTGTTTTTAGATTTAAACGGAAACCGCAAGTTCTACAGTCACTAAGACTAATGTTTAGTTATCAGGAATAAATAAACAGTAAGATGCTACATATTGCACATGACTTTTATTGAGTGGGGCAAAGTTCTATAGAGTTTCTGGCATTGTCCTTTATGAGTTTGACTGTAAAAAGCGATTTGATTCTGGCAGGCGTAGGGGGTCACAGTTCTAACCTAATCTAACCATGTCGGATCCGCCCCAGGGGGGACTTAAGGGTCCTAAGATTTGGTGACTAAGATTTGGTGATCATTTACTATTTTTGGTGGTCATTATATTTATTCCCATCTTTTTTCAGTGAATTCTGATTTCGATGATTCTTTGTTTAATTGCTAGTTTATACCTCAAAGTTAGACCTACCTACATAAATTTCATGAAAAACCTTCCTCTAAAATCACTCTTTTAAAAAATACTTGCATCAAAATCCGTTGCGTAGATGTAAAGCAAGGGACAGACAGACGCGGCGGAGGACGTTGTTTTATAATATTTAAGTATGTAGTGATAGTGATTTATTTATCAACTACAAAGAGGTTCACTGTTTGTTATAGATATTATGTAGTTAGATTCTCTACTCTAAAGCCAGTTTATGAAGTAAAAGTTGAGAAAGTGACTGGCTTATCATTAGAATACTACCTACTTACTTTGTAACACACAACTGCACGCGTGCAGTAGAAAAAACCGGTTATTTTACGATTCTTAAATATTATATTTGTAATCAGTTGAGATGTACCTACAAACTTGTATTACTGCTAACAACGTACTGAAATTACTTTGTGCTGTGACCTTGTTGACTAAGTTTCCGGTGCACTTTACCCGAACGGGAATATACCCCGTGAGTTCCGGGTACTGCTTGTGACCACTAGACAAATCATTCAGAGTGATGTAAAACTTGTGTTCTTTAAAAAGGCACTATGTAATTGATGTAAGTACCTGATATAACAATGGTAGAGAGTGCCTACCTAGTGAAACAATAATACCTCTTTGTGTCTTTTTTTCCTCAAGAGATGATACCTAACAGTAGATGCAACCGTACCTAAAATTGAAAAAAAAATATTTCCGAATTGATTTTCGAATTGGAAAAAGTAAAGTATAGCATTTTGGTTCAATTTTATATGAATCACAATTAATACACGGCCATCTGACCCCAAACTAGGGACACCCTGTACTATGGGTGTCAGACAACTGATATACATCCAAAATAGGTACATACATATATAGATAAACAACACCCAGACGCAAGGCAAACACAAGTGTTCATCACACAAATGTTTACCCTAGGCGGGAATCAAACTCGCAACACGCTGCGCAGCAGTCGATCGCTCAGCCACTGCGCCAACCGTGTCGTCTATTAATATCACCCATTCATCATCATTATGTCAACCTTTAGACTGCTGGGCATAGGTCTTCCCCAACGGAGGGTTCAGCCGGCCGGCCGGGTTGGCCGATGCATGTGGCTATCGCAGTAGGTGTTATGGTACTCAGAAGAACGCTGCTGCCAATCCTCTGATGAATAGCCCTCTGTCCTCTTCTACAACACCCACGGGTAGAAATGGGGTGGTGCTATTCGCGGTCGGCACCACACGGCCCACCCATTAATAATGAATAAAGCTTTACCTTTTCTTTGCACTAGGCCCTGTCAGAGCTTCGAAACAAAAATGAATCCAACAGATAATTCTGCAGCTAATCGCAATGTTAGGTAGGTAGGTACTGCGAATTATTAACAGACAGATACAGGTAAGAGCCATTCATGGAGAATTAAATGCTTAACTACTAATTAATCCTAGTAATAAGTAACAGGACCAACTGATAATTCCGCCAAAAAGTAAGATTAATAAGGGCGAATTTCACCAAAATTGTATACACAGAATAAGTATTTTCTCCGTAAAATAAAATTGACTTCTATCAGTTTTTATACATCTATCAGGTTAACATTTATTCTAGGATTTAAAACGTTTGGTGAAATTCGCTCTAAGAGGTAAAATTTAAAATACTGGTCCGAAACATATAGAAAAAAAAAACTACATTTATTGTCGAGTACCATAGACTACATTTTATAGTAACTTGACTTCCAACTCTTCCAAGCGGACCAAGTCGCAGGCACAAACTAGTAATACATAGAACTACATATTAAATGAAAGCCAAGAAGTATTAAAAGCGAAACATTAAAGGATACATATAAGACAGGCTGCAGGGGAGAACATGGTTAGTCCGGACAAGAAGGTGAAGTACTCGAGCAGTATAAGCGCAAGCGATGACGCGAACCCAGCTACCAACCTGCAATCATGCGCATGCTTTCACTAAACATAGGTCACACGTACGGTGACGAAAAGAGATAAGTATCCATGTCGCCGGAAATAGTTGAAGTTTACTTGGAAACCGTTTAAGAATAAAAGAAAATACAATTAATAGAGAATTAACAGTTGAATGATTTGATAAAATTTCATTTGAAAGCCTCCATTGGTTTCTAAGAAATCTCAACTATTTCCGACGACATGGATACTATTATCCCTTTTGGTGACTGTACACAGATTATAAAGATATATTTCTTTTTTTTTTACAAAAATGACAACCGCTTTCAAAAACAAACCGGCGCGCGGCGTCTTCGTTTCTGTTCGTTTTGTTTTGCCACCGACTTCCGACGTTTAAGTTACTTTTTAGTTAATGAATACGGTTTTTTTTGGTAAAAAAAGAAAAAGCAAGGAGTAGACATCATACAACATCAGGGACCCCAAATTAAGCTTAGAACTAACTACCAAGCGCTCAATAGCTTGAATTTACTATTTCGTATTTAATAGTATTGCAGTTATTATTATGATTCATATATTTAGCACACTTGATAAAATATGGGATAAGAATACAGTACTATTCTGTAGATTCTAAAGGTCTTAAATAATGCTTATCAAAGATTTATATAACATCTTTTATTCATTAACGTTCCCTACAACTAAAATATTGTATACAATTCACTTATAAATCAAAATGTTGCCATTATAATGAAGCTATCCAACATATTGATCAACACATCGAATCGTCAAACGAGAATATCTTTCTACGCATCGATTAATTGCGACCATAGATAATAATATTAAGCAGTTTAAACTACATTATTGTCTACAGATTCGACGCTTTTGACGCGGTAAAGTCATTGTTATTTAAATAATGTCAATGATTTTGATATTGTAAATGTCAATCGCACAAGAATTGAATTATAAAAAAATATTTAATTAAACATGAAGACCGAAGACTAGTTAAGATTCAGTTCCAGTAAAAGGCAAAGAAAAGAAAACTGGTTGGGGGATGACAAGGTTTGTATTGTTTCAGCTAGAATTTATTCAAAGTACCTACGTTTTGTAAGGTTGAAAAACTTTATTTCTCAAAAAGAATTACATTCACTTACTTAAATAAAAAAAAACTGTGTTTTGTTAACATTCTCATATAATGTGGTCTTATCAGCATTAACTGTAAGTAAGTTGTTCCGACACCATATTATGCTAAATTTGTGCAGGTCATTGCTCTATTGCTTAGATCTGATGGATTTTGTCAGAAGTAAAATAGGAATTGTCATGGCGCGGCGTATTAAGTGATATATCCTGTAAGGCCTAATTAAACAAAGAATGCTGTTCCGGTAGCTTCGAAGAAGCTTGCCCGCAACCTCACAAGACTAAACAGGGACCAAATCCGTAAAGTACTAGGTACGATAACCGGACACTGTCTCCTAAACAAACACCTGTGCACCATAGGTGTGACAGATAGCCCTCTGTGCAGAGGCTGCATGGAGGCGGAAGAAACGCCACAGCACGTGCTCATGGAGTGCAGGAGCGTGGCGGATCAACGGGCACAGATTCTCCAGTCTCCAGTATCACTATCGGAAGTCTGCAGCAACCTAAAAAGGCTGCTCGGCTTCTGGGAGGAACTAGGATGGCTGGAATAAAAGAAGAGACAGATTTCACGTACAATGGCCCAATCAAGTGGCTAAGTGAGGAAAAGGCCCCGACAAACTAACTAACTAACTAACTAAGGCCTATTTTACTAAGGTTATTATCATAAATTAGGAAAAGTAACGACCCTAAAACTGAGCCTTGCGGAATTCCACATGTCACCTCACGACGACTACTGACGATTTCATATTTTCAGAACCATCTGTAAGATATGATTTGAAGATCTTTTGTACTATACCTACTTTTTACTCTCAAATCTTCCAATTTTTTTTAAAGAACGTCAGGTTTTGCTGTGTCGAAAGGTTTTTTAAAATCAATAAAGAATTACCTGAAACAACACTTTTATCATCAATATTATTTTTAATTTTCGTAACATGATCAATGTTGCTGACAGAGTATTTGATTTCGGCCTAAAACCATACTAATGTGTGTGTATGTAGTTAATTTTTACGGTGTTCGTTGATTCTATATTTTTTTTAAGAAAATCGATATTGCAGGCAATACTGATTGATACAGGCCAGTAATATCCCAGTTTGATCTTACTACCTGATTTGAAGATGGGTGTAACTTTGGACTTTCAGGGAAAACACCATAATGTATTACAATAGTTGGTGGGTATAAATATATAGTAATTTTGGACCCTTTTTGGCACAGCTTAGATGTGGGAGAGGGGAGGCATTGAGTGTTTAAATGCGATTCACTATGGTTATCCATTTTTTAATTTGAGGCAATGGTGGGAAATCCTCATGGACGCCCAGACTGCCTCATACTTAAATCAGTCTAGGCAGTGCCGGACTCGTACCGGCTAAAACCACACTCCTGCCTAAGCGTAAGCCCGTGCCGCGCAAGTATCGCAGGGATTTTTTTAAGGGCTAAGTAAGTTAAGTAATTTCCTTTTTTGTTTTATATCTTTTTATTTCGACTGACTTATTGTCGAAAGCGCGACTGCTGAGCGTGGGGTCCTGGGTTCGATTTCCAGGTCGGACAAAGTGGCCACGTGGTGGGCACGTTAAAGCCGTTGGTCCTGCGCCTGATCTCTCTTCGGTCGTGTTGGTTTACCGTCCCACCGGACTATGAGAGTGAGGGAAGAGGGAGTACACCTGTATACCTATGCACAAACTTGCGCACTAGGTATAATTCCTGCATACTTGACTAGTCAGCATTGACAAGACAGCATTAAGATTGTCCATCGTGACTGAAATTTGGTCGGGAGAATTTTATTCATGACTATTTATTTCAAGATTTTTTAATTAATTTATTCACGAGTAAGTACATAATTATGTACCTATTTTCTTTATTCAAAAGAAAAACAATCGTATGAATGTTCAACAAATGACACATAGTAGATAAGCATAAACATTACAATGTCAATCACGCAAAGTATTACAATGAACAAGTGCTTAAAAACAAATTTAATGTTTATTTCAAAGTTCTTGTTTGATTATTCTTTTGAGAAAAGAATATTATTTTAAATGCTTAGAACACAGTATTAGAATTTGGCATTGTAAATTCCAATTTACAATGCCAAATTCTAAGTAATAGGCAGATAGTCAGTTACTTTAGCTTTTAGTATGTTAGAATGTATTGGAAGAGTCGTCGGACAATGTGGCTGTCCGATGACTCTTCCAATACATTCTAACATACTAAAAGCTAAAGTAACACGAAATTTGGTACAAAGTAAACTTGACCCTCAACAAAGGATATATAAGCTACTTTTTAATTTCGACAATCAGGCGGACTGTTGCACATAGACCTCTGTAACTATTTGAGCGCCACGGTCGGTTATAGCCGAGAAATGAACACGTGCCCAACACGCAGCGCCGGAATAACCATGTTGGGCCCCTAAGCAATGAAATTCTCAGGGCCCCGTTACCCTTTTCTAACTTCTTATGATACATATACTTTCTATCACAATGAATTATATCTATAACTAGTTGACCCGACAGACGTTGTCCTGTCAATTGATTTTGCTCATAGTACAAACCTTCCCTGGACTATCACAAATATTTCAAGACCAAAATTAGCTAAATCGGTCCTACCATTCTCGAGTTTTAGCGAGACTAACGAACAACGATTCATTTCTATTACATAGATTACTTACGTTATTTCTTACTACATTACGTTATCGTTTACAAAATTTTCATTTTTATTTTTCCTGCACGGTACCGTGTCGGCTAAAGCCGACAAGGAAATGAACATTTTTATTAAGTACAAAATAAATATACTAAACTAAGTTTAACGTGTTTCTTTTTCCTATTATTTAAAAATTTCCTGATAGCTACAACCTGGGAGTCTTTAAGTCAAGAGTGAATAGGTTACTTCTAGGCAAGCGTGCTCCATCTTAGACCGCATCATCGCTTCCCATCAGGTGAGATAGAGGTCAAACGTATGCCTATAATAGGTAACAAAAAAATACATTAATAAAATATCGTAAAAGGGCACAAAATTATAGATAATATCCACTAGTGGTTTCCCTATTTTTATTTGTAGTTATTTGAAGGAATTGTGGCTTGGTGAGGGAAGAGGGCCCACGATGCGTTTATGTATTCAAAGGTTATACCTGTAAGACTCGCCAGACCTCACAGTCAAACCATTTCAACGGTTTTGTGGGGCTTAGTTTATAAGCTATGTATCTATGAACTTATAATAAATAAATAATAAATAATCCTCGGGGACACTCATCGTCATCTTATCGAGTTGTCAAGTGCACATAACCTTTGTTCAGGTGATGTAATGTAAACACGTTTGTTTTAGCACACGTGTAACGTGCGCGTAGTGTCCTTTGTTTTCGGTCTCGTGAGAAAAGTGTGAGTTTTGACTGTATTTCATAATAAATGAGTTTTTTGAAATATCAACTTTGATTTGGGCAAAAATTCAGTTTCAGATAATGATCTGGGATCAGTTGGGGTTGGGATAAGTTACTTACAAAAAAAATGTTTAAATTTAGATCACATGGATCACATGGTCATAGATGGAAGTTTGTATTATGTTCTTGTCCTGGGGGAAGCCAACATAAAAACTAATATTTGTATTTATAAAAAAAAATAAAAAGGATAGTCGAGGAACAGACCCGGGGAGACTGCAGATCAAAAGCTTGCTCCATTACGGTTGGTTTGGTGGTTTTTACGTGATGAGGTTTCAAACAGATTGGCAGACAGTTACTTACGTATCTGTAATATCCAACTTTAAGATTTCAAAAATGTTATTTAGAGTAGAAATCGCTTAGGCTTTTTGGAATGGCGAAAAAAGATTAGTAAAAATCCTTTTCGCCTCCAACATCACACTACAATCGATCAAAAGTCAAGGCCTTTACAGAGATATTTATTTATTTATACTTCATGCACAAAAGGTACAAAGGCGGACTTAATGCCTTAGGCATTCTCTACCAGTCAACCAAGGGTGGTGAAGACTGTGAAGAGATAACATGGCAGGTGCATATAAAAAAAATATTAAAAAAGTTAAAAAGAGATAAACTTACGAATATATAAACTACACATATATAATTTAATATCTGGTATATAAAATATATATAAACATATACCTATATTATATAAATAGAGGAAGAGTATTATGAGATGACTCTGCTTATTTGTGCTGAAGATAAGGACTTTCCCGATCGCACACTTCAAAAGACCAAAATGTAGTCGAGTTTAATTCCTTTTTGGCCAAAATATGAGGATGCTACTTTTGTACGAAGCGTCTGTCAAGTAAAGTAGGGGCGGACCGTGAGTTTGTGGAGTCCTGGGCGAATATTACTTACTAATACTACAATTAGTTCAGTTAATTAGTGAATCAACTAATTGCCATTTTGTCTGTTTTCGATAATTATGTTTATGATAGTATTCTTTTTGATATTCATAATATTGCCCACTGTCTTCAATACGGCTTCTGGGACCCTATATATTTACGGGGCCCTGGGGTGCAGCTCAAAAAGTCCCTATTTAGATCCGCCCCTAAAGGCAAGTCCTCTTAAGCCTAACGGTAAAGACATCGGTCGAAGGTCCAAGCTTCTAAAGATGCCTAGAGTGCATTTCCACCTTAAATTGTCGCAATTTTGATATGAAAGAACCTATAACGTATGCAAGCAATATTTGGCTGTCTACAAAGCCAAAGCTTAGTTCGGACCTCAAAATAGAAGTGCATCAAGTGCATGGTAAGACATGAAAAAGGTCTCTACACTAAGTTATATGTTGACCGAGTCCCCTTAATTAAAGATTTAAAAAAAAACTAGTTATATTAGAAGCTAAGTAAGAAAAGAAGAGAGCTTAGTTGTTAGATACTGGAGACGAACGCGATGCAAAAATATCTGAAAGGGATACTCTACTCACAATGAAAGAATAATGACTTTTTAAAACGCATCCATTGACCGCTATGCAGAACGGTCACAGAACCCATTTCTTTGACAAAGTGTCTGTCTTTGACAATAATGGCACTCATCAAGATTCATGAAGACTTATTTCTCCTGACTCCATTTATAACTACATCCCGATTGTTCAGTACTTAGGTACTTTATATCGACATGTAATATTCAACCTTGCTCGTAATCGGCATGGTCGGGTACAACAAACTGGAGACAAGAAGGGACTTAGAAATTGTCACATATATTTTTAAACTGCTGCGTGGTAGGACGTGTAATCCTGGTGTTTCAAAGGAGATACATTTCATTGATTTGACGTGCCAGATAATTACGTATTACGACGCCGCCGCCGGCGACCACGCCTACTAGCAGTGCCGGGCGCACGAACCAACTTGAAATAAATAAAATAAAAATAAATATTTTCCCGACCGAGAATAATTAATCGAGATTTTGGACAATCTCGATTAATTATTCTCGGTCGGGAAAATATTTATTTTACGCAGGTGCTGAAGTGCTGAATTGTGTGCGCAAACACAGCTTAGGTGCACTCCCTCTACCCCCACTCTCATAGTCCAATGGAACGGCAACATTTTGTGCCTCTAACCATCCGGTGGAAGAACCCAATAACCGACCGTCGAGGGTTTGGTTCGCGCACGATACAAATAATTGTATGGGCTTAAGTAGTCTGGTTGTTTGTGTATAACCAGAGAAAACCAATAATAAATAAGCGCCAGTCGGTCACACGAAGGTTTTCGTTAATCGTACAGCAAGAAATGCCGAAAAAAACACGTTTTTGTATGCACCCCCATTAATTAATAACTTTATTTTATTTTTACGATTTATTGTTAAAGCAGACACAGTAATACACACTCTATGAAAAAAAAAAAGACAAAAGATCTACAGTCTTAGTAATAAGTTCCCGTTTGATACCCTTTGGATACAGAATCTTCACTTCACTTGACGTATTTGCACAGATTAACAAATAGTTATTTTGGAAGTATTTGTTCAATTATTCTCTTTATTTGGATAACACAAAATATACCCAATACTTAGGCGTTTTTGTATTATCCAGATATGGCGAATATTTGCACAAATACGCCAAGGTAAGTGCCAGCATAAAACATTTGACATTTGACGGAGATGAGACTTCAGGACAGGGCGGGTGACGCTCGTCATTTACTTTGCTCTTTTTATCATAGTTATGAGAATTTCGGCCTAAAGTCACATACCGAAAACTCCCTTTGTATCAGCAATAATTTCGGCCGCAGATCTAATAATATTATAAAGCTGAAGTGTTTATTTGTTTGAATGCGCTAATCTCAGGAACTTCTGATGATTCCGATTCCGATTTTTTTTCCGCTTAATAGAAAGCTACTTTATCCCTGAGGTTCTAGAGGCTATAGGTACGGTAGTACCAATACTTATACTGTTAACAAAATTGGGATTCGTAAGGCAGACATAGTCGTGGGTAAACCTAGTTAGATTTAAATACTTAGACATATATAATGACTCTAAGGTGAAGTTTAAGTCAAGAATCATGGCACTACTCCTACACAATTATGAAATGTAATGATTTATTCTGTTTTCTCTGCCTAGTCATCATCATCATCATTTCAGCCGAAAGACGTCCACTGCTGGACATAGACCTCCCCCAAGGGGGGTTTTGCCATAATCGCCACGCTTGGCAGGCGGGTTGGCGATCGCAGTATGGTTGTTACAAATGCACAGAGAACGCTGCTGCCTATTCTCTGGTGCGCCCCTTAGGGCCGGGACACATAAACACGATACGACGTCGTACCACGATACGGCGTCGTTTCACGATGCGACGTCGCGTCGTGGTACGACACGACGTCGTATCGTGTCGTATGTGTCCCGGCCCTTAGTCGCCTCTTACGACACCCACGGGAAGATATGGGATGGTGCTATTCTTTACGTCCGACGCCTTACAGACACCGACACCATACCTAGCCTAGAGTTTCTGCCTAGTATTTTATTTTAATTTTTGTTTTCTCTATTAAGTACTTTAAATTAATTGTAATCCTAAACTAAGTTAGCAACTAAGCGGAAATCTGGCGTCTCTTTGGTCAATGTTGTGTTTGTCTGTAATTGGCATAAATGTAACCCTAGAATGTATTTTGTGTATTATATGTGCTGTGAGCGAACCTTTAAGTAAATAAATAAATACTTATGAGCACAGCTATATAGTAAGGCATAGTTTCTAGCGTTATGAGGTTGTATTTTAGATACTTTACGATACCATTGTTTAAATGAAAATAAATAGTAATTTATTCATCGCATTAATTGTAAAGCCATAAATAATTTCATTGTTGATATTTGCATAATAATGTGTACCTATGTTATCAAGGTTGATAAAAGGGATGTAGATTAGTAGGCCGCATGGCGCACGAAACTTGTTTGAATAATCTACTACCTATAATATACGATATACTTAATATAGCGTCCGAATAGCTGCTACCTACCTACCTAATTTGTCCTTATATCCACAACATAACATATTTTTCCCAGTTGTTTTAATTTAACTTGAAGAATTCACAAATGTATGGGGCGTTTCCACAATTTAACGACAGGACTGATGTTAGTGGTAGCATTGTAGATAATTTACCAAAATATTATTATTACGAATAAATCATTAATTCAATTTAGCAGCAGTATGTATTGTTTGTTGTTGTTATACACAGGTAAAATGAGAACTTCCTTCACCCAAAAAAGAACAATCCATACCTACCTACTTTCCTAAAAACAGGACAACACGAACAACAAACAAAACACCACGTTCACACATTAAAAAAAAAAACATTTTTAAATATCGAAATAAGGAAAAAAGAACACCACGGACAATATTTTTAAAACGCAACTGATCACACAAACGGAAATATAAATAAAAACTCTATAGTTGCTAACCTCTTTCTCGCGATGTTCCCGAACCATGATTAGAATATTATATGTAACATAAACACTACCAAAGTTTATGCGAGACAAATCGTGAATGAAGTAACTGGTAAATACTCGGATACCGCTACCGCATGCGATCGGAAGAACTAACCTTGAACTGTTCGCGTTGACTTGAGCGTTCGGAGACGCGTAATACCTTATAACTTGCAAACAAGTTACGAAACAGCTTAGACGAGTTATTTCACCGTTTCGGGAAATTCTATACGTAACAATGGCGGATTTAAATGTGCTTTAGATGACAACTGATAGATGCATGGGAAAAACTAATTTAATGCAACAGTCTTAAATCAATTGGGTTAAGAATGACAAAAAGATAATGATGGCGAATTCAAATGCGCCGATTTTAATGCCATTTTACACCGACACCAAAAGGATGTCAATCTCGACCGCGGAGAAATGTCAACCTATCCGTTATTTACGAACTTCTCTAGACACGTAGATGGCGAGTGGCGAACCCAGGGCCGGATTATCCATAAGGCAGATTAGGCAGTTGCCTAAAGGCATCATACGCAGCGAGAAAAAAAAAAAATAAATGTTAAAAACGAAAACGTAATGTTGTTGTGACTAGGAAGTTAGAAAAGAGTAAAGGGGCCCTGATAATTTTTGCTTTGCCTAGGGGCCCCGACATGGCTAAACCGGCCCTGGGAGAACCTGAAAATTTCGAGTCGGAGTGGGAGTGAGTAATCGAAGATGGACTGATATTCTAAGTTTCTACTCAATCTAGCGTCTCATCATTAATCTTCCGAATTATAAAAATTAAACTAAGTAAGTCATATAACTTTGAGAATAGAACAACTGCGAATGTAAGCTGTGAGAACCTATCAGATAATCATCACCGTTCCTTTTTTGTATTTTGCTGGATGTGAGCTGAGCCGAGTCTAAATAAAGCCAAAACTAGAGAAACTAACTTGTTTGAAGGTTTTGGGATGGTTTTATCGTCTTGACAAAACCCAGTATCACTAGGAAGGAAGCCTCTTCGGCGCACGAGCTGTTTATGGCGAAAAATTCAAGTTAGGACATCAGAATTACGACAATTTGTTTCCTCGAACCGTCCTACGTTTATATCACTGGGGTCTTTGTGGACGGTGGTTAGAGAAATTAATTATGAACTTAGATATTTATTTCATAAAGAATCATGGCGAGATTCATACATTCATTTGTATGAAAAAAAAGTAATTTAGAGGGTTTAAAATATTTTCCAATGTGAAGAATACATTACCAGGAGTATATTGATATACTTAGCATATTTTTAAACCCCCGCATAATTAAAATATTACGAAATGAAAATAAGATTTTTTCGTTTCATCTCGATGCCCATTTTGTATTTATAAAAAAAAGAAAGTGAAAAGCGACGTTAACGGACCTATAAAATGGGCAGACAAGTGATGTGACAAGTGTGTGGACAAAAATAAGCATTATTTGTGATTTTATTTCCCATAAAACGATGCAATTTCAATGTAAGAACTGCGAAACGGCGCCTGTCAGTGTCACTGTTACTGTCAGTTGCCGTTTCGTTCTGAAATAATGAGCTTTTCGTTATCATGCGGGGTTTTAAAAATATCGTGAATGAAGATACTCTTTAGGTACCCAAGAATATAAGAGAAATTAGAATTTCAACTTCTCTAAACATCTTAATTTTTTTTCCTGCCATTATTCTTTGTTAATTTGTGTTACAGAACGACTTTCCCAAGATTATAATGGCAGACTCTGAAATACTTTACGGCTCGACCGACATGGAAAATCAATAAGAAACTTTTCGCTTTTGCTCCTGAGACTAACACACAAGATAGCCCATAGTGTCCACTTCACCTGCACCCCTAGAGGGTATTAGAAACGTCACTGATAAATAACGTAATTAACATAGTCACCTACTGGGCCCAAGTACGAAAAAATAACCGCCTTCTAAAACTGCATATATAATAGGGTATGTTTCAGGGAGGTCCCATATAAATTTTATCAAAATTAAATCAACACTTTTTGAAAAAGTCAACAACAAGCAAAAAAGTTATAAATAAATGACGTTTTGGTTTGTGTCTCTGTCTTGTGTATCGTACTGTCTCTATCACTTTATACCAAATTGACTTCGCAGCGAGACAGTAGTCAGTATTACGAGACTTAACGGCATCTTAACTAACACATCTTGTTATTTGGTAAAATCATTTATTACATTGTGACAGACAGTTCACATGACATTTTTATAATAAGGCATCTGGCGAGAGTTAGCATAAAGATTGCTGTCTAAACAGTTTCCTATATAACATCTCTCCTCTCCTAGCTGCTGTGGATCAAAGGTGCACCCAAGAGCTGGTCGAGGTGTCGGCGCCAGACATCACCGTTGTCGGTGCGAACTTCGTAGTGCAGTCGGCCCAAACGTTTTAGGATGCTTCCAAACTGCCACCGTTGCGTAGCACTCGTGTAGTCACGAGCCTGTACCCGATCGCCTGGGTTGAACTCTCTGACATTGACCTCCTGAAGCGTTGGTGCGGTCTCCTTTTCTTTTCTTAAAAACATAGCATGTAGTGCCGTGCGTATTTCTCTGCCAAACATAAGCTGGTACGGAGTTTGACCATTAGCATTTGGCGTCCGTCGGAGACGAGTTTTCACTGTCACTAACTTCTCTACTAGGTTACCTCCTTCCCCCTCTACGCTTCGTAAGATTCTCTTAACTGTCTGCACAAAACGCTCAGCTTGCCCATTGGTTGCAGGGTGATATGGCGCAGAGGTCTTATGAATGATCATACAATCTTTTAAGTATTTTTCGAACTCTTCCGAAACGAACTGTCGACCATTGTCTGAAACCAAGACGTGAGGTGTCCCAAAGGTGCAAAATAGTTCTTTCAATTTTTGTATGCACCAAGAGCTGGTAGTTGACTTGGTTGGTATAATCTCAGTCCATTTTGAGAATGCATCTACAATAATTAAAAGTTGGTGTCCGTGCACAGGTCCAGCGAAATCAATATGAAGTCTTTGCCAGGGGCCATTTGGCTGTTCCCAATGGTGCAGTGGTGCTTTCTCTGGTTCATTTTGTTGCAATCTACAGGTTCTACATGACTTGACTTTGGTCTCAATCTCGTTGTCAATTCCTTTCCAGTATACGAAACTGCGAGCCAATAGCTTCATCTTTACAATGCCTGGGTGACCGAGATGTAGTTCGTCTAGCACTTGTTCGCGAAGTGTTTTTGGAATTAAGACTCGTGATCCTCTCAATAAACAACCATCATGCAAAGTGAATTCATTGTCCTTGTAACCGAGTGTTTTCAGTGATTGGCCAGTTTCCAATGCGTGTAGCAAAGATGTACAGTCGGCGTCATTTCTTGTTTCTGTCGCTATGACATCTGGATTAATATCAATGGTATGGATTTGCTGAAATTGAAAACTGTAATTCTGGTCAATTCTGTTGGTCTTGGTGTTTTCTACTGGAAACCTGGATAAATAATCTGCATTTGAGTTATTCGCCGAAGTTCTGTATTCAATGTTATAGTCAAATCCAGATAAGAAGTGAGCGTAGTGAAACAGCCTCATCGTACTCATTGTTGGTAGCGTTTGATGTGGGTGGAAAATTACTGTCAGTGGTTTATGGTCTGTAACGAGGATGAATTTCCGACCATAACAATAGTAGAAAAATTTTTTCAATCCCCAGTGTATCGCTGTAGCTTCCTTGTCGATTTGACTGTAATTCTTCTCGCTACCAGACAGCGTTCTCGAAGCGAATGCTATAGGTCTCTCTGATCCATCTGGAAGTCTATGTGACAGTACTGCCCCGAGTCCCAGTGGCGATGCGTCCGTTGAAAGTATTAACGGCTTCTTAGAGTCAAAGTGTATCAGTACTCTTTCACTTACAATTTCTTTCTTTATTTGTCTAAAAGCTTGTTCACACTCTGCAGACCATAGGAAGCTTGATTCTTTCTTTAGTAAGTTGTTTAGTGGGTTCGTGATCGATGCTAGGTTTGGTATGAATTTGTTGTAAAAATTTGCTATACCAAGAAATGTTCTTAATTCTGCTATATTGGTTGGGTGTTCTGTTTTAACTATTGCGTTTATCTTGTCCCTGTTTTTGTGTAGGCCTTCTTTGTCGATAGTGTGTCCAAGGTAATTTATACTTGTTTGGAAAAAAATGGCACTTGTCTTTGTTTACTCGCAGATTACTTCCTTTTAATTTATCGAGTACGAGTTTGAGCCTCTGTAGTAGTTGTTCTTGGTTAGCTCCTTGTATAATTATATCGTCGAAGAAACATTTAACACCTTCTAGGCCTTGTAACAGTTTGTCCATGAATTTCTGCCATAGGCTCGGAGCGACCTTAACTCCGAACATGAGCCTGTTTACTCTGTAAGTTCCTTTGTGTGTACTGAGTGTTTGTAGCATTGCGCTTTCTTCATCCATTACCATGTTTAGGTACGCCTGAGTTATGTCGAGTGTACAAAATAGTTTTCCTCCATTCATCTCTGTGAAGATATCTTCAATCATAGGTATTGGATATTGTTCATCTTGTATAAATTTGTTTAGGGTAACCTTATAATCAGCACATAATCGGATATTCCCATTTGGTTTCACAACTGGTACTACTGGAGTACCCCACTCAGAGTGGTCAACTTTCGTGATTACACCTTGTGTGCATAGTCGCTCTATTTCTTCATCCACTTTGGTTTTTAAAGCGTAAGGTATTCTACGTGGTCTAATAAAAATTGGCTTAGTATTCTCTTTCAGGTTCAGGTGTCCTCTGTAATTGGGTATTTCGCCAAGGTCGTTTCTGAAAACTGATGTCTTGTAGAGCTCCAGAAGTTGGTCTAATTGTATGTTTTTAATAGGTTGTACGGTTTTTATGTCTGCTAAGTTAAGTGTCTCGAGTTCTTTCATCCAGCTGCGGCCAAAAATGGGATCAACGTTTTTGTTGATAACGTACAGTTTTCCGTGGAATTCTTTTCCTTGGCATCTGCATTGAACGTATGCTACGCCTGTTGGTTCGATTACTTCTCCAGTATAAGTTCTGAGTTTTAGGTTTGTCTTAAAAATTCTTTTTCCAATGTTTAGTTTTTGATAGTCTCGTAATGACATTGAAGTTAGTGTAGCTCCAGTGTCAAATTCCATCTTTATTTTAACGTGTTCAATATGTGTCGTTATCATATATTTTTCAGATGATTCTCCAGATATGATATTAATATTATTCCAGTCATCATGGTCATTTGTCATTGAGTCTTCTAATAAGTTCGTATTCGGTTTATTCATGTTAAGACTTGCATCAGAGTGGCGCTGAAGGCAAACACGGGCTAGGTGACCGACTTTATTGCATTTATGGCATGTAACGTTTATAGCCCCACATTTGTTGGATTCGTGATTCGCAGCACCACAGCGGAAGCATTTCCCTTTTAGATCTTTAGGTGTAATTTGTCTTGGACTTGGTCCTGCCGGTCTCTTGTAGGGGATGATTTTGTTGATGTGGTCATTACTGGTACTTGGTTGTTCATTAGTAATCATTGATGCGTTTTCTGCTTTACCCATTTCAATAGATATCGCAATCTGTGTCAGTGATTTGAATGCATATACTGTTCGGTCTTGTAAGATTTTTGTACGTGCATCGCTATCTTTCAAGCCCCTTATAAATTGTAGACATAAAAAGCTTTCTGATGTATTTTTCAGACAGTGTTGGCAATTGAATTCACAGTTAGTGGTAAGTTTCTTTAACTCTGCGGCGTACTGCGCTACAGTTTCATCGACTTTTTGCGTTCTTGTTATGAATTTATGTTGTAGTGCCCATTTGCTAGGTTTTGGGTCTAAGTAGTCGTCAAGTATTTCAGTAATATTAGCAAATGACATATTCATTGGTTCTTCCGGTAATGTTAAATCGCAAAGTTTCTCGTGGAGCTCTGGTGATAAAGTTGACAGTAATATATTTGATTTCATGTGTGCTTCCGATATGTCGTTCAATCGAAAATATACTTCTAGTCTTTTTTTGAAATTGTTGAAAGTTTCTGATTGTTGTAAGGGTTGAAATTGTATCTTCGGTGTATTCCTATGCCTGGATTCACTTTGATCTATGTATTGTTGCTGTTGCTGGCCCTGTTGCTGACTTCCATTCTGTGACTGTTTTGTTAAAAGTTTAGTTGTTATCGTAGTATGAAGTTCTTCGAACTCGTACCTGTATTCTTGTTCTTGATCATAAGCGTCATCGTCCTTGTCGTCGACAGTCTTGTTTTCGATTTTCTCTTGTACCTCCCGTATAGCCAGGATCGTCTCCTTCAGGCCCCGGAAGCGAGCAATAATGTCTTCGTCAGACATCGTTGCCCTCTGATCGACATAGGTGTCGAGTCGCGTGAGCATCCCTCGTAGGGTGCCACGATATTTTCTTAGTTTTTCCATTTCATATATCTATTTACACAATGTTTATTTGACTTTTTCTCGTCGCCAATAACACATCTTGTTATTTGGTAAAATCATTTATTACATTGTGACAGACAGTTCACATGACATTTTTATAATAAGGCATCTGGCGAGAGTTAGCATAAAGATTGCTGTCTAAACAGTTTCCTATATAACATTAACATTGAGTAGCTTTTGAGTATTTGGCCATATCTCTTTTTTTAACCAATTTAAAAAAAGGTGGAGGTCCTCAATTCAAATGCATGTTTGTTTTTGTTCTGTTTGTTGTTTTGTATTGAACTGAAGTCATATGTGTTTTGCTGTGCTAAAGTTTTTTATCAGTTTTTAGTTTATGGGCCGTTGCTTTTCTATAAAAAAAGGTTTTTATTTTCCGATTTTTAGTACTTTCTTATCATCGAAATCCATTACGACACTGCAACAAAGTATTAAGACAGACATTGAAAGTCCTAATCAAAACTTGCTAAAGGAACCAAACCAACCAAAACGTCATCTATATATAATTTTTAGCTGTTTGATGATTTTTTCAAAAAGTGCTGATACAATTTCAGTGCTGATAAAATTTATATGGGACCACCCCTGAGGCATACCCTATTTATTAAAAACGGATTTTTAAAATCGATCTACAATTGCCGGAGAAATCACATAACAAACATACAAAAACAAACATGCAGCTGAATTGACGACCTCCACCTTTTTTGAAGTCGGTTAAAAAAAAGAGATATGGCCAAATACTCAAAAGCTACTCAATGTTAAGATGCCGTTAAGTCTCGTAATACTGACTACTGTCTCGCTGCGAAGTCAATTTGGTATAAAGTGAGACAGTACGATATGGCCAAAAGACTACGGAGTACAACCATCGATTTGAAAAGAAGTTGATCGTTTTCGTGTCTTATAAGGCCCACTTGCGCCATAAACTTAACCCAAAGCTAACTGCTAACACAAGATTAAATTACAATGTAATTAATTACCTTTTGACTATTGAAATGACTCCTGAAGTCATGTTGTCAATGTTAACTATTGTGTCTGCTAATTGGACAGTTAGAGCTCATGGGCCTGTGTAAGCAATTAACGCGGAGTTAAAAGATAACTCTGGCTGGCGCAAGCGAGCATAATGCGCTCATCACACTGCACCGCGCTCCTTCGTGTTGCGCGGAGCTGCAGATTTTAACATTGTAAGCAAGTATCTCAATTTGTTTAGAAAACAAGCCTAGCACAACACCACAGTATAAGTATTAGTACTATCGACAACACACTGACAAAGCGTCAGCGTACGTGAGATTTACAATGTTAAGAGCGCGTATTCGATTCGTGACGAAAACTTCATGTTTTTGCGTTTTGCCCAGAGCAATATCGTAATTATGTGAGCAGATTATTTAAAGACAATTTACAGTAAGTATAATTTTTAATTATGGTTTTTTAAAGCGAAGACTATTCTTTCATATCGTTTTGCGAAAATAGACGTCAGAGTTAACTTTCAGGACGAATACAACCATTACAATATGCCAAAATATTTTGTTTTATGCGTTTTTCCAACAGTATATACAGTCATAAAGACAGCAAAAATTACGAAAATATTACTATTGTGTATTAAAAAACAATGTTAAAAAAGTAGAAAATCGGTTCACTTTGACAATTTTTTTTCACCAGTATTTGAATAAAAACATAACTGATATTTTTATATTATGAAAGTAAATGTTATGCTTAATATACAGAATATTTTTCAGTCCGTTATACGAGCTCATTTATTTTAGACAATTATTTTAAAAAGCACTGTAAAACATCGTTTGCCGATCAATTTCAATGATTCGTGCTTATTTCGTGCATATTTTTTTTTCTGATGCACACAAACAGACCATTGTATTGTACTAGTGTGTGTCAATGCTAATGCCATTCTAGCAATCGTTTAGATTTTGAGTTGCGCTAAATCGAATACGGGGCCCCGCGCTACGCGAGGGAGAGCGCTGCCGTGTGATGAGCGCCTAGCCTAGAGATAGAAGTAATGGAGATTGTCACGATCGCATCACGATTTAGCACAAAATTCATGTTGATTGTGGTGTCGTGTGTGTGCGCAGCTGACGGATTTTTATTTTCTTTGTTTGTCATACTATTGTAATTAATCCAATGATGATGATGGCCGTATCACGTTTGTTATCGAAGCTCGCATCAGGCTATCTTGCCTGACTATTTTGTAAAAATCTACCTCAGTAAATTTAGGTGTGAGCTTGAGATGAGGGATATTGACCAGAGGATAGGCAGCAGCGTCCTTCTGAGTACCATAACACCTTTTTTTTTTTAAGGTGGAGAAATCCTCATGGACTATCGTCCGGGAAAAGACGGGGGGGGGGGGGCTTGTACCGGCGAAAACCACCACGTTGTTCCTCGACCGACCTATAGGCGTTACGGGAATCGCTCGTGCATTCACCGCGCCTTCGCCAGGCTATGCCGATGATGTAGGCGGGTCCCGTCAACCTCGGCGGTCTAAGCGCCGCCGAATCTTCAAGTGCGGCGGGCGTGGAACACGGCGCGTCACCGATTGCCCCCAAGTCGTTCACCCGCAGGCGGACAAATCATGGAGGACGGAGGTCATTTAGCGTCTTCTTCTGGAGGGAAACGAGGCAGTTGCTTCCCTCTCCCTTTCTACCGCTTCTTTTGCGTGCATGACTGGCTCGGAAAAAAGAGGCGACGAGTCTCATAACACCTACTGCGATCGAACATGCATCTTTCATGTTTCTGCACATGATCTTATTCCTTATTTCAATGCAAACACACATGTGAATGTCTTTCATTTCAACAACTAAAAATATTCATTGTGTTATTTACGTTGTCGAGCAGACGAATTTTTCAAACATATGAAGTAATGTATTATTAATTACAGTCATATTCTTCGGATTGAGGAGAAATCTGTGGGGTTCGGATTGAGGAGAAATTAGTGAATGAATGAATGAATTTCAGACTTCTGACTATCCGTAAGGCCTCGGACATCATGGCCTATCCTGCAGTAGGAGCGCAGGCCGAATGGCACGGCACGCCAGCATCAATGACATCCTCCGTTGTGCTTTTGCCACCGCCGGGGTGCCTGCTATTTTAGAACCCAATGGCTTGGCACGCGACGATGGGAAGAGACCTGGGCCCCAAGTCTGCTATTACAATAGTGTCAGAATGGTCTATAATTGATTTCATAATTGTTGATTTTGACAAGTTTGGTAATCTACTAATATAATGGCGTCATTATGAAAATCAATGATCGACCATTCTGACACTATTGTAATAGCAGACTTGAAGCCCAGATGGGGTGACCATAATGCCTTGGAAGTTGATTAGGCCTTTGGTGTGGGACGCAACATGTGTCGACACCCATGCGCCATCTCATCTTCCTAGCACAACGTGTTGTGCTGGGGCGGCTGCGGGGTAAATACCCCGGAGCATTATCTGGGTTTTTGTTTAAGAATGTAAAATCAAATACGACGACACGATACAACGTCATTACAACAATAGGATAGTAAAGAAACCATAAGAAACTTACTTCGCTAGAGGCCGTTGACCCCATATATTTAACTGGGTGACACTTAAAAACTGAAATCTGGCAATAAATAAAACCAGAAGGTACAAAACAGCTCGATATAGCAAAATAAATTTTAAAAAAACTTTAACACGGCCACAGGTCACGTGCACGGTATTGGTCGCCTGACCGCTCCGGAGCTGCGCAGGCGCACTACAACCGTTTCCAGCGAATCGACACTATACCTCGTGTTTTGTAAACTTTAGTATAGCCGGTGGCAATATTTACCAGTTATAATCGGATCTTGGTACAGGTCAAGGCACGCAGGGATGGCACGAAGTTTTTTTACAAACAAGCCTACAGCCTACCTGATATTAAAGACCATTTAATGGTCACCATCACCCAGAGACATCCACAATACCTGAGGCCTCGCAGATGCGTTGTCTTGTCATCCCAGAGTAATGGTGAAATATCTCATGTGCCTATTATTACACAATCAGACATACCCAAACTTTGCTTTGCGGTAGAAATAGTAACGAAGTGGTACGACAGCAGCTGGTGGTATGTAGGACGACGGTGGGTGGTACGCCTTTAATACTGACAAGATTGGTAAAGTTCAGTAATTACATCTTGGGCGCAAATCAAATCAGGCGCAAAGGGATACTGTTTAGTATCCCTTTTCGCCTGCTAAGACAGACAACAACAGCTGTTTTTCCCAAGTTCGTGCGGGAGACGGAGGGACTACGGACCTCACGATACGGTGGATTGGACGACCTTACCCATAATTTGGTTGCTGATTGTTTGTGTATGTGAATTTCTTTGATAACACCTACGATACAGGAGAAAATCTTAAGGTGGGGCAACGTTTTTTGCACCTTTCGACCTAGGACCCTGAAGACGCTGTAAGGAGGCTAATGAAATGCCACTTCACCTTCTGGGTGGAATACGGAGCACTAATTGACAAGCGCAACAATCATCTGGGCAAACACCTGTTAAGTCCGGATGAATGAATGAAGATAGCCCCAAAGCAGATCCTGAAGTTCATCATAGCTTCAGGGTTTGGTGGCGATCTCTAACCAAAACAAGCGGCGAACACAATAGATCAGCTCTGGTCGCAATGATACCCCAGCCGCACTAAAGTATTTAAAAAAAAACATTTTTTTGCAACAAAGAAAATAAAGAAAGAATTTCTGGCGAAGTATTGGGATAAAGACAAAAAGCCAATGGATCGACAAAGGGCCATGGCGAAGACGCAAAAGGGTCCTTGGCAATTTCAAGGTTTAGGGCAGGGTCGAACAGAACGGAACCTGCTGACATACTTTTGCTTTTTCATCGCGAGATAAGAGCAATATCATTGCATTTTAGTGCGAGTAATTGTTTAACTAGAAATTTAATTATATTTACATTGTATTTCAGTAACTACTAACTACTAGACTGTGCAAGTAGCTTGCACAAATACTGATAAAAGTGAATAAGATTACATAAAACCAATAATGCGTTTCTTAGATAAATAAGAAACAATGAGGGCCATAAAAGTTTTACGCCTTGACTCAATGGCTTAAATATTTGCTCCTTGTGTATGTGCAGTTTTACAAATTGACAATATATTGGTTAAAGTGTAAAGAAGGGTTTTAGCAATTTAAGTTTGCTAGTGGTTAACAATATGGATTGCGAATGCCATGTTGTAGTTGCCCGAACACCCGCAAGCTATATTCCCTCAACGTGGCTGTTCGATCGCGCAAACGGTTGGCATTTGGCCCCAGGCGCAAAAATTAAATTCTTCTGATTCTGATAAAGAACTCCTTGTATGACGTTAACGTTATGGCGATCTAGCAATTGCGCTACTGCGTATTATAATAGTTTTATTTTCAGCAGCTCCACACCAGAGATAGGCTACATTTCAAAACCTACACCCAAGTGGTAGTTATAACCTATTTGCAAAATCAACAACAAACCTGGCATCTAGCAGTCGCAGTATTATTGCTGCAGTATCTCCACAGTCAACCAATTCAATAGTTCATTGGCCTTATGAAACAAATATTTGCCACCTTTCTGAAAGCCATCAGCCCTAGGTCGTCGTCAAACCACAATCGATCTCAGCAGCCAGCACACACATAGGAATTACTACAATGGCTCACTAATCCCAAACAACGAGACAGTGCAAACACACATACCCCATTGAACCGGTTCAAGTTGGTTTAACTTACTTACCTTGCTGTGTGTTCCACCTGGTGTTGAATTATTTTACCATCAATGATGCCTTTCTTACAAATTCTGAAACCATTATATCATGCTAATCTTATTACCTATTATAAAAGTGTATATCGTATTTAGATAATTCGTCATACGAGTAGAATATGCTGGGACATAATATACTTTTTATCTGGATAGGTACATTCCCATGGGATCATTTTCTACTGTTACGCGGGTAAAGCCGCTGGCAAAACTAGTCCAATATCTACTTATAATGTTTTAGATTCCTGAGAAAAGAGAACAGTTACGAACTATGTAGGTACCTACTTAATGTGTGCAAGTTAATGTATGAAATATGTAGAGTATAGAACTTAGAAAAGCGTGTTTTTTAGTTTCTTTTTAAAGTAATCATTTATTTTTTTATTTATAACCAACTTCAAAATAAGGAGGAGGTTTTCATTAGTTTTTTATGGTGTAGTCCGATTTTGATGATTCTATTTTTAATGGAATGGATGTGTATACCTCAAAGTTGGTCCCATATAATGAAAATAAAGGGTGAAAAATTAAGGGATGACTTAATTTATTTGGTGTTACCGTTTCTTAATTAGTTTGGGCGATTTCTCCGTAAATGTAAATCGATTTAAAAAAATCTTTTTTTAATGGATAGGGGAGGGCCACAGGGGTAGTCCCTTATAAATTATATCGTTAATGATTCTGGGCTTTTTGATAAAATCTACAAGAACCAAAAATTATACATAGATGACGTACTAAAAGGAGATAGTAGGCACTAAAAACGAAAAAAAAATCTTTGTTTACAATAAAGACAACCGCCTTCAAATACTAAAAAGTGACAAATAACGTGAGCAGAACACATATGACTTAAGTTTCGGAAGTCGGTGGTAATACAAACTCAAACTCAAACTCAAACTCAAATCATTTATTTCAAATAAACCATTTACAGGCACTTTTGAATTGTCAAGGAGTCAGTCAGTCAAAAAGTTGCAGCTAGTTGCTCGTTCCAAACAGTAGGTTTCTATGGAGAAGAACGAGCAAGAAACTCCATGAACACTCTTTTAAAATCAATAGAATATTACAAATTTAGGTTACATCATTCATGTTGAATCTAGAGGTACAATGTGAGAACGATGTAACAAATTGTGCACGTTAAAAGAGGTCCTAGTGGCAATGAAATTAGACAATTCAAAATAAATTTAAAATAACCGAGGCAGCTAAGAGATGACCAGTCTCAACTGACGGCGCCCGTTCACGAACATGACGCACGGATCGGCACCATTTAGTTCAACCATTTTGAAGGGAACCAAATGATCCAACACATGCGCCACCATCAGCGAGACATTCAAGTGAGCATGACAAACACTCAACCGCCAGGGCATATTCAAGTCAACGAAAGACATCTCGTAAATGGTGGCTTTAAAGTACATAGTGCTCACATGTATGTGCTATGCAAAATTATATAATACTAATAGTTTGAGTTTATACAATGCAAAGATAATGTAGTTCTACATCTTCAGCAGCTCCAAAAAAATTGTCACCAATGCTAATCAATAAATCTATGAACCCTTATGGCTGTGGAGCTAGACCAGCATCCAGCCAAGCATTTTTATCAGTGATGTAATCATCCAATTTATAATATGCTCGGCTGCATAGTGTGCGTTTAATATAGGACTTAAATTTTGTCTCATTAAGTTGAACAATGTGGGGAGGTATTTTATTGTAACACTT
This sequence comes from Charanyca ferruginea, assembly GCA_947361185.1. Lineage (NCBI taxonomy): Eukaryota > Metazoa > Arthropoda > Insecta > Lepidoptera > Noctuidae > Charanyca > Charanyca ferruginea. The sequence goes on along the minus strand of OX376064.1, from coordinate 24,647,917 downwards.
TAGACAGAACCCCATGAAAGAAGAATCTACTTTAGCCAGCCTGAAACCTGGTTGAACTAGTTGGTCCCTGTTTCTAGTACTATAGTTATGTCTGTCACTTCTTTTACCAAAAAGATGCAGATTTTTTCTAGCGTACATAATGTTTTCATAAATGTATTGACAAGGTACCGTCATTATGTTAATTTCCTTAAACAGTTCCCTTAGAGAATCGCGCATACGTAGATTGTAAATGGCTCTGATTGCTCTTTTCTGCAGAATAAAGATAGACTCGATGTCTGCAGCTCGCCCCCAAAGTAAAATACCGTAAGACATAATACTATGAAAGTAACTAAAATAGACCAGTCTCGCGGTATCCACATCAGTAAATTGCCGGATCTTTCTGACAGCATATGCTGCTGAACTTAGTCGTCCTGCGAGAGATGTTAAATGAGGACGCCATTGTAGCCTTGAGTCGAGCGTGATTCCCAGGAAAACAGTTTCATCAACGAATTCCAGTTTCTCTTTATTCAATACTATATCGCAATCACTACTTTTGACATTAGGTAAAGCAAATCTGATGCATTTCGTTTTTTTTCCATTTAATACTAAGTTATTGGCTGTGAACCAATTTTCGACCTGAAGTAAGGCGTTATTTACATTGTCGAGATTATTAGCCCGTCTATTTATCTTAAAAATTAAAGAGGTGTCATCGGCAAATAACACCATTTGTGGTTGGTTTTTGAATAAACGGGGAAGATCATTAATATAAACTAAAAAGAGGAAAGGACCTAATATTGACCCTTGTGGGACTCCCATTTCTACTTTTAAACCATATGAATTCACCCTATTTATTTGAACTTGCTGCTGTCTGTCATACAGATAAGATTTTATTAAACTAAGCGCAAGTTTACCCAGTCCGTAATGCTCAAGTTTCAAAAGTAACGTGTCGTGATTTACGCAATCAAATGCCTTGGAGAGGTCACAAAAAATTCCTATGGCATCTTGCGCCTCTTCCCACGCGGTAAATATATGTTTTAATAAAGTGACGCCGGCGTCAGTCGTACAACGTCCTTTGGTGAAACCATACTGATGCTCGTGTAAAACAACAAACAGAACAAAGCCGCCGTCTTCCGAAACCAAAGTCATAATTATGTGTTCTGTTATACAAGGTGTGCTTTCTTTTAAACCACATAAGGACTATCATGTAAATTGTAAAGAAATCCAACCATCTTGACACCCCTAGTATATGTAATGTTAATGTTTGTAATGTTTTGTGAATAATTTTAACAAGCTCAAACACAACTAGGATACATTGCTCCATTATGGAGTTCCAGTGCCTATCTCCCGGCTCCATCATCAGATCTGGGGGCCAAGTCTGCTATTACAATAGTGTCAGAATGGTCTATCATTGATTTTCATAATGACGCCATTATATTAGTAGATTACCAAACTTGTCAAAATCAACAATTATGAAATCAATTATAGACCATTCTGACACTATTGTAATAGCAGACTTGAGGCCCAGTTCGATGGTACCATATTATTGTATTGTCATGGGTATTACATACATTATTCTGTACGCAAAATACGCGCTGAGACGTGGAGTTGTGGACACCAGGGGGCCAAGGCTGCTATTTGTATAATTTCGTCATTCCAACACGATCCCATTGTCATTTTGCTAAAAGTTCGTAATCTGTCGATCATTGACTGCACAATGACGTTGTAATGGTAGGTCACTGATCAAAGGAACTGTCAAAATTTTAGAGTTTACCGCCTAAGTCACTTATTCAGTTGTCATTTTGTACGAGATTACCATTCTTTAACATTGTTTTCAATGGCGTGTCAGTGATTGATCATTGTAAAGTCATAGCACGACGCCATTATATTAGTAGATTACCAAACTTGTCAAAATCAACAATTATGAAATCAATGATAGACCATTCTGACACTATTGTAATAGCCGACTTGAGGCCCAGGTCGTCACACTACTACTACTACTACTACTACATAATATGTTATTTGTTGATACAACAATAAGAAGTTGGTAAAATTAGACTGAATGTCTAATTTCAGATTTTTTACATAGTTACAGATGAAGCTAATAAAAGTGTGTTAAATTATGTATTAAGGCGACGATATACGCCGGCGACCTTGAGCGACCAGAGAATCATAAGTGTTGCGTCCAAAACTCCCAAAGTTTAGCCGAAAAAAAAAAGATAGTAGGTATTCTTTAAATTAAAAAAAAGACGTACCTATACTAAAAGATAGATAATAAAATTGTCTGTAAGATAGTGAAAGATTTGTTTAAATAAACCTGGTAGATTTTGTGTGATTATCAATGTTTTGTCCGCGTCAGACACAACTTCACGAGTTAATTAAACTAATTAATATAAACTTAATCAAAAATATTCACATACTAAATGATTAAGAGAATGTTCTAGTTTAACATATATTTTTTTCAACACAACATATTTTGACGTGATTGTCAGTTTAAAATCTGTAAAAGTCGCTTGTTAGCGCCTTTTACAGATTTTTATGGTTCCGTAGCCAAATGGCAAAAACGGAACCCTAATGGATTCGTCATGTCTGTCTGTCTGTCCGTCCGTATGTCACAGCCACTTTTTTCCGAAACTATAAGAACTATACTGTTGAAACTTGGTAAGTAGAAGTATTCTGTGAACCGCATTAAGATTTTCACACAAAAATTGAAAAAAAACAATACATTTTGGGGGTTCCCCATACTTAGAAATGAAACTCAACATTTTTTTTTTCATCAAACTCATTCGTGTGGGGTATTATGGATAGGTCTTCAAAAATGATATTGAGGTTTCTAATATCATTTTTTTCTAAACTGAATAGTTTGCGCGAGAGACACTCCCAAAGTGATAAAATGTCCCCCCTCCCCCCCTGTAACTTCTAAAATACGAGAATGATAAAACTAAAGTAGTTTTTTTTTAATACATCTTAAATCGTAAACCGCAATTTACCTTTCATTCAATCAACTCAAATATAAAAATAAAAACTTTTATATTATGTTATTTGCTGCTACGGAACCCTTCATGGGCGAGTCCGACTCGCACTTCGCTTTTTTTCAGTTGCAGTTTGTGATTCAATTTGCTACAATAAGCTTAGGGGATCAAAAAACAATAGACAATTTTTTTTTCAGAAATTGTTTTAACCCTGAATGAATGAATTGACATGAATTATTAATCAAGATACCTAACTACATTTGCTGGTCTGAAAATAACAAAGTTTTTCAAATAATTATCATTGTCATAAACATTTTATATGATTCTTCTATTTGATTATATAATATGTTTGTCTACCAAAAGTTCTTGAAAGTAGAACTACCCACCAATGAATATTGCAATAACTGTCACTGGTAACATAAGCTTAGGCTAAAAAGAACTACATAAACCTTTTAAATAATAGTGTAATGTATAAAGTGAACGAATAATAGTATCAATGTTGTGCTATACATATAACACATGAACATAGTGTTACTATAAATAATATCAGACACTAAGAAAGTGCTCCGGACTTTTGTAAAATTCTAAATGGACACTATTTTTAGTTTTAACATAATCTTGTGTAAAATTAACTTACAGTTGAATTGCTTATTAGTCTTTTAGGCTAGATATTAATTAATTATTAAGAATTTTGTTCTTATTAATACAGTACAATAAAAAAACTGGTAACATTGTTTAGTTTTCATATGGTAATACTTTTGATTTTTAACTATTAGTGACTACAGCTTCATGGCCCCAGGGACTATAAATTGTTAACAATATTGTTTCTGTTTGCCTCGTGCTACTACCATAAACTTATGAAATGTTTACATTAGTTGAACTACTTGGACAAAGCAACTAATGTTATTGCAGCTAAAACTTGATGTATGGACCATTAACTTTATTGTTTTCCAAACATATTGCTTAGATGTTGTTATGTCAATATACAGTAAGTAGCACTTCAGTAAGGGTGCAGTCATATTGAGCGCTATTAGCTAGTGGCTAGGAGCTATTTTGTAGTACAAGAAGAGGTAAACGACAATAAAAATTATCTACAGGGTTAGACAGAAATTACTTTTTTATGGTCAACTAGTTTTGTAATTATTAATAGCTGTCAATGGGACCGCACCCTAAAGGTACTACGGTTTAGATGGTGTAAAAAGAAAATTAAACAATATTAGATTTAAGATTTTAGTTATCATTTACCAACATCATGTAGGTAAATGTTAGCATATTTTTATCAGGTATTTCTACTTCTTTTGTGTACCTAATTAAATAAATAAAAATTACACATCAACTAACGTATAATTATTATTTACTTAATTTGGCAAGTATATTCTTTATTTTTAGCCCCTAATGTTGTCCCACTGGAGATCTAAGACCCTTAGAGTTTAGAGTTTTAAACTGGTAAATAATATTTAATGCACAAGAAATACTGCAAGTCACAGTAGAAAACCGCATCAAACGTACTATAACAATTTCTTCAGGCGTTTGAAAATATAAGAGCGCGAAATAACGAAGTATCGCACAAAAACATTACGCGGTTTAGAAAAATGCCGCATGAAACCATCCAATTATTTTCAATGTCCCAATTTAAATTTTTGGCTGAATGCCCTACAGTAACCCGTATCGTGTTGTATCCGTTATCCGCTGTGCGTGCGGCGTACGATAGGTAATAAAAATGCAAAATTATGACAAAAAAGTAACACAAATCTTGTAACCTTTGGCAGAAAATATTTAACAGGTATTTTGTCATCCGTAATTTATAAATCAGGTAAAGAAAGCTTACCGGTTGTGATATATCTGGAAATGATCGTCGTGAAAGTGGCTCGGCAAACAGTGACGAGTGCTCTGCTGGCTCTCCCATAGCAAAGTTATTACCGCTGATAAATGACTAGTTAAAGTTAAAAATCTAGCCGGTATCAGAGTGTCCGCTCCTCTCATACCGCTTTTTTATAGATAGTTATTTCAAATTATTAATAAACTAGCAGGCCTTAAACTTCAAAACGTGCCGCACGATTTGCGATATTATGTTTGCGTTACGGTTCAACGGTTGGGCCGGACGTTCCACTTGCTTCAATTCTATCATTTCATTTTCATCTTTCAATGTCAATTAATGTCATTTCTCACTGTCAATGTCATATTTGACATTGGCTGCGTGCAAAAATTATAAACACAACATTCTCACAGATCTCACATTCTGCTTCAAGGTGTCACTTGTCACTGTAGTTGACTAATATTGGAGGAAGCTTAGACGATCAATCTGCCATCACAGTCGCAATTAAGGCTAATTTAGGATATGTTAGGTCGAGAACTCGAGAACTTTTTTGTTATCAGAGTGACGGGCGGGACGGGACGGGTGGGACGGGATTTGTTTCCATGCTGGAAACAGATCCCGTCCCGCCCGTTTCTGGAACGAATTTTAACACAAAAAATGTCCAGCTTAAATTATCATCTGCTGCAATTTACTGACTAAACTATCAACAATTAAATCACTTGACTAGCGTTCGTATTCGATTTAGCGCAACTCAAAATCATGACTGCTAGAATATATGATAGAAGAACATCGTAGCAACATTGACTCACTCTAGTACAATACAATGATTATGGTCTGTTTTTGTGCGTGAGCGCGGAACTATGTGCACGAATCATTGAAAGGAGTTGTTTCAAAATGTATGGAGCCTGGGCCCAGTCTTTGTACACCATACTTAAAAATAAGGAAACACATTTTAAATCGTTCTCAATTGTCCAATTACTTTAAAATAGCTTTATGAGCAGGTAAAACACAAGAAATTGCACTTGAAATTGCAACACACAACAAAAAAACAGTCATGGCGGTAAGCTGTCATTTTGATTGGTTAATGACGTTTGACATTTATAATTTTGATTTTCTGCGTCGATTTGTGGATAGGCAGGTAAACATATAGGAAAGAAACGGTGTTAAAATTCAAAAAACGAAAGGGAGGTTATTAAAAAGAACTCCAGCACGCGTAGCATGACCACGCTATGTCTACGGAAGGATAGACATACTGACAGGAAGAATAGACAAACTGTACTGACTTGTCTATTTTTCCTTTTAGTATGTCTATTCTTCCGTAGACTTATCGTGGTCATGCTACGCGTGCAGAAACTAGAAAAAAATACGAGATGAAAGTGACTGAAGTGACACTGTTGTGACAGTGAGAGCTGACAGTTCTCTTTCTATGATCAATGATCGATCTATGGTTTATAGAGTAGCTAAATCTGAGTAACGCCATGTTGAAAATCCATAAAAATAATAGTTAAATCTTAGTTTACTACCACAACAGTATACATTTAAATGAATTTTCTGTATTTTTCCCGGATTTTTCAGATTTTTCTCTTGTTTTTGAAGTGGTGTTCATAGACTGGGCCCATTATGAAACATGTCCTTTATCAGCTAAGATAGCACGCGATATTTTATGGTGTTTTTTTTTTTAAATAATTGTCTAAAATAAATGAGTTCAGTTATCGGTCTGAAAAATATTTTGTGTGTTAAGCACAACCTTTATTTTAAAATAAATATATCACTTGTGTTTTTAATCAAATACTGGTGAAAAAAAATTGTTAAGTGAACCGATTTAGTACTTTTCTAATATTGTTTACCTAATAGTAATATTTTCGTAATTTTGGCTCTGTATTGTACTTTGGGACTATGTATTCTGTTGGAAAAACAAACAAAATTCGTCCTGAAAGTTAACTCTGGCGTCGATTTTCGTAAACCGCTATTAAAGAATATACTTTTATTCTGTAGTTCTCTAAATCAAGACTTAATCTCCCTAAAGCCGCAATTTTATTTTAATAATCTGTACACAATACATCATTACGATATTGCTCTGGAAAAACGCGAAAACATGGAGTTTTCGTCTTGAATCGAATACACGCTCCTAAGTATTTACATCCCTGAAACTTACACTTCGTTTTGTAGCACAATCCGAAACATTGTGAAGCCAATTCAATAAACCATTGATTCCTTTCTTTGAGAAAATCGTCTTTTTGCTAAATTATTCATATTTTTTAATTATCAAAATGATAAGCATTGTGTGTGTATCAAGAAGCTTATAGACAAAAGTGGAGACAACATTCTAAATACCTAAGTGAAGACAACTGTGGGCAGACGCTCTCTTTCTGAATGCATACATAAGACAAAAAAAGACACATATCACTGTCTCGTTCTTAATTACTTAATATAACGATGTAATTCTGATTTTGATTTAAAATTTTTAAATTAAAATACATATAATTTCGGCAGTGTCATTGCGTCCGAAATAATAACTATAGAAAGTCGTATTCTAAAGAAGAACATAAGAAATAATAACTAATTATTATAAAATAAAGAACAATAACGATTCCCCCATTCACAAACTAAACTAAATCAAATCAAATATATTTATTTCGGATTTAAAAATTACATCCACAGGTGTTAGCAACAATAAACTTAGCCAACTAAAATAAGACAATTGGCATCTCTTACTGCTGGCAGCAGAAGAAAAGGATGGCGACCTAAAAGAACTAAGTTATAGATGTCAAATAAGTGTTTTTTTAACTTTGTGGTTTTTAATCAATACGTTCTGACATGACAACTATAAATAAATGAACATTTTAGATCAGCTTAATTTGTCAGCTCTAATTACCATCTATCTCTTTCTTGTTTAATTGGAGAGAAAGACATATAAATAGCTTAAAATAAGTTTAGCTCGTGCACAACAGAATTGGCACCAATTATTGAATAACAACCCTTGCTTTTATTTAACAACATTATTAAAAATATTGCTTCAATAAAACCTAATACATTTACCGGAGAATAACCGGTGATTCTCCGGTGGTCATTGTTCCGGTGCAAACCTCTAGTACATTTTATTATGGCCTCAAGGGTATCAGGTACGATAGGCGTAATTGCCTAATTTTGATTTATTTATAAGCTAGATCGGTCTTGTCTAATGTCCCCCTAATTATGAAGGAAAATCTCAATCACTAATAATTAAATACCTATTTCCCTGTCCTAGGTAGCTAGTGCTACGGCGAGGGCTTATAATTCAGATGTTCCACCTGCTCCTTTTATTATATTCAAAATAATTTATAAACGAAAATATTAAAAACGGAACGCCCCAACCAAATTATTATTGCCGGGCGGTGTTTGTTGATGCTGTCTTGTCAGTGTCATATTACGATCAAATAAATAAAGTGGGAAAAACTTTATTTATTTTAATTATTATAATTATTTTGAGTTTCATTAAATCAATACATCATAAATGAAGCTGTTAAAACCCAGTTGGGTCAATCATGATGGTAAATATTCTTGATTTTGTCTTTGAAAAGCAACGTTGGTTGGAGGGAGGATTGATTGATGAAAAGTGGCATTTTTCAGATAAACCGATATTTTCCGTTGATATCCATCCAACGGGGAAGCGTTTTGCAACCGGGGGTCAAGGCGGGGACTCCGGGCGCGTCGTGGTTTGGAACCTGAATCCCGTTCTATTTGAAGCAGTGGAAGTAGACCCCAATGTTCCCAAGATGCTTTGTCAAATGGATAATCACTTAGGTTAGTAGAACTGGAATTGTACACTTTTCAAAGTAATGTGAAACTAAATGGTCAGACTTTTTTATTTCATGATAATCTTGTATAGATTTTACTTCTATTATTATTTATTTCTACTATTTTGTTACAAAAATTATTTTTATTCAGTACATGTATCAAGTTCATTCAAAATTCAAATTTCAAAAACCTTCATTGCTGAAATTACATTAAAAATACTTAAAAAAATTATAGCACATCAGTTACCGCATCAGCGTGTCCTGTTGACACATAGGCTTCCTCCAGCTTCTTCCACTCAGACCTGTCCCGTGCCTCCCTTACCCAAAGTGAATGCATCAAATAATTAAATTAAATTCTTTGGAACTGATTCATCACCTCTCATAATAGCCATCAATTTACATTATATTTGAATAATTGTAATATGTAGTTGAATCAATTTCTAGCTTGCGTAAACTGTGTGCGTTGGAGCAATGGTGGCAAATACCTGGCATCAGGTGGTGATGACCGCCTGGTTATGGTGTGGGGGCTTAGTGTGGCTGTCATGGGCACCCCTGGCAAGCACAAGGCTGAGACTTGGAGGTGTCTGGCTACATTGAGAGGGCATGCAGGTTAGTATTGGTCTCACTCATGAACTAAACTGAATTTAGTCTGACTGTCTAACCTCCGGTTCTCGTCCATTGTCTCAATTTTATTAGTCAAAATAATATCTATCTAAATCTAATATATATCTATCTATCATACTTGTACGTAATAAAACTAAATTGCAGATATTTCTTATTTTCTCCTACAAATACAAAATAGTTTTATTAAAATCAATAATGTCTGAAATTTTAGTCTTGAAAGTTTATATGGATAAGATAGCATACTTCTAAGTAAACACTTTACAGAATTGAAACCTTTAATTTTTTAGGTGACGTATTAGACTTAGCCTGGTCACCGCTAGATAAGTGGCTGGCCAGCTGTAGTGTGGACAACTCAATCATCATCTGGAACGCTGAGAAGTTTCCGGAAATGGTGTGTGTATTGAATGGGCACAGCGGACTTGTAAAGGGTGTTGCTTGGGATCCGGTGAGTATATTTTACGTGTTTGAAACTTTAACAAGCGTAGTGTACAAAAACAAGTAATTAAAACCTAAAAACATCAATCGCAAAAAAAATATTTTGAACAAATGCAATATACGTTGTCACTTTGACTATCTATACTAATATTATAAAGCTGAAGAGTTTGTTTGTTTGATTGAACGCGCTAATCTCAGGATCGACTGGTTTGAATTGTAAAAATCTTTTTGTATTATATAGTCCATTTATCGAGGAAGGCTACAGGCCCATGCAAAACCGGGTTGGGTCGCTAGTTTTAAATAATGATCATTGTTATAATTACATTTTTGTTTGTAAGAGGTAATAACTGGAACTTCTGAACTAATTAAAAAAAAAATCTACTGAAAGAAGTCTATTCTATTGCCAAGTAACATAGGCCATGTTTTATGGTATAAGGCTTCTTCGTTTTGTTTTTAAACACCTCTGCTCCATACTAGAAATTTTTCCTGTGAGTCGTGGGCGCGTTTACCTGTAGGCCATACAAATATTTGTTCCGTGTGGGATACTAACCAGCAGCCAATGCCAATCCTCAGCCACGGCACCAACCGAGTTGTATACTCGACTAACATAGATGGAGACATGAACAGAAGCTATTATTTAATATTTATTTCTTTTCCCTTTATGAAAACAACACATGGAACTTGACAGATCTTCCTTCCAACAAAAGAGCTTTACCACCAAAGTGGGTGGATTAACAAATTCTATAAACTGCAAATGGGTTTACCAAAGGATCGGTTGTCAGATTACACAATATTAGTTTAGTGTTGATTATTTTGTAACAATATATTCCAGGTGGGCAAATATCTAGCTTCCCAGTCTGATGACAAGTCACTGAGGGTGTGGAAGACAGCTGACTGGGCACCAGAAATTGTCATCACGGAACCATTTGACGAGTGTGGAGGTAAAGCCATGTAACATATCAGTAAATAATAATAATGTTTGCAACACCTTTTGTCCTTTTTGTCTCTGCCTTGCTGTCAATCAGAGACAAAATTTTAAAAATCCATTGTTGCACTTCTTACTTCCATAGACAAAGAGCTCTAATGCAGCAAAACTTTTTTAAACACTTTTTTAGTATGATTATATAAAACCTGTGCTAACCCGTGCCGGCTGCGAATAGCACCTCCTCATTTCTACCCATGAGTGTTGTAGTAAGCGACAGAGGGATATTGACTAGAGTATGGGCAGCAGCGTCCTTTTGAATACCATAACACCTATTGCGATCGACCAACATGCATCGGCCAAGCATAGCGATTACGGTTGGACCTCCATTAGGCTCTCCTAATGGAGGTTCAGCCTTAATCGCTGCCTGGAGACCTGTGTGTGGTGGAGACCTGTGCCTAGCAGTAGGCGTCCAAAGGTTAACATGGTAGTGGATACAAAACTCATGTATTTTCATACTATCATAATTTACAATATCTCTTCCTTCAGGCACAACGCACGTCTTACGCCTATCCTGGTCCCCGGACGGCCAATACGTATTATCTGCGCATGCGATGAATGGCGGCGGTCCTACCGCGCAAGTGGTAGAGCGAGACGGATGGCGGTGCGACAAGGACTTCGTGGGACATAGGAAGGCTGTTACGTGTGCTGTAAGTAACTGTGTGTTATCTCGCTCTCTGGCGGTTCCACTGCAATGATAGAAAGAGACCGATAATGGTGCGGTAATTTCGACTTAAATTGGTTATTTGGCTATTTAACAAAGAAGAAATTGGAATCTTCAAATGAAAATTAGGTATCAATAAATCTTACTGTCGCTACAAACCACTTTTAAGTGCCAAAGTCGGCAAGACGCTCAATGGCGCTTTACAATTGTGTTACCTTAGGGCCTGCGCCGGCTGGTGGCACGGCACGGCTATGTAAAACAGTATTCAAGTTAAGGTCGAGGCTGTATTTCTAAATAAAACTTGTACCAGCTGTAGTAATAAATACTCGGAGATTAATAGGGTCCCGTTGGTCACTCTTCGGTTATGGAACCCTAAAATGTAAACAAGACTGTAAGAGAAGTTAATGTTTAAAGTTTATTTATTTGGGTATTCCTTAACTAAACTAAATACATACATACCTAACTATGGAACAGTTTGTTTGCCTTCTCGGAAGATATAAATTTGAGGCGTTTGAGGTGAAAACTCTAGGGCCATGGAGTCTGAGTGCCCATCTTGCTTTTCGGGACATCACCAAGTGGCTGGTCGACTCTTCTTGTGACCCGAGGGCTGGTCTATTCTTTGGTCAAAGAATCAGCTTTGCCATACAACGTGTCAATGCTGCCAGCCTTTTGGCACCTTTTTTTTTATATTGTTATAGGATTGCGTTTGACTGCAACTCACCCGTTCTTAAGTGATGATGCGGCCTAAGGTGGAGCATGCTTGCCTAGAATAAACCGGTTTACTCGTGCCTTGAAGATACCCAGATTATACTTATCAGGGAACAGAGAGGCGGGCAGCGAATTCCACAGTCTGGCAGTTCGCACAATAAATGTGGGATCAAAGCGCTTGGTTCGAGACCTTCAATCGTATAGCGGTGACGCTTCGCTGTATCCCTGCTCGTCCGGTGATGGAATGGGGATGGGGGAATTAAGTTGTGCAATTCCAAAGCACACTCTCCGAAATGTACCCGATAAAAGACCGATAGGCTGGCAACGGACCGGTCCCGATAACAAGTTTTTTTGCTCCCTTTTTTTTAAATTGTACATAATATTTTGGATGTGAAACATCTATAGCTATAGATTTCTGGCGTGGCGACGCATGCCGTGGCGACGCGTCGCCACGCTATATGATGGTGATGGTGGTGATATACAGTCTATATGCAGTAGTGTGTACGGTGTGGCGACGCGTCGCCATGCGCAATCGACTGTGCGGTTACCGAAGTCACTGATTAAACGAATTAAGTAGTCACGATTTGAAATAAATTCGTAAATTTTTGTATTTAATGAAAATAAGTGTTTATTCAATAAATAGTCATCGTTATCTGGAAAACAAATCGTAATATTTTATTTCATCATTATGACATATTTAGTTCCTATCACAATCTGTTCTTTTCTGCATATTACTTTTACAAAATAATGTCGATGTTTCACATCTGCCAGGCGTCCCGTGACGGCTCATATTTATTATTTTTAAGATTTGTGTATACATTTGTAGTATTTGATTGACTTGAATAAAACTAAGAATTCATTTTAAATTTCTTTTATGACGACTTTATTTGCTTCGTGTCCTCAGCGCTTCAACAACAACATATTCGTGAAGGAAGGCAAGAAGTGTTGCTGCGCTGCGGTGGGGTCGCGCGACCGAGCGCTCAGCATCTGGCTGACGTCACTGAAGCGACCGCTGGTGGTCGTGCACGACTTGTTTAGCGACAGCGTGCTCGATCTGTCGTGGAGCTCTGATGGTATGGTTTTTTAATGTGACGGTAATATTACTACATATAACATGGGGGAACATTTCACACACGGCCATCGGACCCCAAACTAGGGAGTCCCTGTACTATGGGTGTCAGACAACTGATATACATACACAAATACATACATATATAGGACAACGACCTGACACAAGACAAACACAAGCTCATCACACAAATGTTTACCCTGGGCGAGATTCGAACCCGCAACACACTGCGCAGTAGTCAATCACTCAACCACTGCGCCAACCGTTTCGTCATATTAAGTATACTTTTGATTTGATACGCGATCGCAAGATTATTTCTTAAAATTAATTATTTATACAAGTCGTATCTATACTATCTCTCTGACACCCATAGTACAGGGTCTCCCTAGTTTGGGGTCAGATGGCCGTGTGTGAAATGTCCCCACACGTTATATTATATTATATTATTATTATCCTAGCAAAAAATAAAGGAAAATAATATGCATCCGAATATCTGATACCTGGTTATAGTATCGGTAGTAAAAACGAATGCTGTCATGCGTATACCATTAAGTTCAATGCACTTAAAGATAACACATCACATAATCTCAAATTATAAGGAGATAACCTTAATCAAATATTTTTATTTCCAACAAAAAAATACTTTATGACAAGTGTTTGTAATACAAAAAGGATATAATAGTACTACTAGCTTCTATCCACGACTATGTACTAACTACTATATATATAAGAAGTTTACCATAATGGTCAAATATAAATGAATAATTTGACACTGACTATCCATGGCACTTTGCAATATTCTCTCTGCAACCCTTTTTTTGCTGCATATCAACGATCTGCTGAAACCTGGTACCTTTGGGTACGCAGATGACAGCACGGTTGTAGAGAGTTATACATCCAGCGCACGTGCCAGTGCGGTTGAAATCCAGTCTTCTAGAGAGTCTTCGAGCGCTTGAACTTGTCCCTCAAGGCAGTCTCCGATTGGGGCGATGCCAATCTGGTCAGGTTCAATGCAGCTAAGACCCAGGCGTGTCTTTTCTCTGCCAAGAAGAGGCCTTTCCATCTGGCCCCTACTTTCCGACATGTATCCGTTCCAATCACTGACCAGCTTGAGCTTCTTGGCGTTACTTTGACGTCAAATCTTAACTTTGGGTCATTTATTGAATCCAAGGCCAAACTAGCTGCCAAAAAGCTGGGAGTCCTCCCAAAGGTGCGAAAGTACTTCACGTCGGAACAGCTGCTCAACTTATACCAAGCACAAGTTCGATCGTGCATGGAGTACTGTTCGCACCTTTGGGATGGATCGGCAAAATACCAACTGGAGGCATTGGAAGTCATCGATAGACGTGCCAAGAGGCTCATAAACAACGACTCCCTGGTTACGGCTAAGCTCCAGAGCCTTGAACATCGCCGCACCGTTGCTAGCCTTTCGGTCTTTTATCGGGTACATTTCGGAGAGTGTGCTTTGGAATTGTACAATTTAATTCCCCCATCCCGTTCCATCATCGGACGAGCAGAGATACGGCGAAGCGTCACCGCTATATGGTTGAAGTTCCACGGTCTCGAACCAAGCGCTTTGACTCCACATTTATTGTGCGAACTGCCAGACTGTGGAATTCCCTGCCCGCCTCTCTGTTCCCTGATAAGTATAATCTGGGTATCTTTAAGGCACGAGTGAACCGGTTCATCTTAGGCAAGCGTGTTCCAACTTAGGCCGCATTATCACTTACGATCAGGTGAATTGCGGTCAAACGCAAGCCTATTTAATAGTAAAAAAAAAAAAAAAAAAATATTGTAGCTTTTTCTCAGTACATTTTTTTTTTATAATCAAGTCACTGCTCCCAATGATTCTCCCAAGTCAACTGTTTTTAAACACCCAAAAGTAGGAGATCTTTGAAGCAGGGCTCCGTCTATCGGGCCTCATATTTAGAATTAGATTTGTTCCGTCGAAATAGAGATCCGCTGAACAAGTGCATATCGAAGAAGGGTTCACCTCAGAACAGGACTCTTCTGACTTCTGTCGAAGCAACGAAAACGATTGCCAAGGGGTGTCGTGTTATCCACTAACTGGGTTGTTTAGGTCAGATAGGCAGTAGCTCCATGTAAAACACTGGTATTCAGCTGCATCCGGTTAGACTGGAAGCCGACCCCAACATAGTTGGAAAAAGGCTGGGTAGATGATGATGACTTCCAATGATTACCTCTTAAGAACACACAAACAATTTTACATCTTTAAAATATTAGTTTAAATAAAGTAAGTAAGTATTTATATGAACAAAAGATCGAAAATAATCTTTCGGAGAAATCATAATATATTTATAATCTGTTCAGGTCTAAACCTATTGGCGTGCAGTTCGGACGGCACCGTCGCATGCATACAGTTCACTAACAAAGAGATCGGCACACCGCTTACTATCGAGGAAAAGGTACGTTTCATCTATGTGTACAGTTCGATTCAAACTTAATGGCTGTAAAGTGCGCTACAGGCTGCGCAGTACCCTGCCCCTCACTCCCGATGACACGTGAAATTGTTACTGCGCAACCACTCGCCTCGTGTTCAGAGCCGCCATTAAGTTTGAATCGAACTTTAAGGTTCTCGGTACGGGCATAAGAGACATTTCCATTTTTCCATTTTTTTACGCCTCGTCGTAATCCATTTTTTATTTTCGGACACGTGACTTATCGTTGAGATGACGTCTTTCCCATACATTTGATTCGTTTTCTATTAGCGTTATCGATTGTAGATTGTCAATTTGGCTAAGCCTGCTGTATTGCAGATGTCTACAGGTTACGGTAGGCACTTAACATCAGATGGGGCATTGTGGGCCAGTGGTGACCAGTTAACATAAGATGCGCCATCGTCATTTTGCTTGCCATGCAATGGCTTAAGAAAAATGGTCTCTTATCTATGCGTCATTATATGATCTGCGTTAATAACATTTGTATATTAGGTACAGTATTATTATGCCCTATCTCCAAACTTGTGTCCTTTTACCAGACCGCGTCGCTTCGAAAAAAGTATTGGAAAATTTACTTTAAAATGTGTTGTGTACGATATATTTTTAAATGTTTGCGAAAACAGTTGGCAATGTATTAAACCGTGAATTTTTATTCTGGGTACATTAGAAAATATACAAATCAATCAATCAATCAATCAGTTTATTTGTGAAACATAGGTGTTTACATAGTTTTTTTTATACAAATTTTGGATGCGCTATCTTTTGTCATAATTAAGACATACAAATTTATAAGTGACCCATTAGGTGTCATTAGGTACATTATTATTATTATTATTTATATATTTTAAACAGAAAAAAAACAAAAACAAATAAAACAAGAAAGAAATAAAATATATAAATTTTTTATAATGTTAGCAAAATATCAACATAACCCTCATTCTTTTGTAAAAATAATAATAATATCAGCCTATTATTGTCCCACTGCAGGGCAAAGGCCTCTTCTCATACAGAGAAGGTACGAGCATTGATCACCACGTGCGCTCAAGGCGGATTGGCGATTTCAGACTTATTATTATTTTAAGTCCAGGTTTCCTCACGATGTTTTCCATCACCGATGTTCAAGATAAACTTAGAAAGTACTAATATTATGACATTGAAAGTCACATTCGTACTTGCCCTGTTGCGAATCCACAACTGGGTCATCTCGAAATGCCGATCGTCCAACCGGCAGAGCCGTTCATTCTTGAAGTAATAAAAAAAATTCTTCGTTTCCAGAACGCTTTCTACGAAAAGATCTACGGCAAATGTTTGGCCAACGAGTCGGGCGGTGACTTGTCGTCCAACTTGTTGGTCGAGTGCCCCGAGATCTTACTGGCCAGAGAGAAACAAGACGCTAAGAAGGAGGCTGCTAAAGAGGAGACCACGCCCAAGAGTGATAAGTTGCAGGTACTGTCATCATCAGAATTGTAGAATTGGCTACTTGTGACGGATTTAATCATTTGACATACTTTTTATCGAGCTCAACAGTCCAATTAAAAAACAATTTCATCATCATTTTCCTGCTCTTATCCCATGTTACTTGGGGTCTGTGGGTCCTCCATTACGTCCTGACAACTGTCATGCTTTCACTGACTCCCTTTTCATTAATATCCTCTACCTTTCCGTCACTCCACATTAAAAGGCCGCATCATCACTTAAGATCACGTGAGTTGAGGCCAAACACAAGCCCATAACAATATAAAAAAAGTACATAAGTATGGTCACCAAAACAGATAAGTATGATCCATGTCGTCGAAAAGTTTACTAGAAACCGATGGGTGTTTATGAATAAAATAAAATACAACTAATAGAGAATAAACAGTTCAATGATTTAATTAAATTCATTTGAAGGCCTCCATTGGTTTCTAAGTGAACTTCAACTATTCCCGACGACATGGATACATATCTCTTTTGGTGAACTTTCTAAGTTGGATGTACATCCAACTTAGAAAGTACATATATAATCGAAAAAGTCACATTGGTATTTGCTCGTGCCTAGTTGCGAACCCACAACATGAGTGCATTAGAGGCGGGCTATCACGATATTACAGGAATTCATGCCAGGCGCATTATAATCTTTTAAAATTTGTGCTACTTTCACAGCCAAAGAGCCTGCTGAGTCCGTCTGCGGGCTCGAGCGGCGCGTCGTCGACGCCGCTGCGGCCCATGGACCGGCAGATAGAGACACGCACCTCCGACGGCAAGAGACGCATCACGCCCGTCTTCATACCGCTCACTCACGCTGATGCCAAGTATGTTCAATCCTAACTGACGACATGGTTGGCGCAGTAACTGCGCTGCGTGTCGCGCGTTTTGATTTCGCACGGAGCAACAATTTATATGGCCTAGGTTACTAGGTAGTTGTTCTGGGTCTGGCTGTTTGTGTATGTGAGTTTTTGGATTTGTAAACACACTCAAGATTGTAACAGTTCTACTAGTTTATGGAATAAAAGGCTATGTAGAATTGTACGATTGAATTTAATAGCTCTCACAGAAGGATTAAAATGTGATGAGTATCAAAAACAGCAGTAAGAATTAAACTTATCACTGACCTAAACGCACTACGTTCAGGCAGAGATTCCCAACAACCTTCTCAAAATTTTTGTTCTAGGCCAAAAATTTTTTTCGGGTCGGGCATAATATAGTATTCTGTTTAACACGATACTTTATGATACAGGAGAAATTCCAAGTGTGGGACATCGATTTTTTTTTAAATAACATCCGCAGATATAAGTGCATTAGGATTGAAGGGAAATATTTTGAAAAGCTATTAATAAACTTTGATCTAAACAATTTTTAGAACAGCCCAGGTAAGTCGGTCAATGACCTGTCATGATAAAATGGACCAAGTATAGTTGTAAAGTGCAAAACAAAATATTAATCACTTAATTACAGACGATTATTATCTGTTTTTTTTTCAGTGAATCTCTAGGCTCGCAGCCAGGCGGCACTGAGAACTGCTTCAGCACATCCTCGCAGAGCAAGTCGCGTATCAAGGTGGAAGTACGCGACGACATCGTCATACATCCTAACGTCAGCAATCACGCGACGTCTACGCAGCAGAATAACTCGCGGACCAGTGAGAAGTAAGAGTAGTTTTTTGTTATAAGCGCCCAACTCGTCATAGTTCCGATACAAACACTTTTACTTGATTACGACGTTATATCAAATTTTCCTCCAAATATTTTAGACACAAGTATCTTGTGGTTTATATCTAGGTTCCTAAGTAACAAAAATCCAATTTTTTTTGAGAAACAAATTCAGTAAATACGTCTGTAAATCAGCTTTTTAGCACAATTTTTATCTGAACTTTGGCCGTTCATAATGCTCTCATACATTGAAAAAGAAAAAAAACAAAGCTACATAAAAACCTTGCACATGTAATGGAGATTCTAAATTACTAACATTTTTACCAAAAACTTGTAAGGCTTTTTCAGGAACAAGTTTTGTGAAATCTCCGCGCGCCAATTTTCGTGCGATGTTATCGCGTTCTCACTCACTCGTTTGTTTTCGAGCTTTGCGTTGAACGAAACAAAAAAATTTCAATGACGCTCGCGTCAGAGTTCGGCCGATGGGGATCGGCGCTCTTAATGTCAAAGCCTGAAGTTAAAGGAAAAAAGATCAAGTCCGTGATAAGACCTGTCATACTGTATGCATCGGAATGTAGGGTCGTGATAAAGACAGATGAAAAAAGATTGCTTGTAGCGGAGGTGAGAATGTTGAGATGGATTTGTGGACTATTAGAGGCAGTTTGGAAGTTATACCAGTGACAAAAAAGTTGAAAGCGAATCGTTTGTCTTGGTATGGCCATGTGAAGAGGTGGTCTTTTGTGTTGTCAATGAGTCGGTTAGTTAGTCAGAAAGATGATATAGTTAGCTGGTGGCTTCCAAAACGTGGAGTATGGAGAAGAACGAGCAAGAAACTACACGGATACTGTCGCGGTTAAAGACTATGTTTTCTTAAAAACGATAATGTTACGGGCTGGGGTTTGGGATAAATAATCGACTCCAGTTTACACCAAAAACACAAACACTTAGTCACAATACAGTAATCAGTAACTTACAAAAGTCACTTGAGAATCACTTCGTTTGTAATAGTCGCCGTTTTCAGTTACGCATTCAAAAACTAACTAACTAGCCACCGCAACCGCCTGCTATATACATACGAGTTTTGAGTTTCTAGATAGTTCCAGGACATATTCGAGAACATTCTATATAGCATATACGGGAATGGTCTAGAATGTTACAACACGACACTTAACCATCTCAAAAATGAATGGTCACGAATGTTCCAGAATAACTGTAGTTCTGCTACTCGATAATAGATGGCGTTAGTGCGGCGTTTTTGGTCGTATCGACCTACGTAACAATAACATTTCATTTAAGTACCTTAGAACTGATTACAGTAGAACCTTACTTATCCGAACCTCGATTATCCGAATGCCTGGCGTGAATTTGTTGCTCGCTGCCACTGCGCGTGCATAGGTAGGTATCGAGCGTGTTTTGTTTGATCTTGTCCCAAAAAACCCACATTTCGATTACCCGAATTTTGGATTATTGGATCTAGTCTCTGTCTCAATTAGTTCGGATAATTGAGGTTCTACTGTAATTTCGTGATTAGTCCGGTAAATCTCAAGTTGCAAAAGTACGCCAAATTATTAGAAAAGAGATACCTCAAGGTTAAATTGACAGAACAACTACTATCATTGTCTTCATCTTACTAACGAGTATGTTAATGTCGTAGCGGGCTGGACCAGCGCCTGCGCAAGCGCGGCGCAGCGCAGCTGCCGGGCCCCCGCGCGCCCTCGCTGGGCCCCAAGCGCGCGTGCGCGGCCCCGGCCCCCGCGCCCGCGCACGCGCAGCTGTACGGCGCCGCGCTGCCCGCGCCCGCGCTCGGCACCGCCGGGCCCGTGGTCAGGGCTGCTGGACAGCTGCGACTGCAGGTAACCTATCTATGTCGAGTTTCCAGTACACGCAATTCTCGATAAAATCTTCAAAGTGTGGGTCGACGTCCACTGTTGAATATAGGCCTCCCCCATAGAACGCCACTACTTTACAACCACCGGTTACCCGCGACCTTGACAATGTCGTCGGTCCATGCTGGCGATGTGTTTCATTAATAAGTTAAAAGTTAATTAAAATACTGTTTTTTTTTTAATTCTTTTCTTTATTTTTTTTTCTTTTTTTTTAAATCTATTTATTTCAAATCTTTCGTACGTTTTAGGACTCTCATTATTTTTATTTAATATGTATTTAGATGTGCTACTGTTAATTCATACATTAATTAAAACAAGTAACAATCCGTATTATTCATATTATCCGGATAGTAGAATCTACTATATCCGGATAATACGTATATCCGAATAGCATGTTCTAATTACAATCCGTATTACTTACAGGTAGTAAATAAGGCATGTAACACACAGTACGGAACACTATCCCGGTTGCAATTGTTACCCAACAACTCTGCTTCCAGTGATCCAGTGTGGGAGACTTATTTGGGTAATTATCGAAGAAATGTTATATTAAGAAACCTTTATATTATTCTCATTATTCACAGAAGAAAAAGAAGCTTTTTTGTTCATAGAATTAGTACTTTTAAAACGTAAACCTTCTGCACATACTTCAGTGCAATATTGTCGGCAACATACAAATAATTCCCGCACAGAACAAATATTGACGACACGGTTGGCGCAGTGGCTGAGCGATCGACTGCTGCGCAGCGTGTTGCGGGTTCGATTCCCGCCCAGGGTAAATATTTGTGTGATGAGCACTTGTGTTTGCCTTGTGTCTGGGTGTTGTTTATCTATATATGTATGTATTTAAAATATATCGGTCTGACACCCATAGTACAGGGTCTCCCTAGTTTGGGGTCAGATGGCCGTGTGTGAAACGTCCCCACATATTATTATTATTATTATTATTTGTATGACCTACAGATAGTTGTTCCGGGTCTGGCTGTTTGTGTTTGTGTAAACACACCAACCAACTTCAACACGTCAACAACTGCTAAATTCATACCATACCCTGTGCGTACGGTAGCGCCATTTTGGCGGGTTTTGGAACTGTTATTTACTGCTTAAAGTTGGACACTTTTTCAACTTACCCTCCATATGAGATAGTTTTCCTTACACTACCGTCCGTACCCTTGTCCAGATTCAAATAAAGATATAATATATTTTTTTACCTTTTGACCGGTCGTTTATAGACAATAAAATAAATAATAGTTTAAAAAAAACTAAAAACACGCTTTTTATGGAAAACCAAACTAAAAAATAGAAAATAAATTTTAATAAATTATTTTATTTTAAAAAAAGCGTGGGGTGCATGGTGTCAATAGTTATAAATATTTAATTGACAGATATGAGTAGAGTGATTATCATTTTGATAATATCTTAAAAAGCACACCACGCTTTTTTTAAAATAAAATAATTTATTAAAATTTATTTTCTATTTTTTAGTTTGGTTTTCCATAAAAAGCGTGTTTTTAGTTTTTTTAAACTATTATTTATTTTTTACTTTTTAGTTTGGTTATACCTATATCTATAAATATTATGTACATTTATTCTACCAGGGGCGCTTGTACAGTACCTTCCTAGTATATAATAGCTGTTTTTTCGGCAACTAATTTTGAACGACTTATGTTTTTTTTTTTTGTTTTTTTTTAATAATTTTATCAAATTAGTGTATTGTCATCGGTCCTCGATAAATCTACAAAGTTTGAACGAAATCTGGCCGTTTAAAGTGGGTCAAAATCGCGCCCAAAGAAGTCGGTTACAAACAAACATACAAACATACAGGTGAAGTTAATAAAAAGCTGGTAATAATGAAAACGTATCTAACACATCGGTTTTGGACCTGTTTTTTACTGCTTAGAGCTGGACAATTGGTCAACTTACCCTCCATATGAGATAGTTTTCCTTACACTACCCTCCATATCCTTGTTCAATGGGAATACGCATAAGATGATATTTAAACAAGGATCAAATTTATTTAATGTGCATCATCGTTTCTGATTCATGTTTCAATATTTTTTTATAATTTTATTTTGCTACAAGTTATTATTTTAAAAGTGCTATGAAACTAGAAAATTCATATATTTGAAAAATGACGCCTTTGGTCAGAGCGGACGACTAAACTCTCCACATGTTTGTTTGTATAGATAGACTCACTCTAAGCGCGACTTAAGTGGCAGGCGAATGTTTAATGCCTCCTCTACACAATCGGCCATGATCGGCACTCGTTGATCGTCTGTGATCGGCAACGTAATTGTCACGATCATAGTGCATGCATCCACACAATCGCCCGTGATCATTTATTGTCGGCAAGCGTTCAAGATGAACGTGGCGGAGCTGCAGCAGTGCAGCTACCATTAATTTGATTTCCGTACACAATCATTTTATGAATGTAGTTAAAAGAAAAGTTGCGAAAAAAAAATGGAAGAAGAGAAGATGGTGGTGTTTGAGCATTCATCGTAATAGGGAATAATAGTTATATGTTAAAAATTATATTAAAAGGAAGCCGTCAGTCAGATTCTCCTTTTACTATAGGAGATATAGATGTGATCATTCCTAAAATATCTTAAGCTGATATAAGGTATTACCAACATCATAATTTAGATTTGTTTTAAATATTAAAAAAAAATATTTGCTTTTATACATATTTTTATTTACATATTTTGTCTAGTTATGCGAACATAATAATTATGGATTCACAGTTCGAAGAATGCCTGGAGATAATAAATCTTAGTTTTAAATCTGCCTAGTCATTTAGTACCTTCAAAAAAAAATCCCTTTTAAAGAATATACATTCTAATAGCATTATAATACATTCATTTAAAAAATATACATTATAAAAAATATACAGTATAATACAATCAATAATAACACCCCTCTTTTTCGTCGGGGGTTAAAAAAACGCGGGCGACGTCCGCACAGTTCGCTGTCCTCCGGTGAATGTCTATGATCGGCGATCGTGTGGGCACGCGCTCGCAACTACAAGCGATTCCCTTTGATGTCTGTCCAAAAAACCGACAAGTCGCCGATCGCCGCAATCACGACGACGATATTACGGGCCATGATGGGCGACTACAGGTGAGTACCCCGTCCACACGATCGTGCTCGCGTGTAATCGCCCATCATGGCCGATTGTGAAGAGGCGCCATAAAGTTGGACACTTTTTCAACTTACCAGCTACACTAGTTTTTAGCTCTACCACAAAATATAAAGGTTACAGAAGGACGCGCCCCCGCCATCTTCAAAAATGATTACCTAAACTTGCCAGACTCTCTAGGGTTGCTATTGTATTGACTCTGTAGGTTTTATTTGTGATAATTAGAAATTTTATTGACACTGGTTGGAACTCTTTGCTATTTTTTTATAATTACATTTTACTGTTCGTCATGAAATGTCAATGTCTCTCATTTATTCATTTAGACAACACGTGACAGTCGAGACTGAAGTCTGCTTGAAACGACTTGAGAATGCTTATAAACGTAATATCAATGTATGTGTGAGTAAAATGGCGGTTTGTTCTGAGTGGTCTCTCTGCTCGGGCGCGCCGCAGCCTAAAGCCGGGTCCAGACGGGTGTAACGTGTAATGTAATCCACCGTGTAATATAACACGAATTCTATGTGTGGACGGCACTACGAGCATTACATGTAACGCTCCACACGTAGAATTCGTGTTACATTACACGGTAGATTACATTACACGTTACACCCGTCTGGATCCGGCTTTACGTACTTTGTGGCTCTACCGGTCTACCCTCTATAGTTTTGTGATTGCCCCCCAGGCTCAGCGGTGACGTGCATCGCGTGCGACGTGCGCTGGGCGTGCGTGTCGTGCGCAGACGGCTCACTCCACGTGTGGGCTCTGGCCCGGCATACAGCACAGCGCGCGTTGCCGCCTATCGGTAAGCGAGACTTCCACATGTAAATGTAATCTTCCGACCGAATTTCGGTCACGGCGGCTTCAATGGACATCAGCCAAGTACGCCCTCTTCTCTCAATCTCATGTTTCGGTGGGACGGCAATCAGACACGACCGGAGAGAGATCAGGCGCAGTACCAACGGCTTTACGTGCTTTCCGAGGCACGGGGGTATTACACCGCCAACTGCCAAACTCCGGGCTTCCAAACTCTGGAATTTGACCCAGGACGCCAGCTCCGAAGTCGCGCTTTCGACCATGAGATTAATTAGGCAGTCGAAATAATAAAAATACTTGGATAACCATAGTGAATCGCATTTAAACACTCAATGCTATTCCTCCTCTCTCCTACAGGAAGTTACCCGGGGGTATTACACCGCCAACTTCCAAACTCCGGGCTGTTACTGAGAAATTTTTAATAGAAAGATCTAATAACACTTTGCCCGACCTGGTAATCGAACCCAGGACCCCACGCTCAGCAGTCGCGCTTGCGACCACAAGACCAACGGGGCAGTCGGGGCTTCCACATACAGTACGGCCGAAGTATCTTGGCGGTACTGAAGTTAGCCGATTAGCTGCGCAATGGATCTTTTAGGAACCACATTGTCTACTGCGCAGCTAATTAGATAAAGGATCGCTAAGATACGTCGGCCGTACTGTAGTACTGTACATCATGATACTCAATTCTTTATTGCATTCCACAATGTAGATTTAGGTGGTAAACATTTGCCATAAGAAACAATCATGGACCCTGTCGGGTACACCAAAAGAAAGATAATAATATGTAGAGACGAGGACTTCTCATTTAAAAATCTTATAATCTGACTTTATTTAAACACATTTTCGCTTATTTTATACTTACTATTTTCTCGGGTGGATCGAATGATTTAATTCCACTACTAATTCTAAGGATTACTACTTCTAATTTTTAAGGATTTATCATTTAACAATTCGTTGACGCTGTAATAACATTTGCTTATTAATAGCTTTTATTTGTTTGTGAATAGATGGAGTGTTTTTTTCTTCTTTTATTGATTCGGGTAACATATTGTATATTTTTATTGACATTACCTTGCTTGTTGAATGTATTTTTAGGCGAGATGTTAATAGGTTGAGTCGTGTTTTGTAACGGTTTGTAATCATCATATCTGCCGTCGACTGCTGTACGTACGCCTAGGCGACACCTAAATGTAATGCATTATGCATCAAGCGTGTTAAGAGTGTGGCGTCTTGTTTAGGCATTACATTTGGGTGTTTTATAGTGCAGGATTTACTATGTAAAGGTTTCATTTGAATATGATTATTATTTGTATACTCTTAATGTTAATATTCGTATAAAACGCTTTTGTACATATGATTATTTGAACATTATTACATTATTCCTTTCTTTTTTATACTGAGGGTTATGATAAATATATAAAATCACTTAGAACCCGACAGCTGTCATTCGTAAATCTTTGAAGAATAATTTATTGATTGATTTATTTATCCACATACTTACATCTCCCATTACAGCTAACCAATGCAGTAAATGCAGCTTAATTAATACTTAACTTACTTGTTGTTTATAACTAATACGTATAACTAATTACAAACAAAGCATTCCTTGATGAATGAGTTTAGTCAGACGCCAGAAAGTTTGGCAACCAATCTCACTGAGGAGGATTGTGTTACCATGTAACTGGATTGTGGAGATCGAAGTCAAAGTCAAATCATTTATTTCAATTGGACCATTAAAACGCACTCTTGAACGTCATATTAGAAAATTAGTCAAGCACTCGCTCCATGTAAAATATTGATATCCGATTAGACTGGAAGCTGATCTCAAAGCAGTAGTAGTAGTCTAGGCAAATGATGATTTGAATTTGAACATTAATTTCATTTAAATAAGGTCATATTTTACTGCTTGTTTAGCAAAGTCTCTATCCCCACAAATCCATTCTCCTCCATATAAAACTTCCTATTGGAAGGATCAACAGTTTCAATTCTGTTTTCTTGTAAATGATGATCAATAATGCCTTTTAATGGTCTAACTGAAATGAATAATTGGAAATTATTGGAATTTGAATTCACTGCCCGCCTCTCTATACCCCGATACGTATAATATGGGTATCTTCTAAACGATTGCTAGAACGGCGTAGCAGCATGTATTGCACACTAGTACAATACAATGGTCAGTTTGTGTGCATCAGAAAAAAAATATGCACGAAATAAGCACGAATCATTGAAATTGATCGGCAAACGACAGCGCGCGATGTTTTACAGTGCTTTTTAAAATAATTGTCTAAAATAAATAAGCTCCTATAACGGACTAAAAAATATTCTGTATATTAAGCATAACATTTACTTTCATAAAATAAATAAATCAGTTATATTTTTATTCAAATACTGGTGAAAAAAAATTGTCAAAGTGAACCGATTTTCTACTTTTTCAACATTGTTTTTTAATACATAATAGTAATATTTTCGTAATTTTGGCTCTGTAGCTGTCTTTATGACTGTATATACTGTTGGAAAAACGCATAAAACATAATATTTTGGCATATTGTAATGGTTGTATTTGTCCTGAAAGTTAACTCTGACGTCTATTTTCGTAAAACGATATGAAAGAATTGTCTTCGCTCTAATAAACCATAATTAAAAATTACACTTTTACTCTGTAGCTGTCTAAATCAAGACTAAATCTTTCTAAAACTGTAAATTGTCTTTAAATAATCTGCTCACATAATTACGATATTGCTCTGGGCAAAACGCAAAAACATGAAATTTTCGTCACGAATCGAATACGCGCTTGTCAGAATAATAGGTATAATTGACAACATTAAAAAGCAATTAATAGCTCTATATTAAATACACATACTTATATACTCAAAGAATATTATTATTTTAGAACAGAATAGTGAAATGAAAATACTTTGTTTAGGAATCATATATTTTATTGTAATATTTCAGACTCAAAATCATTTATTTCAATTCAACCTTTTACAGGTACTTTTGAATTGTCAGAGTCAGTCAGAAAGTTGAATGTAGTTGCTCGTTCCAAAGAGTAGATTTCTATGGAGAAGAACGAGCAAGAAACTCCATGAACACTCTTTTAATATCAGTAATATTTTACAAATTTAGGTTACATCATTCATGTCGTAACAACTAGGTACATATAATTTAATATTAAAATTATACATATACATAGCCTTTCATAGTTATCATCATAGTTATACTTATCTTATTATTTTCTTCGAGAGCTCCGTACCGATCAACGTTTCGATCAAAAGTGTTTCAATGAAGTCGGAACACTCGCTTTTATAAGCGGCGATAAACAAGTATGATTCATGGGAGAAGAACGATGACAAGCAAATGTGATTCATACTTATTTGCTATCCAAAGTTTAAACACACTTTATTCTATTTAAAATGATGTTTTTTACTATACTTCTACTGCATTTAATCAGAAATTAATTATTACTTTATATTACAACACGAATTACGTTGTTATATATTAATTACATCGGTATAAATCTAACACGCTCTTAAGATCAGGTGAGTTGCGGCCAAACGCAAGAATATAAAAAAAAACTGAAAAGAAGGGATAAAACGCATGTGACCAAAAGAGTTATGATGTGGATAAATGTGGATAAGTGGAGAGGAAGAGGAAAGCCGAAGAAAAGATGGGTGGATTGTGTGAAGAATGATATGAAACAGAAGAGAGTCAGTAAAAGAATGACGGTTGACAGAACGGGATAGAAGAAAAAAAAAAACGTGTTGCGCCGACCCAAAGTAACATGGGATAATGGCAGGAAGATGATGATAATAGGGAACATTACGCGAAACTCCGCGCAGAGGGCGCCACTAGCACAAACCGCCATGGAGCATAACCACGTTTTCTTGTTATATTATGTTATTAATTGTAATAACCAGGTATTTTGAGAAAATATATCAAAGTTTTAATTAATCTTAGTTACCTAACTGTACTTTAACTATATTATGGCATCCTACGGCCATTTGAAAGTGAATTCTAGGTTATGCTCACAATAAAATCATATTTGGTTGTCTTACATGATAAAAGTGATTGTTATTCTGTTAATGCTACTATGTCAATTGAATACTTTCCAATTTCAATGAAATCTTCGAATTTAAAATGTGCTGTACATATTTTAGAGTGTTTTTTAGCTCGAAAGTCTTTAGTACGTGTTGCTGCTCCCCATAGTTTTCGAACATTTTCTTCTTTTGGAAATGAATGATTCCCTTCATTCCGACTCGTCGGAAAATTGTTTACTGTTTACGCTAGTGCTGCACTCTGACGTCAGAACTTTGCAGTATTATCCCATATTGATATAAATAATTTGACTTCTTTGGCTTTAGATTGTCCACACGACTGAAGTAAAACTTCTTTAGCTCCATCCTTATGTATGTATCCGTTTGCAACTGGCTATGAGAGAAAGAGAGAAAGAAAATGTGTGCTTGCACCTCTCTCTCTTGCCCCTATAGTAATATACGAAACGTAACTCTCTCTCTCTTTCTATGTTCACTGACTAATATCTCCCTCTCAACTGCCGTTCGCCTCGCCCGATCACACTTTTCCTAACGCTCTCGTCACGCATTCACCCATTTTCTCCAAGTCAAGCTTGCGTAAAGAAGTTTTACTTCAGAAATAATTTAGTTTTTTTTTTCTTTTCCACAGCGTTAATGTCTCAAGCTGCCAAGCTGACATTGTCAGGCGACACTCTGGCCGTGGTGAGCACGTCAGCTGAGCTAGCTATGTGGGAGCTCAGCACCGCCACCTGCGTCATACGACCGCTCTGCTTCAGGGCGCTGCTGTCGCCCGGCGGTAAGAATGACTATCACTAGGGTTGCTTACGCACCTGTCGGGGGAGCGGTGAACGCATTTCTTTCTTTTTTCTTTTTTTAAATGGGACATGCCCGCCACACTACTCCCAAACCACTGCAACTCCCTGAAAGTCAGAATCAACAGTGGCGACCACTAGAAAAGCGTCGGGACACTGAAGCTCGACGAGTCCCGGAGAAACATTACAACTGTCTTGGATCCCGCAACGAAATTCCCTTACCTTTGGTCGTATTGGCCTAGTTCTGTTCTGTCTCCTGCTTGATTTGGAGGGAAGTGGAAAATATGATTTTCTTACTCTTCCGCTGTATTTTTATGATTTATTTCGTTGCGGGATCCAAGACGACGGTGAATACTAACGCGAATCCCGCACCCCCAGCCATAGGCAGAGGTGGAATACCCACCCCCGTCACGATGGAGGAAGTCAATAAGAATTTCAACTGCGCAAAAAAAAAAGTTTGCTTACGCCAAGCTGCTCTTAGAGGGCCACCGAACTATAACGTAAACAATATTAGCACGGTCAAAATCCTATTTTATAGACGTTGCGTTACGACTGTTACGAGTGTTTTGTTGATATATATTACCGTGGCATCACTTTGGGCCCTATCAGAATATCAGCGCTGTGACATTTTTAAATGTTACAGCACAATGCTGAGATAGGGGCCTTTTGGCATCGTACAGGACCGATTCGTTTCTTATTTTTTATTTTGTAATAATACTTTAAACCTTGTTGTTATTTGTGTGTTTCGTCCTGTGCGGGCTAATAAACGCTTTTTCTTTCTTTCTTTCTTTCTTTCTTTCTTTCATATTATCTACTATATAAAAATAAGTCGGGTTTTCCTTCCTGACGCTATAACTCCAGAACGCACGAACCGTTTTCCACGGTTTTGCATTCGTTGGAAAGGTCTCGGGCTCCGTGAGGTTTATAGCTATTCAGGAAAGGGTAGGTGTAGGTAAATAGGCAGGTAAGTAGGTAGATCGGGACAGGACAACGTCTGTCGGGTCAGCTAGTTATCATATAAAATGAATGATAGTAACGGACGATTACAAAAGACGCTCTGTTGAATGCCAAGCTCCAGGTGTGTGGCTGGTGGTCTTGACTAGTGAATAAAACTGCGTAGACTTCTAGTAAAACTGTATATTGTACTTAGGTACTGATTATTATAACGAGATGACCGTGTGCGCACGCTAAAGGTGTCGGCGAGCGAGTGGCTACCGCGGTCCGACATTCGCGGTGGGGCGTACGAAGATACGGTAGCCCGATGTGACGCCAGGAACACGCTCGGTAAACGCGTTGCATCTTTCTAGGGGAAAAAAAGGTTCTTATAGAAAGACTGATGCTTTAAGACGTAAATAATAATTTTGTAGTGAAATCTTCGTCACATTTTGAGGATCATGAACATTATTGAGAATGAAGAGCAAGCTATTTCATTATTTATGCCACATATAAACAACTGAACACAGTCTGGAGTGCTTAGTGGCTTTAAAGTTTTTACGACGTACAGATGCTTTCGAAGCTTATGTATGGTATTTAGGAAATAAATGAATCCCCAACATTTTTACATCCAAATGCACAACACTGGTGCATATTTATTACTTTCTCAATATAATTTAAGTTTGATGCACAGATAAAAAGTATTATCATGTCAATGTCACTTTGTTCACGTTATAGTTCGGTGGGGCCCATAGCGGAAAAGTTTGGCAGTAAGATTCCTAATTAAATAACAAGATACATCGTACTATTAACCTGTTGACCGCCACAGTAATGTATAGATGACAAACCAATGTGCCCAGCACGCCACGGTCACGACTATAGTTCGCGTCAAATAACTTTGCCGCTCTGAAACTAGGCTTTCGGAACGACCGCGCAGGTACTATCGCGTAAAAAAGTTTTCGCTTACGAAAAAATATTTTAAGTGTATACGTAAGTTTAAATATATTATCTAAAATTAAAATAGGTACCCTTATTTCATTTTGATGTACCTAAAAAAAGAAGAACGAAGAAAAAAATATTTTTCTGCATATAATTCACCACATTATGAATTATTTTTCTCGCCTGACGGCGTAAAACTGTGCTGCGTTTCGGCATTTCTTTCACAAAACTTAAAGTATAACGTCAACAGTAACAATAACAAGGGAAACGCAACAATAACAAATAACAATAAACATCAAACTAAAACCGCGTAACACTTTTGGCATCGACAGTCTACCGTAATGTGCGAGCGGGACACATGTAAGCATCGGACGTATACGGGCGACTGAGACGGAAACACAACGCTGTTGCCCAACCCTTGCTTCGCTAACCGCGCATGCGCGCTGCTGTTTTATTCCTAGATTAACTACTGCGCAGTGATTTGTTGCCTACTTCAGAGCGGCAAAGTTATTTGACGCGAACTGTACATGAGAGAGATGACAGACGAATCACTACTCAATGGTATTACGTTTAGAAACGTAATTCCATAGAATAGTAATGGAAGAAACGTCGCTTGGAGCCGAGGGCACGATTTTTTGGCTGTCAAT
Source organism: Charanyca ferruginea (assembly GCA_947361185.1). NCBI lineage: Eukaryota > Metazoa > Arthropoda > Insecta > Lepidoptera > Noctuidae > Charanyca > Charanyca ferruginea. The sequence goes on along the minus strand of OX376064.1, from coordinate 24,616,111 downwards.
AGGTTAACAGAATTTTGGCTTTGGAACTTTCTTTAGAATCCCAGATAATCTGTTCTGTTCACTATCATTAATACGTGTTGTAAATTAAAGTTCGTTCTATGTTTGTTCGGGCTAATTTCCGGAAATACTGGTTCAATTCTTTCAAATTAGTTCGCTTATTAGTGCGTTTGAAAATAAATGTGAAGTGTCAGATTTGTTTACTTTTTTATTTCTAGTATTTTAAGTAGATGGAAAGGCGTTCGTTCTCATAAATAATGTCCAATTCCTTTTTTGTTTCTTTTTATCGCTCTTTTTAATTTGAAACAGATATCATAAAAACATATTTCATTTGTATAAAAACCGTAAAACCGCTAAAAGTATTGCCGTGTGTCATAGGATATGTTTTATGGTATATTTGGCAGAAGCTAGTAAAATATAGCCTATACTAGCTTTTATCCGCGACTTCGTTCGCGTGAATGTCGGTCATTAAAACTCTCCTTCCCCATGATTCAAGCTTTATTGGAACGAAGTTCCTTATCGCGCGTTGTGAAAGGGGGCTAGACGGAAAAAAATCTTACGAAAAGTTGTCACGACATTTGACATTTCGTCATTCATTTGATTTAGGAGCCATCTATTAACGTTATTGGCGCAACTGTGCTCTTCGAGATCGAATTACGAACGGCCAATAGATGGCGCAGAAATAATTTATTGGTCTTTCTATCTAAATAACTACGCATTGTACTAACATGTTAGAAAATGTTAATCTTTAAAATTACTTACTTACAATGTAAGCAGCCATAATAACTTTTCATTCCTCGCTTTTTTTTTGCCCTGGCTTAAAGCCACTTAAATTCACTTTAACGCATCACATTAATTAGTGAAGGAATTGTAATAAAATTCCTTCACTAATTAATCGAAAGGAACTTCGTTCCATCCGGGTGTCCCTTGACACCTCTCAAGTTTTTTTTTTATTTATTTATTTTTACATCATCACCACTACCGCTGCTGCTGCAGCTGTGCCGTTTACTCATGAAAACGTAACAGACACACAGAATAACGTAACTTTTTATCAGCGAATTATTTTTTAGATGCAGTCCAGTGTTTTCGGTGATTTGCGCGTTCATACAAACAAATATTATAATATTGGGGTAGATTATTATCATATTAATATTTTAACAGTGACGGTGACAAACTGCTCTCTTCTGGATGACGGCAACCCCATGATCGCATTGAGTAACGGCAAGAGCTACATCTACAGTAAAGGACTGTGTGCATGGTATGTTACTTATTTTTTTGTACATTAATATGTCAATAAGTACTGTATAGGTCGCATGCATCATCAATATCGTCATCATCATGTCAACCCGCTAGAGATAGACGCCGCACTGTTAGGCATAGTAATCCCCCCAAAGGGGGGTTTATCCGTATTCGCCATGCTTGGCCATGGTTGCATGCATATGCATGTAAAGGTTTCATACATATGGCAGGCTGGTCGAAGGCATTGACCAAATGTTTCGTCTAAACATTCTGGTTTTGTTCTAGACACTTTTCGAATGTAGAAGCGTTAGTCTCATTGTTTACCCTAGCGCCGTCAGTGACCGACGAGTTCTTTTGATAGTACAAAAGTGCTCTATTGCTTTGCCGTATGTAATAGGGTAGATGACACCACTAATTAATTGACATTCTTTTTATGAGCTGTCAAAACAGGATTTCCCATAGATTTTGTATGACAATAGTAAAATGTGACGTCACTATTATGTAATCTCAATTGACTAACTATTTATTGATTTTTAATCAACTACAAATGTAAATTTACAGTTAATTGAAAATTAACCGGGTTTCAGAGCTAAAGTTTTTTAGAGAAGTACTGTCTTGGAATTATTTGTTAATGGTGTATCTACCCAATTCCAAGAACCTCCGACCACTAGAATAGAAAACCCTACGAGAAAACGTGCATGGATCCAGTACCGTAAGGGCTCAGCAGGTTTGAGCTCTTACAGCTAGCAGCTTAGTTCTAGTAGATTTTAGGAACATTCGCATTCCAATCTCAATCTTTCGAAAATGCCTCTTATTTTTACCCGACTACGGCAAAGCCAAAGGAGGGTTATGATTTTGACAAGCTATGTATGTATGTATGTATGTACGTATGTTCATCTGTTCGCTCATAGCTCCTAAACTACTTATCAGAACTGAACAAATGAGGTAGCGTTAGAAGCGTCTTTATTGTCCGCTGGTTATAGGCTATATGACGTGTCACGGAATCCAATGTAGCGCACTCTGGCGGACAAAAAACCAAGATAAAAAAAAAATATGAAGACAAGCATATCGTGTTTGGTATCATTGGAAAGGGGTTCAATAGTACCTTTCAAATATATAATATTTAGTTGTGACTTATCACAAATTATTTAAAAAAAGGAAAGATAAAAAAAAAATATGATACACACACAGTGTTTGGTATCATTGGAAAGGGGTTCACTAGTACCTTTCAAATATATAATACTTAGCTGTGACTTGTCACAAATGATTAAAAAAAACTACTACTGGTATTTAAACTCCAAAATGGTTTAAATAAAAAAATAAAGTTTGTACCTATGTCTTGATTTCTGTGTGAAATATTTTCTTGTTTCGTACTTTTTAGATCACTTTTTGTTGTGGTCGGGTTTTAGTTTTTAAACTTTATAATTTTAAGATTTCAAACGAGTTTTGGCCGGTCTTGCACTTTTGGTTCCACTGTCCATTAAAGCCTTTTTACACGATGCATTGATTGATTGATAATGAACTAACAAGAACAGAAATAGAGTTGAAAATTTCGTAACTGTGTAAAACGTAACAAAGACTGCGCGGAATTATACAATTTTCAACTCTTTTTATGTTTTTATTTAAATTATCAAATGATAAATGCTTTAACACGTTTTCATTTTAATAGCGCTAACGGTAATGATCATCATTTTCACCTTTCAACTTAAACCTTTAAATTATGTGCATTAGAATAATTTGTTAAAATAGCAAGATAAAAAAGGTAATGGGGGGCCAAGTCTGCTATTTTTATAATTTCGTCATTCCAACACGATCCCATTGTTATTTTGCTAAAAGTTCGTAATCTGCTAAATTCATAATGGTCGATACTGACTGCACAATGACGTTCTAATGGTAGGTCACTGATCAATGGAACTGTCAAAATTTTAGCAGATTACCGCCTGTCAGTCATTCAGTTGTCATTTTGTACGAGATTACCATTCTGACATATATCATTTCTTTCACTGGCGTGTCAGTGGTTGACCATTGGAAAGTCATAATGACGCCATTCTTCTTCTTCTTCTTCGCCATTATACTAGCAGATTACCAAACTTGTCAAAATCAACAAGTATGAAATCAATGATAGACCATTCTGACACTATTGTAATAGCAGACTTGAGGCCCTGGTGGCTTGCAGGCGGCGCACTGACAGTTAACGTTTGAATTTTTCAACCGTTCCCGCATCAGAGCGGTGCTGTGAATTGTTTGAATTGTTGTTTTTTTTTTGTAATGACATCTCCAGGTCCACCTAGGAAGTTGTCGGCTGCTTAACCGAATTTTCCTATGGTGCTTTAAAAGTGAATTTAGGCCCAGGGTCAAAAAACTTATAAACTAAGCGACTACACGCTAAAGGCACCCCCTGTGTTCGCCTTGGCTTAGGGCGTCGCTGGGGGTGGGCAGCAAAGGGACAAGCTGGATCGAATTTTCTTATTTAGGGACAAACTCAAATCATTTATTTCAAATAAACCATTTAGAATTGTCAAGGAGTCAGTCAGACAGAAAGTTGACGCTAGTTGCTCGTTCTAAACAGTAGGTTTCTATGGAGAAGAACGAGCAAGAAACTCCATGAACACTCTTTTAAAATCTTTATAATAAATATATAAATTTAGGTTACATCACTCATGTTGAATTTTCGGGACACAAATTAATTTGTGGACGAATTTAAAGCTACAGGCTCAGCGGCGCGAGCTGGCACGAGCAAGGGTCGGGGAGGGGACGTACGGGGTCGTCGCTGGGCCTCGGCACAGGACGGAATGAAGCTGTGATTGCTATTTTATTGTTGTCTTCTCCCTCCCACAGGGTGGTGTGGGCAGACGCGTGCGACCCGGTGTGGCGCTACAGTGGCGCCGCCACTAACACTCGTGTGCCGCGCGCCCCACTCTACCCGCTCGCCAGGATGAACAAGAACAGACCCAACTCCTTCGCTAACAGGTAATCATACAGCAACACGCGAGTGCCGCGCGCCCCACTCTACCCGCTCGCCAGGATGAACAAGAACCAAGACCGTCTGACCAATAGAATCAAGATAAAAAGATTTTACCCATGACAGTTAAGAGTTGACCTCCCGCTGTCAGTAGAGATAGGTCAACTCTTAACTAAAGTTCACGAACATGACACGTGGATCAGCATCATTCAGCGCAACCATTTTGAAAGGAGCTAAATGATCAATGGCCGAATAACCATTCATCATCTGCTCAGCCTTTTCCCAACTATGTTGGGGTCGACTTCCAGTCTAACCGGTTGCAGCTGAATACCAGTGCTTTACATGGAGCGACTGCCTATCGGACTTCCACAATACAGTTACTGGGTAACACGATACCTCTTGGCAAGACTGGTTGTCTCACTTTCTGGCTTCTGACTACCCATAACGACTGCCAAAGATCTATGAATGACAGCCGCGCGCGCGCTTTGTATGCTTTCCGAGCAAAATTTAAAGCTAATATATGTACGCACGGCTACAGATCAAGCTATACATTTCCAGTTTAAGCTGACCTCTCATTGTAAGGAAATTCTATACAAGGCGAGATCAGCTTATACTGGAAATGTATAGCTTGATGTGGAGCCGTGTGTTAACAGCAAAGGTAGATGATTAAAATGAGAAATTCAATAGTAATTTACTAACACTAATTTATATAATTTATTACTAGTTTATTTATTAGAAGTATGTGATTATCACACACATACTTTTGAATCACTTCGATGCCACACAGTTCTGACGCGAACTCCGTTCATTAGTATTGAGTTTCTGATTTTGATCATTTACTTTTGCTGTTGACGATTGATGTTTTTGTCACGATGTCATTCCACCTTGTATGTTAATGAAGCGTGTTTTATTTGACAGTAGCTACAGCGCAGGCGCAGCTCGCAGTTGGCTGGAGGCGCAAGTGGCGTCGTGCTTACATCTGCGACTCGCTAAAGACTACCGACACTGGATCACTGCACTGTTCACACATCTCGTCAATCATGGTAAGTACTAACAATTATCCTGTATAATTCCCTATTGTCCAGTAAATAGTACGACATACTGCAGGGGGTGATAGCTTGGGTCAATACCTACCAAAACAACGCAATATATGTTCAGCTAAATCTTATGGATAGTTCGCGTATTCAACAAAACCAGTTTCTCTGGAACTAAAATAGCATTTTTTTCAATGGAAAAACTAATTTGACATCTCTAACTTAGTCATTGGTCTGTCGCCGTCTTTTTCTTCACCTCCCTGGTAGTAAGAGATGACAAATGCCCAATTTTAATTTGGTTTGTGAACAAGGGAATCGGCATCATTATCTTTTTGATAACTGTTCCTAAAGTTTGAATTCGGTATATTCAGGCCAAAAGAAAACGTCGTCATAGAAACCTTGTAATGGAGATTCTAAATTACGAACATTTTAACCAAAAAATTGTTAGGCTTTTTCAAAAACTCAGTGTTCTTGACCTACTTTTTAATCCGGGACTTCGTCTGCATCCGCGATAACTGACATTCACACGGGCCAAATCGCGGACTCGTTATAAATAAAGAACATATTTTTCATGTTTTATATTTTTTGCTGGAACAAGTTTTGTGAAATCTCTGCGCGCCAATTTTCGTGCGATATATGGGTAGTCAAAAATCCGAGTCTGATAACCAGTTTTAATCTTAACTTAAATCCTAATTCTCAATAGAACCTCTGATAACGTTGTATTGAAAATGCCACCCCGCTTAACGACCCTTATTGGGTAACACGATACCCCATGGTAAAGCCAAATTCACACACACGAGACGGAGTTCAGATTCTCACGCTTCTGACTGTATGTAACGACTGTCATAGATCTACGAATGACAGCTGGGACAAACGGCTTTACATGTTTTCCGAGGCACGAAGGGTCTCGATATAATATGGCTGATCACCCATCCTCGAACCGACCGCGGCGAGCGTAACTTAACCGTAACATGCCACTTATTTAGCCATGACTGCTGCCTGTATCAAATGTGACAAAGACATTTACCTTCTTCAGGCACAGAAGACCAGTTGCGGTCAATATTAGATGACATGTTGGGACCAAGTCACTGCACCTCAACGCCCAAGAAATGGCAGGCGACAATATTGGTGAGACAATTTAGTTATGTAACTTTTTTCTTCCAACATACTTCTATATACCAAGTATATTACTACCTTTATATACTACCTTTTTCTCCGTTTTTTGTGCAATCTACAATTTATAGTTTGATGTTTATAAATTGTTGGTTTTTGTGGTAATTATGTAGGTACATTTGAAATTACTGTTTCTTTGTAATTTTTATTTGTCAGCTTTTTGCTGTCCATTGCTAAATGTAGGCCTCTCCTAAAGATTGCCAACTAATCCGGCCTTTCCAGTCCATTAGTCTTTTCTTTGTAAAAGTAATTATTCTTAATTGTGTTTTTAATTTAAGTTCTTAAATAATCTTATGTCAGTATTTTTTTTTTATGTGTTACCTTATTTCTGGACAAGTTGGTTGGGCTGATTGATTGGTTTTATAAGAGAACACCATAGAAACCTTCTGTTTGGAACATGCAACTATCATCAACTTTCTGATTGACTGACAATTCAAAAGTATAAATTATTTAAGTTCGTATTTTGAAAAGGTCGAGCCGTTATTTATGATAAATAAAAATATTTTAAATACTTTTTGCAACACTGATAAAAATGACGTTGTCAAAATTGTGACAGTTGATGAAAGGCGTGGGAAATAGCGTTATGGCATTTTTTTATTTATTGGTATTCTTCCAGGGTATAAAGAAACACGATCTTCTAGAAGAGATGCTCTCACTCCTCATCCGTCAGTTACGCTGGCAGAGAATGTACGCAGAATACAACGACCAATTGACAGACATGAAGACGAATGTCGCCTTCGTCAACGGTCACTGACGACGAAGTGCGAAAGGGAAGGAGATATAGTAGGTAGGATATATATTAAGAGTTAAAGGGAGAAAGAAGATCTCGATTGTTGTATCAATAATGTGATTAGGTGTTCACGAAATTATTTTTTTTATCAAAATGATCGTAACTGTTGTCAAAATTTGGATTCTGAATTTTCGATATGTATATGGTCTGATTTTTAAACGTAGTTAAAGAATATAGCGGTATATCTTTTATTTTTATTTATTTTATGATTTTGTAGCACTCTGTGAGTGTAACTTTTTGAGATTTTAGCGATTGCGATGATTTATTAATTTGACATTATGAAATTGAATAAAAATTAATAAGGTTTTCACTACAAAAAAAATAATGTATTATATTTTTCGGACTTTTAAAAATCCATAGATTGATAGTACAATTAAATGATATTATGTAAATCAATAGAACCTGTCTAATGCCGCCTTGCTTAACTATACTTTTTAGTTCAAGTAAAGGCAGTGTTCTGGAGTTGCCCATAGAAAAACACGGTTCATCTATATCTTACAAATTAGATGAAACAACTAAATTGAATTCGTGTAAATCATTAATTCTCAGCCATAAACTGGAATTTATGGACCTTTTAATCAAAGTGTAAATTTAGTTGAACCGTGTAGTATGACCATCTTAATAGCCACATGCGGTCTAAAAATTAGGTGAACTGTTAAAATATACGTGTTTACAAAATATGTCGTATGCTAAATACGTAAGGTTGAAAGTTCGATGTCAGCACGACCATGCGTGTTGACCTAATAAAGGCTATCGTGCTGGCATTTACCGCAAGAGGCGCTAGAGATATTACAAAATGTATTATTAGAAGGCATGTGTTGTGATTGGTAATATAATTTAAGGTGTTCCATAACTTGGAGCATTTGCCTGTAATGTAACGTTACAGAGTCGAGCATTACATCAGTGAGGGAGCAGAACCGAGCGTTACAGTGCGCAACCTGTAATGTAACAGATTCGAGCAAACACACACATAAATACATACACACACATACACAACACATCACGTTTACATTGGTGAAGGAAGAGTATTACAGTGCGCAACTTAATAATAATAATAATATGTGGGGACATTTCACACACGGCCACCTAACCCCAAACTAGGGAGACCCTGTACTATGGGTGTCAGACCGCTGATAAACATACACAAATACATTTTTAAATACATACATATATAGATAAACAACATCCAGACACAGGGCAAACACAAGTGCTCATCACACAAATGTTTACCCTGGGCGGGAATCGAACCCGCAACACGCTGCGCAGCAGTCGATCGCTCAGCCACTGCGCCAACCGTGTCGTCAAACTTGATGATACAATGTGTAATATTTTGATACAACTTGTAACATTTTTGTAGTGATGTATTTGGATAAGGGTACGATGGGACTGGCATACGCTATGCGTAAAAGTCCCTAAAATAAATCCAGAATAAAAAAAAATTGTAACACCAATGCGCACCACTTGTAATTGAGCGTGTCATTTCGGAATCGACTAAATGCTCAAAATCGAATCGTAATGTTACATTACAGGCGAATGGTCGACAGTCAGGGAGGCAGTATTGTAATGTCATGCTCAAAATCGAATCTAAAATATTACATTAGCAAATGTTCGTCAAGTTAGGGAGGCAGTATTGTATTGAATCTAAAATGTTACATTACAGGCGAACGCTTCAGGTGAGGAAGCACCTTTAGATTTGTTTTAAGAAAAATTCTAATCAATCAAATATAATTGAAGACTTATGTTGTAATTAAGTTAATACACTGCCTTAGTCCAATGTTAGGACATTAAGCTAGCTTTGTATTAAAATTATTTTGAAACGTGTAGGTAGGTATGTGGTCCCGTTGGACCCTTTATTACAGTGGCCATTCGGCGGCCGTCTTTATTTGTGGAAGGTTGTGGGCTCGAGTAATGAGTACCTAAATTAAATATTCTTGGTATGTGCGAGTGAGATAGACCTAGACCAGGGGTCGGCAATCTTTTGAAACGGAAAAACCAATAGTTACCATTCACAAAATTGACCAGTTTTTAAAGAGCCACTCTCAGATTATGAAACAAAAGGCAGATAGATCGCGCGGAACACTAAGAGTGGAGCCAAAAAAGCAAATACAAACTCAAAAGCGAATACCTACAATCTCGTAATTGCATTCGCCTTTGAATTTGTATTTTTATTTGTTTTTATTAACGATGCGGCGTTTCGTGCTATAGTGACTCGTGTCAGTACAGCACGAATCGTGTTGTAGGTATTCGTCTTTGAATTTGTATTTGCTTTTTTGACTTCACTCTCAATGTTCCGCGTAGTGTATCTGCCTTTTCTTTCATAATCTGAGGAGCCACTATAATATTCAATAAATAAAACATTATTTTCTATATTTGCTTATATTATGATTGTGAAAACCGTTAGTTCATTATCTTTCTCGTGAAACGAAATTAAATCCGAATGGGATTTCATACAGTGTGATTTGTAGCAGACAATGTGAAGAAAAGTAGCATGTTCAGTAAATGAAATTAGTTTCATATGATCGATTCCACGATTTTTGCTTAAGGAACTGAAGAGCCGCAACTTGACATCGAAAGAGCCCGCAGGTTGCCGACCCCAGACGTACGTAACCACAGATATAGAAAGACCTAGATAACGCAAGAGCAACTACTTCGCGTGCCTAGTTTCGTGCCTAGCTTACGTACAAAAATCGTAAGTAAAAAAAATAAAGTAAACGTTTCCTTCCATCGGTAAGACATTTTGTGATTAATATTATGCGTAATTAATTTAAAAAACAATTATTTTTAATCTAATACCCTCAGTAATACCTGGTAATACCAAATTTAAGAAAAACGAAACATTGTGACGTTGTAATAGGTTGTCAAGAAGTGGCACGCTTGGTTTTCATACAGATCGTGATACTTGCGTTATCTAGGGTCTATTATATATCTGTGTACGTAACGTTATTGGTCATCGCTCATTATAACAGCTTCGCCTCGACATATCCGACCGTTAGCTGTCACCGCGTCGCTTGCGAGCCATCACCTTTTATCTTGTCATTACATTTACTATTTTAACGCAATGATTAAAAGTTCTAACTTGTATGACAAATTATTTGCTGTGTCAAAGTCTTGCTGTTAGTGATGTGATGACCTTTATTTGGTCGATTTTTTAATTGAAAATACCTGTATCGCACGTAATATTTATTACGCTATAGGATAGTCGACATTTCGATTAAAAATTCGATCTATTTACGTTAACGCGTTCGTGCTAAGCCCTGTGGACAATAAAATAAGAGCTAACACTATCTTGTGACGTGAAACGGAGTAATGAAGATGAAAACAGTTTCATCTAAAAATGTCGATGAAAACAGTTTCATCTAAAAATGTCGATGAAGACTGTTTCATCTAAAAATGTCGATGAAAACTGTTTCATCGAAAAATGACGATGAAAACAGTTTCATCGAAAAATTTCGATGATAACAGTTTCGTCGAAAAAAGTCGATGTAACTATTTTCATCGAATAAGAAAGAAGATTTTTGGATGCTTATCAATTTCTTGAATTTGGTTGTAACTATACGAGATGTAAAAAGACGCATCACATAGTCGTTAAGTCCGCATACTGCCTATTAAACTAGCAACATTAAGCAAATATTATTGCTGGGATTTTTATTTGGTGCGAAAAGTCACTTCACGCAAAACATTGTACTTACAAGTATGTACATGCAACACACACAGAGGTCGTGAGAGTATTTAAAAAGTTTAGTTCTATAGTCTAAGTAAAATCATTTATTTCAATTAGACCATTAAAAGCACTTTAGAACGTCATATCTATTTTATTCTAATTGCCCCCTTCCAAAGGTAGTTTTGTATGGAGAAGAATGGGCAAGAAACTCCATACTTCGGGCGGGTTGCTACACATTACTGACACAATACATTACTGACCGGTAATAGTAAAAAATGGTGCTTACTAACGTCAAATCAAAAAATCGTATCAAAAAGTTACTATTACCATAACCGACTAGTCAACGTAATTTTGTGTTGTCAAACAGATACTTCAAACATCAAAATATTATGAAATCTCTTTTTGAATAACTTTGACTGACGGATTTTTATGTCATGAAACAACCCGATACGTTTAACGTACGTTAAACATCTCACGTCATAGTAACTTTTAACCGTCCGTATGTAACGTTAACCGACTGTTCGAAACAACCCGCCCTTACTCTTTTAAATTTTAACATTTAAAAACATGTCTTCGTAAACTTAACTAACTGTAACATTGACCTACAATATCTACGTAATCAGAAGGTGCGTTCGAGGTACCCCCGCATTTTTATACTCACACGAACACACATACGAAGACCCACACACACAGACACTCTAGAAAAAAAAGATAGCGCGCGGTGTGCGTATATACCTGCTCATAGAAATATACAATGAGAGAAAGAGAAAGGCGTTTGGGGCGGGTATTATAATACATAATTTTAAAACTAAAATAAAATATAACTTTCCTTCCTTCTGAAGGTAAATCGACACAGTCCACTCATAGATAATAGCAATTGGAACCTCATCGCAAAACACTGTCTTTTAAGATACAGGATACTCTAGTTTAAGAGACAGAGTTTAATTTATTGTGTACAGACTTCTGCAGCATCCAACTGTTTTTATGTAAATGTTGTTTACCATATAAAAAATCATATACCGTCAACTGCTGTTCAACTGCTGTGACATTGCCTACGTGCTCAACATTGCCTACATTCTAAAAAGTTGAATTATTGCCGCTGGGAAATGTTTTTTTCGCCATATAGATAGCCGACTTGCTTTTAGTAATACCATACACAGCAAAAACATTTCTCAGCGACAATAATTTTTTTTTTAGAATGTAGGCAATGTTGAGCACGTAGGCAATGTTACAGCAGTTGACCGGTATAAATGTAATCTTAGTACATTTGTGTGTATTTTTGGAAATAGAGATATTTATTATTATTATAATGCAAAAATCTTACGTGACCTTGCATTTTCTTCCGAATCACACCAAAGTAAACTGCATCAAAGAACTTCGTTACAAAAAATATCACATTGATGAGAAAAACATCAAAATTTTCAACTTAGTCACAAAATATAAAGGTTACAGAAGGACCACTCCCGCCATCTTCAAAAATAATTACCTAAACTTGCCAAACTCACTAGGGCTGCTACTGTATTGACTCTGTAGGTTTTATTTGTGACAATATGAAATTTTATTGATACTGGAACTCGCTGCAATTTTTTTATAACAATTTTTTTCTGTCATGAAATGTCAATTACATCATTTATTCATTTCGACAACACGTGACAGTCGAGACTGAAGTCTGCTTAAGAATTCCTATAAACGTAATGTCAATCTGTGCATGCGAAAAATGACGGTTTGTTCTGAGTGGTCTCTCTGCTCGGGCACAAAGTACGTAAGCCTGCGTCGCGCCCGGGCAGAGAGACCGCTCAGAATAAACCGCCATTTTTACCACGCACACATTGACATTACGTTTATAGGAATTCTCAAGAAGTTTCAAGCAGACTTCAGACTCGACTGTCACGTGTTGTCTAAATGAATAAATAAGAGACATTGACATTTCACGGCGATCGAGAAAATTTTGTTATAAAAAATTGCAGAGTTCCAACCAGTGTCAAATATAAATTTCATATTGTCACAAATAAAACCTATAGAGTCACTACAGTAGCAGCCCTAGTGAGTCTGGCAAGTCTAGGTAATTATTTTTGAAGATGGCGGGAGCGGTCCTTCTGTACCCTCTATATTTTGTGGCTCGGGCGCGCCGCAGCCTTACGTACTTTGTGATGCCGGCACTTCACATGGCGTATTTGTACAAATATTGGCCTTAATTGGATAATACAATACCACTTTGTATTATCCAATTAAGGCCAATATTTGTATTATATATTATAGTTATATTTGGCCCTATCGTTATCGAAATAAAGTCTATTTTGTATTATCCAAGTAAGGCGAATATTTGCACAAATACGCCATGTGAAGTGGTAGCATCACTTAGTTATGTCTCTTTTTACATCCATAATTATAGATCGACAAGAAAATTTCTAAAATGTGTTCTTTGTAATCGTTGTGAATGTGTCAAAGCAATAAATATGGGCGTTGTATTTGTGCTAAATGTTTTATGAGAAATCCGCCTTGTAATTATGTTACCTAGTTCATAAGATTCTACACGGCAACGGTCATTGTATTTTGTTCACATTGACTTGAGTAATTTATTTTAATTATTTTAGCGAAATGACACTGACATAAATTTGATCTAAATTGAAAATCTATCAAAGAAATGTGACTAGGCTTATTTTATACATCTAATAAAACAATTAAACAAAATACATGACCGTTGACACACTGTTGTTACAGATCATTAATTAGGTAGACAATTAAGTAGGCATATATATATAAGGTGTTTTTTATTGCTTGTCTTATGTGGTAAAGAAATATGGCGTTTGATTTCGATTTTGCAGTAAATAGTTTTTTTTTGAAGTCGTTAAACAGGTCTGCCATACGAAAAAATAATATGACAAATTGCGCGCACTGCAGTGAGTTGCCTTAATTATCAACAACCAACATGCGCTCGACTCTTGGTCACATTATTTTGCGTTGATTATCGTTCCAATCTCGCACGTTCGTACCAATTCCTTTTTATTTTTCAATATTTATAGTGATTTAACGAATATCCAGCAACTATCCATTATTCGGCCGAATACCGGATAGTAACCCAATAACCGGCCGGATACTGAAAATGAAAATAAATAAATTATTTCTTATTAACACAATAAATGTATAATAAAAACATGCCACAATAGCTTAAAACATTATTTATTTATAATTCAATATACAAAGCTTTATTTCTGAGAATAATCACTTGTCAAATAGACATGACTATGGCGATGTCACCCGAACGCGCCCGAATGCTGGATCAAACTCGGCACAACATATTGTAATGCGACGACCGAATATCCGGCCATCTGATCTCGAAGCTGGCCGAATATCCGGTATCCGTTCAAACTAATATCCGTTCCATCTCTATGCTTTACTTTTCGAGTCACATAATTACTGAAAACCAGTCTCTTTAAAGCCCATGGCAAAGCGCAGTATGGTTTTAGTATGGATTTTAACTAGGGCGCAATTATTCGTAGCCTACGTCAATATTTATTTACCAAAGAAGACATGTAAGCTCAACACACATGAAATGTAATACTACACAACACTTCAGTACCTATAGTTGTGTTCATATCATCTTATGAAGTAGCTCGTAAGTACGTCATATATCGTGTTCACTTGTAACTGTGGTTTGGAGGGTGATCGACACTAACTAGAAGACTTTAAGGTTCATATTTGGCTACACCAGTAAGTGCCTCAGTGGTAACATCCACACCAGTATTATAAATACGAAAGTATATCTGTTTGTTGCCTCATGGCGGCAAAACTACTGAAGCAATCGTTATCAGATTTGACAAAGAGGTATTGGAATTGGGATAAGGATATAGGTGCTAATAGGGTATTTTACCAAAAAAATCGAATTAGTCCGTCAGTTAGATTATCGAAAAATATTGGATACGACACGTATTTTTTGTTTTATTAAATCAATAAAAACTAACGAAGATAAAACGCATCAAAGATCATGAGTGGGGGTTTATAACGTCACTTCGCCAGTAAAAGTGTACTGACATAATGATGACACGAGTTTTCGACGCACTGTGTCCAATATTTTTTGGAAATCTATCTGACGGACTAATTAGATTTTTTGGTAAAATACCCTATTCTTGTGCACTAGCTAAACTTATTCAAAAAAGAAACAGATATTAATAAGAGCTGTCAATTTAAGTTATTCTAAAACGTTCATACTATCATAGTTGTCATTTCAGAACGTATTGATTGAAAATACGACGAAGTTCAAGAAAAATTTAATTTGACATTTCTAACTTAGTTCTTATCTGTCGCCGTCCTAGTCTTCAGCTGCCTGGTAGTAAGAGATGCCAATTGTCTAATTTTAGTTTAGTTTGTGAACAAGGGAATCGGCGCCATAGGCTACTTGTTTTAAATGCGACTTTGTCAATGATAAACGACATAAACGCAGACATATTCGAAGGCAGAAACTAGTTTTTGAATAAATTGGGTAAGTAGTATCTGTCCGGACTTCGAAACAAGTCCAAGATTTGTTTTTTTAAAACAGATAGTAGGTAGGTACTTATAATAATCTGCCAAGAAAAGGTACTACATCTATTTTGTGTCCTCGTCACTTTTCAAACCACCATTATATTTGTAAGTAATTATAACACCAATTATGTAATAACTAATGCATTTAACGCACATAGACTATTTATGTATGAATAAAGGTATTTATAACAATACCTATACCCTGTCCATTGGGTTATTGGTTTTTTGACAGCTGCCTTAAAATGTAATCATTCCCGATTACCTTAAGTTAACTTTAAAATGTGTTATAAAATAAATATATGAACTGCCTAATCTTGTTGGATTATCTTATTTATGACCTCTTACAGACATTATAGTACAGGTATGCGTATCAGTTATTACAAAAAACATAAATATTGTTCACTAGTTGCAGCTGTCAAAAAACGATGAAACCAGTGGACAGAGTGTAAATGTCTGGAATATTATAATGGTTGAAAGCTGGCATAATAAGGGTGTGCTATTGTCGTATACTTACACCACTGCCAATACCTTTGGGGTATGTAGGCGTGATATTTGGCCTAGATGTTATCACTATTTCAATATCAGGCAGACAAGTCATTTCAACTTTGTTTCTGAAATGGCAATGCATCTGGAAGGCCTTTGATATTGTAGATGTCTATTGTCACTTAAGACGATTGTGAAGTGCCGATAGGCGGCGCGATTAGGTATTTCTAAAAATACTTTGTGTCATAGCGCTTGCTCTGCCTCCCTTCGGGTGAAAATACAATATGCTCCTGCCCCACGACCCGCATCGAGTGATAGAGAAAGTTGCAAGTCTAGGAGGCGATTACTTATTTTCTTACTTGAAATATTGTTTTGGGTGATAGCGTTTTACCCCCCGTAAACCTTCGAATTGAGACAATTTTGGTCTCATTAAATTCAGTACACAGTATTTCTTTAAAATAAACGTACAGAGCTAGTTTTTCATCATATCTACAACATTTCCGAAAGTTATGAAAATTAAACTAAGTTTACGGGGGGTTTTTGTATGAAAATATATACAATCCTCAATCACACAAGCATCACAATCCTCTTAACATCAGGTAATAAAAAAATATGGTGAGATATTTTATTCCCATCAAAATCACAAACAAAAGCTATTAAATACTAGGTACGTTTTATCGTAAATACTCTTAAATCGGTTCGTAAACTATTGTATAAGATTTCGTATTTCGAAAATTGTTTCTTTGATCTAGTCAAATTGGTCCACTATCTCTTAAAGTATTACGTCATAGTTTAAAGAAGTACCTACCTATTTAGGAAGCTGTCGTTACTACCCTGTTCAAAAATGTTTGACCAGTATCTATACTTCTATGCTAAAATAGCTAAAGAGTTTGTATTTTCGTTTTGAGCGCGCTTATCTTCGGAACTACTGTCCAATTTAGATTTATTTTCGTAAATAGGAAGCTATGGAGTGCTATACACTCAGGAACACTATTAGCTTATAATATAACACACCACAGCACAACAGCAGCAGCATATCTACTATTGCAAGCAATAAAAATATCCTATAGGATTTGTTTATTGCTAGCAATAGTAGATATGTAATATTTACTCTTGCTCGCTATTTCTATATTCATATGGATCCCTGTTACATATCGATATATCTACATAGAATTTTTTTTAAAGCTTTTGGGGTCGAAATGTTATGCTCTTTTTAATTTGTTTACAGATAATTAATGATACTTCTTTAATACATAATTAGAAAAATAAAAAGCGTCAATTGATAGGTACTTACTCAGTAAAAAAAATGAAATTGAACTATTGCTATATATATTTCAATATTATTAAAAAAAAAACGATAACTCACAATACGTATCCGAATATCGCATTTTTTTTTAAATTGAATACTTTAAATGTTTATGTTTATAAAGAAATCGGAACAATTTTATGTATTCGTATGTAGCTATAATTATAATTGTAAATAGGGCTAAAACTGCCAAATGTAAAAAATTGAAATAATCAAGTTTTGTAACGGATAATTTTAGCAAATAGATGTTTTGTATATGACGTGTGTAGATGCAAGTATTAATGTTATATTACATGTCGACTCTGATGTACAGTACGGTCAACGTAACTTGGCGCGTCTGAAGTTAGCCGATTAGCTGCGCAGTAGACAATTTCGTTCCTAAAAGTTCCATTGCGCAGCCAAACAGCTAACTTCAGACGCGCCAAGTTACGTTGACCGTATTGTATGTGACATTGAAATCAACATAGGAAAAATAATTTAAATATAAAAATATACCCAGGTCGTTCTAATATATTTTCCCTCTATTATTATTGAGATAGGTACCTACATAAATATGTACATACATTTCAGCATTTTCGAACGCTGCAGTTATTCCTGACGTTTATTATAAACCTCTGTGCAAGTCCAGGTAATAAAATGTGCTAGGAAAATGGCAAGGAATAAATATGGAATATAATTACTTGTATCTATAAACGTCTTAATATAGTGCCAATTATATTTGTGAAAATGATCCAACATACAACTGCACAGCAAGACTGTTTTGTAGTTTTAGTAATAAAACATGTATTTCCAATAGTTTTGACTTTCATTTTCCTTACCGGTTCAGAGAACCGTATAGGTAGGTAGGCACTAGGTAGACGTTGTCAACACTTTCATACGTCAATGGGCAACATGTCTGAGCAGGAACTTCAACCCTCACTGCCCCGAGCCCGACGCATGAAAACGAGTTATTCCCGGTCGTCCCCACCCCGTCGTCCCCACAGGGGACGACTAAGGAAAAAAAAGTTTCGTTCGTTCCCAGTGGTGACGATTGAAACTTCCCCACTCGTTCCGCTATAGATCGAGAGTCAAAATGCAATAATAGAGATTTCACGGATTGTTAAAATGTTATAATTACGACTTTCTGACCACTAGGGACGAACAAAACTTTTTAATTCCACTCGTCCCCACTGGGGACGACCGGGAGTAACCCGAATTACACTGATAACCAGGCCAGTAGAGTCAAACAAATAGCAGTAGCTTCGGGTGAAAGATTTACATTCGGTTCAGGTGTGGTAGAGGTTAGGCAGAGACCATGCGTAGCCCCATCTCACGGCCCACAGCTCTGATTAGGAGGCTCAGTCTCAGCAGTGGAAATTTTATAGGAGGCCAAGCAGAGTAAAATGAGGTTCACCAGCGCAACTGCTGAACGTCGATTCCCAGTGTTATTGGTTTCGGTGCGAACGTATCCCTGTTGAACGTACGCCTGATCTCTCCCCCGTCGCGTCTGATCGCCGTCCCCGTCGTCCTATGAGAGTGAGGAAAGATGGAATGCACCTGTTCACGCACACTCTTGACCGATATCGGGTCACTAGCGAGCTGTTATAGTAGTTGATAGTGTGTGTGGACTATGCTTTATTAGCTTGGGTCATAGTAAGCTCGCTATTGTAGTGTTTACAAAATAAGGCAGAACTAAGACCTTTAACATGTAATTTTCGGTACATACATACTTACATGTAGGTATGTCTTGCAATTAATCGGTGCAAACAGATTCAGATCAGATTCTCGTTTGACGATTCCATGTGTTGGTCAGTTTGTTGGCCAATGATATAAATCAAAATAGCAACATTTCATTTTGTTAATCTAAAAGACATTTTAGTTATAAGTAGAATACAATTTTGTATCGATCGTTTTATAGGTTTATCTCTAGCACTTTCAGTAATTCATGTTTTAAACCTTCAATTTTATGCATAAGACCACACGTACACGTACTCTACCTTCAGTTTAGTGTAATATGGGTTATTGTAAATTAAAACAAAGAGTTATTTTATATCACAATAATTTATTTTTTACAAATGAGTTATTGATCACAACAGCTTTCAAAGGTAATGGGGTCTTCGAGTTATGTTGAACGAAATGGTTAAAATGAATTGAAAATGGACGAAAAACAAAAAGTATACAATATTATGAAAATATGTATTTTCAGTATGGAAAATGAATTAGCTAACACTCGATGATTTCATCAAAGCACATTTACAAAGAAAATTAAGTCGCAAGATTTGAGCTCAAGACAATCAATCATAAACAATTTACCTACCTAAGCAACATCCCGTAAACGGTCACACACGGTGATAAAATTTTAAAATCGTAAAGTCAACAATTACAAAGATATGGAATCGTTCCTCCTACTTTACGAAATTTTGGTCCCAACACTCGAACATTATCGGTAATACATCTATACCGCTCGGCTAACATACAACGTACATCATCTGTTAAACCATTTGAACACTTAGATACTACAATATAAACGTGATCGACACATCAACAATTTCATTATCTAGGTAAGTAATAGTGGCGCGGCGCCGGCCTCCTAATAAATATATCGGCGACGCGACCTATGTATGTATGTACAGCCACTCTACCTCCGCTTGCACGCCAACACGCGGCATGTCGCGACCCTCAAAACGCAAGAGTCGCGACATGTCTCAAAACATTTCGTCTACGTCACGTCAGCACTGAGAAGACACAAGTGACTGTGCAGCATCAGTCTCTGGTCCCAGACGACACGTCTCCACACTTGCTATGCCACAACGTGTTTTCAACAGCACAAACGTAAACCAAGTATGAACTTAAACATTTCTCACGTGCATGTCGGCAATGCAAACTCAGCGTTATATACAACGCGTTCTCTTACACATTTACAAGCGCCAGCTGTGCGCAGGCGCATCATTATGCATTTTGTACCGTCGTGGGAGCACCGCGATCGTCGGCGAACGAACAGGTCCGCGCGATCGGGGCGTTCGCTAAAGAAATATACAACTGTCTGGCGACACTTAGTCTATATGTACAGGGTTGGTGCGTGCTACCGGCGCGAGAGTAGGCTCGCGCAGCACAGGTAGCGCTAGCACAGCACGGCGCGGTCTGGTGGAGCTCGCGCGGACCGCAGCGCGCGACACGTGCACTGCGGGCAATCTAGCGAGCCACACTCGCCGTGTCCCACGTGACCCACGTGACCCACGTGACCCACGTGGTGCGCCAGCTTGGCCGGCTTCTCGTAGTCCGGCTGGAACTTCTTGCACAACGCTAGCACGGACGGCGCATGAGGGTGGGATTTGCGGGATACCTGTTATAGAAAATATATTAGTACACTTTTCATCTCGTCGTTCTAACTACAAATTCACGATTACGACTAGCGGTCACGGAAGCGTCACTCACATGCAAGCGTTTGCTGCAAGTCACATTACACAACACGGATTATGTCAGGGCCGGATTTGGGGCAGGGTAACAGGGGGTTTTGGCCCCTGGGCCCCCACAATATATTTATTGAAGTAAAACTTCTTTACGCACGCTTGACTTGGGGAGTAAGCTGGTGAATGCGTGACGAACGCGTTAAGAAAAGTGTGATCGGGCGAGGCGAACGGAAGTTGAGAGGGAGATATAAGTTAGTGAAGATAGAAAGATAGAGAGTAACTCTCTCTCTCTGTGTTACGTTTCGTATATTACTGTAGGGGCAAGAGAGGTGCGAGCACACATTTTCTTTCTCTCTCTCTCTCATAGCCATTGGCAATGAGACATATAGATACATAGATGGAGCTAAAGAAGTTTTACTTCAGTCGTGTGATCTAAAGAACACTCGTATTTAAAAAAGAATATACATTTTTGTGTCCGTCAAAGAAAGAATAGAAAAATTTGGGGCCTCCACAAAATTAAATCCGGCCCTGGATAATCTTTTCTAGCAGTGACAAATAGTTTCAGCCGAGACAAACTCACGCGCAGAGCCTTGCATCGCATCCCTGGACATTCGTGAAGCACAACTACGTTCACACTGTTTACATGACTTCTAACCTGACCGCCAGTGTATGGGCTCGTGTGTGTGTTCCTTAGGGCGGGCTCACACTCGCGCGTGGCCGCGTCTCACCTTAGGCGTGGAGGGTGCGTCGGGGAAGGGGGGAGACACATCGCGCGCGTGCGCATGCTTCAGGGGCTTGTCGCGCTCCTCGCACTCCTCGCGCGCCAGCGGTGATGATGGTCGGGACTCTGATGATTCTGGAAAAATTATTCATTCATGATTATTTGATTTTGGATTGTTCTGATTAGGAGAAGAGGTGATATAGACTGTTTTTGTGTGAATTGATTTGTGTTGTTTTTGTCATATACTCGTACTTTCATTGTAGCTTATGCTTGTGAAACATATTCGGTGGGGTACTTGAAGAAAGTCACCCCTTCCTTCTCGTAAAAAAACAAAAATATTTTTGATACGTCTACATTGTCCACACAGAGTGAAATAAAAAAAAAATATTTTAGTTATAATTATGGTGCGTACCATATTCAAATGTCAAAGTAAGTTGTGATAACAATATAATCAAAATAAATATTAAATTAATAAAACCAAATTAAATTAATACCGACCGCAACCATTAATTTGTTAGTTTTAAAAAGTCAATAAGTGATAGTATGATGGTGATGATGATAACGTACATTAACTCACCTTTTTCATCATCGTGTGACCCGTTGGTCCCATTGCATCCGTTAACGCCATTGTGACCATTAACTCCGTTACACCCGTTAACTCCGTTAACTCCATTAACTCCGTTAACCCCGTTAACTCCATTACATCCATTAACTCCGTTAATTCCGTTGACGCCGTTGACGTTTTCATCTGCGGTATCGTCGTCGGCGTCGGCGTCGGCGTCAGCGTCGCTGGCAATCTCTGTCGCGTCAAACCCGACGCCGACGATAGCGCGCGGCAAGTCCGCCTCGTCTTTCAACCAGGGGTGCTCCAGGCACTCTTCCACTGTAAGACGACCCCTGAAAATACATAATAATAGGGTATTTTACTCTATACGAGAAAAAATCTATAAATATGTTATTGAGACAGTTTAGGCATAAAGCAGTCAGAAAATGTAAGTTTTAGTTCATAAAATAACAAAACAAATTTTTTAATTCAATTCAAAGTTTTCAGTATTTTTAATCTGTTATAAAACACCGTGAAATAGTAGCGGCCATGTTATTGCGTTATACGGCTGTGTAAACAAAAAATTGTCAATTGTCAGTCAACCGATTGGCGTAATATAGGCTTTGTACTTTTATTATTTTCGTAACCAACTTAATTTTTTCATTATTACACCTATTACAAAATATGCTTTTAATTATTTTTAAAAGATATACAATTATCATATTTAATATGAGCTCATTTGATACAAAACGAACTGACGTCATTTACGCCGAGTAATATGGCGTCCAGTAAGAGGCGTTTTCGTCAAAATACGCGCGAAATTTGATAATTAAAAATTTAGATGCATTTTTATGGCACTTATCGATTGAATAAAAATTTTGTGTTTTTTTGGTGGCCATTTTTGAAAAGTGTCTCAATGAAATTCTGTAGTGCTAATATGCACTACAGAATTTCATTGAGACACTTTTCAAAAATGGGTGTAATACCCTATTGAATTAATAGTTTTGACCAATGACTAGAGAAACTGGGGCTGTTTCTCTCAACTGCTGGGTAGTGGGTCAAGAACCAGGAGTATTCCTATATACCTGGTTCTTGTTCCTGGTTCGTCTCAAGCACGGCACCCATTGTACGGAGGTCCTTTACTTTCGATCCCTAATTACCGTCTGTATTCGTAGATCTTTGGCAGTCGTTATGGGTAGCCAGAAGCCAGAAAGTCAGACAACCAGTCTTACTAACAGTATCGTTTTACTCAGTAACGGGGTTGTGGAGGTCCGATAACCAGTCACTCCATATAAAACACTGGTATTTAGTTGCCGGTTAGACTGGTAGCCGACCACAACATATTTGGGAAAAGGCTAGGCAGATGATGAAATTTAACAAACCGTTCTGTATCTTATCCCACAATTTCAATACTTACTTAGGATCAATAACAAGCGTCTCTTTTATGAACTGTATGGCCCTCTGCGAGACTCCACGAAACAAGTCCTTGGGGAAGCTGAGCTGGCATTGCGCGATGTTGAGGTATGTCTCCTGCTTGGTCTCCCCCGCGAAGGGAGAGTAGCCACTCAGGAGGACGTAGGCTAGCACGCCGATTGACCAGATGTCAGCGGCAAGCGAAAGGGGCTCGTATGATAGGATTTCTGGGGCTGTGGAACAAATTGGTTATGATTTAGGAAACATTCTAAGCTTGGTTGTAATTCGGTGAGTGTTATTCATAAAACTTACAGTGAAGAAAGAAGTGTCCTGGTTCATTAAAAACTGTAAGTTGTGACTTATCAAAGCTAAAAAACGAATTTTTGACTGAATAAAAATAACCTAAATACGCTGTTTTTAGATGTTCCACGTATAAAATGGAAGACTGAAGATGGGTAGGTATAAACCTAGACATAAACAGTAACCCACTACTTTCGTATTTCCCTTTACATGACTTTGACGGCCCTCGGAGAAAAACACGTATTTTCACGACTCCTAAAAGGTGTAAAAGTTTTATAGGACTGTTTAAGTGACGGAGTAATTTCGTCTGACCCATATTGAGGGTGTAAAGCTACAGCTTTTCGATCAATAGGGGTTTATAAACGAGAGCCGATGAAGATCTTTTCCCAATTTATACAACTAGCTATGCGCAATAAGCGCAACCTCTTTGAATGTTGTAATGTGATTTCTAATTTACATGTCTAAACAATTGTCAAAAGTCTTTTCCGATGTGTTTTGATTTATTTTTAAGGTCTCCTGAATACCTTTCAGTCTTTTATACTGGACGTCTATTAATTCAATTTTACATCACAGTACCTAGAAAATAACTATAAGATTTGATCCCATAAAAAAAATGAACAGAGACTTTACGAAAGTAACTAAACAATAATTAAGAAAACACTCACCAACATAATCCCTTGTGCCTAATATCTCCCGAACGTGCGCTCCAGGCTGTATAGCGCGACTTATACCAAAGTCACATATGAGCAGCTCTTCGCCGCCGGCTGTGAGGAGCAGGTTCTGTGGCTTGAGGTCCAGGTGTGCGACTCTCCGCGCGTGGAGGTGCGCCAGGCCCTCAAGTACGTGACGCAGGGCTCTTCGTGCTGCGCCCTCTGTGAGGCGGTCTTCTTCGTCGAGGAGGCGCTGCAGTTCACCGCCAGCGCATAATTCTAGGACAATCGCCACTTCTGAACGGGTTTCGTATACCTGGAAAGTGGATTGTTAGATCATTAGGAGACCATTTGGCGGTGCTGCTGGTGAATAATAAGTCATATCATTATCATCATCATCATGTCAACCTTTAGATGCCCACTGCTGGGCATAGGTCGCCCCTAAGAGGGAGTTTAGCCGTAACCGCCATGCTTGGCCCATGCATGTTGGTAATCGCAGTAGGTGTTATGGTAGGGCCACAGGAGACTAGCTACTTTTAGCATCGGCGATCGACGATTTAGTCGCTTTTTAGAAGCTAAATGCAGAAGTCGCTAAAACGCACGATTCCGATACAGCTTTCGAATGCAGAGAGTCGCCAAAACGTGATGCAGCATCGATACAGTCGCAAAATCGCTGATCGCCAATGCTAAAAGTGTGTGCTTTGACCCGTACTCAGAAGGACGCTGCTGCCCATCCTCTGGTCAACATCCCCCTGTCACATTCTATAACATCCACGGGTAGAAACGGGGTGGTGCTATTCGCGGCCGGCACCACATAGCACAGGAGGAGGAGGTCAAATCATACTAGTACTAATAGCAAACAGTTCTATTTGACAGTTAATTGTTTCCGGAATATGTGATGTCTCCTTACCTCGTGTAGACTGACCACTCGCGTGCATTGTGCGCACAGGTCGAGCACGGCAACCTCGTGAAGGATCTCGCGCGTCGTGTCGGCCGCACGTCTTCTCTTGCGTATGATCTTTGCCGCGTACTCTTCTCCGGAAACTAGGTGGCGAATCTTACGGACTGATGCAAACTTCCCTCTGGAAATAGAGAAAAGTAACACATTAATATCGATGTTGAAGATTTTGAAAACACTGCACAATTAATTCAACGTAGGATAATTCTCACGGTGATAAATAAAGCTATGAATAGAAATGCCTCGCTCCAATATATACCCAACATTTAGGCCAGTAGGAAGGGCTTTTAAACAAATTTATGTAACGTACAAATCTAAAATTAGTTCCCAGTGCGATAGCAAAACGGAGGACATAAAATCAAGTGCCAGCGCGAAAGCTTTCGCAATAGAAAGTCGTACAGCCTACGAAATTGACTGAAACCCCTTAAATCAGGTTTGAAGGCAAATGTGATATTACCGTCATTGTAATCGGTTGATTTCATTAGACTGTCGCCGTTTAAGACGAAGTGTTGCTCGTAAACACATCAGGGGCGGCCATTAGGCGGCATTAGTTGGAATAATTACCAGCCGAGAGGAGCGGCGCGCGCGCAGAGCTAGAGATCGTGGATCCTTGCAGGTGATCTATAGAGACGCCGTACCTCAAGGATTTATGGGAATTGGCTCCTAACTATTTTTATGAGGCAGCTCAAATGTGTTGCCATGACAAAGAAACTAAAATTGTAGATACGTTTAAAGAAGAGTCGAATTATAAATGGTAGGTTTCTGCTTTAAATCAGGAACTCAGAGTATAATATAAAATAGCATAATTAGTCTAGGTCGTTATTTAGACTTTCCCTTTCGCGCATAACGAACTCATTTCCCAAAACTAGTTGTTAGAGCAAGCACTAAATTTCCTAGAATAGGCCTCATTAGGACCACGATGCTGTTACGCAGCGGAACAAAGGTCTATATTTACAATACGCACACACACATATTAAGTAATTTAGTAATACTAACAATGAGTGGGAAAGCGAGGTGTTTAGTTTTGCGGCTAATTCTAAGTATCGCATAAATCTGTGGTTTGATTGCGCGCGCAGTTCGCAATTAGCTGCGTGGCGCGGGCGCCGGCGCCGTAACACCACGAGGTAGAAACAGAAGGACCACTGTATAAAATGAGTGTATGGTAATTCAATGTTATCTTCACCCAGGTCGTAAATTATTGCATAAATATTTATTTCTTTCGAAACGTTGTTTGAGGTTGTGCAGGATGAGGAATGCCTCTGTTACCACGACTTAGGCTGCCTGTCCATTGAAGCGGAGCGAAGCTGCGGAGCGGAGAAACGGTGAAATATTATTATTAACCAATAGGATTCCGCATCAGTAGGCAGCCTGAGGCTGCGTTTTCACCAAAGGCGTGCGAGGATGCACTTCCTCGCGAAACGTGTGTGTGAAACTAGCCAATTACAACGCTAGCTTAGTAGGTACAAGTTATGTTCATTGGTCATTGGTGCTAACTCTGTTGTGCACGAGCTAAACTTATTTTAAGCTATTTATATCTCTTTCTCTCCAATAAAACAAGAAAGAGGCAGATTTTAATAAGAGCTGTCAATTTAAGTTGATCTAAAATGTTCATATAATTATAGTTGTCATTTCAGAACGTATTGATTAAAAATACGGCGGATTTCAAGGAAAAGTTCAGTTGCCTGGTAGTAAGAGATGCCAACTGTTGAATTTAAGTAAGTATAGTTTATTAACAAGGGAATCGGCATCATTATCACACACATCCCTAGCTACGCATAGGTACATGTCTGGTGGAAATGCAGCCTAGTGTGTGTTAGTGTTGGGTTTGGTAGGTTTTCTGCACTAATATTCCTTTGTGGTCGCCACCAACACCGTTCTCCGGAATGTACGCGTGTATGATTCAAGATTTACTGCCAAACGAGATACTACTATGTGACAAGATTCGTGGTATTCCGTACCAATATCTTGGTCAAAATCTGCATGGGATACACAAATCCTGTTGAGATAGACAGCTTGGACTTGATAATGTTAAAGGTTTACTAAGATAGCAATGGCAGTAATCAGTTGGGCTGCATAGATCGAAGAGCCAACGCGTGGTTAAAATTGATTTCAATTGGAAAGAAAAATTGTGAAACAAACAAGAGTAAGCCGTTTAATTGAAGTGTTTTTCAGACTGTAGGTGTATCGTCTCAGCTGCTTTATTTACCATTTATTCCAAGGTAAAGATGAATATTGAATGTAGAAACATTAGCATCTGTGCTTTGTTGAATGAACATGTAAGTAACACTGATGAATCAAAAGCTCGTTAGAATTCTGCGTACTCTGACTCATAAGATGAATCCTTCTTGATTCAACTTTATTCAATTTTTTTTTGAAGAAATCGCCATTTGTCACTCACAGACATCAAAAAGGGACACCATAATGAATGTCAAACCAAAACATTAAAAAGCAAAACCAAATTTCCCACGTATCTAGTTCAATGTCATTCCGTGGGTAAATGACTATATTCTACTAATTAACAAAAACATTACCAGTGAA
Source organism: Charanyca ferruginea (assembly GCA_947361185.1). Classification (NCBI taxonomy): domain Eukaryota; kingdom Metazoa; phylum Arthropoda; class Insecta; order Lepidoptera; family Noctuidae; genus Charanyca; species Charanyca ferruginea. The sequence goes on along the minus strand of OX376064.1, from coordinate 24,588,432 downwards.
TTCATTATAACATGAATGATTGTCGTAGCGTACGTAAAACCAGCGCTGGTTACGTAAACCGTACCGTAACGTTAAACAATTGGGTATTGAGGCCAATGTCGGCACGTGGAGGACGTAGTGAGGGCAACAGAGGGCATCGGAGGGCATTTGAGGGCAGCCGGGGGCGGCTAGAGGGCGTACCGCCACCCCGTAGCCGAGTGACCTCGCCCGGGTCATGGCTGGAGGGGTGGTCGGCGAGACGGGATATTTTTAGATCTTATTGGGACATGGGAAGGTCGATTGTAATTTTCGTATTGGTTCGGATATGTTGCGTAATTCAGTTTGATGAGGATTGTAAAAGGAGGAAGTTATTGTTTTAAATGGCCGTTACTACATTTGATATTCTTGTAGGCAACTGTCAAATATTGTAAATTTTTCAATTAATTAAACAAACCTTATTCCACTATCGCAGTTTTTCAATACTAGGTATTTACTTTAGAATTTATTTCATACTAGCTTATGCCCGTGGCTTCGTCAGCTTCTCCTTTCTATAAACTGCCTAGGTAGGTACTTGCAAATTTCAGCTTCATAGGCAAAATAATTTACTAAGTTTCGCGTTTAATCTATGAGTGGTATTTCGCTTTTATATATGTACATAAATTGGAAGAGCTCAAGGCTAAGTAAACACGCTGTAGCTCAATCGGTCGAAGGTTGTGCTACGCTTGCCGCGATCGGTCTGTGGATGGGAACCCATCTATTTCATACCGAGTTCCCTTAGTGCCTCGGAAAGCACGTAAAGCCGTTGGCCTTGGCTGTCATTCGTAGATGGATCCAATCCTTGTCTACATTATAACGGAAAACTTTGTGCAAAATATCAGCTTTCTAGGTCCAAGGGTTTGGGCTGGGCGTTGGTGAGTCAGTCAGTCAGTCAGTCAGGACTTTTCTTTTTATTTATATAGATTACGTCAGCAACACTCCGTTATTTTTTACTTAGGTAGGTATTAATATCTTATTTTTAAAATTTATATTCAGAACAGTACATAGATATTGTATAGGTACTTAAGTATAAAATCTTCATATAAAAATATAAATCTTCTAGCATTAAAAAAATACTTAAAAAACTACAAAAAGTAAAACTGTTAATGGGGGCTGAGCTTACGACCAGTGGCTTGCAAAGCGTTCATCAAATCGTTATGTTATTGACTTCTACGGTTTACGGATCAAAATAGCCGTTCTAGTTTGGCATGATTTACCGCTTAGCTCCTTAAACGTATAGCGTGATGGTAGTTATTTCCAAAGGTGAATCTGCAGCTATCTACAATATTCCATCATTTTGTACCGTCTTTTTAGAATGCTGTGTTAAACTGTAGAAGAATACGAACATTATGCGCCACATATTGATCATCTCCCAAAGCAAATAAGCGTTAAAATAAATACCGTAGCATATGATGCGAATGCTAACGGTGTCACTACACCAATCGATCGATCATCGGTCGATGCCATCGGTCGACATCGATCGATGCCATCGGTCGACATCGATCGATGCCATCGGTCGACATCGATCGACGTTGATCGATTGGTGTGGTAGCTTTGGCTGATCGACGGATACCGTTCGACTAGCTAATCGATCGATTGCCGGTCGATGGCATTGGTTGACGTTGATCGATTAACTCCGGCTATAATCCATCACTAATAATAATCAAGCAACTCGATCGACGTCGACTTATCCATTCTACCATCGATCGATCGTCGATGGACAATCGATCGATTGGTCTGGTAGAAAGTATCGATCAACGTTGACTAATCTATTCTACCATCGAACGATGATGACAAAATACGAAAAACAGACAAAAATTCCAATAACTATCTTTTTGAAAACTATCTTTTTGAATGAAGGATGGCCGTCGTTAAGGGTAGTCAGAAGCCAGAAAGTCTGACAACCAGTCTTGCCAAGGGGTATCGTGTTACGCAGTAACTGGGTTATGGAGGTCCGATAGGCAGTCGCTCCATGTAAATCACTGGTATTCAGCTGCATCCAGTTAGACTAGAAGCCGACCCCGGCATAGTTGGGAAAAGGCTTGGCAGATGATAATAGTACAGAAGCCAGCACATCAGAGCTTGATCAAATTCAACCATCTGCAAACGGCATCGGCATGTCAAATTTCTTTGATTATATAGATTTTCTTTCAACTTTTTTGAAAAAATCATATTCAAGAGGAAATACCACGGGCTACAGAATTGAAAATTAGGTATTTGTAAAATCTATTGCTGTCGCGCGATGCCCGAACACAAACCGCAGAGCGCGATAGAGACAACTGCAGCTTTGACCGAAAATACCTATTAAAAGTACACAAAATCAATGATTCGTAGTCCCCTGATTTCTTATCCAAAACTTAACCGATTTAACTGCTTTTTTCATTAAAAAATAAAGAAAGGCTTTTGCCGTGTTTCTATGTTTTCTATTTTTTATATAATCAAGTCAAATTTGTTTTCTGACTGTTTGAACACAGCGGAAAATCATGCCAATTTTTTAGGTTTTTGAATATTCATATCTCTTTTAATAATAAATTTATGAGAAAAAGGAAAACATAGGGACATGCCAATAGTAGCCATGGATATTTAAAAAAATAATAATTGATCTACTGGCATTATCCAGGGAGGAAACAGGGGACTAAGTTTGTGTGGAAAAACGGCCCTTGTGTTTCCTCTTAAGGCTTGTACCTATAGATGCCAATAACCTTGAGCATTTGGCCCGTACTGAATTTGTGGACGAGTGCGGGGTTGATGTAGACGCAGTGTTTAATCGGACGCATTTTTAATTTATTGTAATAAAAATAATACATATTTGTAAAAAGTAACAAACCCAAATCATTTTTCTTTGTATCGCAAAGCAGTAGATATTTTTTTTAATACTCTTTTGATAAGAAATTAAGGAGTAAAATGGTTTCATCTCAATGATTTGGAGGTGATTAGAATTTTTTTTTTCTTATTATGTGATACCGATAGAAAAATTGTGGCTAAACCAAATTACGTATCATATCATGTAGATTACTAACAATTTTTTTTCAGATGGAATTTCTATGTAAATGTCGACGAAAAGTTGCTTCATCTGCATGCTTCTTTCAAGCTTTTTTCGAGAGAGCAGCCTTAATTGGGAAAATTTTACAGTTTGGTATGGCTCGATGTGCGAAGCGTCTGTCTGTACACTGTAGATTCCAAATATTTTTTATAATTTTCACCTGACCCCATAATTGTTGATTCATAAACCTTGATTGAGACCTAAACATTGTTTAAAATCTGACAAGGCAAAACGTCGCCTTATCTAACAAACCAAGCACTTCTATACTTCGTTATCTAAGGGTGTGTCCTCACGGATCGATGTACCCCGCCCCCGTGACCCAAATAAAATACATGTCCCGCGCAAGGGGATGATGTTCAGCTTCGCATAGCCGCTTATCGCGTGTGAAATGGACATTAATTCAATGACTCATATACAGATTTATGACGGAAATCATCCTATTGTTGATGGGGATGGTTTGTTTATGTTTTGGGGTTGTTTACCCCTTGTTGGCGTAGCTTAACTGGCGTAACTTAGTTGTGATTATTGGGGTATTTACTTATTTATTTAAACTTTAAGCAACGAAAGGTACGGTCGAACAAGCTATTTGGTTTACAGGCAAAAATATTCATCTTTCTACTACACTAACAATATCTATTTGATTTTACGAGTATATATTTTATCCTGAGCACGTAATAAATAAAAAATAACACGTAATAAACACGCAATAAAATAGAATCAAAATGAATATTTTTGCCTGTAAACCAAATAGGTTGTTCGACCGCACTAAGGCGGCCTTAACGCCTTAGGTATTCACAACCAGAAAACCAGATGTGGTGAAAAGATATCGATTCTCAGAATATCCATACTAATATTATAAATGCGAAAGTAACTCTGTCTGTTATGCTTTCACGATGAAACGGCTGAACCGATTTTGATGAAATTTGGTATGAAAATGGCTTGAACCCTAGGGAAGGACATGGGCTACTTTTTGATCAGCGACTGTCTGCATTCACGATAACCGACATTCACGCGAACGAAGTCGCGGGCAAAAGCTAGTAGTTAATAAAGTGTTTAAAAAAATAAAAATAAATTCAATTTGAGAATGAGACTTGTACAAATATTCATTTCAGCCGAGAGACGGCCACTGCTCGACATAGGCCTTCCACAAGGGGGGGTTTTGCCATAATCGCCACGCTTGGCAGGTGGGTTGGCGATCGCAGTATGGTTGTTACAAAGGCACAGAGAACGCTGCTGCCCATTCTCTGGTGAGTCCCTTAGTCGCCTCTTACGACACCCACGGGAAGATATAGGATGGTGCTATTCTTTACGTCCGACACCACACGGACTGCTCTTTGTACAAATATTACACGTTGCCTAAGCAATAACAAAACTGTTTATCTATCGTGTAAAACATAAGAAAACACTGTTAACACCGTGTCACTGTGTCAAGTCGCGCGTTGACCTGAGATGCGCATACGCATTCCACACAACTGTTGCGCAGTGCAACCGTCTACGTAGGCAGATCTACTGAGCAATGTTACCTAAATATAGAAATAGAACTTAGAATTGATTATTTTATAGACAAGTGTTGGTAGTAGGTATAAAGGAATGCATGGTTTACTTAGAAATATAAATAAACTACCACTTTGCACGCGACTTCGTCCGTGTAATTTTCTTAAGAACCCCTAATTTTTTAATAATGCAATATAGCCTATATTACTCAGGGATAATGTAGCTTTCGATTGGTGAAAGAATTTTTGAATTCGGACTAGTAGTTTTTGAGTTAAATCGTAACAAAAAAAATTGGTTGTCTGTAAAGGCGATTTACGGACGATAGTTTTACGTGATAACGTCATAAAGAAACATAATAGCTAACATATATAACATAAGCAAATAATGGCTTCCGTCGAGGTGGGCGGAGCTTATTGTTAGACGCTTGAGCCGATCGTGCCTCTCTATCGCTTGTTCCGCGCTCTCGCTTGCACGCTCAGGCTCAGGCGGAACGTGATACTTTTTCGTGCGTGCAGCCGGCGTTTATCGATTTATAAGATGTTATCACGTCAAAAACAAACAAAACTTTCCTCTTTATAATATTAGTTTCGATAATTGTTATTATTGTCTCAATTAACAGAATGCACATAACCAGGACAACTGTACACCGATAAATTGATGAATGCGCATCTCAAAATACTTCCCTTATTGTCAGACATATATTCATAGAATCCAACCTTTACTTGGAGCCATGAGCAAACACAAATTTGACGTCAATGGTAATTCCCACCAGACTTAGTTATAAATCATTCCACAGCACTTACTCACAGAATACCCGAAATAGCATCAAATGTTTTTGCCCATTTAAAGTCTGCATGACTACAGTGATTACCTACGTCTGTCGAGAAAGGAATCTGAAGCAACCGATGCCGACAAAATTCGGCGAAAATGCAAGCACCTGCTCTTCGACAGCTGCGCAGGAGTGGCAAAAACGCAACCCGCAATCCGTACTGAACGGACGCAGAGCTTGTTTTTTTAGGAAACTCTAATTTGAGACACGATAATAGTGTGAAAGGAAATACACACTTACATGCAGGGTTCGTTGCCATGCGGCGTTGTAAATCAAATAAAACGTTGGTGTAATTAAAAAGCCTGTTTGTATTCAGCATTTGCAAGAAAAAACACTATAGAAACTCTTTTAAGTTTCTCCGAAGTAGCTTACTGTTTAGCCAGTTTGGGCAGTTGGAATTAAACGGGTAATTCGATTACGAAGTAAAGTTCATTCCCCTTAAGTTCTATATCGTGAACAAAATAATAAATATAAAATGGAAGTGGATTGGTAGATCCATGCTGAAGATAGCGTAATCAAAATGAACTGCATTACCACAAGCATTTACGGCCCCTCCTATAAGATAGCTATGATGAATCGAACTACGATTGAGAGTGATAATACTTTAGATCACAAGATTACAGAGTTTGAGGCAACATCTCGAGTTTTATAGATCGAACAACGTCTTATAAAAATCTCAGAAGTAATCAGTTACATTGCAACGCAATCCGAGCATTGGATCTTTGTAATTCAGTTATTTATCGCTCCCTATCACATTGATAAAGCTGGTCTGCAACAAATATTTATGAGGGCCTGTCAGTTTTATGAATATGCGAGCCGCGGGTAGTTCACCGGTAAAACGGTCATTTTTTCATATAAAACGTCCCCGAGAGTGGTGGTGCGATGTTATAAATCACAATCACGTTGATATGAATCCGTTCATCATACTCGGCGTTCACTTTCCGCCGGGGTCCCGTAATAAATGCAGGCCGGGTGCAGCGCGGCGCGTCCATTTGTTTCGACTCACTTTCTGCATAATAAAGCGATTTGTGGGCGGGTTGCGTTGCTTGAGAAACGCGTCATTAGTCGCGTGCACTTCTCACGGTGCGTGGCGCAACAGGCGCAACGGGCCCGACAGCGAAACCCCCGTCGCGTTGCGCAACGCGCTCCGATCGATGACCGACTAAAAGCGAAAAGGCGTCCTTGGCAGTGAATCGAGTGCGTCCGCCGGCTCACCGGCCGGTAATTATTCATAAGCGTTGCACAACCGACGCCCGCGCCGACGATCGATGCGCCGTCAGCGCGATGCGCGCCCGATGCCTCCGCGCCGATGGCTATCGACACGCTCCATCGATCGCGCTCAGCGTAACAGGGCGCCTCCAGCACCATCCATCATCTCGATCGTATTTCATAATCGCATCTTATAGATAATGCGTTAAATCGTACATTACATCGAAGTGCGACTCGCGGGTCGATTGAATCATGACTCAGCTACCGTAAATGTCATAAAAGTATTAGATTTGCGCAATGGTATGTTTGCTTTTATACATAAGGCTCGGCGGACAGGTGTCCTCGCAGCGCCGGCGTCTAGCTGCTGTACTAAAAAGGTTCGATCTAGAAGCGGTTACGGTCAAACGTAGATAGACGAAACTGCACAGCGACGGCTTAGCCGACGGTCGCAAGCCCGATTTGGTTGTGATTAGTGGCCGCGGACATCTAACTGCGTCCCAAGGAGGATTGCCGTCATATATTTATGGAGAATGACAAAACACGACGACCTTGCGACTAGTTAATTACTAAAAGGAGCGCGAGATGAACAGACATTATCATTGGGACGATTATGCATGTGACATTGGGAGTTGCATATCGAACACTCGCGTGTGGAAAGGCGAGTAAACGGCCGGAGCAGTCAGCGATCGACGGAAGTCGTAAAATTTTACAACTGTTGTCGCCGGCCCTCGATTAGATTTATAGAAAGCTTTACTGCTCCCTTGTGTTGCTGGTACATGCAAATAGGCAGCAGTAGCAGGGGTCAACACACCAGTCAGCGTGACTCGCACTCGGCCAGACAATGTGAGCGAAGGGGTGCAGCGACGAGATGCAATCAAAGTTTAAATTAGAAATGTGTACAATAGTATTGTGCGTCAATCGAAATGAATTACACCCCTAGTTGGGGAGTTAATTACTTTTAGATCGAATTTTCCATTGTTAACTGTAACAAGGATTTGTGGCAGTAATAGTAGTTCTGTAGGGGGTTGAATCCAAATCCAAATTAATGTCTCGTAAAATAAATCATTTCCCATTATGATCCCGACTATAAAGTATAGCTCTATCTCTGTTTTAAAATAACTTGAGATGATGTAATTTTAGATGGCTAGAGTTTTAATCAGCCTTTCTACGAAGGCTGCAATGATGTCGAAACACTTAAGAAATAGCCCCAATCAGAACTATAATAAAGTGGATTGCAATGTTAATATCTTTTTGCTAAGTGATGAGGTTTTATCTGGGCGGGTACGGTGGTATTACAGACAGTTTGGGAGCAACGGTTGCCTCACGCCGATGCCATCTATTCGTAGTTTGCGCAACGTTAGATTGATGGGGCTTAGTAACAATGACTTGAGTACTTCATTCTTATCGTGGCACCACGACATCGCTCTCGCAATGTTGATAGCGGGGAGATAATATAACGCAAGGAGTTAACATATAATTTTATTAATATGTATTATGTGGGCGTGGCTAAACTGTCTCAGGGGAATCATCTATCAGATTACAAATGTGACACAATAAGTCATTGTATAAGAAAATTATTACTTACTGACGTATTTTGAATGTCGAAACGGATGTTTGACGGATGGATGCAGAGTTCTAGTGTTATTACACACTTTTAGAAGACAGGTATTTAATGGACTTCTAATTTGAAATTATATGGCCTTTTAGCATACACCGATATGTGACATCAACGAGGTGCATCATTACAACCAGCCAGCAAGAGCAGCAAATTAAACGAAACATTAGAAACCTGCTGATATAAGAAGTCAGCAAATAAAAAGTAAATTTACCAAATTGCTTAAGCGGTTATTTCTCAAAGGTTTGTAAACTATGCTAAGTGGTTTACAGATGGATGAGGGGGGGCGAATGAGCAGTTTTTGTAAGTACCTAGTTTTATTTTATATTATGTTTTATGTCAAATCTAGTGTCCGCTTTTAAAAGCATATTTTTGTGACTGTTGGTTCTGTTCCCACAGACAAACCGTAAAAACGGTTTTGTGGGGCATAGTTTTAAGTTAAGATTTCTGTAAACTTTGTTTAATAATGAATAAATAAACAATATATGTATAATAACAATATACAACAGAGAGCAAATCTCAGTAAAAAAATTCATCTTCTTGTCAGCGACGATGACAAAAAAGCAATAATATTTTATAGAAGTGTTGCTTTTGTAAGAGCGGACCCAGAACAAACAAAGCAAAGAGCAACAAAACAATTTTATAATACAAATAAACGATAAACATTTTGTGTCCAATCCTATGTTCAGATCTAAAGATGTTAAATGTCCATAACTATGAATATTTAATGGAGACGATGTCCTAACCGCGTCCATATAAGACAAAAGTTTCATATATTGTGCAAAGAATAACATAATTATGAGAATGGCGATCGTTAACATCGAATTTAATGAATAATAAAATATTCTTAGTGTGTTTTTAGTATTGTGAAAAGTATTAGTAAAGAGTTAGTGTGAATATAAGTGTGGCTAAGGCTTGACTATCATTTTGTTGCTGTGGCTAGAAAACAAGCTGGATTCCAATTCTTGTTAGTCTTATCTAGTTTCGCAAATAAACTCGTATTTTATGAAAGGATGAGTGTTCAAGACCTCTTCAATATCTTCTTGAAAATTGGTCTTGATATTTCGGACTGATTGACAACTTACAGTTGCAAAGGCAGATTTTACTTATTTATACTTCAAGCACAGAGGTACAAAGACGGACTGAATGCCCTAGGCACTCTCTACTCTAGTCTAGAGATGACATGGCTGATAGGTGTATGAATGGATGGCTTAGTAGATTTTGGTATCGAGTGACAGCTGGTAAGCTGGATATCGCTGTTTGTTACCTAAATAGCCCCAAGAGTAACCGGTTCCTCCTTTTAAGAAGAAGGAGCATCTGGGCGGTTTACAAACCAAAAGTGTAACTTAAAGCCATCGTCTTTGTATTTTCCTAGTGGCATTCCTATTGCAACCTCTGAAGTATTTCTGCAAGAAAATTCTGCATTAAACTGCTCAGGGGTTCGCTGATTTCATAGCCCCTTCCTAAGTGGGATAACATCTAGTCGGTTATTAATGTTATTGGAGCGTCGTGCGCCCGCGTCGAGCGGCGACACGCGGGGGCGTGCCGCGCAAATAGAGACACGGGCTTACACGCTGCGATATAAAATATAATTGTTAGCACTAATACATTATTAATTGTTATTTATTGCTTGCAGAATAAGTTATTTTGGTTTATGAGTGGCAGCGTCACCGGAGCGAGGAGGTTTGCGATGATTGTAGATAGAACCAATTTTTTTTACAAAAGTTTACCGCATTGTTGCTGACGGGGTTAAATTCATAGTGTACTTACTATGAATTTAACCCCGTCAGCAACCATTCATGCATGGTTTTCAGGGGAAGTAGGCTTCGGGTGAGGCTCAGAAAATAAAGATCCAATTAGTGCTTTAAATCTATAAGAATTCGGCTGATTAGGTCAAGATTTTGAAGTCGTTACATTATGCTAGCAGGCTTTTTGCACCAAAAGTAGGCGTTCAAACAAAATATATCTTGCTGTCGTGTGACAGATTTATCAGAATTTTCTATTGTTCTTACTATGTTCTGTTATGCGTTTCTTTGTCAGAAAACTGCAATCGTGCGCAAGTGCCGCAGCGTGCGCTATGTTAGAAACAAAATGTAAATTTTACTGCGCGCCGGGCGTGTCGCGGCCAAACATGCAAATTAGATTAATTAAAATTCCCAGTAAAGGCGCCAGGGCTGGCCCTTTGACCACTAAGTTGGTTGAACACCTTCATCATCTACGACTTATAAGTAAGACAGGAAAGGAGAATCCAGTTGATGGTTAATCTCTGTGTCAGCATTAGATTTTTGAAAAGAAAAAAGGCTTAATCCTACTCTAATAATTCTGATCTAGGTCCCATCATTCCCTTTGGGAGAAGCTTTGATGCATGAGCAATGGCCTAAGTTGACAAAACCTCCTACAGAATAAATTCGAATCGTTTTCGCCTTCTAGTTAGATATTTTCTAAATGCAGTTGAATATTTATTCGGGTCCATGCTACCAAATTATATTGCATTGAAGGTCAAAAAACATTCAGGACAGCTTCAATTTATAGCTGTCATCCAATTTCCTGGTATTGGCGCCACTCCGGTCATATTAGGACGGGGTAGTGCCAAATATGTAACAATGTAGTCACAATACAGCTTAAATTATGGATAGACTGAAACTTTAATTGATTACCATGAATTTAATTTGCTGATTCCTAAATAGATGACACATATACATCGATACAAAAATAAAGTCATTGTGCTACGCGACATAACACAAATAGACCATTCAAAGAATGTTATTTTATCATAAAATATGAATCTCGTCTATTAAGTAGTCCAATTGTTAATAATAATAATACCAGCCTATAATTGTCCCACTGCTGGGCAAAGCCCTCTTCTCATACAGAGAAGGCACGAGCTATGATCACCACATGCGCTCAAGGCGGATTGGCGATTTCAGACTTGTATCAATTATAAGTTCAGGTTTCCTCACGATGTTTTCCTTCACCGATGTCAATGATTTCCAAGATAGAGAATCATGGCGATATACATACATTCACTTGTATGAAAAATATAAATAATTTAGAGGGTTTAAAATATTTTCCAATGTGAAGAATACATTACCAGGAGTAGATTGATATACTTACTATATTTTTAAACCCCCGCATAATTAAAATATTATCACATCGTTACATCGTTTCATCTCGATGCCTATTTTGTGTTTATAAAAAAAAGAAAGTTACAAGCGACGTTAACGGATCTATCAAATTGGCAGACAAGTGATGTGACGTGTGTGGAAAAAAATAATAAATATTTGTGATATTCCCTTAAAACGATGCAATTTCAGTGTAAGAACTGCGAAACGGCGATGTCAGTGTCACTGTTACTGTCAGTCGCCGTTTCGTTAAACTATTCACTTTTTTTGTGCGGGATTTTAAAAATATTGTAAATGCCTGAAGATACTCTTTAGGTACCCAAAAATATAAGAATTAGAATTTCAACTTCTCTAAACATCTTTTTTTTTTACAAATCCTGCCATGATTCTTTAGAAAGTAGGTACATATGAATTGAAAAAGTCACGTCAGACCAAAATGATATGACAGCAAAATGCCAATTGCGTAGTAGCCCTAACATTAAACAAGCAAGGCGAATGCGGGGAGGGTGGGGCAATCGGTGCGCGAGCACCTGCCGGGCAAGCGCGTGCGCAGCTGACGTTTGAAATATGGAAATTGGGAATTTATAGCGAAGCAAAGAAATTTTGATTATGGCGTCGCCGTCGGTGCAGCTGGAGTATGGATTCAGTGAAGCAAGGTGGAATTGGATTTAGAAGTGTTACTGTGTCCTCGTTCTTATTTCTTTGATAAGAAGAGTTAATATTAATATTGTTGATGAGAAAGCAGATTTCATTAAGGCGCTAACAAGCAACTGTTGCAGATTTTAAACTGACAATCACGTCAAAATGTAGTGTTAATGATTTGAAAAAAATATATATTAATAGCTCGTGGCTAAGTTAAAGCCGTACAGATCGATCGGTCAAAGGTTAAGCTACGCTAGCCGCGGTCGGTCTGTGGATGGGTGACCATCGCTTTCATATCGAGTTCCCTCCGTGCCTCGGAAAGCACGTAAAGCCGTTGGTCCCGGCTGTCATTTGTAGATCTTTGGCAGTCGTTATGGGTAGTCACAAGCCAGATAATCTGACAACCAGTCTTACCGGGGTATCGTGTTACCCAGTAACTGGGTTGTGGGGGTCAGATAGGCAGTCGCTTCATGTAAAACACTGATATTCAGCTGCATCCGGTTAGACTGGAAGCCGACCCCAATATAGTTGGGAAAAGGCGACGCAGATGATGATGATATGTTAAACTAGAACATTCTCTTAATCATTTAGTATGTGAATATTTTTGATTAAGTTCATATTAAATAGTTTAATTAAATCGTGAAGTTGTGTCTGACGCGGACAAAACATTAATAATTACACAAAATCTACCAGGAATATTTAAACGAAACTTCTACTATCTTACAGACAATTTTACTATCTATCTTTTAGTATACGCCTTTTTTTATGTTAAAGAATACAAAAAAAAAAAATATCATTTATTTAATTTTTTCGACTAAACTTGAGTTTTGGACGCAGCGCATACGATTCTCTGGTCGCTCAAAGCCGCCGCGGCGTATATCGTCTTAATTGTATACAGTTACATGAAACTTTTAAACACATGTAAAAACGGTATAATTAAGACCAGATAAATATTTCATAAGTATCCGAAGCCGAACCATAGTTTGAGTTGGGGAGAAAAATAATGTGTCAAAGTCAAAGTCAAAGCATTTATTTCAATTAAACCATTTACAGGCACTTTTGAATTGTCAAGGAGTCGGTCAGTTAGACAGAAAGTTGAAGCTAGTTGCTCGTTCCAAAACGTAGGTAGGTCTCTATGGAGAAGAACGAGAAAGAAACTCCACGGACACTCTTTTAAAATCATGTTTTTACAAAATACTGCTTACATTATTCTTGTTGCTTCTATATGATTTTTCAGTAAATAAGGTAAATCGTTTATATAAACTAAAAAGAGGAACGGACCCAATATTGAGCCCTGCGGTACCCCCATTTTTACTTTTAAGCCCGATGAATTTACACCGTTTACTTGAACTTGTTGCAGTCTATCAGTCAAATATGATTTTACTAAGCTAAGCGCTAGTTTACCCAGTCCGTAATGCTCATATCCGTCCGTGTATTGTCTATGGACATCTGTCACTTGTTAAAAATCCGTTAATCTTGTCGTCGCAAGCGCATCTGTTGAGCGTGGTGTCCTGAATTTGATTCTCAGGTCGGGGAAACTACGTGGAGTACTTAAACCTCAATTTTTTTTGCTCTCTCAACCTACGTACATAGGCCTGCACATCAAGCTACAATAATCTGTTCAATTTATTTGACAGATTTTCAACATTATTACATTTTCACATTCAATTAGGTTGTTGACACCATTAACCAATAATTCCAAAATACAACTTACCTTAAAATACACTTTATTTTAGCCCCGAAAACCCGATTAATTTTTAATTAACTGTAAAATTCGATATTAAATTGCTTTAAAATCAAATAATAGTTAGTCAATTGAGTTGGTAAATAAGTGACGTCACAGGTCGCTATTGTTTTGACAGCTCATAAAAAGTATGTCAATTGATTGGTGGTATCAAGGAAAATTTGACAGTTTGGTATGGCTCGGTCTGTACATACTAATGATTTGTTCTCAGTCACACAAACCGTATCACAGGTAAAAGGTAGCTCATGATTCATAAAGCAATTACATTTTTCTATACAAGTACAGAGCTGCCGCCTAGCAATCATATCGCCCACGAGCACATTGTATGATCAGAAACAATCACGGAAATGTGCTGCTGAGATACCGATAGCTACCTAGACCCATCAATAACGCTAACAATGGTGTATTAACGTAGCAGCTAATTAAAGGTGCAAGTAGTGGGTGACGCACGGAAGAAGCGTCTGCACTATCTTAAGGCGCTAACAAGCGATTTTTGCAGATTTTAAACTGACAATCACGTCAAAATGTGTAGTGTAAATGATTTGAAAAAAATATATGTTAAACTAGAACACTCCCTTAATCATTTAGTATGTGAATATTTTTAATTAAGTTCATATTAAATAGTTTAATTAAATCGTGAAGTTGTGTCTGACGCGGACAAAACATTGATAATCACACAAAATCTACCAAGAATATTTAAACGAAACTTTTACTATCTTACAGACAATTTTATTATAGCTATCTTTTAGTATACGCCTTTTTTTAAGTTAAAGAATACTATCTTTTACTTAATTTTTTCGACTAAACTTTAAGAGTTTTGGACGCAGCGCATACGATTCTCTGGTCGCTCAAGGTCCGGCGACACTACAAGGAAGACCGCTTGTAACATCGGATGAGTTATTAATTAATTTTGCGTAGTGTGTATAGTCCATTAATTACAATATTAGACAAAAAGCGACAAAATAACGGTAGTTATTAGGTTATATTTTTAAAATAACTGAATTTTAGTGATATATTTTTTATATAAATTGTATTGCTTCGTATTTATTGTGAAATTACTTTAAATTACATGCTTACAAATCATCAGCCTAGCCATTTTTCAACTATGTTGGGTTCGGCTTCCAGTCAAACCGGACGCAGCTGAATCCAATCGGACCTCCACAATCCAGTTAATGGGTAACACGACACCCCTTGGTGAGACTGGTTGTCAGACTTTCTGGTTTCTGACTACCCTTAACGACTGCCAAAGATCTACAAATAACAGCCGGGACCAACGGCTTTACGTGCATTCCGAGGTACGGAGGGTACTCGGTATGAAAGGGGTGGTCACCCATCCACAGACCGACCGCGGCAAGCGTAGTTTAACGTTTGCTGATCAATCTGTACAGCTTTAACTTAGCCACGAGCTCCTTCAAATTACGTGCTAACATTATAACTATAGGTACATATTATATTCTCCTAATCGAATATTGAAATGCGGCCTGCCGCAACACGCCGCTTGTGCGTTTTAGGTCTAATAGTTCGCTTAGAGAATTAAAAGAATGGTTTAGTTGATAACGAAACTTCGTACCAGCTTTACTAATTTAAACATCGACTTCGTCGAGTGTTTCCACTAATAATGTAGTCGTAATATTTCCTATAAATGAACGCAAAACTTGTGGTTGCATGGTTTTGACCTAAATAGGTTCAAAGGAATTGTAAAAGGAAAAATTGCCTCCTGCCCAACTCGATAAGGACAAACGTATTTCAATTATCCTCAAATTATGTGTAATGTCTACAAAAACGTGATTTGTAGTCTACGTAAATATATGAATAATATTTAACTTTCTAATCCACGACATTGCGTAGCGATCACTCAGTAACCTGCTTAATCATCTACTTTTGTTTCATTTCAGTATAACGTTGTGACAGCTATATCAAGACATGGCAACAGTAGGGACTGTCCTTGTCTCCAGAACAGAGTTCCAAGGCGGCTTAGTGTAATCAAATGTCGCTTTATGACTTAGACTAGTGATTCGCGACTAATATAGTCATTAGCATTAACCAAGTCTCCTCAATAAGTCATTATCAGTGTGCTAAAACGGCCTCACACAAGCGCGGGCGCCGCGGAAGCGTTACGTCTTACAAACAATTATTAATAGGTGCGCCTACGCAACTACGCCCATCGCCTTTGATACACCGTCACCTGACGTTTTACGAGCAAATAATTGTACGGTTTTGAAGTTCAAGACTAAAAGAATAAACACCAAACAGGTTCTTATTGATGTCAAGAGTGATAAATTAATAAAAAACCGTCTGGCTCTTTCACCAACGGTTTTTATGAGGTGTTATAATTGTGGGAACAGATATTTTTATTGTCAGCGTACAAATGTATTCTTTATGGATACTTGATCATATGAATCTAACCAGTCATCCAATCGCTGTGTCGAATTCGACAGATGCACGAATCAATTGGGAATAAAAATATCGATGAGGATTTTGGCTTGCGGTTTGTGGAAACTACCATGATATTACTGTAAACTTGATTTTGCATCTCAGTTTCAAGTAATTTTTCATCCAAGACATTTACTAGTTCAAGGCTCCCTTCAGAAGCATCAAAAAGAAGCCCAACTTCATTGAAATTGTATTGATGACCACCTAAATCAAAAATAATAACATTTTAACCACGCAACCCGATCAAATAAATGTTAATTCAATATTTTCCTTATTATAAATCATTTGATTCCAAACCCCCAACAAAATATAAAATTAAACCTAACAGTCCCTGAACACGCGATTCAGTCCAATGCTGGACAAAATCTAAAGCTTCCTCGAGTAGATAGTTGCGCACGAGTGTATCATTGTATTTGCATCGATACGAACCGGTCGCAGGTCTAATTGACCGGTACATTGTCGCTCACCATTAAGATCACTTTGTTCCGATAAGATGGCGGCTGAATATCGGTGAGCTGTGATAGATTACTTCTGCGCAGGAGTGGCTGTAAGTGCAGTAAGGCGAGTAGAGAAAGATAATATTGTGCTCAATGATGGCTATAGTGTTTCTTTATAGTTCCTTTTCGCAATTATCCTGTGTATCGTTTTAAATATCACTAAGAGTTTTGACGACAATTTTGGATAGGTGAAAGCTTTTCAAACGAAGAATTTCATAAACAACACTGTTGTTGTTTTAATGGTAATTGTAACCATTTTGTTTCTCTACGCTGCCACGGACCAAAGTTTGTAGACAAAATCCCTTTCTGTTAGCGTTAACCACAATGGAAAAATCAAATTGTATGGAGTTGACGTTTGCTTACCAGATGTCACGTGATGCAAATATGTCAACTGCATACAAGTCGATTTTTCCGTTGGCGTCAACGCTAACAAAAAAGGGATTTTGTCTACAGGCCAAGGCTGTAGAAGTTTTGGGCAAATCAAATTTGACCATTTGTCATCGACATGAAAAAGATAGATTACGATTGGTTCATTTGGATTGTGACTTTTGAAATCCGGACTTTCATATCTTCCGTTCTCATATATACCGTATTTAGCAGTAGTAGAGCTTAGTAAAGGAGCTTCACCATACATATTTCTGTCGCAAAGCAACATTGCTTTGTTGCTGTTTGAAGGGTAAGTACGGGTGTATAATTATAGGCAGGTGAGATATTTCAACTTCCTTTCTGGAATGGCAACAAATCTGCATGGCCTTTGGTATTGCGGTGATCACTTAACATCAGGTATAGGCTGTCGTCTTGTTTCCCGGCAACTCTATACTAATATTATAAAGCTGAAGAGTTTGTTTGTTTGTTTGATTGAACGCGCTAATCTCAGGATCTACTGGTTCGGATTGAAAAAATCTTTTTGTGTTGGATAGTCCATTTATCGAGGAAGGCTATAGGCCCATGCGAAGCCGTGTCGGGTCGCTAGTAATAATATATAAAGGTACAATTTGTTAGTAAGTTTGTATGTAGGGGGTAATCTCCGAAACGGATACTCCGATTTAAGAAAATCTTTCACCAATATGAAGCTACGTTATCCTTGAGTGCTATAGGCTATATTGCATTATCAAAAAATTAGGGATCCTTGAGAAAAATCACGTGGACGAGTCGCGGGCTAAGGGCACCGATAAATTTAACACACCTATGTGCAATCATGTTTTAATAGCTGTATCACTGCTCTTTGCTGCATTATCATGTATAATATGAATATTTTATAAATAAATAAACATTATACATATTGCAGCTCTATGTACGTGTCATGTAATTCAATTATCTATAGTCTTAGAAACCGGTCCTAGGTCTAATTATCGGAGATTGTCACTGCTTGTTAGTAACTATAATCTTTTAGATAACGATCTAATAATGAAATATTGTCGTCAATTAGAGCCTTATTAAAACTATGCATACAGTAAAAAATATGATTGATATATAAATTCAAGTAAGAATAAGTCGCCCTTGACTAATTTAATAAATATTATTAAATATTGCACCATACAGGATATTTTATATAACGTCAACATTAATTAGAAGGTAAATCATCTATACTCAATTAGTAAACTATTCATCATTAACCCAATCGATAACGAAATTCATTCGATCATTAAATCGATTTGATTAGACCAATACTAATTAATGATTAATTTAACTTGTCATTAAATTTGTCAAATATGAAACGTTCGATGCTTTGTATTCGATAATTTAGTCGACTATTCGTCCCATAATGAGGAGCGGGAAAGTAAAGCAGAAACAGTGAAAGATGTTTGTAATTATCTAGACAAAGCCGTTAATTAAGTTACAGTTCCAAGTCCTTCCTGGTTGCACAATGTCATTGCAAATTGACGACACGGTTGGCGCAGTGGCTGAGCGATCGACTGCTGCGCAGCGTGTTGCGGGTTCGATTCCCGCCCAGGGTAAACATTTGTGTGATGAGCACTTGTGTTTGCCTTGTGTCTGAGTGTTGTTTATCTATATATGTATGTATTTACAAAATAAAAAATGTATTTGTGTATGTATATCAGCTGTCTGACACCCATAGTACAGGGTCTCCCTAGTTTGGGGTCAGAATATGGCCGTGTGTGAAAATGTCCCCAAATATTATTATTATTATTAAATATACTTATGCGATCACGAATTGTTATGGTCTAACAATAACAAAAGGTTATTTGATAGAAGAAGACTACTTTTTCGAAGCAAGAGAGGAATCCTCTGAAATTTGAAGTACATAAAATTGACGCTTATGTAGCTTCAGACGTTATATTCGCTGTGGTTACATTTTTATTTTGCAATTAGATGTTAAAAGACGCTCTACAACAGCATTTCCAAACAAAGGGGGCGACGACCTACTGGTAGGTCACAAGCAAATACTGGATAGGCCCTGAAAAGTGTCAACGATAGGAAACAAATACATATTTCTTCTTTGTCTGACTGTAACTTTTTTATACTTATTGGAATATATTGTCATTTAGTTATGACCCTTTTTCTGCATTACAGCTAAGAGGCGATTTGTAAGTTTTTGTAAGATGGATCGCGGACCTATCTTTGGTTCCCAAAGTTGGAAACCACTGCTTTACAAATTTAGGAATACATGCAATATCAAATAGGTTGTTGCAAAGCAAGGTTGAGTCTACTATCACAAATCCAGATTAATACACTCAACGACATATACACTGCTCTATATACAACAAGGCACTTCAAAAACTAGTCCGACAATAGCTTCAACAAGACACTCCTTTACTTAAAACTGGTGCCGCCGTCTGCGTAGAAAGAAAGTGCCAAGTCTCAAGGCCGGGCCCACATATAGATCGCCAAGTTTAGCACATTGTCTAAGCCGAGGTGTGTGTGTGACAATGATTCAGTGTCTTCACCCTTCCTTCTTCTTCTTTGTCCTTCGATAACAGAGGGGTGTGTCTGTGTGTGTGGCAACGTAGCTCCCAAACGGCTGATTTGGTTTTGCTTTCGTTTTTTTTTTCGATTGAAGAGGTCTTTTCTAGTTGTTTAATGGATGTTAAGCATCTTCCACAGGTCTTATAGCTTTGTTTAGGTGGTTAAGCATCTTCCACAGGTCTTATAGCTTAGGTCGGGGGTTTTTTAAATGTATAAGATAAGTAATGATTTGGAGAACGGAGAGAAACGGAGAGAATATAGATAAAAAATTTTAAAAGCCTTTTAACCTTATTTTGCTTCTTCATGTGTTTACTTCTATCAGGAGAATTCTTGAATGCAGACCGCAAAATCCAAAATTTCTTCGAAAGATTGTAAGCGGCGCTGCATTTGTAAAAAAGTAAGTAAGTCCCTTTCACAAATTGAAGACCGTGTCAGCTCTTCGTACGTCAATATATTGTTATAATAAATGGGATTGAAGAATACAGAGCTGACGTCACTATAATCACTAAAACCATTTGCAGTTGGATATCATTTATTCATGCTGAATTCCTAATGACTGACCGATCGATAAGAGTACCTAATGCAGTAGCAACTGAAGTAACCATAGCATAACACAGCAAGCTACTTCATTTTAGTTAAGCAAGAAAATCATTTTTTTTTTAAGTAAGTACAGTACAGTTTATTTAAAGGTAAATAATAATACCAGCCTTTTATTGTCCCAATGCTGTGCAAAGACATTTTTAACCGACTTCAAAAAGGAGGAGGTTAGCAATTCGGATGTTTATATTTTTTTTTTCGGGCATAACTCTGTCATATATAGACGGATTTGCAAAATTCTTCCTTTGTTCGAAAGGGGCTTGTTTCGAAATGGTCCCATATAAATTTTATCAAAATTAATCTAGCCCTTTTTGAGAAAATCAACAAAATCCCAAAAATATGCTTAAATGACGTTTTAGTTTCCTCAATCTTTGGAGGACTTACAATCTCTTTTAAGTGTGTCGCCGTTTCTTAATGGATTTGGATGTTATGGAAATACTAAAAAGCGAAAAAGAAAAAGTTAAAAAAAAAAGAAAACCGCCTTCAAAAACTAAAAAATGATAAATAACTTTAGCACAGAACACACATTACTTTACTTTCGGAAGTCGGTGGCAATACAAAACTACAAACACAAAGCCACCGCCAAAAAAACCGCCTTGTACGAGTGTGACGATCAATGGTGATTAATGCTCGTATTGATCACCACACTCGCTCAAGACGGTTTTTTTTTCGGAATGGCATCTCGCGTGTCAACCTAGAAGGTTGTCTTGTTGGATGGCTGATTAACCGAACTTTCCTGTGGTGCCTTAAAAATATTATTTTTAGGGCCTTCAGCCAGGGTATAAAACTCACAAAGTAAGCGGCTACACGCTAAGGGCACCCCCTGTGGGGACGAGCCTCGGCTTAGGGCGACGCCGGGGAAGGGCAGCATAGGGACAGGCTGAATCGGATTTCCATTATTTAGGTACGATTATAAAGCTACAGGCTCAGCGGCGCGGGCTGGCACGAGCAAGAGTCGGGGAGGGACACTTCCTCAAGGCGGATTGGCGATTTCAAATTTATATTCATTTTAAGTCCGGGTTTCCTCTCGATGTTTTGTTTCACCGACATCAGTGATGTCCAAGACAAAGACTTACAAACACACATTGGTTGCTCGGTACCGAACCGACCACCTCATGCATGAGAAGTCACACTGGGTCATTACGACACACAATCAAATCGATCAATCAAAGATGGCCACTCTAATTCCATTGCACATGAATGCACCGATCAAAAATACCCAATAACTCGTCAGGCGGGAATGACGAGTTACCTTTACAGTATACAAAGAGATGCGTCTCACGTTTGCTACTCGTACTTAAACTTTCTCCCGATAACCTTCCGGTTACTCTCATAGCGATCTTGTATCGATTGACCTCACGATCACCGAGTTCTTCGCAGGCCGTACGTAGTTGCTAGTTTTCTATTCTATTCTATTCCAAATGTGTCGCGATCTGATAGCTAGGGCATTTGTTTGTCGTGTCGGATGTAGGGTCTTGAAAATGAAAGTTAATTTATGTATTGTAGCCTTAATTAGAAGTTAAGATTGTGAGATTAAATCTAAATCGTATCTTTTGAAATTGCAATAACTTGCATTCTGAAAGGGTATTGGTATTAGGGTTTGCTCGTTTTCCTTTTAAAATATCTGATATCTGTTGAAGAATCCCTGCCTCCTAGTCTATAGAACGAGTAGCACATTGTAAGATACGAGTACCTACATTGTGCTTAGCAAAGATAACATTATCATTAAGAAAGTTGCCAACCCTACAACGGCTACAACGTACAACCTACGAACAATCTTAGCTGAACCCGATTTAACCTAACAAGTACATCAGTTCCGCACAGACACGACAAAACATGGGACCGATGCATCGATACTATCTACCGAGTACCGAGCTATCGATCGATACCAAACGATCGAAAAGAGCGCAAGGTCGCGCATTGTGCGCGTGCGCCACCATTGTTGTATCAACACAGTTGGCTGTTATTGTTTTTTGCACGGTATTGATATTTAATTAGATAAATTATTTAGAATTACATTTGGAGCACTCATGTGGGTCATTGTCAGTTACATCGCAGATGGCTTTGTTACACTTTTGTATAACATCGATGTACCTTGTGTTAATTATAGCTGCTTTTACAAACATGATACGGTGTCGGTAATTATTCATGAAAAGCAAGCCTTCTACCGTCTACGGCTTGTCAGGAGCACTTAGTAAAAGAATTGTACCTTTTCCTTTAAGCGAATAAGGGAAACGCTTTTCTTGACAGCATGGGTTGGGCGCTTGCGTTTGAAAAGTTGCCTACAGGAGCAATTAGTGTGCGAACACACATCGCCACGCCTCCGTCTAGACGTCAGACGCTCTGATGCCTGTCGTTGCTCCGTGAAACAACACCACTTTCCCTGCCACCTAATGATACTCGTATCCGTAATTCCAAACCCCTATCGATGATAAATTCAAAGGACGAATCAATATCGCAGCCATTACCGTTCCCTGCTCCGTGTTTGACATTGTCTACGCCTGATAGACGATCTCTAGCAATTAATGTTGTGTAATTACACTCCAAGCAGTCGCTGGGACTAACCAATTTACTATTCGGCTACTGTGCAGTATACTGACGATAAAAAATGACAAATACTTAACATTCAAGGCTAGTACATGCTCATTTGTTCTTTTGAGGAGTTTGTTAATTCAGTTATGACAGGCGGTGATTGATGTCGTAGCATTTAATTGGTAACTGCGATTCGTATCTTACGCGTCGAGCTAATTGCTTGCAACTATCGACACAAACATCGAGATCTCGATTAGGTATATAATATCTAATGGCGACTGATAATGAGATGTAATAAATCATCTCCGAGGTTGACGCACCGGGATGGAGGGTGAACGATATCGGCGGAAATGGATATTATGATAACGATGCGCCCGCGCAGCTCGCCGTGCGCGCTGCGGGGTTAGCGTGCCATTTGCAATAATGCGAGAGACGGTAATGTATGCTAAGGAGACTCGATTGAGTCGTACATTTTAAATTCATTGACGCTTGTATAAACAAAGACATGGTTGAACATTTCTGTATTGCATCAAGTATAAAATCTCTTACATGTTGAAATCATATTTCTGTCTTTTGTTATTGTAATGTATGCTCAATTCATTTCATTGATCCGGCGCAGTTGAACGACTTAGCATGTGATTTTATAAATATTGTAATTTTATTGATAACTAGCCTATTATAGCTGCAAGCTAACTAGAACGAGTGCTATTCGTAGTCGGTATCGGCTGCCAACTTGACTCCATCTTTGGGAAGAGAACGCGATAGCTGCGTCGAATGATAATATGACTGAAGCGGGGTATTATCAGCCGCACAACGGTGAACCAATATTTCCGCATTGTGTTGCATTACTAGACAAGGAACCTGCATTAGCAGTGCTTTGTCCACGACAGTGCGACTACGCTAACTGTACGCGCACAATGGCTCAGAGCGAGACACTCAGTATTCCGGGCACGAAGAGCCGCCTCACATCAAAGGAACAGTAAATTACATGCTTATCTCAACGCAGAGTACTGGTGGTTATGTCGGCACATGCCGTGCAATGGTGTGCTGAGCACCCGTCTAATAGCAGTCTATCCCTGCCCGTGACCTACCTCAATATGGGTCATTGCCAGTGCGCCGTTGAATTTTACGATAATCGCTTGCGAAACTACCATTGGCAAAATTTCAAGATGCTGTAGTGGCGTCTGTAGTAAGTCTGACGGAATCGTGGCTGAATCTGAGCGCATTTAGTGAATCATCACCGCCACATAGTACGCCCAGGAATGGAGTCGCGTCCATTGTGATGACGAGGCTCCCGCTGAGATGTTTTTTTCTTATTGGTTGATGCGATTCTATTCTTAATTCCTTCAGTCGAGGGTTGACTTTCGGTTTTATGCGCGGTGAATCCGGTGCGTCTGGAGTTCTGGACGCTGTGTGTGATTTTAATTTTAGAATAACGGAAACCGCGGCGCGGCGCTCGTCGCTGCAGAGTCGTCGTTTATTTTCCCGTCGGCCTTCGCATGAATGGGATGCCGCACGTCGGGCGGTCAACGTTCAGCCGCGGGCCGCTTTCGTTTCAGGCGCGGACACTCAATAATATCGAATGGATTTATGGTTCATTAAGCCGTGTATGGTGGCGGTGAATTCCTGGCAGCGGCGCTGACGGCTCGCGATTTGTTAGATAAACATAATTTCGGTTCGTCGAACTGCGCCAGAATAAACACCAGTGCGTGTTCCGTTCTAATATGGATAGTGAAAGCGGCGGGTAGTGACAAATTCCTCGCCACGTGGCACGTGTCACACCCGCGGTAACATGAGCGGAAGGAATGCGCCCCACAGGATTGGAAACCATTCAAACTATTCGTGTTAACATCACGAGGTTCCAACAACTGATTCAATATAATACTTTGAAATCTTTTTCTTTACAAATTAATGCATCTCAAATAATTATGATAATGATAGGTACTCTGATCATTGCTAGTGATTATGAGGGTGGGCGCTGATACCTATAGTATATACAAGATATTAATTTATCTTAGCTTAGGTGTCAGCTGTAACACTTAATTAAAACTATTAACTACTTTTCGGCGTAATTTTATTGTAAACTGTACTTGTTTTTTTTGTTGTAAACTTGAAGGTGCAAATAAACAATATTTTATTTATTTTTATTTTATAATTTCTTTAAGACCGTACCCGTAATGTATAAGGGCTATATATCTCAAAATCAAGCAATTTCTCTATAAAATGAAGTGTTCCGTAGAGCGCGAGACAAAGAACCATTAATATTTTCAGTGATAGTACCGAGTAAAGTTTATTTGCGGCAACAACTCGTGGCGGGGCATTAAAATAATGTATTTATTGTACAGTAAGGCACATTAAGAAGTTAGCAAGAATGGTGCTCATTAAATGTTAGATTTTATTCTAATACTTTGTTGGACGCTTTTAACGTTAACTTTTACGTTTGAAAACTTAGAAACGCACTTTACTAGCGTCAGGATGTACCATTTTATGTGCGCCGTCTTGGAAATGTTTTCATATAAATGTGTTTTGCGCGTTAAAAATGTTTTAAGAAAGCACCGGCGATAATTTTGTCAATGCACATGCAAAACTTTATTACTTTCTAGGAATAGAAAGGTTTTAAATGGAAATGTAAGTGGTTGTTACATCTACAAGGTGTGACATTAAACACGCAAAACCTCAGACATCCCAAATGATTTTTAATTCAATTAACCTAATTCTGAAAGAAAATAAATCATAAAAAAAAATTAAGGTTTTATGTGCTGTTTTAGTTTTACCAAGACTCGTATTTGCATTGAAATAAGAACTATTATTACCACGCGTATGAGAAAATTTAAATTGGTCGACAACCATTTGTGTTTGTTTACCTATTTTGGCAGGTTTGCGCACATGATGGCTTGACTTATTAATAAATAGACAGGGTAACATGTTTAATGAAGATTTTATGAAAAATGACCTATATTAAAAAAGTGGTTCAATTTATTCTGCTCGTTATTCTAATCAAACTATTTTCAGGTTTTGCGTATTTGACGTTACACCTTGTATACTAATATTCTTTGTTTGTTTGTTTGGTGGAACGCGCTAATCTCAGGATTTACTGGTTCGAATTGAAACATTCTGTTTGTGTTGGATAGTTCATTTATCGAGGAAGGCTATAGGCCCATGCGAAGCCGGGTCGGGTCGCTAGTCTATACATATAAATCAAATTGAAGTGTCTGTTTGTAATGTCAAAATAACATTTTACTTTTTTTTTTGTTCAAAGTCAAAAAGAAACTTTTTTTTTTGTCTGTCTTGTTTTTTCTTTCTATCTTCGAAACAGCTGGTCCGATTTTGACAGGACTTAATTGGCAGATAGATGATGATATACGGAGTTACTTTTATTTTAGAATAAGATTAGGGCTCCGCGCAAAAATCTTAAAACCGCGCAGATAACAGACGTTCACTCAGACGAAGTCGGGGGAATTAGCTAGTTAAGTAATAAATTATAGCCAGTTTATTTCTGAAATCCGTGGTCAAACTTAACTTTCTGCCAAAATAACATCACACAGAGCCTCGTGGAACTCTAAGGGCTTGTTTTCATAGGTCGTTAGACCTCGCATTCGGGGTGCGGGAGATTTCTGTTTACGCATGCCATACTTAGGGACCGTATGCTGTAATCGTTTACATTAGTGGATAGGGCCCGCATGCGGGGTACGAGGTCGGAAGCTTGAAGTCCCAAATATTTGTAAAAACCAAACACGTTTGATATCCAGTTATCTAAATACGTGGAGCTGTTTGTGTTTGCACGAGGATAATATTTGGCAATATTTACTTAATATATTGGAATTTTAGTTCACGCGGCTCCGATATTTATAGGGTTACCAAACGAGAAAAATATGTTTATTTATGATAGGCTCTCTCCTGTTCTTTCCGCGTCTCTGAAATGTATTTTTATCAAACCGATATTTAACTACACAAATTCTGCAAAGGCAAAGGCAGTTTTGCGAAAATTGATCCAGTAGAGCTATCTTGACTTAAAGAAAAAAATAATATTCCTTAAATATGATAAGTTACTAACATCAGTATTTTAAGTTCAAAACTGTTACTAACAAGATTTTTTTTTAAGTTTTTTAAGTTATTACGTCCGTAATAAAACAATTTTATTTATTTACCAAATTGTTTTTTTTTTCAATGAAAATTTCTCAAAACCTTCAGCGCCACGATGCTTTATTATCCAAACTCATATTCATCATAAATGTAGCTATATCGATTACAAAAATAACCGAGCAAAAATAAAAATCAAGGCAGGTTTTGCTTTTAGCCGTAG
This sequence comes from Charanyca ferruginea, assembly GCA_947361185.1. NCBI lineage: Eukaryota > Metazoa > Arthropoda > Insecta > Lepidoptera > Noctuidae > Charanyca > Charanyca ferruginea. The sequence continues at coordinate 24,561,429 of OX376064.1, read as the reverse complement.
TTGTGCGTGACATTCAAGCTGACTCATTCAACAGGGAGGCCAATACCGATGTTTAGGTAAAAAAGTAAACACGCAACACATACATACAATATACTGGTCCATTGACACATACAGACATATATATATATATACGTACTTAATACATACATTGTAGAGAAACTGGTTCGGTTTTATAAAGCCTACTAAATGCTGACTATAATTCAGTTCAGTTCAGATCTAGATAAAGTTCTAGATCAACGATGATCGCCAGTGGGTATTTAGACCTGTAGATTTAAATTATGGCTTGCTCCAAAAACTGACATTATTTAATGTTTGGTATAAATAATGCGAATTATAGGAGTGGGTCGAGATATTTGACAGGTGGTAAGAGGAGGTGATCGTTAAATTATATTAGCTGAGGTTAAAAGCTCCGGGCGGGCAATATTTTGGGAACAGAGCAGAATATACTTTCAGTCGACTAAATAACAGCCCACAGAATTATTATTTAGATAGTCCAAATAAAGAAGATGCTAATACAGTCTTCAAAATTGATGTGTCAGTAAAAAGACCTAAAGCTCAATTCTCGTAACTAAAAACGTTCTTAATATACTCACAATCTTTTCTCAGCAATAATGAATGTCAAAATCTTGTTAAAAATAAAGGTAAAATAATGGCATCTTTGACAAATTAAGACTGAGATTAGAATTAGCAAAGGTGATACTAGAATTGCCCCCCTGAGTAATATACAGATATTTCAGCAGATAACGAACCTAAACATATTGAAAAAGTCGATGGTGTTAAAGAAAGAGCAGCAAAAGAAAGAAATGTAAGCAAGAAAAGCAGTCAAACAAAGGACTGGACATCACTCAAATAGGACCAATTGGCACTCAAAAAAAACGCATTCAACTAAAGTGAATACGAAAATTAAAACATGTCAGACAATGGCACTTCCGCTGCATACTGTTTACAATATTAATTAACGGCGCTCTTTGCATTGCTATACTAATTAATTCTCGTGGCGCTCAATTGAGCACGTGTTGAGAATCTACTTCTTTGTTTATGCACCACGTTGGTCATTACAATAATGTATTGATTCTTGTGTGTCCGCCGGGGTCTAGCCTTTATGGTTTTGCTACAATTTCGTATCGGAGACTAGTTTAAATGGAGCTGTTTTGGTCGTTTACTTAAAATTTAATTCACACCTTCGTACCCGGAACTGAAAGTAGGTAATATTGTTTTGTTATCGTTCATTTGCGCGATATCTCTGATAGCCATGTTGTTGGTAATACTAAAATCATACGCTAACTAAACAAACCTTAATGAGGACATCCATAGCTATCTTCAAACATAAAACTCGTCTGGTTTGTGACTCACCTGCAACAAGAAAAAACAAGAATTAGTTAAAAGCAACAAACATAACTAAATGCCTGCGCAGGAGTCGCGAAATTAGACCTGTTAAACGAGATTTTAACACACAAAAAGCGAGTGTGTAAATCAAAACGATCGTGGGAAGAGATCGTTAAACGTTAGACCCGTTTCTAAAGTAATCAATATTGTAACCTATATTTAAATTTTATGAGTACCTACCTAAATAAAGATCAACTGGCAACATTTGCAACTTTGTGACACATTGTCTGGCAATGACATTTTAAAGGATACAATATGAAATTGGACTATGACACTTTAAAATTCTACTCACCACATAAATCATATATGTAACATGGTGACTTAAAATGTAGTTTTAAAGCCCTCTTATTGAATTGATTTGTGGAAGTTTGTATATGGCAAATGTCACAGACTATTGTAACTTACTGACTACGTAAATCTTAGACTGTAGGCTTTCTGAATAATAAGTAAATCCATACTATCCATACTAATATTATAAATGCGAAAGTAACTTTGTTACGCAATTGTTACGTAAATGCTATTAAACGGCTGAACCTATTTTGATGAAATTTGGTAAAAAGATAGCTTGAACCCTGGAGAAGGACATAGGCTACATTTAATAGGCATTCACGCTAACGAAGTCGCGAGCAAAAGCTAGTAAATAAATAAAATAGAGATCCATAAAAACGCACAACAGTCAGTTGCTCAACTTTGTACACAAAGATATGTAAATGTATAACCAAGATATCAAGACGATGTGAAGAAACTCCAATATTGAAATAAGACTCAATCTGCTCCGCAAAATAGAGAAATCAAGTTCACACATCACCATGATGGACCAGCGAGCGCAAACAACGTTGATGTGTTAATAAAAACGATCACAGTGGTCAGTGCAAACGTGTCGCAACGTACGGAGCGTGGGCCGATGCAACGGTCACTACTCTGCGCCCACGCACCTCTGAAGACATAGGTAACGCGCTAACTTCCACATTATTTGAAAACTTGCAAAATGTAGATTTTAAAGGTGATGAGGTCATCCTTATTGATGATAATTGAAAGAAAGTGAATGTTGATTTAGAAACTGAGAATCTAAAGAGTCAATTGATCAGAAAATTGAAAGCTAAGCTTGAAAAATAAAAGTCTTAAGTAGAAAAGATAATGATGGAAAGTCGATTGTACAATAGAAAACATTATCACAACTGCAAAGAAAATATACAAATTCAACAAAAAAATTGGTTCAACTTTTAGTACAGGCCTTGGCGAAATACCAGCAGGACTTCGTGAAATGATTGACAACTCGTGACAGTTGTCACGTGAACATTTACATAAACGGAGGGGTCATGCCAATTTTTCAGACAAAGTTTACATTGTAAGTAATTACATGAATAATGATGAAGGCGATGTTTACATTAAATGCAATATAACAAGATGTAATGACGGCTCTGTAATTTAATTTGGCTGTCAACGATAAAGGTCGACCATGTACGACAGATTGTAATTTAATAAATAATTTAACCAAGAAATTATGATATTTAAATAAATGAGGTGTCCATTGAACGTTGAAATTCAAATAAACGCCGACGCTATTCCAAAGGTCGCCCATTGAATTCGTTCAATAAGAAATTGTTATTGAATTTATTGTAATTGTTAAACATTTCTCGAATCGAACGTTAATGAGTTGAAGGCTTTAATCAGTAAATCTATTTTATTCAACGAGCTATGCCTTTATCTGGATTAACCTTGAAGGGACGATGACTGAATAGCTATTATAGCCAAGCTTGACCCAGATTCTACCAAGAATACTAACATGATTCATTGGAAAGTATAAGAGTTTTCAAATAATATAAACTTCACATTTTTTTCTACAAAATAATTTCGACATAATTTATGAAGGCTATCAACCTAAAGGATCCGAGGGCCGTTTAAGCCTATTCATATTTAAATGAAATCCCATTTCCTACCACATAATGTGGTCGTTTTTATGTATCTACAAATAGTACAAGCACATTTTTAAACGCGGGTCCATTGATAGTCGCTACTTCATTTACATAAATGTCCACTTCGTTTAGTAGTAAGCGATCCTTGCGCCTGTTATCTTAGGAAGTGGGCACAATCAAGTCTGCCTCGTATTTTACCTTTTTTACCGTTAAGATGTTGTTTTTGTTGATATCACAAATGGTTTGTTGAGTCAGGTTTTCAGGTTGACCAATGCAAATGGGTTTTTGAGGGATCGTTGCCTTTCTTGTTGCTGTCGTAAATAATATCAGATTCAACTACTTGCTCAACAGATTTTTGTATTATCTAGTCTAAAGAAACTCTCACAATAACTGGTTTTATTCGCACATGAATGCAAAATCTTGGAAGCTGTCCAGTGCAATTCTTAAAAGAGCAAAATATTAACTACAGCTTCAGTGTTGTGCCAAACTTTAAGCAATAAAGACGTCTGGCGTAGTTTCTATATCTGTGAAGTAAAAGGAGCTTGTTAAGGAGCTTAGCAATGGAATCCTCGTTGAAAACTGCACCCTGAATAACATTAACATGGTCTGAGTCTACAGTATTATCCATTAAACTTTTAGAGTGCAGACAAGGCTCCATTAAAACTTGGGATATAATCCTTTAGCTGGGCACTTTAGAATTGTCTCTTCTATATACCAGTTAGCATACAACAGTTGCTATTCTTGCATTATTGATCTAAGACCTAGTGTGTCCATGTCCTAAGACCACACGGGTGTCTAGACAAACTCTGCAGACGGGCAGCAATTTATTCGCGAATACGACCCCACAGCGTCGCGACTGCGTACGTTTATATTGATCTCGTTGACGTTGTTGAACCGTTTCACGCAATATCATTATCTTATTATTTGGTCGTGTGAATGAATATTGAGATGTTTTGGTTCTGTGGAAATGTTAAATGCTGGAGAGTCCAATTCCGATAGTATTTTCTAATCTGTAAGTTTTAAGAGTAAGGCGAAAAAAGCTGGAGCAGCTGGAGCATTCGCGTGAATCAGGACCCTCAGAACAGCAATTAATTAAGTCTTTCGTGCTTCCGCCAGTAAACTTCGGAACTTCGTTAACGTCTCATGAGAATCTTGGAAATACTAATTGTGATTTAGCGATAAACAGAAATTACGCGCTTCAGCCGTAACCAGACATGATTTAATAACCCTTTTTTCGTATCTTTATTTTCCATGAGCTTGCCCATACGCACCTAATGCGTATTCTTCACAATTACAGCTGAGCAGACATGTTCGAAAAATGTTTTGTAATTCTACCGGATTTGAAGTTTAGATCGACGGTTGCAAATAATAAAGGTAGGTAAGAATGTTGAATTAATAAATTACGCTTATTTGACTAATATCTGTAACCCTGACTCGCCTCTAGGGCACGACATGAACGATTGAGGTCTCCTCATCAAGAACATATGGCAAGAAGTGCAGTAGTTAACTGATTCGTACAGCTTGCGCAAGCGCACATCTTCTCAATTAGCTGCCATTGCGCACTGATTGAGTCCATACTTCATAGTTAGCTTTATTAATGTTTTCTCCTCACAATTAAAGTGCTATCGCAGAGGTGGGCTTTACATCAAGAGTAATGGTCTTAGCATGTTTAATCACAATTTTGTTGTAGTTATTCATTATTGAGAGCCATGCCTGTGTAATCTCTTCATTCTGATTAATTTTCATAAATAAAAGCTCTCGAATGAGGTGAGTTCTTATCGTGTAAGCAGGAAATAAAGTAACGGTTTCTAGCGCAAGCGCAGTTATGAGCGTTTGATTAAAATGGAGCAATAGGCAATGTCCGTAAGGTCTATTTTAATTTCTTTCGTCACCAGATGCGATGTTTACTACGAGGTAAAAAATTCCATCGTCAAGCATATATATTGTTTGCGAAAGTTTCAAAGTTTAGGCATATTATGCGAAAAGAATGTTATGACTTAAAATTCACGTCCGCTATTTTTACATGATAATCACATAAACTGTCATTGTTATTCCGCACTAAGCTTTTCTATATTCGGTATGCATATTTCTGAACAGATATGGAAATTTAATTGCGGTGCGCCCGCGCGGCGTCCCGACGCCAGCCGACCGACCAATTAAATGTATTGATAGCAATAACACCATATACGGTAGCTGTCATGAAACATCACAACACGTGACACCTATTATGGCGCGAATGTTAGTGATTGTAACACAGCTTACTGTCAAACTATGCAGAGATTTATTCACCGTATACGTAATTGAAGTTGGCGACAAAGTTGCGATTAGTCAAGATGATTACATCTTAAATCGTAATCTAAAAAAAAACGGTCAATTTAATTCAAAGTGTAGGCGTTTGTTAATGGTTGGCGTTATAGCCTTTTCTTTTATAGGTTTGACATTTAAAAATAGATAAATGACGGTCGAAATAAAATCGTTATCATTTGTAGCTAATTTATTTTGCATGAATGCGAAACGATTCCTTAAAATTATCGTTTCCTGTCGGCCGTTTTGTTACTCTCTGTTAAAAGACAACAATGCTCCACCATTTGACCACTTAAAACAAATTCCATATGCATACTTAATCGTAACCTGGTCTATTTGACCTGGGGACGATCACAAATAAAGTCCCTCTGTCCGCCGCTGTGAATGGGCTGGCCATTCATCGAGTGCGACTGTTAAAGACGTCCATTCAAGCGACCCACGCATGCCGTGTGTGACTCCGTTGACCTGGCCATAGTACCGGCTAAAAATACCAGTGGACGTGTGGCATCTACCTTTAGAGATAAGTTTAAAAGATAGAATGGTGCTCATAGCCAATAAAGAATGGATTCGTTGATGAATGAAACAACTAGACTTGAATGAGCGATGTTTTAGGAGAAATTGATGAAATTGTAACACTAAAATAAGAGATTGAATACTCAATAATTTATTGCGTCCCCTAAAGTTTTACAAAGATGGAGTAAAAGACAATGTTTATCAAGGACCCTGTCGGGCATAGGTAACTAGGTATCACATATTTCAGAAATGAATACAACGCATGGCATGAAGTCACAACAAAATCAAGCAATCATTTAGTAACCGAGAATGACAAAACTAAAACTAAATCTCACAGCCATTAGATTACAAAAACACCACACACATATACACCCGGAACTACCAAAACCCTTGACACGCAAACCACACCATGACTCAAAGAAAAAAATGAAAGAAACTAACAATACAACACCATTGAACAATTTCCACTAAACTAGAACAACGGGTCATGGGAAAGCCAAACGCGGAAACCGACGAACAATGATAGTTGTTCACGATTGGCGGGAACCCAATACAATCACACTGTAATTTCTATTACAAGTGTATTACAAGCGATTTTGGACGATTACAACCGAGAAATTGATTGGGTCAAGGTGAGTTTTTAATAATAATGGGTTTTCGGAAATTGCGTTCGAAGAAAATGATTACTGTACTTATTTGTAGTAAGTGTTTGTATAAAGGAATCGATTATGGATTAAATCAATTCAATTTAACGCTTTTGGTGGTTAAGCGGTCAGATTTAATGAGCAATTCCGATAACAAGCTCCTTAATGAGCAACGTAAAGACACGAATTCAGAACAATTTGAAGCGATCATTCAAAATGAATGTCATGTAGCATCACAACCGAAAATAAAAGACATAAAATGGAAAAGTTATTCAGATTTTAATAATGGCCTCCAGATAAAGCTACTAAAATAAAACCTTCTATTAGAAGATTGGAATAAAGAACACATAACTTGGGGGCAAACAAAATTACATAACATGTTCGAGGAACGACCTGACCGCTATTGAACCTCGTACCAGGAACACTAGACTCCATGTCAACCAGTGTCAAGCGTTGTTTACTTTCAACAGAATTTGCTGCATCATCGTCTCCGAGACAGCCTTGCATCAAAGCACCGGGGTCGCTCACTGATTGATATTAATCATTAACATCGAGTATAATAGGAAGTGTTGTAATTGGACTGTCGAAAACCGCAACAACAACAAAAGAAATCGAATTTCTCGAATTTCTCTAATCGAAAATTCAAATTAATTATTGTGATTGAACGTTGATTAAGTACACGATTTAATGATAGCAATGCTATTCTTCAAATTCTGAATGTTTATGGACTTATAAATATGGATAAGCATGGTTGAAAATAAACCCAAGCACGGTTTGCATTCAAAACTTTTGTGGTTTTCCCTACATAATGATTAAGGATTTTACTTCATTATTGGTGTCACCGGTAATACAAGCTAAATTCCTAATTTTAGTACGTCGAAATTTGGTATTTGCTTGTGTTCTTACGTCTTCCAACGTTTATTTCGAGTTTAGACTGACTTAGCACTAATATTTTAAGTAGGTAATACAAGTTAGTATTGCAATTACATCGAAAAACCGCAAGATTCCCGAACGACGCAAGTGCAACGTCACCGCATCAAATCATACGATGTGATGTGGCTTGCCGCGGGTAAGCACGCCATGACCAAACTTTAACTTAAACTGCCAATTAACAAAGAGCTTACGGTGGTGTGTTATTGTTTGTATAATTAAAAATACAATATATGAAAAAGAGAGATATATTTGCTTGAACTCTTAGGTTGTGGGCTCGAAACTAAGTGCGCGTCGAATAGCTCTTAAGGAAATGCTTATTTTGACACTGTTGAAGGTTGCCATCCAACCAGCTCAAGGAGTTCAGAAAAAGAGTATTGCTACGGATTTATTTGCCTATTTGTTTTTCTTTTATTAAGAAGTGTCACAATTCAAAGTATTTCTGCTTCACCGTCACAAGCTCCTTTAGCTTTAGCAAGCCCCGAAAATATGCAATACTTCCAAATGACGACTTCTGTCTCACACCATCTATGTCTCAATAGCCAGAGGTGGGCACTTTGCCGGGTCGGTAACCGGTCTAGGGTCAATTTGCCGTGTCTGCGGGGTCCGTTAACAGCCCGCTTCTCACGCCTATAGACAATGACTACACAAATACATTGTGCGTCTTGCGTTGGATTGTAGAGCTCTGCGGTTTCTGTTAAAACCTTTTGTTTAGCTGTAGTTATACAAATTGGTTTTCTCAGTGATATATCTTCTGACCTTATATTAACTTCGCTATTGTAGTTATTAAAGCCACAAAACACAGCTGTTTCAAAAATGGTTTTGTTATGTTTTAGTTTCTTTAAGCCAGTACCGTAGTGATGGAAGATGTTCAAGTAATAAAGGTACAACAGGTTATCCGATTGAATCACAAACAGATGATAACCTCTTGAGTCAATCGCTAACAAAGAGACAACATTACTTTTCTTTATTATATAAATATGCTAAGTGGTTATACACACGATAGCATAGCATAAATATCCCATAAATATCTGAAGGCAACATTTTTATCCGCGTAGATCGCGTGGTTGGCGGCACAGATAATCAATTGCTTACTACATAGCTTCGTAATGAAGATAATGATAAGTGGTGACATATATTTATGTCAACGTTGACAGGGTGACAGGCGGCGACGTGGTGAGACATTAGGGGTGTCAGATAGCCTAATATTTCATGTGACATGTTGCTCAGTTGAGTGAAGGTGGCATGTCGCCGGAATTCTAAATTATTTCCTGTTTTGGAAACCGGGAAGCAACATCATTATCAAATGAGATGTCATCTTATCCAGTGACAATCGAAAAATATAACGCGACCAGACAATGGATATCCTTGGTCTAATTCGACTCTGAATATCTTTATAAAGAACTGAATGCAATCATGAATAAAGTTCTACAGAACCTCTCCGCTCAATTACCATTCTTTAGAACACAAACAAACAATTCTATCTAGAGTTACATCCTTTTTGATGTCCACTTGAGTCAAGTGTGTATTGTCAGCCCTGGAGAGGCGAAGACTGACAATAGCAAGCAGTAATTGCATCGATACGTAGGGAATTATTGTCTATTTGTTTGCACAAATCACTCATTATCTCATTGTTGCCATGTCATGTGCGAGTATGGTGGTACTTTGGAGTTTGTTGTGTGTAATTTAGTGGTAGGTACTAGGTATGCCTTTTTGAGATGAGTCATTTCGTTTCTATCTGATTTTATATTTGCTTCTAGATATATTTTATCTTATTGAGATGACTAGTCAGACAGCTCATTCAACGCCCTTCATTTATCATGCAGGTAGTAAGCTAAAGTCTTATAGGAAAATTGATATTTAAGGGACTAAGTACACTTATTCAGCTCAATTCAGTTTTTGTCGATAGAAAATACAAATTTTGTATCAATTCAAGATGCCTACGCATCCATTCAGCTTATCGCGTCTGAACAGATGCGTATAAATCTGTGTTTTCTATGGACACAAGAATATAATCCCTAACTTAAGAACTGTCGGGCGAAAAATGTTGAAGGTCAAACTTCCGCTGCTTATGAACCCGGTATCATCGACACTCGAGAGGTAGTTTAGTTGGTTTAGTAGCACTACTACTGCGTATACTCTCTACTAGTCCCCTCAATACATGAAATCCACTTTTCTTTTATGTTACAGTGATCACATCTTGATTAGTTTTGATGTTGTGTAACCACATTCATGACGCTACAGGCAATATTTTATTTCCCCCACAGCCACTTGTTACTTTGATAATGGTTGTGGAAGATGAGGGGAGATTACAACAAGAGGGTCTTTCCGTTAAGTTATTATTTTAATATCATCGAGGCTAATTGCTTTAACAGAAGCAGATGAAGTCGTGTAGAAACCAATCTTAAAGATGGTATAAGATGGTGTAAGTTCATAAAAATGGTATTAAAAATAGTAATTTTGCAGTGTAGAATTGTATTGTATTGTTTTCTACTACTATAAAAAACGCGACAGTTTGTAATGATGGATGGATGGATGTTTGATACTCTTTCACGCCTAAACGGCTAAACGGCTGAATGGAATTAGCTAAAATTTGGCACACATATAGACATTGATCTAGCGTATTACAATTTTAGACCGTTTTTGTGGGATAGTTTAGGATTTTAGCATAAATCAAAAGTGTACGCAGTCGAAATTGTGGGTAAAGGCTAGTATGTATATTATTCCAATTATATCTACTTTAAATACTATAATATTATAAAGAGGAAAGATTTTTTTGTTTGTATGTTAAGATTTAATACAAAAAATTCTGGTCCAATTTTAAAAATTCTTTCACCATTAGAATGATACATTATCCCTGAGTAACATAACCTATATTTAAAAAAAAATAGGGATTCCTGAGAAAATAAACGCGGACGAAGTCGCTGGCAAAGTGCTGGTATATAATATTAAACGAAACACATCGACCACTCCGTACAATTTCTATTCGACTCAAGAATATCAGCAACCTCTTTATTAGAACAAAAACAATCTCTTAGAAACACAACACGTCCGTATCAGTTTCTACGCTTGTCTAGACAATATTTTTTCTTAAGACCAATAGGTTTTTAATTAGTCTATCGGTAAGTAATAAGCGATGGTTGGTAGGGCATAAATATTGCATGAGTTGCGTAGGCGCCGGCGCGCGGCGCGACGTCTTCGCCCGACGACGCCCGAACGCGTGGCGCAAAAGATAAGATTACGCGGATGACGAATGAGTGGGTAATCGATAGATCTGATATGTTGCTGATTAGCTTATCATCTGGGTGCGCAATTTCCTGAAGATGAGTAATAAAATTGGTATCATCTGACAACACGGTATCATCTGACAACACTGTATCATCTGACAACACGGTATCATTTGACAACACGGTATCATTAGACAATACGGTATCATCTGAAACACGGTATCATCTGACAACACGGTATCATTTGACAATACGGTATCATCTGACAACACGGTATCATCTGATAACACGGTACCATTTGACAATACGGTATCATCTGACAACACGGTACCATCTGACAACACGACGTCATCTGACAACTCTGTATAATCTGACAACACGTTATCATCTGACAACATGTTATCATCTGACAACACGGTATCATCTGCCAACACGGTATCATCTGCCAACACGGTATCATCTGACAACACGGTATCATTTGACAAAACGGTTGGCGCAGTGGTTGAGTGATTGAGTGCTGCGCTGCGTGTCTCGGGTTAGATTCCCGCACGGATCAAATATTTACCCTACAGATAGTTGTTCCGGGTCTAGCTGTTTGTGTATGTGAGTTTATATGTTTGTAAAAGATGAGAAATTCCTAGTGTGGGGCAACGTTTTTAAAAAAGGAGAAGAAGATCTGCCTTGCCTTTTCTCGTCTATGTTGGAATCGCCTTCCAGTCTAACCAAATACAGCTGAATACCAGTGTTTTATATACAGCCTACGACTGCCTATCTGACCCCCACAACCCAGTTACTGGGTAACACGATACCCCTTGGTAAGGCTGGTTGTCAGACTTTCTGGCTTCTGATCAACCATAATCCAGTAAAATCCTAATGAAAAACAAAACCTAAGTGCCTAATATACATAAAACTGATATTTACGTTTGTTTTATCTGAATGACGTCCACAGTATGTCAATATAATAATAATAATAATATTTATTGATACAAGTCCTTCCAATATGCTTAATATCTAGCTATGGTTTCCAATGATTAAAGGCGTTCAAGAAATGAAACCCTGCCTCCTAAACTAGGAATACCTGTAACTTAGGAGTCAGTGTTCTACTGCTACTTGGAACACTATTTACCCTTATAAATGACAATGCCAGATCCTGCCCCAACAATGTACAGAAAAAGTAAATTAATGAACATAATTGTAATGAATATAGAACCTTTCTATACTAAATTGTTTTTCTTTAGAACTTGCGGTTTACGAAATACCTACCCACAAAATACAAACTCATTTTACCTAAAATACAATTTAACCTATAATCAATGTCATTATTGTTTTTAGATTTAAACGGAAATCGCAAGTTCTACAGTCACTAAGACTAATGTTTAGTTATCAGCAATAAATAAACAGTAAGATGCTACATATTGCACATAACTTTTATTGAGTGGGGCAAAGTTCTATAGAGTTTCTGGCATTGTCCTTTAATTATATTATTAAAAACACAGGAATGATCCTTTCCAATTTCCATACATAAGCAATACCTTCATCCTAGTATAAACCCACAACGTAATTAGTTGTGATAAGGCACACTGTTGTATTAGATTCAATAATCCTTTCAAAAAACACGTGTACCAGTCATTAACTGACGATAAACCCTATATTATCAATTCGCGATCATCCAATCGCTTGTTACACCGAAATCGCCGTAAGCGCACGTGTAGCTCCATCACTACGCATGTGTCACTAAGCTGTTTACATATCCGACAGACTATGAAATTTACGTTTCGCCTTTTTGTTGCCCAATTCTTGGTGTTAAACGGAAAATTGCTCGAAGTTGCTTCTCTCGGAAGGTTAACGTTTTTAACGGTCTCGCGAAGTCTCGCTGATGGTGGCGCGTTTGTTGGATTATTCGGCTCCCATCAAAATGGTTCAGCTGAATGGTGCTGATCCACGCGTCATGTACGTGAATGGGCGCTGTCAGTAGAGATTGGTCAACTCTTAACTGCCATTTTATCTTGATTCTTTTTTTATGTTTGGTATTGCTAGATTACCTACATTGTTTTCAGATATATATAGAAACAACAATAATAAATAATGTAAGCAGTTTTTTGTAAAAACTTGATTTAAAAGAGTGTCCGTGAGGTTTCCTGCTCGTTCTTCCCCATCGAGACCTACCCTACGTTTTGGAACGAGCAACTAGCTTCAACTTTCTGACCTGACCGACTCATTGACAATTCAAAAGTGCCTGTAAATGGTTTAATTGAAATAAATGCTTTGGCTTTGACCCGAAGAACGACCATTAAATAAGGAACTTTTTAATAATTCCCTAACCCTCCTCGTAATTAATAGTATTACAGTTATTCGAGGCATCATAAGTTATTATTATTTTCGTATGGGGACAAAAAACCGATTGTTTCTACTGAAATTCGATAGTAAAGTAATAAATTCGTACGGAACCCAATTCACGCGAAAAAGAGCCTTTTGTTTTACACTGGAACACGCACAATGAATATTTCAATCACATGTAGTGTTGAAACAAGACGTAAATTAATCAGTAACTGTTAAAACGTCAAACAATCATACCACTACCTATTCAGGCTACTGTTGAGTTCCAAGACCTGATTATTATCCATGGCACTTTTTCTGAAGTGTCGGCTATAAGAATAGCTGATAGAAAACGCAGTGGAATGTGGTATGAAACCAATCAATCGTGTTGATACTTTAGTGGTACGCAGTGGATGTTTTGTACACGAATTCCCGGTATTATTCGGTCGATAAACTATTAATGAAATTAAACAATACTGTTTAGGTACCGATCGATTTGTGCGATTGTTAGTTTGCATTTTGATGAGCTAGAATGATAAGTATATTCATGCTAAGACCGATATCGAAAGTCAACAAGCGGATACATAACATGAAAAAGGTTTTAGGGGCTTTCGAAATCAGGGCAAATTTTACGATAAAAAACGTGTGCCTTCCGTGGGACCTTCGCAGTTCCTCACGCATTGTTTATTCCTCATACAACACACACACACTCTAGAAATAGATAAAGAAGAGAGCTCGCGCGATGTGCGTATATGCTCATAGAAAAGATACACTGAAGCTTAAAAGTTTTCGTGCACGTGCGAAAACCAAACAGTTCACATACCTACTTCCGACAGAGAATTTAGGCCAACAGACCGTCTAATTGAATCGCTTTAACCATTTATTGCTCGCTTCCTCATCGCACCGCAATCTCCCCTTCCTAACTTAATTTCGCGCAGACTCCCCTTGAAATTTTCATCAAATCAGCTTGATTTTTTCGCGTCCAAATGTCGGTAACGGTCGTGAACCCGCGAGGGTTCAACGGGCCGGTCAACGCACTCCGGTACGGAAACGATTTCAGAGCGAGAGAAAAAAAATCGTGTTGCGATGAAATTTCATACCGACGGCGATTCTGTGTCTATTGAGCGTGTAACTTGGCAAAGAATAAACGGAACATTTAAACGCACATGTTGACTAACGTTTTACCGCTGCGTTTGCGCGAATACAGGGTTAAAGTACTTTTTTTTTTGCTTTTTGAAATTGGAACCGTGGGTGGGCTTTGAATGGAGATTTGTTTTTAAATAAGGCGTGACATAGGCATCAAATTAGAGATTACATGCTCTTCTTATGGTAATGAATTTAATGGTAGCTAAATAAAAATGAGATCAGGATTGCAGATTGGTGTTCAAGAAAAATATTTCAGTGAGATTGAATCTCGCTTACCTATACGTAGTTATAGTATACAATCAGTATATTATATGTATATGAAAATAATATAAATCTAGGAGCAAGGGCGTCGCCAGGACTCGCCAGCTCATGGCCTAGGGGGGGCAAGTTGATATATAGTGGATAGGAAAAGTATGAATTTTAAATACAGTCAAAGGCACATGAACCTTTCGGTATCTCTAGGGGGGGGGGGGGGGGGGCAGCTGCCCCTACCTGCCCCCCGTTGGCGAAGCCCTTGTCTAGGAGAGTGTTCGTTTGTTTGTTTTTTTTAAACTCCTAGTTCGATTCTACAAATTCTTACGCTAATAAAAAATAACCTACCTTAAATCTGAGTGCTACAGTCTATATTTTATTATCAAAAAATTGGAATCCGTAAGAAATCCCTAAATTGACGCGGGCGAAGTCGCGAGCTACTCCAGTATAAAAGTAATTACACAGCTAGCACAATCACCCAGTCACACAGCATTTCATAATGACAAGAAACAAGTGAGATCTAATTTAAAATAGATAAATATTTTCCGTATAAAAACTAGGTCTATTTATATAAGACGGGACGGGATCGTAGAAAACTTACTTGAAAGACTGATGAATATGGATGATGGATGAATACATTTTTTCAAAACTCAGCAGGTTACTAATTGCGTAATACAAAGTATAATGTCAATGGCTTTACGAATGGTTGTATTTACGTTGTCGAGAGATGAACTATCCAAATTATGTAGCAATGGATTTTTAATTTTTCTCAATTGGTAGTAAACTAATAATTCGAACCCACAACCTCATGCATCGGGCGGGCGTCTCAACCACTGGGTCATCATGGCCATCACGTCTGCGGATGATTTCGTGATAATAATGACAAAAACTTTTCTTTCTGCCTGTACAAATTACAAAATTTGTGAACGGGTCCAGTTGACCAATTCAAAATATGCATTAGGTCAACTGAACCTACGGGATCAGTTCGAGTGGGATCAGTTGACTAAAAAGCCAAAATACTTCGGATTGATATTGTAAGTGCATCCCGCAGGTCAATGGCTTCACTAATGAGGTTGCATAATCCTTTCGTTGATTGACCGACACCCCGTTGTGAATCGATCAAAAATAGTAGGTAGGTACCTAATCATTGTCACAGATGTCTTTGGAATTAGCGCCTACTCCAACAGAACTGGCTTTAATTTTTTTTTGCAGCCTGAATTATAGGTGTAATTCTTTTATTCGAATTCCTAAATAAATTGAATATGACGAAAATTTGAATGTAAGAAAATCGTTTAATCACCATCCATCAGGATGTTAAATAACTGAATACGATTTATTAGTCGTTAACTAAATGCACTATCGACCTTTTAAATTATTTTGTGTCTAAACACAACAATAGCAATTTAATAATGGCACAAAAACACTTCCTTGTTGTTTATTGTATTGAAAACAATTCTTGTTATAATTTTAAACCACGTTTTATTCCACCGGTTTACATCAAAAGCAAAAATAAGTCAACATTATAATAAATAAATAAGAAAATACATCACTTTATCAGTTAATTAACATTACATAAATAAATAGCGGTGTACATGAAAAAGGGTATGCGCACACCGGCTTGCTCGTATCACAAACAAAGGCATGCGCGGGCGCAGCTAGCAAGTTCATTGCCGCGAGTTGCGCATGCGATGTGCGATAAGCCCAATTTGGATGCACCGTGACGAAAATCGTACGTGCTTGCACATAACAATTTTTTTTAGAAAAAGTGCGTTGCTGTTTGCTTACTAATGTTTTGTCAGTTGTGACGAAAACGAGCGCAGGCGCAGAATGCATGATGTGTCAAACTATTGTTAACTAATAACCGAATGACTGGTTTTGTAACTATTTCTTGTTTACTTTAAGTTCGGTCTTGTTAACTGTGCTTGACTTAAATCTAGTTTAAATTTAACTACCTTTGTAATTCTTCCGTAGCTCGAATGTACTGACAACAGAGATACGAAAAACGTAACACAGCTCCCGCCAATTAAACAAATCACTCTTTTCATTAATTCTAATTAAGATCCAACAAACAACAAACATTGTGCACTTAATTAAAATGACCTGTCATAAAATGAACAACAGGAAAACACTATATATAGTATACAGGGAAATCCGATACTGGTGGAAGAATTCCTAACATTGTTTGATACCTAGGTAGCAAGTAATCACAGGTCAATATTTGCATAGGTAGTACACGTAGAAGTTGTAATATTTCACTTCGTTTTCAAAGGAAAACAATAAAATGACTCACGCGACATTGCAATCAAAATGCAATTTTACATACCAGAGTCGGTCTGGAAGGAATTTATGTAAGTCATTTGTCAACTGCGCAAATTGTTGCTGCAGACTAGGAAACAATTTGAGGAAATTGAGCAGACGCAATCCCGGTTTTTGAAAATCTGCACAGCTCCTTGAATAACTTCCTGAATAGAGGCTGTTGTGACCAACCACGATGTGAAAACAGTAAGAGTCCATTATATTCATCTATACTAATATTACAAAGCTGAAGAGTTTGTTTGTTTGAATGAACGCGCTAATTTCAAGATCTACTGGTTTGAATTGAAAAATTATTTTTGTGTTTGATAGTCCATTTATCGAGGAGGGCTACAGGCCCATGCGAAGCCGGGTCGGGTCGCTAGTGTTCACATAATTCGACAAAATTATCAGCATATTTTCTGGGCAATTTCAGGGTAGGTAAATGATATTCATAATGATGAGTTTAGTAACCTTTTTTCAGGTTAATGGTAATCTCAAAAATTTTAATATGAGATTTTTCAAAAATAAATTGCATGTATGGTTGTGTAGTCATAGTTTTTATAGTGTCAAAGAATTCTTTGACAATAAATGTTAAATAATTATTATGCTTGTAAAAATTTGCACGCTTATAACTGTTAAGCAAAAACATGTATGTTCTTGTTATTTTTTTGTGTCTTACCATCTTTTATACCGTGTTTTTAGGCAAATAAATATTATTATTATTATTATTATTATTAATAAAAACTAAGGTTGTTTACAAACAGTACGAAATTTAGGACAAATATAAATTAGGATAACACTAATCAAAGTAACTTATACAATCTCAATGTTAGTTGTTTTCTAAAACGAAAAACGAATACAATAAAAGAAATGTGGAGAAATAATTTTCAGCAGCGTCCTTCTGAGTACCATAACACCTACACTGCGATCGCCAACTTGCATTGGCCAAGCATGCAACCCCCTACCTTGGGGGGAGACCTATGACCAGCAGTGGGCGTCTAAAGGTTGACTTGATGATGATGACGCTGAGGTTTTCTTCTATATATATATATTAAATAACATAATCTATACAGAAACGTGAATTGACTATAGATTTAGTTTTGAGATGATTGAATACACTAATATATTCGTAAAAAACGACCCATTAAAACTACACTAGACATAGAAGAATAATGAAGAAATAAACTTATTTCATACATTAGCCTTATGGCTCTAGACAGACGTACCGCATTTCAACTGCAATCCAACCGCAAATTGCAGTTCAGATGCAGTTGACACGACTGCAATAGAACTGCAAACCAAACGCCACACCAACACATAACTGGACTGCAATTGGACTGCAATCGGACTGCACGTTTGGTTTGCAGTTCTATTGCAGTCGTGTCAACTGCATTCAAACTGCATCCGAACTGCAATTTGCGGTTGGATTGCAGTTGAAATGCGGTCCGTCTATCTAGAGCCTTATAGCTTTTTAATAGAATCCTAACCCACTCCTGAAATAATCCTGTAATTACACTATAAAATCCCTAGAGGCTATCTAAGTCGTAATGGCCGCTAAAGCTGTAACTTTTCTATCAGTCTAAACGCATCTATATTAAAGTCTGGTTTACTTGTAATTTGAATCTTAATCCAATCTCAGTAGCGTTGTCCTGATGGACTGCATTACCGGCTATAAACGGTGTAGGCTTTATAGCCTCAGCAATAGATATTATGTTTTAAGAGATGTTATGTATTACTTGTATTATTAGACAGGAATACAGACTTAGTGCGTAGGCTATAAAGAACTAAACCTTTTGAATTAGTGTACTTAGAGAATGAATAATAGTAACAATGTTGTGCTATTTATATAACACATGAACATAGTGTTTCTATAAATTATATCAGACTCTAAGAAAGTGCTACGAACTTGTGTAAAAGTCCAAATGGACATTATTTTTAACCGACTGCAAAAAAAAAAGGAGGTCATCAGTTCGACCCGTATGTTTGTATGTATGTATGTTTGTCCGCGATTATCTTCCATTTGGCTGAACCAATTTTGATGCGGTTTTCAGAAAAGTGTTTGTTACATTCTGGAGAAGGTTTTAGTATACCATTAACAGAAATTTTGAAAGCGCTTTTTGAAAAAAACAACAAAAACCGAGAAGACGTTTTCGTTTCTCCCATCTTTCCATCTTTGGAGGACTATCATTCTCTGTTTTAACAGTGTTGCCGTTTCTTAATAGATTTGGGTGATAAGGAGACACTAAAAAGTGGAAAATAAAAACTTTTTTGTAAAAAGAGAACCGCCTTCTGAAACTAAAAAGTGATTAATAACTTTAGCACAGAACACCGACTTTAGGTTTGGAAGTCGGTGGCAATACAAAAGAACAAACAGAACAAAGCCACCGCACACATTTCCGAAACTAAAGTCATGTGTGTTCTGTGGTAAAGTTATTAATCACTTTTTAGTTTTTGACGGCGGTTCTCTTTTTTCAAAAAAGTTTTTTAGTTTAATATATCTATCACGTAACATATTAAGTTAGAGTTTCATTGCTTATTAGTCTTCTAGGCTGGATCGTAATTAATTAATAAGAATTTTGTTATAAATAGTACAGTATAAAAAAAAAAATTAGACAGCTATGGAATTTTATTTCAGTTTTAGATCACTTTCAGAGTTTCTATACGACTGTCTCTAGTGTTATAACGTGGTTTATGGCACAAAATATAGAGGGTACAGAAGGACCGCTCCAGCCATCTTCAAAAATAATTACCTAAACTTGCCAGACTCACTAGGGCGTTGCTACTGTATTGACTCTGTAGGTTTTATTTGTGACAATATGAAATTTTATTGACACTGATGAACTCTTTGCAATGTTTTATAACAAAATTTTCTTGTTCGTCGTGAAATGTCAATGTCTCTCATTTTTTTTAATTTAGACAACACGTGACAGTCGAGTCTGAAGTCTGCTTGTAACTGCTCGAGAATGCCTATAAACGTAATGTCAATGTGTGCGTGGTAAAAGTGGCGGTTTGTTCTAAGCGGCCTCTCTGCTCGGGCGCGACCAAGAAGCTTATAGATAAAAGTGGAGGCAACACTCTAAATACCTAAGTGAAGCCAACTGTGGGCAGACGCTCTCTTTCTGAATGCATACATAAGATAAAAAAAACACATATCACTGTCTCGTTCTTATGTATGCATTCAGAAAGAGAGCATCAGCCCACAGTTGGTTTCAAGCTTTTGTTCGAAGTGTTGGCTCCATTTATACCTATATCTTCATGGGCGCGACGCAGCCTTACGTATTTTGTGTTTATGGACTACGTATTAACTTCATATATTACCCAACTACGGGCAGAGCCATAAGGAGCCTATGTAAGTACTTATGTTTGTTCATCTGTGTGCACATCTCTCCTACACTCAACATCTGCCTAGCCTTTTCCCAACTATATTGGGGTCGGCTTCCAGTCTAACTGGATGCAGCTGAATACCAGTGTTTTACATGGAGCGACTGCCTATCGGACCTCCACAACCCAGTTACTGGGTAACACGATACCCCTTGGTAAGACTGGTTGTCAGACTTTCTGGCTTCTGACTACCCATAACGACTGCCAAAGATCTACAAATGACAGCCGGGACCAACGGCTGTACGTGCTTTCCGAGGCACGGAGGGAAGTCGGTATGAAAGGGATGGTCACCCATCCACAGACCGACCGCGGCTAAGCTACGCTAGCTTAACCATTGACCGATCGATCTGTACGGCTTTAACTTTGCCACGAGCTCATCTCATCCCTTCTACACTATTCGTTGTATATTGAAGAATGATGTTCTGCTGGCTATGTAAAATGTAATTCTTTCGACCGAATTTCAGTTACGGCGGATTTACCTTGGGGTTATCCTTCCCTGTTTATGGGGGACCCCTATCTATTGTAGACTAGACGTTTCCAGCTGTCTTGTTCTGTCAAATAAGTTTCATCTTAAAAATCCTTGTATGTTCATTGTGAGTTTGTTGCGTAGGGTTCGTCGTGGTCACAAGTTCACAACAGTATCTTGGATACGATAGCAGACCCCATACCGGGGGCCAAGTCTGCTATTTGTATAATTTCGTCATTCCAACACGATCCCATTGTCATTTTGCTAAAAGTTCGTAATCTGCTAAATTCATAATGGTCGATCATTGGTCGCACAATGACGTTGTAATGGTAGGTCACTGATCAAAGTAACTGTAAAAATTTTAGCAGATTACCGCCTAAGTCAGTCATTCAGTTATCATTTTGTACGAGATTACCATTCTATACAATTTCTTTCAATGGCAGTGTTTGACCATTGGAAAGTCGTAATGACGCCATTATATTAGTAGATGATCAAACTTGTCAAAATCAACAATTATGAAATCAATGATAGACCATTCTGACACTATTAATAGCAGACTTGAGGCCCTGGAACATTGAATACAAAGTCAAAGTCAAAGTCAAATCATTTATTTCAATTAGACCATTAAAAGGCACTTTTGAACGCACTTTTGCATACTCCAGCGGAGTAAAAATGTGATGAGTGAATGTTTCAATCAAAAGTTGTATGTGTCTACTAACATTACCTTATAAGGAATTGTATACTAATCAGAATAGCTCGTTTGGTCCGAAATAAATGTTTAATTTTATTATTGTAAGTTTCATAAAAATAAAAGCAGCTTTACTTTTTTATGAAATTTCCTACGAATCGTCAAACAGCATATTTACATTCTTTACAAGCAAACTCAAACAGTTCACACGCGGGATCAATGAATAGAGCCGTGGTATTTCGCCGAAAACCAGTATGAGACCCGTTAATATCACGTAATAAATTGAAATGTCGCCCTAAAAATGAATAGACCGATAGCTAAGCCATAATCCTCCCACAATGTAATATATTAAAATACATAAAAGTGGGTAACAGTGTCAGAGATGACGGTATTGCAAGTAAAGTTCGAAATAAAATTACCATTTTAATTTCCCATTTGATACAGGTTGAACAAAAAACATAACAAACTCCGAAACTAAAGCTAGATGTGTTCTGTGCTAAAGTTATAAATTACTTATCACTTTTTAGTTTTTGAAGGCGGTTGATATTTTTTTTGAATATTAGTGTTATAGAAGACAATGATCTCGAATTGGTAGTTATTAGATGTAAATGACAGGGAAGCATAAATGTGACAACCAATATATGATACACCGTATCGGTTCGGTTGTGTCAAAGGTATATAGGTACGTAAATTATAACTCAGTGACTTGTTAATTACCAAGAACCAATTTTAAGGATATATGGGTATAGTTGTACCTCCTGCTGTGCCTTCAATTAAGTAGTAATTCTGAAAATCGAACTTTAGATTTAGTGTGGATATTACTTTTAACGTGATATATGAGATTTTGAGAAGCAGAGAGACTCGTGGCACACCCACGACACTCCATATAAACGAAACGATATAATTACCTACACTACTACCAAAATAACAGACTGTACAAAAACGTGCGTTATGTGAGTGTCTACACGCCGCTCGAACTAAAAGCAGTTCCGAGAGCACGTTCCACGTGAGAGAGAAAAAGAAGAGAAAGAGAGAAAAGGTGAGGAACAGTTTCGTAGGGGGGGCGGAGCGTGTCGCTGCTGCACGGTAGTACTAACCTTATACTGTGCTTGTACCTAAGTAAAAGTCATATCGATCGACCGGTGATGGTTAAGCTGCGCTTGCCGCGGTCGGTTTGTGGATGGGTGACCATTTATTTCATATCGAGACCCCTCCGTGCCATAGAAAGTACGTTAAGCTGTTAGTCCCTGCTGTTATTCGTAGGTCTTTCGCAGTCGTTATGGGTAGTCAGAAGCCAGAAAGCCTGACAACCAGTCTTACCATAGTGTTACCCAGTTACTGGGTTGTGGAGGTCATACAGGCAGTTGCTCCATATAAAACACTAGTATTCAGCTGCATCTGGTTAGACTGGAACCCAACCCCAACATAGTCAGGATAAGAGATTTCATAATTAACCAAAGACATACCTGAGTCCATCTAAATTATCACCATTTTATTTCATACTGAAATGAACTGCATGGACATTTACCTGAAACAATAAAATATAACGTTATTAACACAAGGAATCAAGGCAGTAAAAAAAACTTAATACGAAAATAATCTAAAGCTGTTCGAACTTAGCACATGTTCTACCGTTCACGCATATAGAAAAGAAGAAAGAAAAAAAAAAAACATTTATTCTCGAGAAAGTGACGCACATTACAAAATATTTTATACAACAAGACCTAAAACTAAAACAAGTGGATACCAGTGGCGTGCCTTCCATTAAAGCCGAAAAGCCTGGCTTGCTTGCTACCAATAAAGCGAGCAGATTAAAAAAAAAGCATAAAAACAAAATACATAGGTACCTCTAAATAAGTATTGAAAATTTATCGGGTTTTTATTGTTATCTGTCGGGCTTGCCCTAAGATTGACCCTTAGGCACGCCACTGGTGGATACATGTTGCAGAAAACAAAAAAGCTTAAAAAAAAATATATAATAACCGACTTTTAGTTCACTGCAACTAATCTCAAATCTCCAATTTTTATTGCAATCCATAATGCACACATACAGGTGAAAAATAATAAAATATAGAAATAATTCGCAGCTGATTCGAACGCTGTCGGGCACAGCGAAATTTAAAATAAGTAGGAGAGATGAAGAACAACTTGTGACCCACGGATGCCCCTCAAGTTAAAGGGGAAAATCTCAAAGTCCGTGATAAGACCTGTCGTACTGTATGGATCGGAATTCGGAATGTTGGGCCATGAAGAAGCATGAAGAAAAGATTGCACGTAGCGGAGATGAGAATATTGAGATGGATGTAATGTATAAGGTGAGAATCTAAATTATTAGAGGAAGTTTGAAAGTGGCGCCAGTGACTATCGTTTGTCTTGTCTAGGTATGGATATTTCAAGAGTAGGAATGAAACTTCTAATTTTCAAAATCGGACAAGTAGTACCGAAGATTAGCGCGTTCATACAAGCAAACATAAAAAAGAGAACCGCCTTCAAAAAAAATACTAAAAAGTGATAATAATCGGTGGCAATACAACACAACAAACAGAACAAAGCCACCGACTTCCGAAACTAAAGTCATGTGTGTTCTGTGCTAAAGTCATTTATTATCACTTTTTAGTATTTTTTGAAGGCAGTTTTCTTTTTTCAAAATAGTTTTTATTTTCCACTTTTTAGTGCCTCCTTATCACCCAAATCCATTAAGGAACGGCAACACAGTTAAAACAGAGATTGAAAGTCCTCCAAAGATGGTAAGATGGAAGAAACGAAAACGTCTTCTCGGTTTTTGTTGATGTTTTCAAAAAGCGCTGAATAAATTTATGTTTGTTGTATGTACCTTCTCCAGAATGTAACAAACACTTTTCTGAAAACCGCATCAAAATCGGTCGCCAAAAAAAGCCAAACGGGAGATAATCGCAGACAAACATACGTACAAACATACGGGTCGAACTGAGAACCTCCTGTTTTTTGAAGTCGGTTAAAAACAGTCTTAAGCGTTATTACTATAGATTCAAAGACATGGTCGAAATACTCTAGGTCTAGGAAGAAGTACTTAAAGCTCATATAAATATCGTCCGAGGCGCGAACCAAGAGAAAGTTTAGACATTGGAAATCGATTTACAAGTGAATAATAAATAATAAGGTACCGACTGTTATTGACTGATGCCATAAATTAAGTATCGATAATGGATTCGATTACATCGATTGGAAAATCGAGCAGTTAACCTAAGATTATGGTATGACGTGAGAACTTTTTGGGAAGAGCGAAAGAGACCGAATGAAGACTTTATTATAACATGTTCAATGAGGTAAAACCACATAAAACAAAGCAAATGAAAAAAGAAAAGAAATCTGTAACACAAAAACCCTTCACTCTCGTCCCCTACCATTGTGTTAATTACTACAGACAGACGTACAAAAAACCCACTCGACTTTTAAATTACAAGCAACGGAAAACAATAAATAAAACAAATAAGACAATGGGACCCTCGGGGCTGTGTATTTCGAACGAAGGACTATTACCAATGGTAACATAATAAAAAGGTTCCCACCTACGTGGTGCAGACAAAAAAAGGGGGTTGGTTGGGCGCGCACGCGCATATTTTTCAAGATGGCTGCGTTTGAGTGATGCACGGGTAGCGTATCGAAAATGACGCCAAAGATTGACAGATGTTTTTATACTTGAACGCTTTAATTTGTTACATCTGTCTCATTTCTCTTTTGTTATAAATTCAATTCACAACATTTATTTCAAACTTTTGGTCCTTAGCGTCAGTAGAACATCGGAATGACTTAAAACTATGTTAGTATCTTACACACAAATCTACAATATATGCATCCTTATCCAATGCCTCCAAAAGTCCAAATAGGACTATGGATGTACTCCGCAACTACACTCAGGTAGCTGTTGGGACTGCCCCTCACCCTTCGCATCAGCGGTGGTGCTCTCTTCCGTATAATGGCGTGAAAGCTGTCCACTTGAGCTTCAGCAAACGTCGCTGACGCACTGCAGTAGCGAAGCAATCCCAAAATATGTATTGTTTTTTTTTAAATATTCTAGCTAAACCAACTTTCAATAAGCGTTATTATTAAAATAATGGTCACCATTTTCTATTTCTCTGTCATCTACCCTTTCGTCCATCGCTACCTCCGGTAACTTACAGCCCCCCAATCCGCCGAATGCGCTGACGGAGCGTGTGTGACACTTAAACCGACATTTGTCATGCGGCGAGTCCTGCAGTCCTGCTTATGATAATATTTCGCATCCATGTTTAGGGAGAGACGGAGCGCGGCGGAACAAAGCAGCCGCTATCTCCATGATGGATACTGTTGTGCTTGCTTGTGTTTGGTTATCTTTTATCCAGAAGGATATAAATCTTTTAGTGGAGAGTGGTACAAATTGAAGTGTTGATTTTTTTACGTGCTTATTTTAAATTGTATATTGATATTGGTTTAAGCGACTACTATACGGTCACCAACCGCTTCTCGGCATAAGATGATTTTGGTGGTTTATAACCAAAAAAAATAGGTGGTGGCATGTTCCTTGGTGCGCAGCCCAGGGTATGGGGCAACTCCAACAGTGTCTTAAGCATGGTTGCGAGTCGCCTGGGCCTCAAGTCTGCTATTACAATAGTGTCAGAATGGTCTACCATTGATTTTCATCATGACGCCATTATATTAGTAGATTACCAAACCTGTCAAAATCAACAATTATGAAATCAATTATAGACCATTCTGACAGTATTGTAATAGCAGACTTGAGGCCCTGGACAGTGTGTACGTAGGTCACTGTTGTGCTGTCCTGTCTCTCATAGGATGTCGCAACAGTGACCAATTTATTGTTATTTCTTTTTTTGTTTGCCATGTTTTTGTTTAGTGTCTGTGCTTACTAACATTGTCATAAATGTTACTAACAAGAGTCTCTTGGTCACTCGAATAAAGAAAAATCTATTATTTTTAATCAATAACCGAGTAGATGGCGGTGTACGATAAAAATTGAAACAGTTTCGCCTGTCGCCAACCGAGGTCACCTTTGTCGGAGACGCGTAGCAGGCACTTAATTCTGGTGTAGAACTTGTAAGTTTTCAAATATTCCAGTATTAAGGCGCTAACAAGCGACTTTTGCAGATTTTAACCTGACAATCACGTCAAAATGTGTAGTGTAAATGATTTGAAAAAAATATATGTTAAACTAGAACATTCTCTTAATCATTTAGTATGTGAATATTTTTGATTAAGTTCAAATTCAATAGTTTAATTAAATCGTGAAGTTGTGTCTGACGCGGACAAAACATTGATAATCACACAAAATCTACCAGGAATATTTAAACGAAACTTTTACTATCTTACAGATAATTTTATGATCTACCTTTTAACATACGCCTTTTTTTAAGTTAAAGAATACTATCTTTTATTTCATTTTTTCGACTAAAGTTTGAGAGTTTTGGAAGCAGCGCATACGATTCTCTAGTCGCTCAAGGTCGCCGGCGTATATCTGAGAGTTTTGGACGCAGCGCATACGATTCTCTAGTCGCTCAAGGTCGCCGGCGTATATCGTCGCCTTAAAAAGCTGTCTAGGTTTTCAAGTTCTTTGGAGCTGTATTGTGGGATGACAGAGCTCTATTTGTTTAACAAACTACAAATAAAACGCTCGTCACAGACCATAAACACGTCCCACCAATACACAGTCGTTAAAACCATCGCAAACACAGCTCGAGCGCATTCACACCTATCACAATTGCAGACAACGTTGTATTTTTCTCAAGAGCGTCTTAATAATGGAAATAGCAACATAAACATGGGACATACTCACATACATAGTCCCTCAGACTTGAACGAAAAGGAAAAAGTCGTGCGACATTCTTACGCGTTTCAGAGCAAACATTACGACTTAAAACCGGCATTAAAGTGACATACAAGCAATTAAACATGCGCCGGCGCAGCGGGGTTGAGTTTACATTGTTGTACCAACAGTGGGTAATATATATCGCGCGTGTTAAAGTGTTTTTAAATTTGTTGAATAGCCCACGTAGATCATTCACTAAAATGGCGTTTATTTGTACGTGAACACTGTGATTTTGACCTTTGTTTTATACGGCTTGTGTGCTTGTCCGCATAGTAGTTTTGAACAACACTACCTATGTATAATTTAGTTTATTCATAACATTGTTGTAATTTTGTGGAAAGCGTATTATAATATATTGTTTGACAATTCTTAGAAAATTAAAATATAATGTGGTTTTACAAAACTGTTATTTTTTCTTTCACCTTTTTGGTTTGACCCTTGCCAATATTATGTAATTCACACTATTTTAGCTGTGATTTTAGAAACAAAGAAATATGCTGAGGTAATCTAATAACTCGAACTACTTTTTAGTGATAAAGAATGTAATTGTTAGCAAATAAACATTATTTTTCAATGTGTTTAAGAATTTACTGTGGTACTCTCTCTGTGGTTTACTCTGTACCATAGTCACACGGATGCACCCAAGGACGTAAATGCCGTGTATTAAAACAAAGAGAAGATAAAACTTTATTGTCTTACCACTTCTTCCCCACTGTTCAACTAGATTGCTCAACTAGTAGAGCAGTTGAGCAATAGGACATAGTTTGTATTACCGAACATTTTATGCTCAATAGAACATTTTAAGTTAAGTGAAATTAAGTTAAGCTAAGCACAACATTATTGAGGCAGCAACTTTCGTTTTGATTTTCTTATTTTTTTTGTATCACTTGTCTTGCTCTTCTTTTAACCTGTAGTTAAATAGTGGACAATGTCATGTATGTTAATTCTTAGTTAAGTATTTCTTTGTATTTTTCTGCATGTAACTGTTTTTTGTCCCTAATAAATAAAATAAAATAAAAAATAGCTCAACTTAATTGATCAGTAGGTCTGTTGAACGACCATTCCTATAAAAATACATAGACATGTATTGGAATTATTTAAAAACAAAACTACGTAATTCGAATTTCCATTTTAAATAATAATAATTAAAAAACGATTATCGAAAATCGAATGCCACTCGTTAATTGGTCAGGGTTGTCAAAATTCAAATTCAGAAAATAAATGCCGTTTGATTTGCAATACTCTAATGAATGCTACTGACAAGTCATTCCTTGCATCTGTAGGCCAAATTAAACGGCAGTTGATTATTTTTTAATTTGAATATATCCAACGTTGATTGATTACTGTGATTTTTATAGCCAAGGGAATTAAGCTGGCGATGAAATACAAACACGCTGAGGTTACGCTACTATGTAGGTATACTAACACTGCCCACGGCTTTGTCTGTGTGAATTTACAAGGATCCCTAGCTTTTTGAAAATAAAATAACGAACTAAGATTATTTTAATCGTTTAAATATTTTCCATTACAAACAAGCATTAGTACAAAGAATCAAATCGTTTGTTTTTAAAATATTCGTTTTTTTTTACAATTGACATTGACCCCCGCGTTAACTCAAATATTGAATGTAACATAACAAGTTAAATAATGATCATACATTTTATTACGGTTATAAAATAACTGATGACATTTGAGAAAATCATGAACAGCATTAATAAGTTACACAATAAATATAGTTTTATGTTCATGCTAAAAACAAGGCAATAACAAAATGACACAATGTAATAAATACATACAATAAAATAAATTTCAAAGTGAGGTTGTTTGTTTGTTTGTTATTCACGGATAAACTACAAGACAATTTTTTGTGAAATTTTGTACAGACTAAGCACCACCCGAGCGAAGTCGCAGGGAAAAGCTAGTCGTACACACTGTTACACATCAAGCTTTAAATTTCCAGTATAACCTGATAGCGCATTGTATAGAATTTCCATACAATGAGAGGTCAGCTTATTCTGGAAATGTATAGCTTGATGAGTAGCCGTGTGTACATAAATAACGTCACAGGTTATGGTTAAAGTCAGTATGTTTTCGAAGAACAACTCGCGAGTCGTTAATTGGCGAGAGAAATTTGTAAATTTGAGGCTAGCGTGAGTTCTGGCACTACATCTCAACCGAAGATAATATTTTATCAAGATATAGCGGTAGTTAACTCTTTAGTTTAATCATTAAAAAAGAAAAATCGTCGCTGTTTCGTAAAAACTTGAAAAGTGACGTACCATTAATATTCTTAAAATATGTGAATCATAATACTAATAATAATCTTCATAAGTATTTAATTTTATATACTATATTACACGAACAAAAAGAAAAGAAAAACCAATTAAACTAAAAAAAACTAATATAATTAGACATTACCTATCCAGATGAAATTGTAGTTTATATAATACATAAGAAATTAATTTATTACTACTACTGGTGTAATCAATAAATTCAAAAATACCCTCCACATCGCCGTCATCTGGGAATGTGCCCAAGAGCCCAAATAATTGATTGAGAAATTAAATTAATACTAAAAATGAAACTACAAAATGATGAATTCCCTAACTCCTGCGCTAGTGTACACTGTACTACAGGAGCTAGTGTCTTCCCCTAATTACTATGTTACATGTTGTATTAAAAAAAAAAGGAATTATAACATATTTTAAGAACATTACCTTTTCTAACAGTTTTTCAATGCATTAATTACATATTATCATGACTAGTTTCTTCATACGACTCCTTCTACGGTCTACGTAGTCTTGAGGATTAAGCCAAGTCCTAAATTATCATATATAATTTATATTTATACAAACATCCAACAATCCTCACCAATTTTCGCATGTATAATAGTAGTAGGATTGTATATTTTGATAGGTAGTGTTACCGGTTTGAACAACATAATATTTCAACAATTTTATATGTCGTACAGTACATCATTCAATCAAGTATACATTAAATATTTATTAAGATTATTTTTTTATAGAAATATTAAATAGGCCATCTCTTCAATAGCAAGTCTTGAACATTCGCCGGTTAAGTCTGACTTGGCTGGAATGCCGTCCAAGTAAATACACTCGTATGGGAATACTGCAAATGAGGTCTTAATTAAGACATCTATCTGTATTGTACGTTGCTATAATAATATTTATAAGAGAAGGCGTTCTTTTATTTGTAAACTAGTTGATTGAGACATTGTTATAACAAGTTGGAATATATGTAATTGGTTTCGACTAGATACTTACGTGAATCGCATAGCGACAGGCCTAGGAGTAGAAAAAATTCTCAAGTTTATGACGTACCTAAATACATCATTCAAAAAGTAATACTATATTACTTTATGTACAGTACGCAAAGGAGATAAGTATCCATGTCGTCGGGAATAGTTGAAGATTTCTTAGAAACCAATGCGGGCTTTCAAATGAAATTTTATTAAATCATTGAACTGTTTATTCTCTATAAATTGTATTTTATTTCATTCATAAAAACCTATCGGTTCCTAAGTAAACTTCAACTGTTTCCGGCGACATGGATACTTATCTCCTTTGCGTACTGTACGTGTATGTGCTAAAATCTTATTTTTGTTTTCTAAAATTAAGGGGAGTGTACAGTCAACAGCAAAAGTAGATGATCAAAATCAGAAATTCTATACTAATGAACGGAGTTGGCGTCAGAACTGTGTGGCGTCGAAGTGAATCAAAAGTATGTGTGTGACAATCACATACTTATAATAAATTATAAATATATTACTAGTTTATTTATTATAAGTATAAATTATACTTATAATAAATAAACTAGTAATAAATTATATAAATTAGTGTTAGTAAATTAGTATTGAATTTCTGATTTAGATCATCTACTTTGCTGTTGACTGTACCAACAGCGTGCTCCATACATACTTACATAAATAATCTAGTTACGTTGTTTATTTTTTAAGAATACTTTCTTAAGAAATTAAAAAAACACTTGTCCTAATTAAATAGGATACTCGAATAGCTGGTGGGAAAAAGCAAGACGCGAACAGTCTTGTCCGTTTACTTGCATATTGACGTCTGTCGGGTAAAACCATACAAACGGAGAGACAATGTGTTGTGTTGTCATGTCACTTCCGCATTCTTGTCTCACACACCACGTGACATAGTAATTGTCGAACTATGACAACAAACATAGTCCTTTCGAACAGTCACACCGTAATGTAAGTTATGGGTTCTGCGAACTACGATGAGAAATTACTTGTCTCTTTCATTAGCAAATTGTAATGTTAACTTAGCTACATGGCCAGTCTATCCATTATTTTGATAACAATTTGACAGGTGTCAAATTTGACAGATGTCAAATTGACAGCTGCAGCCGGGTTTAGAAGTGTACTACTACACGTACTCTCGGGTGTCAAAGCTACGAACCACGAACCACATTGGTACTAAGAATCGTGCGAAGATTTCTGATATTTTTTGCATGTCAATCTTTTTTTGGCACGAAATTCATCATGGGCATACAAGGAGATTTTTCCCAATACGTATACCATACCAAGCGATTACGATACCAGTACTTCGATGCCCGGGGCTTATCCCACGGTATTCTAACATAACAGGACTTTAGCGCCGACCGTTCCGTGATTTAACATCGCGTCTGCGCAAATCAATCAACACACCGCACTATGACAATGATCAATTTAACCGAAGTAAACGCACGATTCACCGTTTTCCGAAATCGTTCGAAACAACGGGAGTTTTGAAGTTTACGACTATTTTGTTCCCATGAAGAAATATGTTAAGAAAAATATGATTCTGTGTCTACGACAAAAAAACACATTTAATTACTGTGTAGTAATTAAGAATGTCTTTGCAATAACCCTAATATTTGTATAAGCTGTATTCTGTATAATTTTGTTGATTTCAGAGAACTTGTGTAAATTAATAACTGCAAACGGGTATTTCAGTCAATATTTGAATTTGTAATTTATGTTTTTGTTGTACTTATATCTGTAATGAAGGGTATATGCAATTCTCTTTGTTTTACGAACAATACCTTACATAATATTATTAACATGCGACACTAGGTACACAATACAGGTTACAGGTTTATACACTTATTGCTAAGTTGGAATACTTACTCCACTGGTTTTTCTTGGGACAACCCAATAACTCCGTGGGACAACCCATGTTTTACAATTTTAAAATGGAATACCTACAAACATCTTTAACCAACCACAGAATAAATATTAGGTACCTATTGCATTAATCAGGCAAAAAGTGTCTTCTCTTAAAAATCAGGAGGTACCAG
Organism: Charanyca ferruginea; assembly: GCA_947361185.1. Classification (NCBI taxonomy): domain Eukaryota; kingdom Metazoa; phylum Arthropoda; class Insecta; order Lepidoptera; family Noctuidae; genus Charanyca; species Charanyca ferruginea. The sequence continues at coordinate 24,528,801 of OX376064.1, read as the reverse complement.
GATCTCATAAAATTGCAACAGTCTCCAACGTGTTCCCTGGCTTCATAGACATAACAGCACGGACAAAAGCCTTTGCACGCAGATTTCGCACTTATTCACGCCTCGAACAAAAAGGGGGTCGGCACTTGAGTACCTATGGAGCCTATGGAGGCCTGCCAATGCGATACGCGGCTAGTCTGAAGTGGTGACTGAATAGCAAGGCATGTTGATGAGGCAGCTAGTAGTGGAAGGAGGAATGAAATGAATTTAATTTAGCTGTAATAATGGGGGTGATGACCTGTATGTATGTTTGTGTTTTTGCAAAGAATAATTGGTTACTTGGTACTATGAATCAATTGACATTTATCCAAATGCGAGTCCCCTTGTAGATTTTGTATGAACGTTGTCGAGAGTGTTTTTAGCTATGATCCAAGAAAATCTGTTCAGTCCTTTAAGGCGATGATATACGCCGGCGACCTTGAGCAACCAGAGAATCGTATGCGCTGCGTCCAACTCTCAAAGTTTACTCGAAAAAATTAAATAAAACATAGTATTCTTTAACTTAAAAAAAGGCGTACTTATACTAAAAGATAGATAATAAAATTGTCTGTAAGATAGTGTGAGCTTCGTTTAATTATACCTGGTAGATTTTGTGTGATTGTCAATGTTTTGTCCGCGTCAGACACAACTTCACGAGTTAATTAAACTATTTAATATGAACATAATCAAAAATATTCACATACTAAATGATTAAGAGAATGTTCTAGTTTAACATATATTTTTTTCAAATCATTTACAGATAGTGCAATCCACGAAGACGCGCCCTACTATTTCTTCTGACCGTTAAATAGTATATGTGTGCAAGCTTCCGTCAATGTTTAAGTGTTATCGGTACACACTAATTACCTATGAGTGCACGCGCACACTACAATGAATAGACTAATCAGAACAGAGCGTCACGAAAATCCGAAAACCCCTTAAACCAAAAATTGGAGGGGCGCGTCTTCGTGGATTGCACTATCTATACCTACACTACACATTTTGACGTGATTGTCAGTTTAAAATCTGTAAAAGTCGTTAATAGCCCCTTAAAGATTATCAGTTCTTTTCTAGTTGATTAATGGATGTAAGCGTCTTCCATAGGTCCTGATTGAGTTTTGTAACTGACAGGGGTTTTTTAAATTTTATCTTGTACCAGCTTATGCCCGAACTATGTCCGCGTGAATGTTGGTTATGTGCGGTTTTTTTTTTGCGCAGAACCCTAGTATTTTTTTCTCCCACACTTTCCATATCCACACTTTAATAAATGCGAAAATAACTCTGTCTGTTACGTTTTCATGTCAAAAAGGCTCAACCGATTTGGTTCAAATTTGGCAAGAAGAAAGCTTAATCCCTGGGGAAGGACATTTTAAGGCTTGTATACTTGCCAATAACCTTGAGCAATTGGCCCGTACTGAATTTGTGGACGATTGCGGGGGTGTGTTGTTTATTTGGTATAATTACCTTGTAAACAATCATAAGCATTTAGTAAAAAGTTGTTATTTGGATATTACAAACAGACACGTCAATTTTAATTATTGCATACCTATATGTCTAGATATCGATTATATCCTCAATAGCACATATAATTTGCTTTGATTGAACTATTAAAAAGCAGACAGTTATTTCTAAACGCATAGCATAATATGCCACGGTATATTGCACGTTATTAAAAGTCTATGTACCTACATAATTACCATTAATCACTATTAATAAATAGCAACCACCTGTGTTAAAGGTTACATAATGATATCATAGTAAGTTATTGTTATGAATACCTGCAAAATGAGTTGTTTTTTTTTTAATAATTTAAAGTTGAATTTTAAAATTATTGAATTTCCGTGTGAAAAATTTCACACGTCTTCACGTGAAAAAGCTTTTTTAGAAAATAATCAACCGCGTTTAAACTAAAAACTATTTTTTTTTGCAAGTCTTTACAGGCTTTGGTTCTGTATGTTGTTTAGTATTGCCACTAAAATTAAAATTATTTTTTACTTTTTAGTGCCTACTTGTTAACATTCAAATTAATTAAGAAACGGTGACACCAAACTAATTAAATCATCCTTTAATTTTCCACCCCACCTGTATAGGTGGAATAATTATGTTATACACTATCGAAATCGGACTACTTACAATGTAAAAATGTATGCTTGCTGTAACATAAAAATAAAAATAGAAGTCGAATTAAGAAGCTCATCATTTTTTGAAGCCGGTTAAAAAGAGGTCAATGTCATCATCATCATCATCATCATTTCAGCCGAAAGACGTCCACTGCTGGACATAGGCCTCCCCCAAAATGGGGGGTTTCGCCATAATCGCCACGCTTGGCAGGCGGGTTGGCGATCGCAGTATGGTTGTTACAAAGGCACAGAGAACGCTGCTGCCCATTCTCTGGTGAGTCCCTTAGTCGCCTCTTACGACACCCACGGGAAGATATGGAATGGTACTATTCTTTACGTCCGACACCACACGGACAATCGGTGTGTGTGTCAACGGGTGGAGGTCAATGTATATTTTTCAAAACCTATGGTGAAATTTTTAATGAAAGTTAATCATGACATCACGCCCTACCTGTGGGAATACAGGTAGAGCGTGATATCATCGCGGACAAACATACATACATACATACAAACATATTATGTACAAACATACGGGTCGAACTGAGAACCTCCTTTTTTTAACTCGGTTAAAAACAGTTTAACCGAGGTTTTAAAAACAGGTATAACAAAAATGAATGCTTAGATTTAAAATTAATTTAGTTAAATATTCATCATCATCATCATCATCATGTCAACCTTTAGACGCCCACTGCTGGGCATAGGCCTCCCCCAAGGGGGGTTCGGCCGTAATCGCCATGCTTGGCCGATGTATGTTGGCGATCGCAGTAGGTGTTATGGTACTCAGAAGGACGCTGCTGCCCATCCTCTGGTCAATATCCCTCTGTCGTCTTCTACGACACCCACGGGTAGAAATGGGGTGGTGCTATTCGCAACCGGCACCACACGGCTAAATATTCAGAATCATTAGAATTATTGCGAAAAATGGGATACATTTTGATGTTGGTCGGTTTCATAGATATAAGAAAGAGGGTTGGTTCATTCTAGCAGACCCTTATTTACCCGTTTATATCTCACACTCTTTCACTTTTGAAACTATTAACATGTTATCTAGTGCCTTATCAACTGTAATTTACAAAACTACACATATTTAATAGTACATAAACATTTATAAAATCATACACCATGCACTTAAAACTACAACCATTCAACTCATACAAACACAACATAATTTATAACTTCATGCTATATTTAACAACAATAATAGTGAGATGACTGTCTGCGTGTCTCATTTCAGTGAATGATAATACCTACCTGTCACCCAAGTGGGTATTAATGAAATTATTACCTACTTATACATACTTTATTTTATTAAGAACATGAACATCAGCTTTTGGTAAGTGTCTGTAGGTAATGGATATGAGTAACTGACTTTTAATGTGAAGGGAAGAAGTTAATTTAAAAAGTAATAATATAATTCTCAGTAGAAATTTAAGAATGGAATAAAATTAAATTAGTAGAAAATACAATAGTTCATTAATTCATACTTAATATTATAAATGCGAAAGTAACTCTGTCTGTTATGCTTTCACGATGAAACGGCTGAACCGATTTTGATGAAATTTGGTATGTATATAGCTTGAACCCCAGGGAAGGACATAGGCTACATTTTAATCAGCGACTTCGTCTGCATCCACTATAACCGACATTCACGTGGACGAAGTCGCGGGCAAAAGCTAGTTAAATTATATTTCATTCGAAAACGTTCATAAATTTCTAAGTAAACTTGCCACTATTTTCGACGGCCCTGGTTCCTTTAGGCTTAGCCAAATTGACAATCTACAATCGATAACGCTAATAGAAAACTAATCAAATGTATGGGAATCACGTCATCTCAACGATAAGTCACGTGATCGAAAATAAAAAATGGACTACAACGAGGCGTTAAATATTGTAGAAAGAGATACGATGCGAAACGTTTGTAACTTGGCTAGGCCACAGATTAACTAATAGTTCCTTTGGAACTTATCTCTTTCGGTGACTGTACAATGTAGTGACTTATTGTTGGCTATGTAGCAAACCGAAGTCATTGAACTCTTATTATCTCAATCGTTTCTATCGAATTGAAGCCATTTGCAGCGTAGGATTAGCATTGTACCTATTTATTATTATTTATTTATTTCCTCCTTAACCTTATCTTTACAGACCAGTATGTCGATTCTGTTACAATCTCTCTCGGTGAATACTTAGGTCACAGATTAACTGATAGTTCCTGCCTAGGTGAAGTGAGCTGTCATCCGTCTGCTTTGTCAAACTCTAGCAGCGGAAAAGATGACAGCTCACTTCACCTAGGTGTTCACCGAGGGAGATTGTAACAGAATAGCACTGCAGCAATGCTAACTTGTAAGAACTCACTTCAGTGCTCACTTCTGATTCCGCGGTGAAAATTGTATTAAGTATTCTGTAACTCGATGAAAACTGCGCTTGCGCCACTAACTGGTAACCGAACTAATTTTACAAAAACTATTTTCCACTTCACGAAGTGAAATCGGAAATAAGATTACTTGGTTACTACAAAACATACCCCATTTTTATTGAAATGAAGTCGATTTTGTATTATCCAATTAAAGCCAATATTTGCACATATACGCCAAGTGAAGTGCCACCATAAGAAACGGTAGTATTACTTGGATCTTTACACTAATACTTATACTGTGTCTTTACTAAGACCTTTTAGTCACCAACTCTTATCTTCGTACACAAAAGAGAAAACTGGTAAACAAGCCAAAGTTATGTTGTTGTGTAAATAAAACTTAATTAAACAAGCGAGGTCGGCGCGGGCGCAACCTTTAACGGTGCAACAACATCTCGGCACAACTGCACAGAAGTCGAAATCTACTCATTAACTCGCACTGATACGAAGAAATTGTGTATTTAGCACTATTAACATATTGATGGTATTTAGTGTCCGATTTTTAGATGTAAATATTTAACTAGCAGTTTGCCCGTGACTTCATCTGCGTGAAGTGTCTTACGGACCCTTATTTGTTTTGGAAATAAAATATAGCCTATATCACTCAGGAGTAACGTATTGGTGAAATAATTATTGAAATCGGATTATTACACAGAATAAATTTTTAACCAGTGCGTAAATCCTAGGGACTGATTTTGGTCCTCAAATACAATAACTTTTTCTATTGACAAACATCGAAACAAAAATTAACGTTTTCATACTAAGTGATCAATCATTTGTTGCGATTTCTATGAGGAAGTGAAATTTGGTTTTGAGATTTCGATGTTGGTTTCATAGAAAAAGTTGTTGGTTTTGAGCACTAGAATCAGTCTCTAGAATTTCCGCACTGGTTAAAAATCATTCTGTGTAAGATTATTTGTGTATTTTTCTATAAGCCTCAGTTGCCTGACAATAAAATTTTAAATATATATGTGGGGACATTTTTCACACACGGCCATCTGACCCCAAACTAGGGAGACCCTGTACTATGGGTGTCAGACAGCTGATATACATACACAAATACATTTTTTTTTGTAAATACATACATATTTAGATAAACAACACCCAGACACAAGGCAAACACAAGTGCTCATCACACAAATGTTTACCCTGGGCGGGAATCGAACCCGCAACACGCTGCGCAGCAGTCGATCGCTCAGCCACTGCGCCAACCGTGTCGTCATACAAAAATGTTTATTAATATTATAATATTAGTAATAGTAGTAGTATCACGGGCTGGTGTCCGTCCGCAACTCCACGTCTCAGTCATAGATAACCATAGATTAACGTATTAACTGGTTTGGTGTGCGAAGAAAGGGTGTTCATAGCATAACGGTTGCCAGGCCCGAATAGATGAAGAAAACATAGAACAAGGGCTTAAAGATGATGAAAATGATAGTAAACCGAATCAGACAATACTATAGTTACGATATTAACATGAAATAAGTAGCGGCGATATAAATACAGTTATTGCGTTGCATTGTTGAAATTACTGCATTTTAATGTTTAATTTTTTATTGTAATTGAAAAAAGCATAATTTTAAGTGACAACGAAACTAATCATACGCTTATAACAAAATAACGTAAAAACTATAACAGTTATTCATCTCATGTTATAATGGCAAAACTATATGTATAAATGTGTGTGTGTGTGTGTGTGTGTGTGTGTGTGTGTGTGTGTAAATGTTCGGGTATACGAACATTTCCAGTCTACACTACCTTCCACCTAAACGCCGAAAAAGCACAAAGCTTTCTAAATGACTAGTATAAATCACTTCTAATCTTCAAAGAACCCTATTTCAAACATAATGACAACATTTCGCATACAACAGAATAAACTATTGAGCCGTCACTCCGACACATACAATGCGCATACGCACGCACTAGTGACACCGGACGCGGCCCGTTATGCAGCCCATCGATCATGCGACGAACTTTGTTTATCCATGCCCTGACCCTAATGAGAAGTATACATGACTGTACCTGGTTTAATGACTTAATCATTTTTGACAGTTGTCCGATGGGTTTTTCATGTTCAGAAATGGATTATTACCTCACACTTAGGGTTGCCAGATTTTTAAAGCAAATAAGAGTACCTATAATTATTTAAAAAAATAAAGTACCAGAAAATAAAGTTACCATACTTTATTTTCTTTATAGATACGATCCGTGAAAAATACTTAGAATTCAAGTTTTAATAAAAAAAAAAATCTTTAGTTATCGAAATAGGTGAAATAAAGTATTTTATATTTGTCACTTGTGTGGTGTGCACAGCACTTACATTTTTTCAAGTTATATAATATTAAATAGAGTACTTAATATATAGGCTAAAAAGAAAACAAAATTACATGAAAACAAAATATGAAATTTAAAAAAAAAAGGAAAGACCAATTGAATCTATTTTATGCTCAACAGAATAAACAATCAATGACAAATTATAAATAAATAAGTAATAATATAGATATTAACTGCGGCCACACAAATTTCTTCGGAAAGGCCTTAGCAGTTGATGACGCTGTCTGTACGAGCTTTTGTATGGGAATCATGACGAGTTGGCCGTTCCTAATCGTTCAATTATCACGTACGACCATTTAATAATTATAAACCTAAATAACATTCGGAGTGCGTGCCTTGGAACAGTACTTAACAAGTTAGGTCTTTGTAATGAATAAAGTAATTAATTTAAGCCAAATGACAATGAAGGTTTTAAAGAGAATTAGTTTCAGGTTCAAATAAGAAATACCATTTATAATAATGGCCATGAAAGTAAGCCAATTAGCATACGTTATTGGCATGCAATTTGTCACTCGTATATTATGCAATGTCACGTTATACTTAATTAAAAAAACTGGCCAAGTGCGCGTCGAACTCGCGCACGAAGGGTCCCGTACCATTATCTATACAACATAAGACACTATAATATTATAACCTTTGTTTAATATCGAGCAAAAAAAAAACGGCACATAATCACGTTTGTTGTATGGGAGCCCCCCTTAAATATCTATTTTATTCTGTTTTTAGTATTTGTTGTAAAAGCGGCAACAGAAATACTTATATCATCTGTCAAAATTTCAACTGTCTAACTATCACGGTTCATGAGATACAGCCTGTCGACAGACACCCAGACGGACAGTGGAGTTTTAGTAATAGGGTTCCGTTTTTACCCTTTGGGTACGGAACCACAAAGATAAACAATATACATTTAGGGAATTTTCTGATTGAGTATTTTTTTCAATTGAGGAAGTATAAACTTGATGTATAACGCTTATATTTCATGGTTTGTTAAAATAAAGCTAGGATTACAAACAAATTAATGGACATGCGCGCGCGGCGCGATGCGTGGGCGCCGTCAATTGGACGCGCGGCTTCATCGCGCATGACGCTTGCTCTACGCAACGAGCCATCAAAACTGACGCACAAATAAAACGGTGACAGATGGAAAATTGCAATCTGCACTCACGACATGAGGGATAAGCAGAGAGAATAATGCAGTACTCCTCGTTATTGTCTCTGCCTGAGAGCGGCCATTAGTCGCGGAATTTTATCGCGTTTATTGCTTCGCTAACTTTTATGTCTGTAACGTACCTATGTTTCTGGAATGTGGAGAAACAAACGAGCTGACATTATATATTAAATGTTTTTTATGCGTAAATACGTTGCAATTAAAATGCCACATAATATGTACCTACACTTTTTTACGACCCAGTAATACTATTCTTAGAATTGTTAGAACTCACTTCAGTGATCACTTCTGATTCCGCGGGAAAACTGTATTACTTAGATATTTTCAAACTCGATGAAAACACTACACACACACTACACAGTGTGATTCAGATATGAATATGCATATGAATTAAACTACGCTACACATCAGGTACAACGTGAAATTGGAAATGAGACAGAATTCGAATGTGCAGGTGATTTCTTACTGAATTCCACGGTATACTCTAGAAACGAAAACAAAAGCCGCAACACTAGCAATTATACACTACCTAATTCCTTCCCTCTACAATCGACTAATCAAATAATTAATACACGTATATTAACGACGTCTTAACGAGGTATTTGTCCAAAGCAAACATTAAAACTTTTCAATTACCCAAGAATGGCTCGTCGACAAATTAATCGATATCATTTGTTTCAGAAAAAAATACGAAGAGCAAACACACATTAACGATACTCGAATCGATTTTGTGTAATGGTTAGTCGATTTTAATCGAGAGGTAATGAAAGAACCCGACCTGTTCGCCTAACGAGGTTAGTGGATTGAATGTAACTAGTTTGCAGATGAATAAAAATATTTGCTTGACACAGATGGGAATTTACGCGGTTGTAAATTCCGTACTAGCTATACCAATAGGAGGTCGCAAGCCCTTTGGACATCTTGGAGGGTGAAATTAACATTTCACCGGCCTAATCAATACATTATTTTTGTTGTAGTTGTAGTTTGTGTGTTTGTTACGCTTTTAAGACTACAAACTATTGAAACTAAAACTATTGAAACGTTTTTGATGGAATTTGGTACAGACGCCGCCATCACATCATGCTATTCCAAACTGTAATTTTTTCCAATTAAACATGAACCTTATTTTTTTGTAATGAAGTTGAAAAACTATCAAAGAAATTTGACATTAAGCTGTCCCAGCTTAATGTATGTACTGGCTTCTGTGTAGATAAAGCTTCAACCCCAAGAAAGGATATAGGCTACTTTTTAAACCGCGACTTTGTCTACATTTGTGATAACCAACATTCACACGAACGAAGCTGCAGGCATAAGTACTATCAGGATGTTGCAAGTAGGTTGATAAAATTGTCTTCACATATGCCTCATTCATGTCAAAGTGTGTCCGCCTGCAAATCACTATGAACTTTGCAAAAAATGACTATTGTCTAATGGCTACTGTGTCATTACTGCGATAGTTTAGTAGCTGACTAAAGTGCAGTGCTGTGCCAATTACAACAGGCGAAGTAAATTATGCAATTAATTAGAAAGCATGAAAACGCTAAAGAGTTCGGAATTATGCAACACCTTTCGCGGGTTCTGGCGATTTTAGCAATTGTCACGAACGTTTGGAGGCGCCCAACGCATTCGCACTTGGAAGATTACAAAACTTCTTTCTACAAAAGAAACCGATAAAAAAAATCAACCAACGCCACTCATTTTTGCAGTGATCAGGTTACAATTACAATCTACATATAAAAACTGTTGAATTAATTTCACTTTCGACTCTTAGGAATCAATTCAAATCAATTGAAACGGATCAGGAACTAATTTAGGTACTTTATTGTATTATATTGACAGCCAAGTTAAATGATACACGTTTTCTCTTATCAGAAAAAGGAAATGAAATTTAAGGCTAGATTTCATGGCACCAGAAATAATGCGTAATGCTTTAGACTGGATGAGATACAATTTTTTAAAAGATATAATACTACCAGGCTCTAGAACCAACATTCCGTAGTCAAGAGTGCTTCTGATAATAGCATTATAAATTAATTTTAAAGAATAAGGGTGAGCACCCCACCACACACCAGAAAGGCATCTTTAAACTGAATGATTAAACACACAAGTAAAGCATACACAAATAATAATTTATAATTTAATAAAGTTTAATATTGTCAGATTTCTCCAAACAGATTCCAAAACATAAGGTATTTAGGGATTATGTAACAATATAAACACGTGGAAGAAGTTAGAACCCAAAGAACGCACGAACACGCATAGAATGACGGAATAAATGGACGAATAGAGATGAAGACCCATCCACTTACATCATACCTATTAAGAGTAATGGCTACGTTTTAAAAATCATGTCCGATTACCGGTTATACAACATTAAAACAATTACTATACACCAAAGAGGAAACAGTGTTGTCTTAAGAACGTATTAGCTTTAAGTTGGCAGCTTGTTTTTAACCGACTTCAAAAAAAAAGGAGGTTATCAGTTCGACCCGTATGTTTGTATGTATGTATGTTTGGCTGCGATTATCTCCCGTTTGATGTGGTTTTCAGATAAGTGTTTGTTACATTCTGGAGAAGGTTTTAGTATACAACACACCGAAATTTATTCAGCGCTTTTTTAAAAAACCACCAAAAGCCGAGAAGACGTTTTCGTTTCTTTCATCTTTCCATCTTTGGAGAACTTACGATCTCTGTTTTAACTGTGTTGCCGTTCCTTCATGGATTTGGGTGATATTAAAGCACTGAAAAGTGGAAAATAAAAAAAGAGAACCGCCTTCAAAAAAAACTAAAAAGTGATAAATAACTTTAGCACAGAACACACATGACTTTAGTTTCGGATGTCGGTGACTTTGTTTAGTTTTTTTTGAAGGCGGTTCTCTTTTTTCAAAAAAGTTTTTCAGTCAGAACTTTTATCTCCATTGCATGTCTTTGTTGCCGGTGAGTTACCTCATCCATTTTGTTTGATATCGGTCAACCAAACTTCATGATACAAGAGGCAATTTGCATCAGATTAACAGTTGACGTATGGCCAAATTACGGTGTTACCAGACCGACCGATAATAATATATACAACCGGATTTATTTACGGGGACAATGTGAAAAAATGTTCATTGTAACGGTATTCTTGATGGAAATGATAAAATATAGTCGAAGTTTGAGGTTGTGTTATGACACCCATTAATTTTCAGCGTAATGGTTGGAAACATTGTGAGAGACCACACAAGCTTGACAGTTACAGAGAAATGAGAAAAGCTCAAGTTTGCAAAAACGAAGAAGAATCGTCGTGGTTTTTAGGTCAGTGGAATTTAAAAAATATAATTGGGTGCAATAATAATATATTGCCAGAAATAGCAAAAAGCTGAATCACGGAAGAGAACTAAAGTGTCCGTGAAGAATTGAAGACGCTGTAAACAAGGTTCTAGCAAAAACATAAATACTAATACATGACAAAAAAAAAAGTGTTGTTTTTTAGAAACTGCTTGGTCGTGACTATGATTTATAACCATTAATTAACTGGCATCGCAAACTGCAGAAGATTATAAACTGGATTGCCTTTCTTTTTGGACAATAGCTTCACAAAGTGGGTCATTGCCGTGAATGGGGACAAAATATGACGTGGAATGATCGAGGAGCGGCAGGCAGACTGCCCGTCGCTGGCTTTCACCATGATTGGTTACCAATTACCCGTCCAGATCTGACAGTTCGCTGGATATACGGCCAGGAAATTCGGAAGACGCTGTAATTAGTGGCGACCTTACGGATATTTAAATTTTATTCTGAGAATATATGGGCCATCTATTATTAAGCGGAATTTATGCATACTCATGTCGCGGCAACTGCGTTACTCTCATCAATAACTTATACGGGTATATTTATACACATAAATATTTTCATAGCGCTGGAAAGATTTAAAAACAAAAGCTTTTGGGCATCAATTCAAGAAACCTTGGCGACTTTTAGATTCAATGAACCTAATTATTGAAGCGTTTCAAGACGAGGTCACCTTTCAAATTCTTTTCGAAAAGTCAACAATTAAACCAAATCAAAAAAATTATACAATGGGTATATCAGATGGGCGGTATGGTGTTGGGCCGAATTAGAAGCTATTGTTCGGGCGGCGCGTCGCGGGCATTAGGGTCCATTGTTTCATGCGCAAACGCATGTCCGACTAGGAAGGATGCGAGACAAGCGAGACAGGTGTTAGGAGAACAGGTCAAGGATGATTCCAATGTTTTGAATCATTGTAACAGCTATAATAGATGTAACCGATATCTCAAATACAAATATTGTTAATATTCTGAATAATAACACAAGTCAAAAGGTTAGCAATAAAAAAAGCGTTAGACGTAATGCCATTATAAAATTGCTGGTTTCTGACAATTTTGAGTAATGGTTGGATGTGAATGATTACTGGCCACAAATACACATTCGAAGCGAAGGCCGATTTAAAAACAGAAAATATACTTCCTAAATCAAATGTCGATAAAGATCAATATTACGACATTAGTTTTCTATATAATACGAAAGAATGAGTATCAAAAACATCAAAGGCACGATATAATTTATAATCATATATTGTTGGAAGACATCCAGTCCATTCAATTCAGATTTTTCTTAGAAACGGACCAATGGAACTTAAGGGCTTTAATGTAGTATTATTATGTCAATGTAGTGAACATCAGTGTAAAATGAGCATTTTATCGCGACGGGGGCCTTTCTAAACATCAAAGCTGTGTTAAATAGTTAATTTATTAACGCCATGGTCCATACCATACCTCAGCCCAGGGCTTGTTCAACAGGTGTCGTGTGTGGCTCAATAAAGTTTCTTACCTGTAAAAAAAAAAAGAAAAAGTGTTTTACGACCAATTACTCAAGGACAAATTGTCGTACTAGATGTTAAGAAACTTGAACCGGTTACGGTCAGAGTTTCACGTTTATTTATAGTGTCCGTTAACATATGGGGTTGAATAAACAAGTTTTAAGAACAATATTCAGAGTACAAACACAAGGAAGGGCGCGTCAAAACGGTCAGGTTTACGCCTTCGGAGTAGAGACCACACAGGGGAGACATCGATGGGATGTATGTAAACAGGTGATCTGGAGCAGGATGCAATGAACTTCCAGGGAACACTACGTGTGGTCCAGTTAAAATGGGTCCTGGTTACAGTGGTGTGTTTAGATAAAAACCAACAAAGTGTAACCGCGACAGCACGCATGCGTCGTAAAGCGGACGCCACGCCGCCACCGCTGGCCATATGGCGGAAGTGGTTCGCATTCTTAACGAACGTTGCTAGTACTACAGATACATCGATACCTATTAAAAAAATGGGCGACACTAATGAGTGAATCCACCGTGAAAAATTTAATGAAAGGCTTTACAGCAAATTAGTTTTCTAGCCGTTTCTATGATTAGGCAAAACTATAACAGTCTATTTTCTCATTTACAATTGTTGCTATGTTAAACTCACAAAGTTACAATAGCCAAGCGAAACTAAAGTTCAAGGTTTGTTACTCTCAGCACATTGTCAAAATGGATTTGCAGCAATTTATTGCTCTTTCCGTGTTCTGAAACCGCAACGAATCGTACGGTAGACATAGAGGCAGTAATCAGCCATCCATTAAACGCCCATGCTGAAATTAGATACCACACACAATGGAAATAATTACACGGCGCTAAAGACGCGGAAGACCTTCAGAATACGACGCTTAAGATTACATGGTACGCCAAAATGTAAGACTGTCCTACCATTTGTGGTAATAAAGGCGACGGCTTTAGGACGAAGGGAGGAGTAACAACTCCTACATTTGGAAGGATTGTATTCAAATCCAAGTAATGAATTCGGTGAAGTCAACGGGCCAAAGTTAGACTGTTTTTTGTGTGTAGACCCTTGGAGCGTTACTAATGTTATTCGCAAAGGGATCGCTCGGTCACAAACGTCAAAGACCAAGGTCGTAGTTTTTGCTGTCGTATTTAATGTATCGGTGGAAGAATTTACGATAGGCAGTTAACTTCGCCCGCACACCTAAAACGATGTGATCGTTACATGCAAATTGTTGTACGATAAGGGGGTTTATTACTTGGTGAATAGACGCTGATTGACCTTGTCGAATGATTTTAGAAAACCCATTATCAGCATTTGCAATTGTAGAATTAGCATTTAGAACATTTGCATTTTAAAAGTCTGGGACTACAATTTCAACAACAACAATTAATTGTTGAAGTTTACGCAGATGGCGCTTCAAAATACAACAGTTCCAAATCTAGAGCAAGTAGATTATTATCTTAATGATATACTTAAAACACGAGAATAATTTTAATTGTTTGAGAACGATAGCGTGTGGGAAAATGGCGCATATTGTATTTTCTAACAAGCTTTAATATAATAAGGTACTAACTTATGCGCATAATGCTATGTTCACGTGTACATAGAATAAATTTGTTTAAATATACTGCAAGTTACAACCTGACTGAAGGTCGTAGAATACATTAAGAGAATGATTCCGAAAATGTATTCTTAATTACCTCCAATGTGCATGTTAAACGAGATACAATAACTACATTAACTACGTTATAAAATTACCAAGTATTAAAGAGGACTAGGTAAATTACTTACATAGTAATTATTAATTCAGCGAGATTCAAACAGCTCAAGTTAAAATGGTAGTTATACAGGTTAAAAGTGATACTAAAGCGAGTGGAGCTCTTAAACAATAAATTGAATTGCTTTGCGTTATAAAAAGTCATAATCTTTTATTACTAAGGACATACACAGAGTATCATAATCGTAACGTAGCTAGTCTTAGCGATAATTGTCACAGAGCAGCAGATAACAGTACAATATCATCACGGATATGTATTTAATTATCCTTGTAATGACTCTCATACATATTTCACGTGGTTTGCGACTATAATAGTGGCTAACATGATTTTATGTCATAATAGTTTAAGTATTTGCAACATGTTTCTTGGAATATATATTATTATTATTAGAGGAGAGGCATAAGAAGTACCGCATGTGAATTAGAATATGAAGACATCAGTGCAATGATGTAATTTAATTAGACTATTTATTCGATATCATTAATTCTATCTATGAAACAGATTTAAGTATGATTGTAACATTTATGTATTTGCAATCAGAAGATTCAAATGTCAGTAATTCTGCAATGCTATAATTTAATACCGATGTAAGGAAAGACCAATCATCTCATTGGACAAGATTAGGATGAAGAGCATATTGATGTTGGTAATAAATAACTTAATTATAGATAGCATGATGATGTCAAAGAAGCTAAAGCTGTCACAAAGCCAGAAAATCACATAGATGAGGAAGGGACAATCGCATATGAAGTAAATCACACACATAGGCCACGGCTTGGAGATCTGCTTAATCCGTAAAGAGTACTTCATTCAGAACACACGCCCCACCTAATTCCCACAATACTCAAAGAGCAACAAAAGTTGAGCATAAACAAGAGCGGCAGATCTATATCGCAAATCTAAAAGGGAGCGGCGGACGAAGGCCGCGGTCTAGTCACGTTTAGAAAGACTCACAGATATCATACTGGTCTCTGGTCCAATACCCAGCACCCAAGGTTGGTCGTGACTTGCGCCAAAGGTCAAAGGTTACAGCGAAAACCGAACGCGTTATGACAGCTTGACGTATGTCGTAGACAAAGGTTGATAAATGAAACGGTATCGTGCAATCGGATTTCGAAATGTTTATTGATATGATACGATTTGGATATTTGCGAAATGATCTTAGCTGTTAAGCAGGTTAGGCTACATTTCTATTGGTTTTTGCAGATCGTGATAATCAGCAACGGGCATTAAATTCGGCTTCAATTTTTCGACTAGTGCGTTACAAATCTGTCCCAAAATATTACGGATATTTTCTTGTGCTAAATTCTTCACATCATCATTCTCTGAATCATCTCAGACCATGAAATGCTTTATCGAAACCGGAGGTCATTCATCATAGCTCGCAATATTTCCTCTGGTATGATGTTTTTTGTTACCATTATCGTAACGTAAATGAACTCTTCAGATGTTCGGTCAAGCATCTCGATGGCAAACGGACAAAAAGCACCAAGACTGGCTTTGAGACCAATCGATTATAATCGCTCGAGACGTTCCAACCATCGTCTTTGTTTCCATTTATCGATTGCGCAACATCGATCATCGATTCAGATATATAAACAATGATCTTTTTATTCACAAGGGGCATTTTGTTTAGCCGTCCTTTTCTCTAGTACATTAAATCTGAGTACTTCTCTTTATTACAATGGCGTGCCTCGTGCGTCATAACTCAATAGAGTTGTTCAATCCGGGCACCATGTTTTACAATAATTAGAATTGTCAAAGTAATAGGCCGTAACTATGGAAATTGATATCGTACGAAGCACGAACTTGTTATGGTTGAGAATAATTTGCGTACTAACTGTAATGCAAAATTGAAAGACGACAAAGGAATTGTAGGATTGAGAAATAAGTTTAAATTGTGACGAATTGAGAGCGTTATTTTGTTCGCGTTCCGACTAGTAAGTAGAACATAAGTCGACGCTTGACATCGCCTATCTATTACTACTAACGTGTAAGTAACAAACCTTGTTAGCGACCGAGACTCATTAGCGAGCCGGAAACGGGGCGAGGGGATGTCGCGAGCGAAAATAAATTTGAGTGAACATGCGCGGGCGCGTAATGAATGCTTAACAATCGCGCATTGTTCAATTTTGACCGTTAATTTCCAGTCCGTGAACAGTTTACAGAAGGACATTTTCATGTACAACAGACAGCATCCTGTCTTTTAATGTTAATCCTACTTATGTGCGGCTTAGGTTAAGACTGGCTACTTTTTTAAGGCTGATATAGCGGTATATTATCCCAGAAATAGCTCCTTTATTTTTAAAAGCTACACCACTATTCGAGGTAAAAAATATCCAAGTAAAACGGGTTACTCAACATGTTTATTGAGGACAACCCTCAATAAAGAAGCTCCTACATATAATATTTATAATATCTCCAAGATGTAAACAAACAAGAAACTATGGGCACAATGCTGAATTAATCCTACTTTATCTATGCATTCTGGTCATTATTTTTTCTCTTATAGTGTGCGTATTTCGCGGTAGATAACATAATCTGGCGGTAGCGTGCGACAGGTGGTTTAATTAAATTTATCGTTCGGCCCGTGCCGATCGGCCGATGTTATCGGCGATCGCGGTAAATGAGAGCAAAACAATGTGCCAGAGCAACTGCGGTAGGTACACCCGATAATACTGCTGCACGCACTATTGTACATTATAAAACGGGACCGTGAAGCTTACAATGTTTTGGAATAGATGGCCATAGAATGTTGAAATTATGTACCGACGGTATCAATAGCTTTAATTAACGCGATTGAATTTCAGATTGGTTAAGGTCACGCATTGATTAAAATACCAACATTTAATATTTAGTTGGCCTTATCCCAGACAATCCCAGTAGTTTTCAATAGAGTCAAGTAGCCAATTGGACGGTTTCTTTGAAGCCACTCATTAAAATTTTCATTAGCTCTTATCATAAAAACAAATCATGACACCTAAATTCCTGAGCTTCCTTGGCAAGCACCTCGCCATTCACGCACATCTCTCACGCGCATACGCATCGTTTCTAATTACCGCAAGCGGATTCGCCGCTTTTGTATTTCGAACGCGGACAAACGCGCAGCGCAGGCGCTTCGCAAACTGGAGCGTGCGAACAGCAACGCCAGCCGCTTATGGTAAACGCTGATGAGCAACGCGTTCGTGGCCCATCACTAATTACCATGCCTTAGGGCTAGCGTGCACTCCACAATGAGAGAAAATACAAGACGTCTTGTGCAATAAACTACAGTCTTTGCTTGTCCGAAACGGTCAAAACGGTCACATAATGCAAGCATTGTGGGAACGGTGAATGGCATGGGAGGAAGTAGAAAGTAATTGAATAATGAATAGCCAAACACAACCCCGTCATAGTATTCTGTAATAAAACAAACCAAACTTACACCAAAAACTACATAATGTTTCAACATTTTTCTAACCTTGCTCTTTCTGAGGATCTTCATATTGGCCACATAACTCCATCATCGACAAATTTATAATCGCGGAACAGACCTAGTGAACGTGTATCCTTATTAAACCGATACGTTTTATTAATAACTACTCTAGGAACATTTTAACATTTCTTCTTTCATTTCTGCTATTGTAATTATCGTTAAGCACTACCACAGTGCCTAACCCTCTCCTATGCTCTTTGTATTTCAATAAAGAAACAAAAAATATCATTAACAAATCTGACTTTTCCATTTAAATTAAATACTGCATAATTTTGACTTCCATTATTGTAATACTTATTTTTATATTTGACAGAAATTCGGACAGCATGCCATGCCACCACAAGTCTAGCTGTATAGTGTATACTGAGTTATACAGCCAGCAATTATTCAAACATCGATTGGTGGAAAGTGCTGTGTAGCATACGATACGACTTTATTATTTAGTTTGTGATCTGTGTGAGTAACATTTTGCGTATGTTAATATAACATTGTTTACACTGCCTATCTGATAAATAAAGAAATACACTCTACCCCGACCACACCATACCACATTTCATTTAATTTAACAAATAAAACTAGCGTCATTAACCTGGGTCAAGCTTTTTGCTACAACCACTACAACCTTCTTTCTCCCTCATATAATGCAGAGGGATTCATCAGATTTGTCCCGGCTGTTTGGTTTTTGTTCGAGACTCGTCTGAACGGCGGTTCATTCGTTCATTAAGACAATTGGAATGAAACCTGAATGGTCTGGCGACTCATCACGTTTTGCGTGGAGGAAGCTCACGTCATTAGAGACTATTAAGAAGCTCATGTAATTGCTTGTTAAGCCGCGGCAAGGTCGGTCTCCATAGTTGTCATTTCTTTCTATTATTAGAGTGCTGTAAATAAAACCATTCATTAAATGTAATGTCTGGCTAGTAACTGTTTGCAATTGTTTTAGGTGTATAATTATCTAGAATTGTTTTTTGTTAGCAAAGTATTTACGTAGTTTTAAATGTACTTGTTTACTGTGAGTTAACATTCAGTGTCCAGATGTTATTTGTGTCTACGCAAATAAATGTTAAACTGTGAGAACGACAAACTTCCTCAATTGTTTAAACGAAACCTGATCCATTAATTGTTTCGTTTTTATAGGACTTTATTCGATGATTTTAGTTTTTTCCATCACGAGTAGGAGCATTCCAAGTAGCCAAAATTCAATTTTCGACATTACCACATAAATATCAATCTGTTTTTGTGCATACATTTTTTATCCTCGAGAAGTAATTGAAAACATCCCACCACAAGCATCAGTTAGCTATATTTTCCGCAACTAAATTGGATGGCGATAAAATAATTATCTACTTGAAATTGATTTTTCGAGTGTAACGAACTTTGGTCATTGTTATAATGTTCAAAGAAGATGAATTTTCGTAATTAATTTTATGCTTGCAAATGACGATATTATAGCAGTTAATGGATAAATTTAACGCAAAAAAATAATTCCGTCGCAACTTAGTGATTTGGAAGGATCAGCGGAACCTTGCTATTGAATGAAATGTCGCTAAAAACTATAGTGGAATGACACAACTTGTCTATGACTAAAAATAAATTTTTAATTGCTAAATTAATAAATACTTGACAAACAAGTGACGTCACAGTACCCTTGTGATATTCAAAATCTTTATTAGATTCTCATTTTGACAGCTCATAAAATGAGGTATGTCTTAATTGATTGGGGGTGACTCTCATTATGAAAATTTGTGTCTCTGCTTATGAAACATAAGGCGGATAGACCATAATTCCAGCGGTATTTGCAATTTCAAATGTCATCGACTTCAATGAAGTCTTCGGAAGTTTAAACGGAGGTATCCAAGTTAACGTTACTAAATGTAAGGCATCGACAAACTATTATATACATACTGAACAGGCAAACGTTGTTTTGCCATATCAATTTAAAAAAAAATGCCTACGACCTATTCTAGGACGTACCAAATATACACAAAAAAAAACATAAAAATCGGTCAAGCCGTTTCGGAGAAGCTATGACACGAAATTTTTATATATTAGATTAGATAATAGTCTCCCCTCAGATTATCAAATAAAAGGCAGATAGACCGTGCGGAACACTGAGAGTGAAGCCACAAAAGCAAATACAAATTCAAAAACGAATACCTACAATTCGCTTCGCGCCGTACTGACACGGGTGAGTACAGCACGAAGCATTGTTAAAAAAAACAAATACTAAAACAAATAAAAATTCAAAAGCGAATACAATCACGAGATTGTACCGGTAATAGTCAAAAATGGCGCTAACTATCGTCAAATCAAAAACATGGATTGTTTCACAAAATCGTACGTCAAAAAGTTACTATTACCATAATCGACCAGTCAACGTAATTCTGTGTTGTCAAACAGATATTTTGAATAACTTTGACTGACGGATTTTTATGTCATGAACCAACTCGTTACATCTAACGTACAGTACGCAAAGGAGATAAGTATCCATGTCGTCGGGAATAGTTGAAGATTTCTTAGAAACCAATGCGGGCTTTCAAATGAAATTTTATTAAATCATTGAACTGTTTATTCTCTATAAATTGTATTTTATTTTATTCATAAAAACCTATCGGTTCCTAAGTAAACTTCAACTGTTTCCGGCGACATGGATACTTATCTCCTTTGCGTACTGTACCTACGTTAAACATCTCACGTCATAGTTACTTATAACCGTCCGTATGTAAGTTAACCGACTGTTTGAAACAACCCGCCCTAAGTGATGGTGTTAGTTAAGGGTAGGCAGAAGAGTCTAGAGTCTAGACAGAATTTAGTATTTTGCGAATAACAGGACCGATAGAACTGAAACATTCCAAGCTGGTCTTTTTTTTAATCACAATCTATCAGAAGTAAGAGGAGCTAGTGGCTATGTAAAAGCCATACAGATCAATCGGTCAAAGGTTAAGCTACGCTTGCCGCGGTCGGTCTGTGGATGGGTGACCATCCATTTCATACCGAGTTCCCTCCGTGCCTCGGAAAGCACGTTAAGCCGTTGGTCCCGGCTGTCATTCATAGATCTTTTGCAGTCGTTATGGGTAGTCAGAAGCCAGAAAGTCTGGCAACCAGTCTTACCAAGGGGTATCGTGTTACCCAGTACCTAGCTTGATTGTGGAGGTCAGATAGGCAGTCGCTCCATGTAAAACACTGGTATTCAGCTGCATCCGGTTAGACTGGAAGCCGACCCCAACATAGTTGGGAAAAGGCTGGGTAGATGATGATGAATCTATCAGAAGTTTTGATTAGTTGAAACTAAATAATATGAGTATCATGGCTTACTATAAAAAAAAAAACTATTAAGGAAGAAAAACAAAGAAGAATAATATGCGCGAATCCATGTGCCTATCTATCCATCTGAAACCCTGGCTGCACTTTAATTAAACATGCTTCGTAAAGGCATCATTCCGGGTGTAAGGATCTCATAAATAACTCCTTACAAGTGTCCATAAAAACTTCACACCTATAAACGATCCATAAATCCACCTGTCACTGTCATTTTGTACTAATTAAAGCGGGACAGTCATAGTTATAGAGCGTATTAATTATGGTACTCTTAAAGTAATGGTCACGATCGCAAATAAAAGAGCTGTTTAATTATAAAATGATCTGGACGACAGACACTATACGCTAAGAAAAACTATCTTCGTAAATGCACGAAAGTTGATTGTCAAACACCACAGAACAGATAATGTATCTGTTCTGTGTCAAACGCTCACGATTTTTATGACAGCTGTCATTTTGCGTGACGTTTCAGCATGCTGAATTGTCCTACTATTGGGCAAAGGTCTCCCCCATATCCTTCCACTATTCCCTATGTGTTGTGTTCTCTGGCCAATCTTCCATAAACGTTTGTTTCCTAAGAACTTTTTTTTTTGTGACATCTTAGTATACTCCTACGAACGTTACACAGCACAAATATGGCCACTTAAGTCCACCCAAGAAGCAAAACAAAAGGTTGCACGCCCTCCACGGAGCATTAATGGACTTATAATAACAAAGACCGTGAATAGTAAACGATGTTCACATGAGCATGGACGCTCCCGTGGATAATGTCTACAGCCATTAACGTACAGGAAGCGACACGGCGAATTATCGCGACCACTTCCATGGGCTAATTGGAAGAATCTGCTACTCCTACCTACAAGCTAAAGGTATGTAAGAAGTGTGTACCAGTTGAGGTCAGCTTGTTTGAATATTCAGGCTGTGTAGTAACAGAATTCCGAATCCAATATGTGGAATTGCAAAAGTGGGTTGAGTTCAGCAGACAAAGACGCTATAAGGATAAATTGTTTCATATTTTCGTCACTCAGTAAACAATGAGTACGTTTTACCGAAGTTTGTGCCTCACCAGTAATGCTGTATTCTGAAAAGTTCCCCCTTGGTAAATTAGAAGCGAGCTGTCATCCCACCGATGCTACCGACAGCTTACTCAACCTTATTTCAGCTTCATTCAGGACGTCTTTAAACCCTAGATAATAATACAAACATGATCATCGCCTTGAATCTTGTAAAAACAAAAATACTTTACCGACTATCAATCATCGTGATGAACGTTCAATATATCCTTACTGGAACAAAGTGCACGTAAATAATCTCCATTACAAGTAACACGAGTTTAAATGCCACTAAATACCAGAAGGGCCGCGAACCGAACCGCGCGCTGCGCACACGCCGCGAAAAAGTAATCTTTATTTAATTAAACGCTTTAATACATATCAATGCGGCAGATAAAATGACGACCTTTAGGGAACGGGTTGTACGAACCAGTCAACGACTCGTGTCTATCGCGAACTATAGGGAAAAAAAACTGAATATGTGAGGAATGCACGACAGCGGAAGAGGTATGCAGGGCATTAGGGCTTCCTTGAGAATGTCTTAAGCTTATTAGCTTTAGAAGACATGCACATGACTGTAAGAATTGGAATAATGGATGCTAAGTGATGGTAGGCCTCGAGCTGAATACCAGCTGCGTCCCACGGCGCCAGCGACGACCTCGCACACTTACCGCCTTCCCCACTTGTTGTAACTGAGCTGAGAGCTTGAGAGGGAAGCGTAGTGCGGATAGGAAGACATAACACGGAATGGCATTTCTTAGTACTAATAAAAGCTGAAGAACCTTTACAGCCAGTAAATAGCTAAACGGATTAGACCACATATTAATGATCTGTCATAGAGCAACATTCTTTCACTTTATTGCCATTATAAATATGTCTAATATAACTGCAGCTAGTTAGCTTGTTACTTTCGAGAGACCTCGATACTTCATGTGTTGCAACTGGTTTCACTCAACACAAAATATCTCCACACATTTAGATGGCATTTGGCTGGCGCAGATCGTGACTGCAAAATGACAAGTCGTGGCATTCTCAAAGTATTTTTCACCTTTGCGAAAGGAGTCGTGATCGGATCGGTAACAATCGTAGTTCCAGGCGGGCGATCTAATCGAAATAGGTCGTTCATACGTTCTGTGCAGGCGCACGGCACGCTTGCGCAACGCGAGCTAAAGGGATTTACTGTTCGAAAGGTCGTATAGAGAACAATAACAAGAATATTGCACGTGAATATCGCTCACGCTTTGCATTGAATAGAACAGGGACTTCCAACAAAACCAATTAGGATTATAGTACAAAATTAATGCTTAAGATAAGTTTCTAATCAGCTGCTAACTGTTAACAATAAGGCCTGACTAGTATAATTTACACACACATTTTTCTTTGAACAGAAAAGTGCCCATAAAAGAACATGAATGATCCTTTTATCGGCAATCAAGGTAGCAGCGGTCACCGGGTGGTTGGACCTTACCCTGATCCGTCAGTGCCTGTCAGCAAGTCAGCACCAATCCGGTTGTTCTTCATTAACATCATCCACGGCTTATTTTTAGCTCAGCCGTCCGCTATCGTCCAACGTTTTTGCTGCAAGTCGGGCCGACATGCCTCTGCCGTAATTTTATAGTTCCGGAGAAACGGTTAAGGGAAGCGACATACGCACTTAAACGCCCGCTAATTATTTGTTAAATGCACTCGATGGCGCCATTATGAAATATCTGTGATGTTCGGAGCTGTATGTGGGAAATTACGTTTTAGAGTAACGATGCTGAAAGACGTTTATTGATCATTAATTATGGTGGTTTATAGAAGCTCCGATCAAGGGGTGTATATCAAGACGGATGTTAGCAGCATGTTGGATGGGCTCTATCCTTTAATGTCTTCGTTTATTGAGGGTATACGGATACTAATACATTATGGCTAATGTATTAGAATCCGTATACGACCCTCGCGACGGTGTCTAGACTCAATATGCTAATATGTCCAATGGCTAACTGGTGTACCACGAGGGTTTAATGTAGTAATTCCATGTCGGAGACACAACAAAGGGTACAGCCAGGCTGTTCTGGTTGCACAATGTAACAACAACAATACCGTGGCGCCGACGAAGCACTGCGCGTGCGTCGGATTTATTGCCCTTTACGAACGGTAAGAATAAGGAGGAGCAGAAGGCTTATTGTGTATTTGAGAACTTAGAAGTTAGAAATGATAGAGATTCGGAAGAATTGATTACACAAAATTGATTATTTTTAATAATTAAACTGAGTACTTGTCACGAGAGTGGTAGAACATTATGGTACAAGTGTGTAATGTTGGTGATTACCGCTGAGGCGCTATTGAGACCCGAGCCGTTAGGTGAGGGTCTTAAGAGAGCCGAGGACGGTAATTATCAATACACACGTGTATCATACGACGTTTTTCAACACACTTGTGAAGAAAATAATACTAAAAAATTATTTTCAACAGTGAAAACTAGTTCTGAAAATTTTTTCGCAATGGTGGGAAAAATCAGTTTTCCTATGCGCGCGCATCAAATAATAGCGATCGGCCATAGACTAAAAGAATGAGGTTTCTTTTTTTTGTCTTTTCGCGGATAGCGTTCTAGCCACGTACAAAATGGGGAATTCAAAGTTATCTTTATTACAGAGAAAACAAAAGTTATATTTGAGTGAAAGTTTTGTTTATTAAAAACGTACAAGTTGAAATTATTTATTTAAATACGAAGTTGCATAAAATGAGCAAGCAATAGGTACATTAATTTATTTTTACTATTGAACACGATCTTTTTTGTATCGAAACTTTTTTAACCCGCCACTTGTGACATGAATTTGACTTACAGGTTTGGTGACGCTGGTCCTACGCACCGGGTTTTTTAACTTAAGATTTTCCTAACAAGCAATACTTCATGCTACTTTTATTTGGTCAAATATTAAAAATACAAGTCTTTTTAACAATAAAACACAGTTATATCATAAATCAAATCTAGTTTATTAATCTTTACACGTGGGTACAAAGAAAACTAGAAATCACCAAATTTTTTTGAAGTGCTTATTTGAAAATATCAAAACTATTAACAATTTTATTTTTTTACAGCTTTATGAGGCTTAGTCAGTCTAAAGATACTGGGAACTATACAGAACAAACAAAAAGATTATCCTTCCTAACAAAAATCCAATAGAAATCCTCTTCCAGAATTATTCTTCTTCAAGAGCCAAAGCAGCTAGTGCATGTTGGCACTATGCACTAAACACAAATATTTCTTGCCATGGTGACAAGTACATCATGTATTTTGGTTCTTTAGCCATCCCTACTCATAGCACTGACCAGTTCTTGAAGGTCTGGCAGGCTGTCCCAGGTTCATCATCAATCTTCAAAATTTTCGCCAGCCTTTGTCTCATCAATCGAGGCAAGTTCAAGTGAGCCTGCTTTCGAATTTAAAGTGCAATTAATTTAGCCAACTAATCATACTAACAAAATAAAACCAAAAACAAATGAATAGGCTTACCAAAGATCAAAATTTAAATATTGAACTATGACAATTTGACTTACGTAAATGGTGACCCCGGTCTCATGCACCGGGTTGGCACCAAAACTCCGAGATGTGCGTCCATGTCGCCGGCGCCAGGGTGAACTACCGGTGGAGAACTCAAAATGAGGAAAGTACACGAAGCCACAACTTAATTCGATGGCGGCTAAAAAAGTTATTCGACTTTTTCGGATCACCCGGTTTCACAGACATATACGTCACAAATGGCGGGTTAAGAACAAAGCAACTCAACCAATAAAATAAAAAAATAAACCCTATAACTCACTTGTGAATAATAGCAATGAAAAAGTCACAGTTTGATTACAGGTATCATTATGTGCCTAATTGCGGTGAAATTAGAGCCATTTTATGAGCAAGTGTGTTGAAAAAATATATATGGAACCATGGCTGCAGTACTTGTAGTGAACCTTCTCGTGCATACCTCCAAGGCACCACTGTTGTGAATGCGTAGCAAGCTTCACCGCTTCATTTGCGTACCTACTACATGGACTCCATTAAGCTGATATTATGACATCCACCGTTATTGTATACGATACATTCGTTAGCAAAATCAGATTACTTACGCCGAGTAAAATGTCAACCCAGCGATACACTGTCGTTGAGAAACAATGGGTCGTGGACCGTGGTATGCAGTAGGTATTAGTAATAGGTTAGCGGTTGGCAGTATGCCACGGAACGATTGAGTCGAGTTATTCCCACGTATGTGTCTTAAAAGGGATAAAAATGTGTGTGTATGTCCGTGTATGGCGGTGGGCGGGGCGGTGGCGAGGGTCTTTCGCATGAGTCAGGCGGTGTCAACTTGTACCTATGTGATTGAAAATGTTATTCTTACCCTAGCAACAGGCTTACCCTCTGTGAGGGGAGATACTAATCAGATATTTCCCGATAAGTCATAATGTTGTCGGCAATATAAGCTGTCCGCGCGTCATATCGATCGCAGAGATCAGGTGCATGCAAGAATTACAAATGACATGATTTGCAGAGCAGGATAAAATTTTAAGCAAATGACCGAGATCTCCGTGGAACGTCACTTACAGTACAAAATAGACGTTATTAACATAGTAAATAACAGTTTACATACGCCCAACACAATAAAGGGCCATCCTAAAGTAATAAAGCATAGCAAAAGTACAAAATACTCGTTATTAAAGGACAAAACAAACGGTAATGAGTAAGTAATTGCGTATAAACGACGTATTCAGACATTCCCACGGCTACGACAAAAAGTCACACACTTGAATGAAATACGGGGTAAATATGGGTAAGTACGGGTAAATGTGGGTAATAATGATACAGTGTGCACCGAGATTGAGATTGCTTTTTACTTGAAAGGCGTTGCGCACCGCATTGTGACATCTGCGTTAAGAAAGCCGGGGCAATTCTAGTGGCGCTATTTGGACATAAATGCGAATGGAAACCAACAACTTAACAATCCTGTTTTTACAATATTTGGCAATTTGGGAGACTCTTGTCCAGCTGTGGACTGTACTGAATAAGAGATATAAGTTGTGTGTAATCCACGCTTTAGCAAATTAATAAACTGTTTTTTGTTTCCCCTTTGACGCAATATGGCTTTTATTTTTAATTTAGGTTTTTTTTTGTAAATGTCTGATTCAAAAACCTCTTTATCGTAAACAATAATCTCCAGCATTTTATTGCTATAAGCTCAAAGAGTTTACAAACCAGTTTCAGGAAACGTTCATCTGCGATCAGGTTATAGATAACTAATTACCTTTACAATAAAAGCACGTATTTCAAGGTTACGACATCTAATGTATCACGGCATCAAGTGACGGCTCAAAACAATAGGCGTCGCGGACGTCGCTGACTCAGCGGCCTTGCGCGCGCGCATCATCCTCCCCCCCTCACCGATCGGCGCCGGCGCATCATTTCACGTCATTGTGTTTTATTCAATAAAAGCTCGTTAACCTGCCGTAATTCCTATTAAGTAGCTTGTTAATGCCGCTTATTGTTGTTCTGGCGCGGTTTTTACTGTTGGAAAAAATGAACAACAGATTTAATGAACATTGTTTTGAAATCGGTTGAAGCTTTTGGTAAAGATCCAGCTTTTAACGTATCTATACTAATACTAACGTTTGCCTGTGACTTCGTTTGTGTGAATGTCGGTTATCGCGGATACAGACAAAGTCGCGGATTGAAAATTATAGCCTAGGTAGGTATAGCCTTTCTTGGGCAGTGGGCATCAAGCTTAATCTGCCACTACACACACAGACACGAGATTTCTTAAGTATAAAAATCTCGTGTCATATTGTTTGTTATCGAATTCCTCCGAAACGGCGTGACCGAATTTTGTATTTTTTTTTTTGTATTTGTTAGGTCTTTTTTTTATTGATATGACAAAACAACGTTTGCCGGATCTGATACTTATCTCTCTCTCTCTCTCTCTCTCTTGTCTGATATTTCTATGGTACTTGTATCAAATTTCATCAATATCGGTTTATTAGTTTAAGACGTGAAAGCGTAACAAACACAGGACAATGCCAGAAACTCTATAGAACTTTGCCCCACCCAATAAAAGTCATGTGCAATATGTAGCATCTTACTGTTTATTTATTGCTGATAACTATACATTAGTCTTAGTGACTGTAGAACTTGCGGTTTCCGTTTAAATCTAAAAATAATAATGACATTGATTATATATTAAATTGTATTTTAGGTAAAATGAGTTTGTTTTTTGTGGGTAGGTATTTCGTAATCCGCAAGTTCTAAAGAAAAACAATTTAGTATAAAAAGGTTCTATTTTCAACAATTATTTTCATTAATTTACTTTTTCTGTACATGTGTTACTTTTTCTGTACATGGGTGGGGCAGGATCTGGCATTGTCATTTACTTTAGCATGGATTATTACGATGAAGAGATTTTTTAAAAAAACGCTCATCTTTATAACTACTCGTCTGATTCGTAGTGGGAAGCAACGTTATCTCTGAGTGCTAGATAGAGGGTTTTGTTTTATCAGAAATAAATAGGGATCCGAAAAAAAATAAAGTTAGTTAATTAATAAAAGATATTGTTTAATCCTTTTCTAGCCTTTCTCCTTAATTTAGTTTCGACCCAAACGGCAAAGCAAATCTACAGACTACAGCACAGTATAAATATTAAAACTATTCCTCATCTCTCGCCGCGACGAACGACTGGTACCGGAGGGCCTAGTGTAAGTTATTATTCGAACTCGATCGCGTTAACGTAAACGATCGCTAATGTCAATTGTGTCAAATAATTGTGTTTCCTATTGTTGCCATTAGACTGCGCTGTTCCAATTTCAATACAAATTGGAGTTTACGTTAACGCGATCGAGTTCGAATAATCGCTAGGCCCTCTGGAGAGTTCGAGCGGCGCGTAGACACGCACACACACGCACGTATTTGTACAGGCTGTTATATTGGTAGTAGTGTAGGCAATTATATCGTTTCGTTTCTATGGAGTGTCGTGGCTACAGTATGCAAAAAGATGTGCATTGATCATGATTGTGATAGATAAGACTGTCCTTGTTTCAGCTTCAGGAAAGTACCCTGCTTCAGGAAAGTACCCTTATCTACAACCACGTTTTAACAGGAAAATAGGAAGCGTTTGTTTTCACTATGACTTAGTGATTCGAGGTACAGCTGTGTGCGCCGGCGCCGCTGATACGGCACGCCGCGTCGCGTCATGATCCCGTTCAGGAGGGCAATCGCGCTAATTTCAAACATCTGCAAACGTTTATGATAACGTTACGGTTCAATTGCGGCAACGGTTAGGTTTCGATTCAGCTGTTCCGATTTTGGTATTGCGTTAAAGTTCAAATGCTAATAGAAGTTGGAACGTTGCGCTACGTCAATCGTTAGTGATGTTCTTTCGTTTGTGTATATCCGAGCCATAGATTATACAGTATAATACTGGTATCCGAGCGTTTAGTAATAAATTTTGACGTGTGCACCTCTAGTTTTGACAGCTGAAAGCGCGGTATGTACTTGAACTTTTGAAAAGGTAAGCTAGTTTTAAACGTAAATAAACATTCAAAGTTATATTTTACTCTTTGGACAGCCGCATTCATTCATTGTTATCATTTCATTAGGAGTCGTGATTGTTTCTTAAACCACTCACACACTTTTTTTACTTTTCTTGGTGTACTGCTTACTTTACTTGGTGGAAATGGATGAGCGTCGCAGATGCACTACGGTCCGGCAAATGGAGCTGATGGTGCAATTCTTGGAACAGCATCGAGACCTTGCTCTTGGACGAGTTAGGTCTAAAGAGGCTCGTCAAGTTGCGGCACGCTTATGGAATGAGTGTGCCACAAACCTTAATGTTGAAGGGCCTGCCCGAACAGGGAAAGAATGGTCCAAGGTGAGAATCATCGAGGCGGATAAGTGGATGTTATACGCTGAGTGTTCCTAACTAAAATAATATTACTTATATTGTTTTATTCTTTTGTTAGGTGTGGAATGACTACAAGTGCCGGGTTAGGTCAAAGTTGGTCACTATAAATGCGAACCAACGAGCTACTGGTGGTGGACCCAGTAATGCTCCCAATTTGTCACCATTGGAGGAGAGGACAGCCAATATTTTAGGCAGGGATGTTGGCCCGCTAGCCGATGTGAGGCAGGACCAATTTGCCTCAATCTCAAATGACGTAAGTGTATCTTTAGGTACTTCCAAATGTGCTTTTATAAACCATTGTTTCATCATGCTTAATAATACTAACAATGCTATTAAATAATACTATACATTATATAGGGTGATGGTGCAGTGACAGTGGAAGTGATTGATGAACCATCACACCAATTACAAGAGACTGAAGCTTCATCAGCAATGTGAGTTGTATCTCTTGTAAAAACATAATGTTTATGCTGCTTAATATTAGCAATATATATATAAGTTTTATAAATATTATATTAACTTTATTACAGTTTGATTGACCACCCTCAGTATGTGCTATCTGCAACATCACCAGTGGATGTGCAGTCGCTGCCTGTGTCCCCTGTTCCCAGTCTAGTGGGACAGACAGACTCTGCACAAAACTCCCCAAGGCAAAGTGCAGGTTTGTTCAACATAATTGCTTGATTTAATTAAAGATAGTATCACCATATAAAGCAATTTTTTAATTGCTACTTTCAGAAAGAGTCCGAAGGGTGCGAGATCCCCCTCGGCGGCGAGGTGTAGAGCGTGCCTCACGCCAGACACAAATGACAAGACAATGTAAGTTGAATTCTATTATTTTTGAAGTCTTAATGCCATTCTTTAATATCTAACATTAAATTCATCATATTTCAGCAGCTAGAGGTGCCCTGGACCAATCCAGAACCACAATCCTGCATATTGAGGAGATGCGGGCAGAGACAGCGCTAAGACATTCACAGGCATTCAGCAATTTTTCGGAATCATTCAGACTAATTGCAGAAAGCATTGAAAGATTAAGCCAAAGGGTAAAATAAAAAAATAATAAATTAAATACATAATATGTAATGTCATAAAATAATTATTAGTATTAAACACAAAAATTAAGAGATATACTTTTATATTAAGCACTATTACTAAGCATTATTTGTCAGTAACATCATAATCATAGCAACTATGTTTTGTTTCAGTATGACCAACAACATCACCATCCAGACTAAGATTTCTCTGTTAGTTATTAGTATTTGTACTTTAATAAATAGAATTATATTATAAATTAATTTTGTTTGGTTCTCCTGAATTTGAAATTTGGAACTAGCCCCTAACCCCCTTTTGCCTTCCCACCATCATTTGCACCTTAGTAAAACTTTGTTATGTGATAATCTACATTTTAACATAGTTTGCTGGATTAATAAAATAATGATGCGTTAAAAATACAAATAACCTTTATTCAAAAACAGTTTTAAAGAAGGAAACTAAAACAAAATATAATTTTTTTCAACAAATCATCAGATTTCTGACAGGCCTAGTGTTAATTGTGTTAGTATTTCACTTAACCTAGTTGGTATTGTTAGTTTTTATTGAAGGTTGGAGACGTAACGCCTACACTACAACAACTACACTAAAATTGATTACTCCTATTTGTCCATAAACGTTGAATGAGTGCCCGTTGTCGTGCACGGCCAAGCTCCAGCTCACTAAGAGCACGTGCGCCGCGTCGCCGCTCTTGCCTGGCGCCATGACCGGCGCCCTCTGTCAACTGGCGTTCACGAGCTGCTTCTTCTGCTGTTAGCGGAGTGTAGGGGATGCGAGCCCTGTGTACTATATTATGCAAAACACAACATGCATTCACTATTCTCGCAGCAGCTACTGGAGTGTAATGCAGCTTTCTGTCAACCAATAAGCACCTGCAAAGACAAATCCCTTTTATTATATCACATTATTTATCATATAAACCAGTATAACAATGGTATGATATTCAAGGTATACCTAAAGCGAGCTTTTAAAACACCTATACAGCGTTCAACAACATTTCTGGCAGTCAAGTGCAGGCTTTGGTAATATTGTTCTGGAGTGTCTGGCCTTGGTTCTGAGATGGGTGTCATCATTGTCGGTCTCAAAGGGTACCCTGAGTCTCCTGCAATAACCAAAAAAGTATTAAAACCTCTTATTAAAATTTAATTACACAATGTATCAAAAGATTGGAACATAAATTATTATACTCCATTTAAACATACCCAAAAGATGCAAATCTTCTCCATGATTAATGTGGAGTCTCTCTATATAACCATTCAACGGATGGTTGGCCCAAACAACACTATCATGTGTGGACCCAGGGTAACTTGCATCTACACACAATATATTTAAATTAGAATCACATATCTGAAAAAAAAAATAATGTTATGAGCACTGACAGGAAAGAATAAAATTATAACAATAGAAATATGTACTCACTATCATAACATTTAACGAATGGTATCCTTTTCTATTAAAAAAACGTTCTTCATGTTTAGCAGGACATACAATTGCCACATGGGTCCCATCAATACAACCCAGAGCTGGTATTTTGAACTTATTGTAGAAACTGAAAATAGTTATACTTAAATATTATATTTATACAATTATGTACTTAAAAACTTGAACATAGGTTCATTTTTGAATAGGTATCCAAAATGAAGACTACCTATAATATGCCACTTACTCTCTTTTAACTTGTTCCCTCTCACATTGTTTGAATGGAAAAGCTATATATTCATTTATGACTGCCGGATTGTTCAGGGCTGTTGTCACTTGCCGGATAGCTTTTGAAACGCTGGCCTGGGAAATAAAATGGTTCCTGCTGTCTCCAACAATGGTTTGATAGGACCCGGAAGCATAAAAGGCCAATGCAACCAAAATCTAAAACAAATTCAGGTTAAAATAGAATAGAATTGAATTTATTTATCCATCCTAGATAGAGTACACCACATTAAATAGTTGTTATAACTAAAGTACTTACATAGTTTCTAAGTTTTTAATGTTGTCTATTGATTGACACATAATATTATACACACATAGTTTTAACATTATTAGTTGGCTGAT
Source organism: Charanyca ferruginea (assembly GCA_947361185.1). Lineage (NCBI taxonomy): Eukaryota > Metazoa > Arthropoda > Insecta > Lepidoptera > Noctuidae > Charanyca > Charanyca ferruginea. The sequence goes on along the minus strand of OX376064.1, from coordinate 24,495,290 downwards.
TTGTGTTATTTTTATACAATAAAAAAGTAGTAAAAGCGATAATGCTGTTGATCACTTTACAGAGGAATTATTACATCTGCCCTTACGCTCCTTACCTTGGTTTCAACATCCAAAGCATCTGAACGGAGAACGGGTGGCATATGAGGAGTCAACTTGCAAATTAATTCACGTGTTAATTCTTTCGTGAGTCTATATCTCTTCACAAACTGACGATCACTGTAAGAGTCACACTTAAGTCTAGCTTTTAAGTTTTTCCTTTTGGTTTCGGCTCGAGCCACCGCTATATCGTATTCATGAGATATTTCCAATAAATCTAAATACGCGTACATGGTAATTTTGTATGTATTTTTACTCAGAAGCACTTCACAAGTTCACAACAAAGACAAAACAATCCAACGATGCACTAACGATCATAAAAAAGTAGCGTCCCATCAACTTTTCGTTTGACAGCGGTAACGTTCCAGTTACGATCGCGTTACGTCTCAAAAGGCTGTCAAATTTTTAGCGCGATACGAAACGGTCAAAAAGTTGTGATATGGTAGCGGTTCAGTTGCGATTTCGTTGAAAAAAATATAGCGCGATTGGGCTCCAGGTGATAACGTGGCGTATGATAACATGATAAGACTGTCGTAACCCGTTGGATAATAAAAGGTGTGGGTATCGCATTTGAGACACTTTCACCGAGAAAATGTTAAACTGTAAGTATATCGTATGACAATAAAAATGTTTACAAGATCTTGGTACACTGCCAAGTTTTGTTGGCCAGACATTTTATTCCTTAAAAGACTATAATATCTCTATCTCATATACTACTTATACAGCTTGAATTTCAAGCTAAAAAAAATATTTTTTTTCAAGTTCGAGTATCTAAAAATATTTTTTCAGTAAGTATGTAGGCTATATTTTCTTTCAAAAGTTTTTTCGTTCAAAAGTGCCTTTAGAACACTTTATGCAGGTAATTTTGCTGTTATTATCGCAGTGGCGTTTTTAATGCCCTCTAAGGTGCAGGTGTAGGTGCACTTTGGGCCCAAATAGTCTAGCATAAAGGAAAACCATGGATTCGAAAAGAAGAAGAAGCTATTATTATACATAAGTTATTTAGCTATGTTCGTAGGGTGTCCGGGCTGGAATAGCACCCTCCCATTTCATTCCTAGGAAATCGTAGAAGGCGACTAAGAGAAAATACGGAAGTCGGGCAGCAGCGGCTTCCGTGTAATTAACAGCTTCACTGCGATCCCCAAGACGCCTGTCAATCGTGGGGATTATGGCAAACCCTCCCCTTTGGGGGAGGCCTATGTTCAACAGTGGACGTCTTCCGGCTGATGATGTGATGTATTTAACATTTAAGTTGAATTTTATGTAATTTTTGCTTGCTCGATATGGAAGACCAATAAAGATAAAAGAATTTTATTTTGACTTGTTTGTAATAATAAAATAATAATAATAATAAAGTTTATTGTTTCACTAAGACTAGATACATGGTGAGGTAAACAAAGGATAATGATTGCCTTACATCTAGTTAGTGGGAGGATTACTGCTCTCCTAGATAGGCTACAGGGTAGCCTGTGTTTAGAAGAAACAGTTCCGAACCCCTGTCGTAGTGGGTGAATTAGAAAAGCACGTGTACATATTTTTAGTACAAACAATAAATAAAAACAAAGATCTAGGTGTGTAGTGTGTACGAGTAAAATAAAATTCTTGTATCTATAATTGTCTTCCTTAAAGAACCAAAGCAAACATCGATTTCAAGTTCGCAATAAAAATGCTTTATTTTTCTATACCATGCCGTCTCTTATTCTTTCTTGTTTTACGTATGTTTTTGAACATAAAAGCCATCATCATCCACATCGTATTCGGAAACAGTCACATTTGCTAAAAGAGAAGCTTTTAGCCAAATGTGACGCTTTTCATCTAAAGCTTCGCGAACTGAGCGCGTTTTTTCTGTGCGCATTAATCTACCCCCGACCGCATATGCATTCCACCCTCGCCATTAAAACCCCTACAGACAGATGAGTTTTTCATTTACATACTAGCGACCCGACCTGGCTTCGCACGGGTGCAATGTAGATCTGTAAGGCAATAAATGAAAAATAACTGCTCAAGAGTGCTAAAAAGATTCTTTTTAGCATGCATGCATGCATGCATTTTTCTTTTTTTTTCTTGCGTATTTTTAAACTAGCGACTATAGCCTTCCTCGATAAATGGACTATCCAACACAAAAAGATTTTTTTAATTCGAACCAGTAGATCCTGAGATTAGCGCGTTCAATCAACCACACAAACAAACTCTTTAGCTTTATAATATTAGTATAAATGACGGGCTATATGTGTATTTAAACGGTTAGTAATTTAAGTTATGTTGTGGCACCGAGTTAACGCGTCGCACTACCGCTGGTAAACCCGCGATGGTTTGTGTTGGTATAGTAACACGTTAAATAAATGACTGTATAAAATGCTTTTTAGTTAATAAATGATAAAAAGAAGCAAACCCTACGTATAAACCTTCCTTTTGAATCACTCTGCGTGTTGCGTCTCTCTTGAGCCAAGATATACCACTCTTCTACTATTTAAAAAAATGCTATTGAAACTACACGGTTAGGGAATACTTAGAGGACAATTCAATCATACTTAGTGAACATTTTTAGGTCATTTTATTATTTATTAAAACATTGACATAAAGCAAATAAATGTATCGTATTGACATTTGCACGCCATGTATGGCAGGATATGCTGGAACTACCTAAATGAAACATCTATTGTACCATATTCTAACAAATAAATATTTTGATTTGATTTGGTTTGATTTCTATCTATTGCTGAAAACTACATTAAATCCGTTGCGTAGTTAAAATAATGTAAGCGTACAGACAGACAGAGGAGAGACTTTGTTTTATTTATACTATACGTACAGATGTAAGAAAAAACTTCTTTGAGGGGACAGAGTTTAATAAGGAATAATTAAAGGAAAAGAAAAAAACGATAAACGTTCCCGACCAAGGTAAAAGTGAATAGGAAGGCATTCAGAGATTTAAAACTGGTTTAAGAAGTATAAAAACAGTAACTGCAGTTTTATAGTATTGAGCTAAATACGAACATATAGGTACCGGATGTGCATTGCGTTAATATGACGTAATTTAACATTCCAATACACGCGAGGGTTACATCACAATCCTGCTGCAGAACTCTGAATGCAATCAACTAAAACGACTGCTGACGACACAGAATCTACAAATACTTGTCAAGTAAATATGCTGAAAGAGATTTCTTTAAAAATAAGTTAAATCTATACTGAACTGAACAAAAAAAAAACATGCCCTCGGCGGGCGCCCAGCCTATTACTACTCTATGGAAGTACGTTTCTAAACGTAATACCACAGAGTAGTAATTCGTCTGTCATGCCTGTCATTTTGTGGCGATCAAAAGGTTAAATATTGTGTGTACAGTACGCAAAAGAGATAAGTATCCATGTCGTCGGGAATAGTTGAAAATTTCTTAGAAACCAATGGGGGCTTTCAAATTAAATTTTATTAAATCATTGAACTGTTTATTCTCTATAAATTGTATTTTATTTTATTCATAAAAACCTATCGGTTTCTAAGTAAACTTCAACTGTTTCCGGCGACATGGATACTTATCTCCTTTGGTGACCGTACATAAAAGGGTAAATAAATAAATAGTATTTATTTAGTCAAAATCTGTCAGATTTAAGCAAAAGGTTGGTAAATTTACGAGTATGAAAAGGTTATTAACTATTAAGCGTTGGACGAGGCGCCGCAAAGACATTAAAACGCGTCGCCACAAACGTAGGAACATTAAAAGCTTTTAATCATCACAAAAACACGCAACGACATATGATAAACATCTTCCTTTAGGGAACTGACACTGAGCAGTCGTTTATTAAGATTAATTTGCACACACGAATAAAATCATCTAGGTATTCACACTTTGCATAATACTGTAAATTTTATTCGTCTTCAATGTAAACATAGGAAATTAATTTAAGTAAATGCATGAAATCGTTGTTCCGACACTTGAAATAACAATTGTTTGTTGCAATTAAATTAAAAACCAGAAACACGAGAATACAAACCGCATCTTGTTTAAAACTTCCTGGTTCAAAACAAACAAAGTTTTCATTCATCATACGTCTAAAATAAAACAAGGGACTTTTCACATCAATTCATAGAGACAGTGATAAGAAATGACTAAACATAAATACTTTACAACTTCAATAACTGGCATAGATCAAATAGGTACTTAGTAATCCACTCAACAATGATTTCATTCCCAGATTGGTATACAAAGTAACAAAGATGTCGACAGACGAGACAGACGAAACGGGTACACACGTGAATAAATAGTTGACAAAAAATCCCAAGATAAACGATGATAATACGACTGAAATATTGCAGGCGTGACACTGAGATTAAACTTCAGTAGCTGTTGACAATGCTGTTACAAGTTCGTCATTCGCCTATGTGGGTGTAGGTAATTCGTTTGTGGACTCAATTAAAATAAGCTATTATAAATTATAGTAATCGATTTTTTTGCATGCTTAATTTGAATAGCAGTTATTTGGTGTAAAGCTCTATGTATTTTATGTCGCAGAGCTTTTTCGAATTCAAAGCTGTAAGAAAAATTTAAAAGCGTTACTTGAAGAAAATCTTCACAGTAAATCCTAAGTGTTTTGTTAGTAATGTTATTTTAAGTGTTAAGATAATTCCACTTGAAACAAAGGTATTCAATTACTCAACAGTTGGTCCATCTGACATTGTAACACTAGACTTGATCCAAATGCCACACAACACATGTCACACAAACGACCCGCCAAGAATGTTGAATTACTGCATTATACTAACAAACATCTCCCTCCAAATGCATCGGACGGTCTCAAAAGCATGGCGCCAACGTCAACGAGGGCTTTACGCAATACAATACATAAAAAAACTCTTTTAGAATAGGTGAATTGAATTTTTATGGTCGTTTTAGCTGAGTATCTATGTCGCGGCAGTAAACCGTGCGCTGGTACAGTTAGGAATCTGATATGTGAATGTGGCATTCTAACGTGCGCCTACGCACCCATGATACGTCGCCATCGTTTTTGTTAGGAGAAAAACTTAATGGCATCAAATTAAACTGGTAATAATATATAATGTAGTTAACAATTTTCTGCTAAACACGATGTAGGAATCGCAATAAAATGCTTAATTAAACACGGACTGGTCGGCATTGTTCACGAACGCTTCCGACAGAAGCTAAGTTATTCAACCGCCTACGCCAAATTAAACGGCGATCACTTTGCATTAGAATTAACACTATTGTCGCATAGATTCAATTACGACAAACCCATAAATGTGTGTCAGCTGTTTTAAATGTATGCAACACGTTAATTGTGCAATTTGATTTATGCGCCTTGTCATAAGCTCACAACACCAAAGAGAACGCACGTGGTACATGTTAACGATATTGTCTGATCGAATGATACCGATTAATCGTCGTTTATGTGGCGTGTGGGTTGAATCGACAACATATCCGATATTTTCTACATTATACGGTTACTTTGCAGCGGCCGCGAGCTCATTATGGTAAAACGACAAAGACCGTTACGCATAATATTTATGTTATAGAATGTCAAAAGTATTTAGTTAACCGTTACTTCGCTGCGGCTCGGAAAACAATTATAAGTATTGACCCTGAATAATTGTGGCCTGTTTGAAGATACGCATCCTAAGTAAACAGAGCAGTTGTTGGAATGAAGTTGTTTACCGTATAAACAAGGGGGAATATTTTCGTATGGATTGGCAAATAAGTGGGCATTTCGCGGGCGTGCATTAACGCTAAGTAATGTTCAAACAAATATGGTCCCACGTTGGGCGCCAGTGGGGCGCCTCAGATTATGCACCCGGCACGTGATGCACTCTCCCGTTTACGCTTTAATACTTCCCTACTTATGTTTCTATGTTTATATTTCGCAGCTCAATAAACAAAAACCGCGTTCATTAACAGACCCTATATTTGCAATCCCTCGCTGAACACAATGCCGTTTTTAAATGTATCGGCCACGTGTCCACAGACCGCCGTTAATAATTTCCGAGTGAGAAAGCTAACAGCATTGTAACTAATTGGAAATAAATCATTGTGATTGGGTAACGTGACGTGTGATTGTGACTATTCTGATGGAAATTTACCAAACAATGGCAAACTAGAATGTAAACAGTTGCATAGACCGTTAGTTACAAGTTTAGATAGGTATAATACAAATCGCAACGGTTGATTTAATAAATGCAAATATATAGTTGCAGTTTAGAGAATTTAAATCAAACAATCATACTTATACAAACGCTGTAGAAAAACTTGTAGCAAACTTTGACACAACCTAATCGAACCTAATTGATGATTCTAAATACATAATACTTATTCATTACAATGCGACCAAAATGGTGGAACATTTCATTGAAATCGTTCTTCAGAACGTCAAGACCAAATAGGGTAAAGGCACGACAAAATATGAAAGTAGACACCATTTCACAATCAGAACCAAATCTTGGATATCAATGCGCGGGCGAACCAGCGGAGCATCATTTCTACAAACAGGAACGGATCTGGAAATGCAAGTGGCATTGTAGCGCCTACGCTGACCGTTATAATGAGCCGACCCACTTGAATTGACAGGCAGTCCCTCATCAATGGAGCTGAAGTTGGACGAGGCAAGACATGAAAAAAAATACCTAAGATGTTAAGACAGTCTTAACAGCTAAAGATTTTGAACAAGAAAAGTAAAATTACACAGAGATTTTAAGATCTACAGTGAGAATACTAGAAGCTGAAGTATGGATACCGCATTTTAATTAAAAATACATGCTTGAAGCCATAGAGTTTCAATCAATACAAATAGGTATATATTTAACAATTGAAATCGTTTTACAACAGGACACCTTTATTTAAACTGAATTCTGATAAGTTATGTTTTCCTGTTTTAAATTCTCCGAAAAAACAACAATAAAGCTAAACCATATTTGGCACACAAAAATTCTTCATTTGTATGTGATGCGCGGGCGCATCGTACGCTGTGATTATTAATGCACATCATCTATATCTTGGCTTTGTACACTAATGGGCCACGTGTGCCGATATCGAATATCGACAAACCTTACACCATAAACGTTAACTTTAAAAGAACACAGTTAAGAAGCAATTTCGTGTGGCAATACACTTCATTCAAGTCCATTATTATGATAAAACTATAACCTTCAGAGAGTAACATTGGTAAGTAACACTAATGCGTTTTTGTATGCAGCAGCCATAAATATGACGTATCTGGGGAGATACGTGAGTCTTTAATGCCATGTAGACAATTTCTTGGTAACATAATGGACGACACAGATGTTATTTATTGAATATTTGTATTAAAAATATCAAGTTTTCTTGAAATGAATCGTCATGGAATTTTTTTGTAAAAGTTCACGGATATTTGATATGGCAACTATGACAGCTGTCATAATTTACGCGCTAAATGTAATATTAAGTCAGAGAACAGTCGCATTCGAATATGGAACACAATACGATTCGAAATTGACAGTTGAACAAAAATTTTATTTTAAAGCCGTCTGGAGTCAGAGACTGGCGGTCGATAAATCCTGTTCGACGTATACTTCAAGGGCGTGCGGCTATTTATAGCACGTCCCGGGCGAAGGCCGCTGTTCCAGGCACCAGCACGAAGGACGCCGCGTCCGGACGAACGCGAACGTTCGAATCGGCGGCGGCGCTCGAATTTTAATGTGTTTTTTTTCTACGAATCGCGATGCCAAAGAGCGCCGCCTTTTGGGGTTAGATGCGTGTAGCAACCCAAGCAGGTATCCGTATGGCGACCGAAACGAATCTGTTGTACCATGTGTTGAGAAATGTGATTAACGAATCATTTTCAAATTAAAGGGATTTATAGCCAACCCATCCTAAAAGCTTAATCGGAATCAAATGCGAAGTTAATGATATGGGTTTGGAAATGCAAGCCACAGTGGGAAAATGACCTATAGAAAACATCGCATTTCAGACTCTACAACTAATAAACTTGGGAGGATTGGTAATTGAATAGCTGTAGTAAATTACCATACGAAACACAACACTTATATCACCATAGAAATAAACCTTGTCTAAGTAAAGAGTGACGTCTACATTGACTGAGTTACATCTCAACTCCCATTCAACACAATTAAGACAAAGTTGGCAATGTTACGAAACCTCTGTGGAAAGTTCCATTAGATTTTAATACAGAATATTATACAGGTATTTATTATTATAACGTAGCATTATTGTCTATTATTCAATATTATAACAACGATGATGCAACAAGGAAAACAGACGACGATGGTTATAGACAAAGAGACGAGGAAGCTTTAGCGGGTCAGTCGATTTGCAAATATGGAACGTTTCAGAATGAGAGTAAATGTTCTTATTCCAATATGCTGAATGTAATGAAAGACTGATACTTGATTACATAGTGAAGAACTTTATCCATCACATAGGAAAAGTAGCTTGGGAGTTCCAACGATAACCTTGCTTTTACATTAATTCTATGAACAACTTAAAAAGGTCTTCACAATCAAAATGAAAAATAATGAAGAAACTTGATACGAACACTTCCAAATCATGATATGGTTATTAGCAGCGACAGAACCATTAAGCTTGATGAACATAATATCTGTCAACGCAGTGAAGTTTCGCCGTCTGCGCGTCTTATCGATCATCAAAATGTTAATTCTACATCCGGTTTTATACCATCAGTTTTAATTCAACTACATTTGCCAAGAATTTGAGTTAGGTTAAACTTTCGACTCGGTTCAATCGATTCTTTTCGGTTTGAGTAAATTGCGAATTGAATTTAGGACAATCAACATTTTTGTTGCTGCCCTTGGCTTTTATGTGGAATAATACTGTTATATCACTCTTCTAAAGGGTTAATTGGTAAAAACGTAAAAATTTTATGTTTCGTAACATTGTTAATTGAAAAACCCATAAACACATGATCTCTTCTAAAATCAATGGGCCACCTTCGGTCAGAGGTTTAATGCAAATAATCTCAAATGTTCTATGGAAATGGAGTTCGGGTTACCTAATAAACCCCACATTTTGAGTTTCGCCATACCAGGTAGAGCGATTAATTTACACATTTATCAATTCCTCGATTCTACAGTCTCTTAATGTGCATTATGTAAGGATGACGACTCCTGCGCCGGAGAACTTGTTAGCAACAGATTTGAACCAATCATCTATTTAGCTGGATGATCTCACCAACTGCATATAACCACATAACATATAGTTGAGTGGGGCAATCAGATTTAAATAATGGTTGTAGACGTTTGGATTAATGACCTTTGTCTTGACGACTTGAACATAGCTTTTAAGAATTTGACATGATATAAGAATAAGTAAAGGCATTCGTGTGTGACGATAAGGGAAAGGACAATGATTATGCAAATAATAAAATATTGGCCCTAAAGCAATAAAAGGATAAACCCAAGGCAGAAGAACAGGCTCCTTACATAACGCTGCATTCAGTTGATGTAACACAATGACGGGACGGTCGTTGCGCAGGAGTTTGACACTGCATCACTTTCATACAGTGAAAGTATGATTTATATTAAGGATACACTTTGAGGCATTTAATTTATATCGATGGAGACCTTTTATTGTATAATAAACAAATTCGACGTATCGTAAGCCGATGCATGCTGAATGAAGGAGAAGTGCATTGTGTCAGGAGCTTTCTGAGCTTTTTAACAAAAGTAACCCAGGGCTTTCTTCAAAATTCAAGATCAAAGAACATACATACAAACATGGCTGTTTAGCCTTCTCATCCTAGATTGAAGGGTAATTTTGAAGGACTTACTATGGCCAAGCCAAAATAACTTACCCATTTCTTCCACTCTTTTTTACTCAACGAAACGTTGACCAATTACCTCCCATTCGCTATTAAGAAACATTAAACACTTTAAAATAAATCTTCGGTCCACTTTGCCGTGTTGCCAAAAACATGACACGCTGCGGTGTGCGGTATGTACCCGTGTGATTCAGTGTTCAAATATTGGACAGTGATTTATTTGCACACTTTGAACGTGTTTGTGATGCTATCGTGGATTACAGGAACACATATGGCAATATAACACGAGAAATGGTGTATAGAAGACTTGTAATGAATTATAATGAAGGTGGGGGAATGTTTTTAAAAGAGATGTAAACGTTACAGGCGAAAATGTGCAGAAATACGGTTCTAGACACCACCATTAATCAATTGACACACATTGTATGACCCATTAAATAATGTTAATTGTAATCCGTGGTGATTGGCATCTGGGCCTCCCCAGTTGTAAAAGTCCCTTTGTGACTAGTGCATATTGGCCTAATTCTATTCTGTCTCCTGCTTGATTTGAAGGGCAGTGGAAAATTATTATTTTTTACCCCTTCGCTGTTCTTTTCTGATTAATTTCGTTGCTGGATCCAAGACAGTTGTAATGTTTCTCCTCCGGGACTCGTCGAGCTTCATTGCCTCGACGCTTTTCTAGTGGTCGCCACTGATTTTGGCTTTCAAGAGTTGCAGTGGTTTTGGGAATAGTGTGGCGGTCACACCCCCTACCCCCCACGGTTCCCGTGGGGTCTCCGGGCTAGAATATCACCCCCCCATTTCATTCCGAGGGTGTCGTCGAAGGCGACTAAGGGAAAATCCGGAAGTCGGGCAGCAGCGGCTTCCGTGTACTTAACAACTTCACTGCGATCCCCAAGACGCCTGCCAAGCGTGGGGATTACGGCAACCCCCCCCCACCCTTTAAGGGGGAACCCTTTGTTCAACAGTGGACGTCTTCAGGTCAGCCTGAAGACGTCCACTGTTGATGATGATGTGGCGGTCATGTCTCAAAACAACATACATTTGATTGACCTGTCAACGTGTGAACGCGATTCCCTCCATTTCTCTCAAAGATTTTGTAAGGCGAAAGGGTGTTTTTATTGTCCCTTATTTCTCAACAAACTATTTGTTTGTTTATAGATCGAAAATTAATCGGGATTTCAGAGCAAAAATTAAATGTTTGCTTAATGTTAAGCAGGGCTTGTAATAGGAATACATTTTCCATGACGTACATTGTGCAACAGATGGCTATACATTCACGTTTGTGAATAAATATCCAAACAAAGAAAAAAACAACATGAACATGAGTGTTTGTATGTTCGCAGTTCATATCTGGTGGTAATTTATTGTGGCGCCACGTTGCGGTGGGACAGACGCGTGCGCAGCGCAAACCCACCTTAATCATTGTCTTGAGAGACGAATACTAGAAATAAGTCTTATCTAGCAATATGCGGATTGTATAAATAATTCTAATGAGTGAATGGTTTATTATGGTATAGGCATTATATTATCTACTGTGTGTAAAGAGTAGTGGTTTGTTGCTGTGTTTTTAATTGCAACTTAAATAAATGACCGATCCATTTTAGGTGATCATTTTGATTTCCTTAAAAGATTGAACTCTTAATCGTCAAGACCAACAGAATTGTCACGCACGTGTAATCATGCTACACTACCCAAAATGGTATAATGATATAATTATCTACAGCCTAAGTACCTATCTAATCATTATTCTTTTTCTTGGCTTGTGTCCCTTGAATAGACCAAAAAACATCCGATAGAATTTGCAATTCCTCGGCGTAAGTACGTCTATTTTATCAGCGGCCATAAGTCGTCTGGACAGGTTCCGTAGGCGGGTTGGGTTGCAATAAAAAGCGGGGTGGTTACCGAACGGAGCCGGGTCGTCGCTCCGCGCGGCCTTCGCCCCCCGCCCCGCAACCGCGCAGCAAGGACGTCGCCCGCGCCGTTGCATAACCACTCGCACGCAAGTCGTTGATACCGTTCCGAGATGCGCTCGGTGTCGTCGTATGGGCTGCGCGAGCGCACCGGAATGAAAATAAAAGCTGAATGTACGCATAAAATCTTCCTATTGGTATTCATATAAACATCAATTATTAAAGTTTTTACACGACAGTTACGTTATACTGACTTAATCCGTTGTAATTAGACGATTTTCACTTTCCACCAAGGTTATTTGCGTTTGTTGATTAATTAATAATAATAATATGTGGGGGACATTTTCACACACGGCCATCTGACCCCAAACTAGGGAGACCCTGTAACATGGGTGTCAGACAGCTGATATACATACACAAATACATTTTTTTTTTTTTTGAATTGAGATTCATTTATGATAACATAATACGTAATAGAGTTAAATTGTTTTGAATAGCATCAGGTCTACTAATTGCGTTGAAAACCAAACATTCGCGGAAGCATGAGTTAATTAGAAATGGTGTGTTTATCGTACTAATAAGAACGTGATCTTGACAGAACTACATTGTGGCCTTTCGAGTTTCCTCGATACATAACAAGTAAGGAAAATTCTTAGCCCGGTTTTCTAGGTACAAGATTTTGCATTCCCAAGGACCTCATTAATATTCAGAGCGTATTTACATGCCTCCGTAGATAGAGACTAATGGTAGGGGGCCAATTGAGTCTCGAACGTGCGCCTATAATTGTAGGAACTGGCTGCCGGGGGCGCAAATTATAATAGGCTCCAGTGCAACGGACAACTAATAATAATTGTGCTGTATTGATAAATGTCAAAATAGATATATTGCTTGGAAATCTTGGGTTTATGATAATTATAATATCAGTCTGTTACTATCCCACTGTTGGGAAAGGCCTCTTCTGGTACAGTGCATTATCAGTCACGACACGTTTGGCGCAGTGGCTGAGCGATCGACTGCTGCGCAGCGTGTTGCGGGTTCGATTCCCGCCCAGGGTAAATATTTGTGTGATGAGCACTTTATGTTTGCCTTGTGTTTAGGTGTTTTTTATCTATATATATGTATGTATTTAAAATGTATTTGTGTACGTATCAGCTGTCTGACAGGGTCTTCCTAGTTTGGGGTCAGATGGCCATGTGTGAAATGTCCCCACATATTATTATTATTATCAGCGATTTCAGAGATTTTCTTTTTTTTATCTTTATTGTGAGACTCTGTCAACAATGACGATGTCGCCCCGTAATTTCAGAGTCAAACTTTAATTTATCATTAAAAATTAAAAGGTGTTTTTAAAGACGGGAAATTGTACGTTAATTATGATCTGCTTAATATTCTTTTAGCGTGGTCTGAACTGAAGTAGGTGACTTACTTGCATATCATTATTTCAGTAATAATTATGGCATTAATCGGCAAGGTTGAAGTATGCAGCCAGCGGATATAACAACTGACTATAATAATATGGAGCTTAGTTCCACCGAAATGAGCTAGCCAACATCAACCTCTCAGTAAATAAACATATTAGTAGTAGTAGTAATAAAATATTCCAAATTATACATCTATTATCCAGGAATAACAGTACAGTCACCAAAAGACATTAGCGACCAGGGCCTGCAGAGTGCAGACAAAATCCCTTTTCTGTTAACGGTAACGCCAAAGGAAAAATATTTTTTTTATCAAAATTTTGTCTACAGGCCCTGAGGGCTAATTCACGTAATTTTATGACGCGCCGATGAAGTTGTAGTGCAGTTGCAGTTAAGTTCAAGTTTGAGTGATAAACGCTATTCTTGTAATCTTTGAACTGCGCGTAAGCTGCGCGTGAACTGCACGTCAACTGTACGACAACCAAACTATACCAAAACCACATGAGAGAAAAAATATTACTCACTAAATAATTGATTAGAATCGATTACATTTCAATGAATATGACGTTATTATAATAATAAAATAATACCCCAGTACAGATTTTAGTGATTTTTAACTGTCATTTTGAGACGTCAAACGAATAGTAGAATACCGACCATGTTGCGTTCCGAAGCTCGCACCAAAGACGCGCAACAGTAGAATGCCGTTATTGCGCTCGCGTGACGCGAACTTGACGCGAGCGTGTCTGACAGCGGTAGAGAATACGAAAAGCGTTGTTTTGATCGAAACTTAACTGCACTGCAACAGCACTTCTTTAGTTACGTAAATTAGCCCACTGGTCGGATATTACGACGGTTCTGATTACTGATCTCTTTTGGTGACCGTACATCCAAATACAAATATATGCTTAGAATAGATTTCAAATTAATCACAGTAAAATACCCAAAAAATAACTTTTTTAAATAATCTCATATTTTTAATTATTTATTTAATTATCATTTCAAACAAATCACTTCAAAGTAATTGTACTTTGAAGTGATTTGTTTGTTTTGGCAGATATACACCCTATTAAAGGTCCTAAAAGTTTAAACTTTAGCAATATTTAAAATATATGTTTACTGAAATATAGACTATTTAAGACAAAGAGAATTTATAGTCTTTGATGGAAGACTTTACTATGAAGGTAAACCTCCATGATATATAATAACATATAATATATATGGAAAACCTAAAAAATGTACTCCTCAACGTAAATCATTTCGACTTGAAACACGAAAACGCAATCTTCATTTGTTTTAATAAGATTATACCTTTCTCAAGAACACACATACAGCTAAAGGGATTTGAAAGGTGTCTCACCACGGCTTACCGATCATCAATCACCGGTATCGCCTCACAATGGGGATCAGCAGCGTTCGCAGAAACGCTGGTGTAATGTCGACACAACGGCTTACCTAGAACAAAGACAGATGTGGTTAGCAGTGCAAGTACACATAAAGTGCGGCCATTAAAACTGTTGTGGCAGTCTGATTTGCGAATTATTTGGGATATTCATAGCATTGTTTTAGTTATGATTATCAAAATAGGTGAAGTTTCTGACTGTCAATAGTAAAGTTCTCAAATATTAGTTTAATATAAAAAGTCACAATTGTCATACTTCGATTTTAGCTTATAATAACACTTCTGACAAGGAACATATTATTTTTATGTAATTAGCTTCATATGCTAGATTTTTTGTAATCGAAGAAGTACCTCCAGAATTTCCTCTTACAAATTAAAAAACTCTACCTCTTTATAATATTAGAGTAGAAGTACCTATACTAGATAAAAGCAATCCAGCGACTTATAAAAATAACATTATAGTACAAGGTACAAACAAAATAAAAACAGCTACTTCATTCATGATTTCAACACAAAAACTGTTCACAATTTCGTATCGCTGACATTTCATTTGTCTTTGATAAATACCAACCACTCCCGCTCACTTTATGGCCCCAATCAATCTGGCCGCTTACATCCGATCGGGTTAGGAACAAAGGATTATCTAAGCGTTCACCATTTATATTCTAAATATCAACTGAGTTTCGCAAAATGCTCTCTGTTTATGGATCCAGTGTAATTTTCTGTACGAAATCATGTATCATGAATTTGTGTTTCATGAGTACTTATGGCGTTTTATGTAGAGGTTTCAGAAGACAGTCTGGAGTCAGCAATTCAATTGCATATTGAATGGGTCCTAAAAATACATAATAATGACAAAAAAATCGATTGTAATTGAAAGTTTTTTGTATTATTACTTATATTTTTATTCATACATTATGTTACTATTCTTCATTACAGGCCAGAGGTGAGTTCTGAATTTAAGTTTTTGTTAAAGTGGGTAAAGCTATTTGACCTGTTAGCTAATGTCATGTCATCTGTGGATGGGAGAAATCCAGTCTGTGCCATTTACACTGACATGACTAAGGCTTTTGACTATGTGGACCATGAAATATTGTTGCACAAATTACATAGCTACGGTATAAGAGGGAACATCTTAAAGTTAATCGAATCATACCTAAGTAATAGGATTCAATGCACGGAAGTTACTAGGATATGTCCAAAAACCAAATTAGAAACCAAATATGTATCAAAACCCAGACACGTAAAATATGGCGTCCCACAGGGTGGCGTATTGGGTCCACCATTTTTCCTGATTTACATTAATGATCTCCCGAAAGCAACCACCAACCAAATGGTTCTGTTTGCAGATGATAGTACAGCTATAGTGAAATGTACTGATCCAAATAATTATAAGAATGACATCAATACTTGTTTATGTGACATCATACATTGGTTAACTAATAATAACTTAGTTATAAACCTAACTAAAACAAAAGTCATGCACTTCTATCAACGATGCAAAAACCCAAATGTTAACATTTCTTACAATGGCTGTGATATTGAAGAAGTTAGTAAAGCTAAGTTCTTAGGCATAATAATTGACAACCAACTTACATGGAAGCCTCATGTTGAAGAATTGTGTAAAAAGCTTAGCAAATCCGCATATGCCCTATTTCAACTCTCAAAGAAAGTTAACAGTCAGGCTCTTTTAACGGCTTACCATGGACTGGTTGCCTCTGTATTGAGGTATGGCATTATTTTCTGGGGGCAGTCTACGGACAGGGAGCTGGTATTTAGATTGCAGAAGCGATGCATCAGGTCCATGTGTGGCCTTAAGACAACTGATAGCTGTGTTCCATATTTTAAATCATTGAAAATTTTAACTTTACCTTGTTTATATATATTGGAAACGGCTTTATTTGTGAAATGTAATCCACATCTATTTAAAAAATTATCAGAGGTCAGGAAAAATCCTTTACGAAGTCAATACGTCAATAAGCTATGTCAAGTAAATTGTAAAACTGCGCTAATGCAAAAAAGCTTTTTTGGTATGGCTCCTCGCATATACAATAGAGTACCTAATGCTGTAAAAAATATGACTGTATTCAAATTTAAGAAGGCGCTAAATGACATTTTGATAATGAAAAGCTATTACTTAATTGACGATTTTCTTAATGACGATTCACTAACTGTTTAATAATAATAATATTCACTACCTATACATATACACTTACTGTTACCCTATACACCTACTGTTATTGACTGATTTATGACATATTGTTAATCTAGTTGGCATAATTTTAATCTTTTGGACTGTTTTGATAGTGTTTAATTATTTTTATTTATTTTTTACTACTCTGACCAGGTTGACATGCTTAATTTTATTGCAATTCCAACGATATGCCTCTTTTTCTTAAAATATAATTGTAAACCTTACCATTTGCATGCCCATGTGACGGTAAAATATGGAGAACCTATAATATAAAAGAACATCTACTCATATGTACCCATGTTTGCAAAGAAATAAATGATTTGATTTGATTTGATTTGATCATCAGCCTGAAGATGTCCACTATTGAACAAAGGCCTCCCCCATAAATGGGGGGCGTTGCCATAATCCCCACGCTTGGCAGGCGTCTTGGGGATCGCAGTGAGGTTGTTAAGTACACGGAAGCCGCTGCTGCCCGACTTCCGGATTTTCCCTTAGTCGGCTTCGACGAAACCCTCGGGATGAAATGGGGGGAAGCTAGTCTAGCCCGGACACCCGGGCCTAACTTATATATTCTTTTTATTAGAGAAACTTACAGCTGGCTTAAAATACAAAATTGAAGACCATTTACCAGTTTCCACTGATATCTAGAAGTAGCAATCTTTCAAGTCTTGTGTAACAAGTGGTCTTAAGCCAGTTCGGCTAGGGAAAACAGGGGGACTGAATTTTGTACGTAAACATTACGATATGATATGATTTTTAGCAACGGCCAACGACATAAGAAATAAGTGCAGCGTTAGAGCAAAATGTCACTACTTCCTCGAAAACTTCTTGGCCTATGAACCTGAAAGGGGAATGCCCATCGGCCATAAAAAAAATGCCTGAAACGAACAACATTGAAATATACGCTAACTGTACTACATATCGTAGGAAATCCATTACAATTTCAATAATTATCAAAAAAGTAGAAGGATGGTAGGTAGGAGTAGAGGTAGTATTCAACAAGACTGTATTAACCTATAACAAGCTGCTACCTCAGGCTTATATGCCTGACGCTAGTGGAGCTTTGACCCTCAACAATTTTGAGCCGGCAGTAAATGTATTGAAGGGGGGTCTGGCTTCCACGCGGACGAAGTCGTGGGATGTTAGTAATAAGATAAAACTGACGTAATATAATCACAGTATTGCATAAAGTAAACAGCTTATAAAATCTAAGCTTTTTATCAAGAAATATATGAGAAAAGGCTGTTGAATAATAACGAGGTCAACGAGAAACTGCGATAGTGGAGTAAATGTATACAGAAGCTTTGCGATATCAGTTATTTCTTATCAGTAATTACTAAAAACACGCACAGGCATTACTTGCAGGCATATTCTTAGTATTTACACATGTCGACTTGTTGAACAGCTGATACATTCATTTTATTTTTAAACCCGTCCAACGTAAACTGAACGGCATTGTGTTGGAAACGAAACATATTTAATAACAAAACACGGCCGTCAGTGACCCGCACGCTATCGGCGCGATCTGAAGCGGAACACGGCCACAATGCGCAAGCGCATATATCGATTACGATAACGCCCCTGACGCATATCAACTGCACTAGGGTTTATGAGGGCGACTGTGCATAGCCAGATAAGAAATGCGAATATTTTACTAATAAAATATGCCATGGCTTGATGCTATTGCAGTGATAAAATAACCATTACATTTTATCATAAACTAGTACTTTATTGGCGTGAATATACTTACAAATCCCTATTTTTGAAATGTAAAATATAGCCTATAACACTCAGGGATAACGTAGCTTTATGTCAGTGAATATTTAAAATCGGCTAAACATTTTTTGAGTTTATCAATTACAAACAAACAAACAAATATACAAAAAAAAATAACGTTTAGAATATTAGTGTAGAAAATGTTTACGTACACATCTCATACAAATTTTCAAATCCCAAATATTGGAAAGTAGAGAATATTTGTGTTATAAATCTAATGTAGACCAATTTTAAGTTTTCTATATAATGTAAAACTTAAAATTGTTTCACATTAGTTACAAAATTCTTATGTGTTAATAAACAATAAGTGTGAAAAAAACAATAAGTTTTTGTCTTCTTTGACACGTAAATTGTGGCCATCTTCAGATCTCGGGACTCGTAAAGGATAAAAAGAAAAGTTTTGGATAAATTCCGTGACGTCTCATCATAATCATGTCACACGGAACAAAAACACATAAATATAACAAATCCATTCACCGGCACAATACGTTCATTAAACCGCTCAGTAGCTTTACGTACAGTCGTAATAAAAATCCATATAAAGCCTAGGAAAAATATTAATTCATGAATTGTGCTGAGTTTTTTGTAGTGCAACGGTCTTATATGGCGACCACACACGGGTACTCCAATGATGCATTGTGGCCGGAGTGAGAGACCACAGAGTAGATTTATTGCAAACAGCGTCGGCGTGTATGGCTAGTGTAACAGCGTCCCTACATGTGGATTTATTTTGTTTATGGTCAATAGGTGCATAGCTACACCGAGGCACTGAATGTTACACGCATCGCACGCTCAGGTGCGTGTGTGGTCCAAGTCATACACGAACGTCGAATGAGTTTACCATTAAATGTTTTTTTCCGCTACATGAGTTCATTATTTTTTAAGCTTTCTGCTTATGTACACTGTAGTTTCTAGTACCTACTCCTATATCATTACTTCTCCCCTCTGTTAATATTATCTTGAGACAAACTCTACTTTTTAGCTTAGGTCAATAAAGCAGCCATATTTTTCTAGCCACTATGTATTACTACATTCTTTTGTGACAAAGATTGTTTTAATTAACGAACTAACGAACTACTCAATACGTAACTTCCTTCAACTTTCGAAGTATGTTAACAACCTTATTACTTATCTCTCTCTACGATTTTGACATCAAAGTTCAACAACCTCCCTCTAAACTCCATTAACTTGCACCAAAATCGAGTTAAACCGTGTAAAAGTCGAGCGTGCTCAATAAACGCGATAAACATGCGATATACTTAGAGGCGATAAGTTGCAGGACAACGCGATAGTCGAACGTTTGTATGTAAATATTGCCTGCTACAGATTCAGTAGGGATTTTGCCAAGTTTGGATTACACGTGCGAAACTTGTTCATTCAGTTGACTCACGAGGTCTGTACTTGCCGCACCAATCTTAGTCATATCATAATATATGGTTTTTGTGGTTGTATAAAGCTGTTAGCATTATTGAAAGATTAAAATCGTTCTTCAATTAGTCACGACAACAGACAGCCATGTTTATCTGTTGAGTGAAAATCAAACAATGTACAGTTAGCTCCAAGAATAACATGAAGGATTGATTTAGCATGTAAAATACATGTTTATAAATCATTTCTTCAACTTAGGCTCTTTTACGCATGTAGTGACACTCATGACGGATGAGAAGTTAATTTAGAAAGAGTGACCCTAATTTTTGACAGGCGGCTTAAAAATATAAATAATTAATGTAGGTACAAGACAATGCTTTTAAAGCGAAAACCACTATGGATTAGCAACATCAACGGGTCGATTCTGAGATTTTCGTAAATGGAACGTGAGATATCGCGTGCAAAATTATATACGTGATTAAATTTCGCGATTTCATTCGAATAGCGTTGCAACTGCCGCGTTTGTTTGCGCACGCGCGTTGCGCAAACGCAACCGTCGAATCGCCGCAAAGTGACAACCAACAATTTATCAAGCAAATAACTGCAACTGTTTGTACCTAAGTGAGGTTTCAGAATACGACCTTCGGTTACCTTTCCCGTGAGAAAACATGTAATATTAATAAATTATTCTTTTCTATGAGTAATTAATTTTCAAAAACCTTTTGTTCGTAACTTTATAATGTATTCAACAGATACCTATATTAACCGCGAATAGGGTCAAGTATACCGGAAACGCGCTGCCCGCTGCGCACGCGCTGCTCGCTCCTATTCAATCTTTATCGTGGAGCACAATGGCCGTACAATATTGCAGCTGTATCTGTTATTGTTGTACTCTTTCGTTTGTGCGTACGTTTTACGCAACGGTCGTAGTATCACAAGGGACGTTGGTGTAGATAGAAACTATCTGACAATGTGCAATAGACAATAATATTCCGATTTGTCAATTATCTGAAGCTCTGATCTCTTGGTAACTGAATTGAGTCCGGAAAGCACGAAATCAGGGCTTTAAATTTGTACCCGATTTTTCCTTTTAAAAATCGTAAATTGGGTATATTTCGCAGGAGCTTCTGAAACCCTCGATAAGCTCCACATGACCAAATACATTTATGGGCGCGTGTAATATTCTTTTCACTGACAAGACGAATGTTGATAAAATCACGTTATCCCCATTCCGTACATTTGCATTTGTCGGTAGCAACTGGTAAGGAACGCCAACTCTATCGTCTAGGGTTGTGGTGGCGTTGAAAATTTTTAATTTTATCTAAGTTGGCAGAATCGGTTTTTTCTCCCTAACTTAATGATGAAAGCTTTGGATGCTGACGCTAGCTAATAAACATAAACCAAAACCCAGCCAAGATACATCGTCAATCTGGTACGAATTTGGGATCTGGGAAGTTCAGACTGTTCAAGCGACCGTTATAAGTGGCACTTTTCCTTGATTCTTGTTTTCTGTTATCACTTGTCTCAATTAGAAAGGGTAACTTATAAATTGTGCAGCAGGTTCAGAATGTCAACCCGATATTTTCCATGTGGAAAACATGTGCAAGTCAAATTCTCATTAAGGAAGTTGGTTCAAAACCCTCAAATGCACTTACAACGGACTCTAAGGACCCACTTTACTTGTGTAGCGAACCCTTGGAAGTCACCAGCCCTATTTCACGTAATATGCAATGTGATTAATGGCGATGTAATAGCTCTAAGTATTACGTGCCTCTGCCGGCACTACGAGAAATGCCCGTCCCCTTCCCGCAACAAGCGTATTAATTGACATTTGAGAAAGTTGATTTAATTGCGAACATTAACCAAAATGTTAAGGTGTCAGAAACGATTATAGCTCTTGACTTTTTAGGGCTCTACAAAAGGTTAATAAAGAGGTACTTAAGTGTTATTGTGATAAATATCTTCATTGCAATGCATCGGGATGAAATGTGATCATAAATTCAGTGTTCGGATTTATTGTTTTGTTTAATGTTAAGTCTAAGTGTCAGGGGCAGTCGGCTACATCTGTTCTGAACGATTAATAACTGTCAAAAATATATTTCTGACTTATTTGCGGCTGTCAATTGTACACAAAAAATTACCTCACAAATATGTTGAATAAGCGAATATTGTGTATTGGCGTAGTGGAACAAATAGACATCCTGTTTTATTCATGGAAACGTTTCTAAAAATGTTCCTTGAAATACAAAACTCTGTTTGGTCCTTGGGGTTTCGCATGATCCAAAAGACCAAAAAACACAAGGAACTCTCCACAACATTGTCAATCACCGCTACCTTCAGTATAATGAGGTCGTGCGCTAATAATATGCGCACACGCGATGCAGCATAACATTGCGAACATTACGCCGGTGATTACAGCACACAACATAATTATACATAACAACAATTATAAGTTTTGTGAGAACGTTACATATGGCTGGCCACGATTGAACACAAGCCTGCTGTGTGAGCCACTTTTTATATTTTCTTCTTTGTCAGTTCGACGTTCATTAGTCTTTTTCTTTAAGAATTCTCCTTTTTATTTATATGCGTATCCTGGCTTTGTTACAGGTTTTGATGAAAGCTAGATATAAGCTGGAATTGATAACACATTATTTCTTTTGACCATCATTCCAAAATCCCGATCCATTCATTGGGAGCCTAACACGTAAACAGAACGATGACATCGATGTTAATGCTGATCACATCAAATCCACTCACGATAGATAGATAGGAGTAAGTTGCAACAATCAGATCCCGGTGAACATTACTCATGCAGTTTTCACTCTGCTTTGAGCCGTAACAATAGACATCGTAACAGCTAGGGATGCACATCTGGGCAACATGAATGTAACAAAGTATAACTTGTATTGTGGTGTAACCTATCATGTACTGCAGTGACGTTGTGTCCCACAAACGTAACAGAACTCCTCAGATGATGTAACTAAACGCAATCGTAGGAATCTAGCCGTATCCTGTTCTTTTGCCTTCTTGGGTTTGCATTAAATCACGATTGATATATGAGTTAAGGTATCAGAACGTGATATATTAAAGAGTTGCTGAGCAAGAACTACTACATAATAATATGCAATTCAAAACTGGGGCTACATGGTTCTGATTTTGCGGCACACCACCCTAAACAGGTGAAGTAAGAATCCATCGTCCAACAACTTTTACGATATCTCACCAAAAATATGCAATGGCTCATAGTCGGCAAATCTTGCTAGATGACATTTAAAGTGTAAGTTAAAGCTGGACTATTCAAAGATTTCTGTTTCCGGTCCATTTAAAACTTCAGTTTGAAAATATGACCAGCAACAATGTGCTTGCGCTTCAGGAATACTCCATTCGTCATTTCCTTCATAAAGCCCACCTATATCAGACGCGCATTATGGTACAGATCGAGTGCTTGCGACAAGAGGGCGCCACCGTCTTCTCGAAGATGCAAGATTTATGCGCCTGCGTCGTGCGCTTAATATTCTACATCCGGCAGTCACTTTCCAAACAAGCGTGTTTGAAAATTGCCGCATCTCCAGCGCAACACGGCACAATAAATGAGCAACGATTTGAAGTTAAATTTGCGTTTTCGCATCGTTCAGATGCAATTTGTCGGGCTAAAGATGCTCTAAGTCTAAATTAGAAGTAGGAAAAAGTAATTTCTCCGCGTAGGAGAATATTTCCATGATAATTTGGAAATATAGCTGAAGTTACTGGCACGAGGTGTCATTTACGGGAATCAATAGAAGATAATCCAATTGTTAACTTTCCTATCAGATTCCATTCTATAATACTTCCTGTGCTTAGAGTAAAGTGGCTACGGTACAAAAGCATTCAACTTTCATTAATACCTCTCCTTTTTACGTCTACTCTAATAAAGTCTTTGATAGCACCACTACTGTAATGGCCTCATCCTCAATTTCACTCGACGTTTTCATTCATAACGATTTTACGATCGGAATAAACAAGCTGTGCCCATTTTTGTATCGCGGCATCGAAGCAATAAACTAATACAAAGTACACCTTCCCAGAAATGTGTTTTAGAGACAAAACGTGCACTATGGTACGGTTAAATTGCAAATTTTATGGGTTTGACTAAGCCGCCCCTGGTGCCTGCGGCCAGTTCAAAGGGCTACCCTCTGGCCCGCAAGACTGGGACACGATATCAATGCATCAACCAAACAAAAATACACCTTAGCTTTTGTTGTATAAAGTCTATCGTACAATTGTGTTTGAAATCGCTATTGTCAAAAGCATAAGCATTACAAAGTGGCCGCATGTCACGCCAGCGCCAAAGAGCAAAGGTTCCGAACACTAAAAATGGGAATAAGCATTACTTTCGTTTCGAAACGAACAATGGCCGCGGCACGGTGGGTTTATGGGAGAAATCGTTCGCAAACTAGGAAGCAAGTAAATCGAACTACACTAATTTGTTTTGCCTTTTGCAGTAAACTGAGAAAGCAACGTTTATGGGTTAAGCAACCATGTATGTAATGGCTTTCGAGTGGTTTTCAATTTCACATGAGCGAACGGAATCACATGAATTATCTGAAATACACTCGGCGTCACAAAAATCGCACCTCTTTAAGAATTCCCTTCAAAGTCATTTTAACCCTATTAATCAATGGTATACATATGACTATATGGTATAATTGGAAAGGCAATTTATTTAAATTTCAGAATAAATCAATGGATTTGGTTTTTTGTTTACCAGGGAATAAAAAAAAGCAAGCTAATGCAAATGATTAAAAAGTTAAATTTTATTTTATCAGCAAAAATTACAACAAAGTCCTTAAAACTAACTTAAAACCTAGTGTTACCCCCCCTAGCCCTGATGACTGCTTCCATGCGTTCTCTCATGGACCTTATTAATGTGACAACAGTCTCTTGTGGAATGTTGTCCCATTCTGCAACGACGGCATCTTGAAGGTCTTGGAGAGTGGTAGGGGCAGGATTTCGTGCCCGTACTCGCCGTTTCAGTTCATCCCAAAGGTGCTCAATAGGGTTCAGGTCTGGACTTCGCGCCGGCCAGCGCATAACAGGGATGCCAACTTCTTGCAGGTAGTCTCTTACAATTAAAGCGGTGTGACAACGGGCGTTATCGTGCATTAACGTGAACCCACTGCCAACAAAACCCGCATAAGGGACAACCTGCTCCTCTAAGATCTCTGTTATGTACCGAGCAGCAGTCAGCGACCCTTGCCCGCGAGCACTTCCAGTCCGAGAAACACACACAAGGTTCGTATTACCGTCGATTGACATGCCGCCCCAGAACATGCACGAGCCACCCCCGTATTCCACTGTCTCTTGAATACAGGCTTGTGCGAATCGTTCCCCTTGCCTCCTATACACTCTTCGACGCCTGTCGTTGCAGAAAAGACACACCCTCGTCTCATCCGAGAAGAGCACAGCCCTCCATTGGTCTATTGTCCAATCCACATGGTCACGGGCAAATTGCAACCGGTCTCTCCTATGCTGTGCAGTCAATTTGGGCCCTGTAGCAGCCCTATGAGCTGCAATTTTCTTCTCCCGCATTCTTCTTCTAATCGTGGAGACGCTTACAGAAGTTCTGCGAGCTGATCGCAGTTGTTGTTGCAGCTCAACAGCATTGGAGAACCGATTACGTAAAGACGTCGAAACAATGAAGCGATCGTCTCTTTCGGATGTGCACCGTTGTCTTCCAGATCCACGTCATCGGATATAGCCACCAGTCTCTTGGAAACGTTGGAACACTCGTCGAACGGCAAAACGACTCAAGTTCAGTTGCCGAGCAACATCACATTGCCGCATCCCTGATTGCAGTAGTGCAATGACTTGAGCGGCTTCATCTGCAGTGGTATCCATCTTCTGGGGTATTTTTCTTGCTGTAGCTGTTCACGTGTGTTCACTTCAAAGGTTGAATAGCGAATGACCCACATTTAACCCGGGTCGCCCGTTTTATACCCTTGTAGGGAGGTGCAATTAGTGGTCGTTGTAATGCGTATTTTGACAACATTTTTTTTAACGTTACGTGCTAATGAGATCTGTTGTGTTTAGGAATTCTAACTGTTGTTAATTTAAAGGTCGTTAAACATACTTTTAATTGATACCAATATTAATTGGGTTTAATGTATTCGTTACTGGCGGGACATGTTTTAAACTTATTTTCGAAAAGGTGCGATTTTTGTGACGCCGAGTGTAGCTGCAGGTACATCGCAGTTTTATTGTTGTACTTTCGTTGTACATTTCCATGTTCGAGTGCTGCCGGAACCAGTTTTCTTAATTGTCTTGGGCAGTGTTTGAAAGTATTAGTAGGCTTTAAATTGATTGCATGTTTAGAAAACTTGTTTAACAGAAGTTTAGTCAGTTCAGCTTTGTGTTTTATTATTTACTGACGGCAGTTCGATGGACAGAAGCAAAACTCTAACAGCTAAGTATTTAAGCAGTAGCTAGGAACTTAAAACTTGGAGGTCTTTCACCGAAAAACATTGATTTCATCAACAAACGTGCTCCTAGTTCTAACCTAGAAGATGTGGTAAAAAATACCGAACAAGGCCGATGAGTCTGCTCGTTATTGCGCCCGCGCAGATCCACCGATAGCAAACCAAGAGGAAAAATACTCGCGTAGGCAGGTGCACGCAACTTGAATTTAGTCTAATGAATGGATTTCAGACCAAAATCTAGTTCAGCACCGTACTATCGCAACATCTTACTAAGAATAGTAAGAATACACTGTTCATAAAACCGATTAAAATCTTTTGCTTGCAATTATAATTCAATGTAACTGATTATATCATTGAATTATTACTAGTTTTAGGATTCCATGAAAAAGGTGAACCAGTTTCCACATAAGATTCACGGAAATTATTCATGTGAGATAACGCGAATTTAATGTGCGATATTATTTTTTATGCAGGTTATGTTTTCCTATATTTTTAGATCAAATGTAAAACGATGCTGTGGGCGAATTGTTGCCTCATTCATATTGAGCTAAAATCTGCAAACGCTAAATACCCTGATTTTTTTCAAAGGAGGTTTTAAAACAAGTCGAGTTTAAAAAAGACATTTACTTATTAAGTATAACTTTCTAGAACGAAATCTCTTTTTTTTCAGATAACTAATTGCGGTGTTGTTTATGAGAATTCCCCAACATTAACGTTTAATTAAGATCTCAATCGTGGTGGAGACTCGTCTGCTTTTATCTTAACTATTCATCAAATGTAGCGACATCTAGGCAGCCGAGATAATCTACACGCCGACAACGTATAGTTCACAATTCAGGGTTCTGTGGTTTATTTTAAAATAAACCACAGAACCAACCAGTCTCACCAAGACGTATCGTGTTACCCAGTAACTGGGTTGTGGAGGTCCGATAGGCAGTCGCTCCATGTAAAACACTGGTATTCAGCTGCATCCGATTAGACTGGAAGCCGACCCTAATATAGTTGGGAAAAGGCTAGGCAGATGACAATGATTTATGAAGAAGAAATCATCACTAAGTTTATTGGCTTATAGAGATCTTCATTCAAAATTTGTTTGCATCGTCCAAAAACACAAAGGCTGAATGTTACGACTGGTATCGAAGATTATAATAATAATAATAATAATAATTCATTTATTTCAGGCTGCATAGGCCAATGGTGAAGGTGTGAAATATACACACATCTCTTAATAGGCTCCTCTTGGCTTATTGTCAGAAAATTATTCGGGTGAGGCAACTAGTCGTGGGATCGTTGGCAAACGTGCGGTCAGTTTCTTCATCTATGAACTCAGAGTTGGCAAATTCAACTGCGTGAACATCTATCTTACCGACCCTTATGAAAACTGCCACGAGAAATTGTGAACACATTGTATTGATGTTGATGATGATCCAAGCATCAGCGGTTATAGTAACCAAGAACAGACCATGCATGGAGAACGACATGTTGAACTTATTGATTTATTTATTTATACTTCATGCACAAAGGTACAAAGGCGGACTTAATGCCTTAGGCATTCTCTACCAGTCAACCAAAGGTGGTGAAGAGATAACATGGCAGGTGCATAGTTAAAAAAACAACTTATGTAAACTGAATATAAAAAAATGCAGATGATTCCAAATTTTTTGGACGATCAGTCAATTGAGCCTAAAGAGGAATAATCCAACAGAACCATTGCCGCAACCGTCGGCGCCAAGACCGACCTAATCCCAGTTGTCACAATATCTGAAGGTGTGAACAAGCTTTATAATCCCTTGACCTATTATCCTCAGTAGGTCGATGGTCGGAAGAACAACAAGACATTCCTCAGTCGTTGCATCATATCACTGAATGTTCATCTGACGATGAGTAATAGCTAGTTAGAGCCTTAATTTGTTGGTGACGTATGGCTGGTTATAATGGTGTGAAATTACAGGTTTCTTATTCAAGAATCGATTTGGTGACGACAAGACCTTTGAAGATAATTATTTGTGAACAATAATCATAATAACGGGTGCAAAACTCTTTAAATCACGTAATGAAGCCGAAAGCAACCTATCTTGCTTTTACCATCTTTTAAAAGGAACATGCCCGCCACTGTATTCCCAAACCACTGCCACTCCTGGAAGTCAGAATCAACAGTGGCGATCACCAGAAAAGCGTCGAGATACTGAAGCTCGGCGAGTCCCGGAGAAACATTGCAACTGTCTTGAATCCCGCAACGAAATTAATCAGTCAAGAGTGAATAGGTTACTTCTAGGCAAGCTTGCTCCATCTTAAGCCGCATCATCGCTTCCCATCAGGTGAGACAGTGGGCAAACGTATGCCTATCAATAGTTAAAAAAAAAAATAGAACACCGTCATTCATTCGTCCGTCATCTCAGCGATGTTTTTGTTGTTCAGACCATCCCTGGGAACCCTTCTGCTTCCGAAGATAATGAAGGTAAATAAAAAAAACCCCCACGACCCCTATACTGACGCAAGCACCCTAGACGCCCTTAGTGTGCAGTATGCCTAGCGAACGGCTGCGATGTATTTTTTTACACCCTATATGTTCATGAAGAGATACCGCGATGAATTGCAATGGACTCTGCAGATGGTATACTGGATTAGTAAATGCAGGATTCTGACTAGAAACTTAAGTCAACAAAAATAAAGAGCATAATTGAGTACTCTGTAAATGCAAAAAAGTAACACATCGACACCAGTTCACAAGAAAGCCGTCACACATCTCAAACCTTAATACCCAAGGTTGTTACCTTAATGCCGATTCTCAGGAACACAATCAGTAGCAAAGATCATACAGATTCTTTCACCATTTGTACGAAGGAGGGGCAAAAACATCAAAAAGGCCGCGTCCACACACAATTAGCGCGGGTTCTAAGAGCAACCGACACTTTACCTCGGGCCAAGCGGTGGAAAAAAGTAACTAAGAGCAAGGTAGTCGTTAAGGGTTCCGTAGAATTGACACACATTCGCCATTAGACTGTAGAGGTGATTTAGGATATGGCACAGAATATAAAGAAGAAGATTTACAGAGATAAAGACTCCGTTAGCAAAACTTGGGATGCATAATATTTGAGTGTCGCGGGACCAAGGACCAGGATTTAATGGTCTTACTTAGTAGGATAACCATTCGGGTGGCAATTTAATCAGTCATATATTCAATCAACAGTTTCGTATGTAAAATCTTACGATAAATAACAATTGGACTCAAAACAACAGTCATATTTGGAAGTTGCGTATTAAATTCAAATAACTTGAAAATAAAACTTTTTTTACTCTGATTAATTCTAATATTCGAGCTTACCAAACATGAACTACAACAAACAAAATAGCTTTGCACCTACGGAACCCAAGCCATCATCAAGTGCATGTCGGACTCGTCTCGTGACCGGGTCACGGCACGGAACCACGCCGGCACTCGTACTCGTGCTCCTACATAAGGGACAACACCTGACTAAATATTTATGAGGTGCCGTGTGATCCTCCAATTAATTTGAAGATATGTCGAATGCATCAACACTAACTTCGACGACCTAAAGACGAAGTGTTCGCATCCTGGACACGATTTACGAAGTATCAATTAGAGTCATTTTTGATGGGGACTCTTGTAATAAATTCACGTAACAGATGATTATCTCTTACGTGAATTACAATGAACACTAGACCAATGAACGAGATCGTTTCTTATACTAAAATGCTGATTATTTTGCTTAGATGTAGGAGTCGTTTTCTACCTCAAACAAAACTAGATGATCTACCCAGTGAAGAAAAAGATCTAAAACACATATTTAAAAGGTGTTTGCAACAATTTATTTCACTTTGGCAATAGGTCGTATGGGGTTTAATCGCACCACGATGACTACAAGTAGGAATACGCAAACGGAAAAAACATTCCGTCAAAAAAAAAACAACAGTAACTATAATTTTGAATGCACATCCTGAAAAGAAGTTAACATTTGCTATAACTTGAATGGGAACAAAATAACAAATATTCTGCATCATCATCTGGGACTCTGGGGGGTTCTCCGAAACGCATGCCGGCCACAATACACAGGGAACAAAGAAATTGAATCCGTCATTCGGTTCCATTGAGTCTATCGAAGGCCGGACCTCAATAGCTGGAAGTGACACGCATTGTTGTAGTGCCTGCCAAATAGACACATTGCTTTTTGCATGTATTTACAAGGATATACATTTTTTGTATCGGAACAATGTGGGAAGTTTTGTTTGATAAGATTGCAGTATTTTTTAACTGACTTCAAAAACGAGGAGGTTATTATTACGGGCGTAACTCCGTCATATGGACGGATTTGCAAAATTCTTTTTTGTACGAAAGGGGTTTATTCCGAAATGGTCCCAAATTTTTTTTATCAAAAAATACACATAGATGACGTTTTAATTTCCATTTCTGTTTTTACTGTGTTGCTGTTTCTTAATGAATTTGGATGATAAGGACATACTAAAAAGCGGAAAATAAAACCTTATTAACAAAAAAGACAACCGCCTTCAAAAACTAAAAAGTGATAAATAGTTTTAGCACAGAACACACATAAGTTTAGTTTCGAAAGTCGGTGGTGGCGGCTTTATTTTGTTTGTTGTTTTGTATTGCCAGTATTGCCACCGACTTCCGACTAAAGTCATGTGTGTTCTGTGCTAAAATTATTTATCACTTTTTAGTTTTTGAAGGCGCTTGTCTTTTTTTATAAAAAAAAGTTGTTTTATTGTACTGACTCTCGCACGAAAAAGTAATATTAAACGCAAGGTTTTCGGAAAGTTCAGGATTCGATTTAGAGACCTGCTACACTGAACAGAGCTGCTTGATTAACGTGCTTGGTTGACGGATTTGGTGTAAAGATTACAATCTAAACGACATTTAGCCGTCTAGATTTTATAATAACACTAGTATTTTACAGTCAAACAATTATGTCACCAGACCATTATTTACTTGCGGGCGCACCCAGGGCGCACTACGTCCGACATTGTATTCGCGTTGATAAAAAATATGTACGAATTGTATCGACCTTGTATACATTTTGACATTTCCTTATATCGCTGCCTAGTCTTTATTTATATAACCTTAATTTTATTTAGTCCTTACATTTTTTGCTGATTATGTATCTGGCTCGAATTTATAACTTATTCTTAGTCATTGAGTTTATTTTAGAACTGCAGGAAAATAATTAAGTACATTTATTTATTTTGGCTAAGTTAAGTTAAAGCTGGCTAAGTTAAAATCGAACAGATCGATTGGTCAAAGGTTAAGCTACGCTAATCGCGGTCGGTCTGTGGATGCGTGACCATCCCTTTCATACCGAGTTCCCTCCGTGTCTCGGAAAGCACGTAAAGCCGTTGGCTGTCATTTGTAAATCTTTGGCAGTCGTTATGGGTATAGTCAGAAGCTAGAAAGTCTGACAACTAGTCTTACCAAGGGGTATCGTGTTACCCAGTAACTGGGTTGTGGAGGTCCGATAGGCAGTCGCTCAGTGTCAAACACTGGTATTCAGCTGCATCTGGTTACACTGAAGGCCGACGCCAATATACTGGGTAAAGGTTACGCAGATGATGATTTCTTTATTTTGCTTTCAGTAGATAGGCGACTGGAAGTGGCAATGTGGAGATGATTTAATGTTCTCTAAGTAATCTAAGTTATTTTATTTATTATTAAGCACCACTGAAAACTACAGAATTAACAGTTACACCTATAACGGATTGATTTAAATACACTCAGTTAAAAATAACAGTACTTGCTCAATGTATTTATTTACTGTTACGGCCTTTAGTATTCATTTCCACAAATTCTAATAACTTTAAACACTACAATTAGGTTTAATGTTAAACACTTGGTATGTAAATAAATTGAAATGAGAGAGTACTAAAACGTGTCCTATTTTAATAGCAATTTAGTTACCTACAAGCGAACACAAGCGGTGAACGTAAGGTCAACATGGGTTCTAGTATACAGACCGACATCGACAGTTCATTTATTAGCATACCCCCGAGCTAGTCTACTATTACCATTGTCAGCTGTAATACGATTATGTCCAACTAATTGCCGCCGATCTTAATCTGCGAACTTAAGGCGCTAACAAGCGACTTTTGCAGATTTAAAACTGACAATCACGTCAAAATGTGTAGTGTAAATGATTTGAAAAAATATGTTAAATTAGAACATTCTCTTAATCATTTAGTATGTGAATATTTTTGATTAAGTTCATATTAAATAGTTTAATTAAATCGTGAAGTTGTGTCTGACGCGGACAACACATTGATAATCACACAAAATCTACCAGGAATATTTAAACGAAACTTTTACTATGTTACAGACAATGTTATTATCTATCTTTTAGTATACGCCTTTTTTGTGAAGTTAAATAATACTATCTTTTATTTAATTTTTTCGAGTAAACTTTGAGTTTTGGACGCAGCGCGGCGTATATCGTCGCCTTAACTACCCTCACGCCCATATATCGTTCACTTTGACATATCGCAGTAAGCACTCGACTTTGACATTTATAATTACTTGATTATTGAAAGTTTTTGTTTCTTTGTTCGACGGTTTAGTGTACCGACATCCTTGACCTGTCTGTAAAGCGATTGCAATTATAACTATTAAGCGGCGCCTACGCACCTCGGGTAACCGCCGTACTCTCGTTTACGTGGGCACGAAATTCACATGAACAGGGATTTTAATATAAATTAATTCCACTACGTCGTCGGAAGTGCTAATTATACGGCGAGGTGCAGTTCTGACAAGGGATAATTGCCACTCAACCCAACATCGTTTTGTTAACTATTATTAGATAACAAGAACACCCCGCGTTTTGCTAGAAATATAGCTTTGAGATACGCCCGACGCCCTTTGAATAATTAACAGTTATAAAATGTTACGCTGAGGTGTTATTTCCCGGATATGACACCTAAAGTAGCCGAAGACCCTGAGCTGAGTTTCACAGGTGAATTGTTCAAAGCTTGTTTACATTTGGCTCGGCCTCTGGTGGGTGACATTATGTTGGAGCACAAAAGGGGCGGAGTCGCACTGCGAGACTAATTTTGCGTGTGCACACTTGCAGTGTCACCGTGCAGACTTCTGAACAGTGAACAAGATCCACCCTATCCACGAACAAAATTGCGGCTTTCCTCATCAACAGTTTTTAAATAACAAACTAAAGCACGCGTCTAGCCCGCCTCTCTGGCGCCAAACAATGCTACAACCCGGCCACAAAGTAAACAAACACGAGTGAACGCATCAACGACTTCCTTTCTTTCCGCTTCGACGAAGTTCACTTCTCCGAAACTAAACAAATGGACGTTAGGCGTATATTAAGGCCGAACGGCTTGTTGCAATCGAAATCTGAGTAACGTAACGATTTGGGAACAATGCAACATAGCGTCTGGTTGCAACTGTGATGGTGCGTATCGCAACATTAGTGTTAGTACATCGGGCGTAGGTTCCCGCGGTCACTGTCTCGTTGCACAACGGTCGAGGCGAAGTATTCACGAGTTGTTTACAGAGGTAATTAAGCTGTCAGGCCCGCGCCGCCCACTGTGAAGACGCGGACGTTTCAATTAGTCGCAACTAATCCCAGCTCTCGTGGAATGGTGTCGGAACCGTTTGCACAATCGGCGCGTTATCACGACGCGAGGTGATAAGCGGCGTCTCTCGTGAGAGTCGTGCAAATATTGCGACACAGTCGCTGCAAGTAAATGTAGAGCGCGCGCGCATGACACTGTAACACAGCCAATTATTGTGAGCCTCAGCATGAATCCAATCTCACGTGACTCCAGTAATGAGCTGCGAAATCCGTATGACATCGATTGGGACGCGATGCCCTCAAACATGATTTCAGCGAATGTTTTGTGAGTTTGCGTAACCGTCGGTAGGCGTTAGCAGCGTGTCGCGAATCGTCGCTCTAGATGCGCGGAGACAATACGTTGCGCCAACGCGAGGCACGACACCGGTTTGCGCAAGCACACAGCTCTTAAACAACGTGAAACTCTTGTATCTCTCGATTTACGGATCACGGAAATCTTTGGGGTAATTTAACCAGGGTATTAAGTAAAGCTGCCCACGATTAAAGCTTCTATCCATTCTAAGTTCGTGATGTAAAGCGCTAGAATAATTTAAACGCGTGGTCATAAATGAAGCTGAACAGCTGAATCTCGAGTATTGAAAGTCGCCTGCCTTAATGGTGTGCGTAATTTGCATGTGATCGTATCGACGGACTATCAAAGATGTCGAAAGAACCGAATAGCCCTCGAGTCCCCCCGGATCGCCCACTCGCTCTCACGGCGTTGGCGTGCTCCAAATTAATATTATATTGTGTTACAATTACGGCAACGCACACAGATTTATCTGACGTCGCAATAGCCAGCCGTATCGGCGTGTATATCGTTCTTATTTGGGTCGCGCCAAATTGCTTCTCTTATCGTATTTTCGCAAATCAGTAAGCGATTGGCGATTGTTGACGAAAATGTCAAGTCTCATCAAATTTGGTGATTATCTAAAAGACTGCTCGTCGTTTGGCAAACGTTTTATGTACGGAGGACACAATAGTGCCTGGGTGTGATAGTCTCGATCGGTAACCTAACCGTGGTGGCGTGGGAACAACAGACGACAAATATGCTACCTTTTGTTGGGTCGTACCCATGTGTGCTTTGCACTTCTACAAAATATTCCGTATCGAGACTGCACGCAGAGCACTCGTAACAAGGCACAATAAAAATAGTTCGACGCCATTGTGTCTAACATAGACATGGTAAAAATTCTCACATCTTAAGTTGGTTAAACAGGGAAAAGTATGCAAATGGACGTGTCTCAATGAGTCAGAGAAAAAGTTAGCAACCGGTCAGTTATCACCTCGAAGCGCTAACTGTTGTATCGATACAGCTTTTTTGGTCGTACGGTATCTGTCGATAGGATGGACGCCTTGATGCATGTGTTTATCACTAACAATTCTAAGAAAGTAATTATAACAGACACTTCCGACACTTGAGTATGTGTAACGGATAGACTGTACATTTGAACTATTGTTTTTAGCTGTGGAATTTTGTTATATGTGGATAGACAATGAATACGCGTACAACTGTGTAAACATGCTGGAGAATAGTGTATGTATAGTTAGTAATGGTGAGTGCATTCCTCGTGTGTTGACTCCAAAATTTTCTTTGGTTATTCATAGTCAGCTGTGGGCCCGCATATCGCAAGACTGGAGCCCTGACACAGTCAGGCGGGGTCGCGGTAGACCAAGGAGAAGATGGCGGGGCGCCTTGGATGGGTTCGCGAATTGGCGGGATGAGGCACAACATCGAGAGAAATGGAGGGAATGGGGGGACGGCTTTGCCCAGGAGTGGGACAGCAAAGGCCAGCAAAAAAAAAAAAAAATTATAGTCAAATACAACGGTCGTTCGTGTTTTGCTAAAATGTGACCGGATCGTCGAAGAGACACGCCCGGTAGGTACAGTAACCTCGGTGACTCATGGACTCGCCTCGTGGAATCATAACGAGGAACCGTTGAAAAATTACCAAATTCGCATTCAACCGTGTTGTGGCTAGCCTGTTTGGCAGTCAAGCGTGTCTGTTATTGTAATAACAAGAACATTTTGAGCTGTGTGAGGATTAAAATAAATTCCAAATTTATTTGAAGCCTTGTTTATGGTATTTTTTAACCAAAGGCCTTTGGTGTTCCAAAATTCTCAGTCAAGGAATCCATTATTTCAAAGAAAAACAAGTTTCTTACTGGCCGCATTGCTTATTACGGTCAGCATTCAATCAATAATGAACTAAAGAACAACAGACATTAAGATAAAAATTGCAGAATTGCGAGCAATTTTTTTCGCACACAATTTTCAACTCTATTCGTGATATCTTTTAGTTGATTATCAATTAATAAACAAAAAGTACTCGAGTATATAATATTGTTGTTCTGATTGAGTTGGCCAAGACAACCTAAACACTAAACACAGAACACGAACGTCTAATTGTATATGTATGTCGTGTTATATACATGCATGTATTAGACTCTAATACAGTGGTTCTTAACTTTTTAGTGTTCATGGACCATTTGACAAGATTTTTGTCTTACCGTAGACCACCAATTGTTTGACGGAATTATTTGAATTACAGAGGATATTACTATTATTATTATTATTACAGAGGATATTAGGAAAATGCGTTTTGGCATCGTCTCGATTCACAGTTTTGTGAATTGGGCCCTAAGACGCGTCGTCGACTCGTTGTTGATGCGGACCAGTTCTGGTGCTTCCAGGGACCACAAGTGGTTACCCAACGATTGGGAACCACTGCTATTACATACATACAAATTCAGAATCTAGGACATAAGGCAACCCGCTGAGTACCTATCGCAACAGAGACGCAAATCATTAAAGCACATACAATAACTCATATTAACTGTAATACTAGGTACAGTTAATGCTGGCTTCATTTGCAATAAAAAAACTAATAACCATCTGCAATTAAATTGTTGTTCTTGACCTGTGTAACAATTTTATTTATAGCTGATATTGATTACATCGTAAAATTGATGTATGGTTCCCTGGTAATGAAACCCCTATCTACATGACAACGATTAAATTTCATTAGATTTCGTTTGCCTGTGCTGTCCCAAAAAACTTCCTGGGAGAACTTCGGGCAGGCCTTTGCCCAGCGAAAGGCCTGCCCGAAGTTCTTCCAGGAAGTTATATTTGGCGCAACCTCAAATCAGCTCAGCAGTGCCATTCACCCGCGAATTCGAATCCTATCTCATTTCCGTTGCATCCATTTCACTTACCTAAAGTGAAATTTGGTATTCGCTAAAATAGTAACGATATAAAGGTTAGTTTCACCTATGTTGTCACTCAGTGGCGCTAGTGTAATTTTTATCGAGTTGCAGAATACCTTAAACAGTTTTCACCGCGGAATCGAAAGTGAGAACTGGAGTGAATTCTTACAGAATAACATAGCTAGTGGTACGCGACCAGGTCATCTCGCCACCTCTCTCTTCTTCGCATAACTAGACAAAATGTATGGATCAGCTCATTCTTTCGTAATTTCAGGGTTGGTCCTAGTAAAAGTTGTTCATAACGATGAGTACAATGACCCCTTTTCAGGTTACTGGTGAACAAAAAATAAGCTTGTATAAGCTCTACAAGTAAATACAACGTGTTCATAATTTTGAAATTTTAACGAAAAGCTTCTTGGAACTTCTACTAAAGTCGTTTAAGGATTAACCACGAACTTATCAGATAACTTCGTACAATCTTCATACCAGTTCTCGCTAAGTCCATTCTCGTAAATGCTTTCAAAACATAAGTCGCAGCTATACTCAAACATTTAGGTCAAGGTGTCCATACCAAGTCCTTTAGCATCCGTAAGGCAGAAATATGTAATACCTTCTAGCGTAAGGCATTTCCTTATTGAGTGGAGACCGTCCCGTAGCTAGATCACAGCTATTGGAACTCCAAGATTATATCAGTGGAAGGAACTGAGAAATGTAACTAGTTATTGCTTGTGACAACTATAAAACGTTATTTATTAGTGTTTGTGAGCTTAAAGCTCATGATGAATTCGTACTGATTTGTATCGTTTTATAATAATTTATTTGTTGCAAATATACCAACGATACTCAGTCAAACTTCGATGCAAATCGTAGAAAGCTATTAAAATTGTCCTCAATAGTTAAGTAACATTACAATGCGAAGGTGATTTATTCAGAGATTGCCAACATTTGGATGCGGGTCATTTGCAAAATGTTTCGGTGTGCAAGAGCATGATCTTGACACCGACTGGCTAGCTAGGTGACAGATAGATACATGTCAGTGGGACGAATAGATACGTGAGCCTTATTTACATTTTACGACGGTCCGTTGCGCAAAAACACTGCAATGGCTAGCTGTAAACTAGCAGCTTCATGTACCAGCAACTAGATACACAGTGATTAAGATCGAGGTTTCTTTAACATTAGATCAAATACTGTGATAAAGCCGCCGATATGAGACCTAATGAGCTCTTTGAACTTGCCGATGAAAACTTGAATAAAAAATCTTGTTCTTTTCTCTAAGGAAATCCTATTAATTTTGCCCTTTTGCAGAATCGTGTAGCAAATTATTCAGCAACAAATTGACAACAAAAAGACCACCCTGACTTTAGCCGCCTGTTACCTTTGTCATTTAAACATCGTTTATTTCAATTGTCATTTAAGAGTCCCTTAGACAAAGCGACAGTCTCCCGAGTCTTGGACTCATTAAATATTAATCATGTCCTAGCATCGAGCAAAAACGAGATAACTGACAGACGTGGTCGTTCCGACATACGTCCTCCTATTCAGGCCCACACAATCGTCTATTGACATTGACACGCCTAATTACAAGACGCATGCGCATATCGGCCATCGGTCACCGGCACTCCACTCATTCAGATGTCAATCCTACTAATAGTATATAACCCGGTAACGTTGTGAAAGCACATAGATCTGGTGAGATACGAAGAAGGCCAGTCTTATAGGATTTGGCAGTGTTATATGTAGTACAAATTAGAGTAGTGCGACCTTGTTATTGTATTCTAATAACGAGCAAAATATTCTATTGTGCGCTTGGGTTGGGTTGCGCACGCGCACCTTTACTGAGGACAGCTGCACTTAGGTGTGGTGACATGTTATGGCTAAATTTTTGCATGCCAATGAACTCCAATAACGTAAGCCTTATTTATTAGTGCTCTTAGGGCGGGTTGTTTCAACTATACTTTACTGACGGGTAATAGTAAAAAATGGCGCTAACTATCGTCAAACCAAAGCAATGGGTTGTTTCACAAAATGGTGACCTTAACGTAAGTACGTGAAAAGGTTACTATTACCATAACCGATGCTTCATCCACCAGTCAACGTAATTTTGTGTTGTCAAACAGCTACGTCAAACATCAATACAATATAATGGACTCTCTTTTTGAATAACTTTGACTGACAGATTTTTATGTCATGAAACAACCCGTTATATTTAACGCACGTTAAACATCTCACGTCATAGTCATTTTTAACCGTCCGTATGTAACGTTAACCAACTGTTTGAAACAACCCGCCCTTAGGCTTTGAATCCAGAATTCTTTTATCGTAAATGATTTGCAATTCTTTCAAATTCTCTTTAAAGGCACTCCTGTTTATACTTTTAATAATATAATCTCCCTGTAGCGCAGCGGCCATCTTTGTCGAAATGTATATATTTTTTGCCCATCAAAAGTCTTGAAATGTAACAGTCAAAATAATAATTTCCGCAGCTGTCTGCATCATAATCAGGTTTTATTGTCAGGATTAGCTACGTGCACAGCTCCTCAGTATTCTGTACGGGTTCTCCTTTGTTAACTTAACACTTCTTTGGAGAAGAGATTCTAAAGGTGTCCATCTTTGTCGAAATGTATATATTTTTTGCCCATCAAAAGTCTTGAAATGTAACAGTCAAAATAATAATTTCCGCAGCTGTCTGCATCATAATCAGGTTTTATTGTCAGGATTAGCTACGTGCACAGCTCCTCAGTATTCTGTACGGGTTCTCCTTTGTTAACTTAACACTTCTTTGGAGAAGAGATTCTAAAGGTGTTTTCGTTAGTCTCCCTAAATATTTTGAGGTTAGTGAACTGTTTAACATCTTTTTATATCGTTTGTATAAAATTTTTGCCCATATATCTTTCGTGACCGTTGGTCAACTCACATGAGTCAGCTAATGCGTGTTTTGATTTCCAAATCGCGTTTATTGATTTGAAAGGTTTGAGGAGCACCTAAATTTAATGTTGGTTTTAAGTTTTTAGGGCGTCATAACATCATCACTTTGCTTTTTACATCAGCAGTTTCCTCAAGTCAACAACCAAGTCTTTTTCTTTATTCGGCTGGACAATGACATATGTTTTCGGTTCCTAATTTGAGCCTCTCCAATTCTCTGTAATTATCTTTATAAAGAAAACGTCGGACGTTTTTTTTTCAGTACCATTGATCGTTTCATTGCTGCGCGGGCGCCGGAGGATGCGGCTCATTAAGACAATTAGAAGCTGATCTATCGCAACAAGTGGGCATGCGGGACGCGTTGCAATAACCGCTTACTTAGATAAGCGCCAGATAAACGGTTAATACGGTTGCTAAATAGATTATGAAGTTCTATTGTTGTTATTGTAATTTATTGATTAATGACAGCTTGAAACCATCTAGATAACCTCTCAAATTAATTTACCTAAAAATACTTCAGATTAGGTTGGTAAAATAAACTGCCTGTATGTAAATTATGAAGAGAATGGTCAACTATTAACTGCCATGGCTTTTAGATATATTTTGATTTTTTCGTTATGATTTGTATTGCGAGATTACCTTCATTGTTTTTACAATTATAGAAGCAAGAAGAATAATGTAATCAGTATTTTGTAAAAACTTGATTTAAAGAGTGTCCGTAGAGTTTGCACCTCGTTCTTCTCGATATGCTTACGCAAGAATAATATAATATAAAAAAAAACTTTCTAACTGACCGACTCCTTGACAATTGAAATCATCATCTTCTGCCTAGCCTTTTTCGGGTCGGCTTCCAGCCTAACCGGATGCAGCTGAATACCAGTGTTTTACATGGAGTGACTGCCTATCGGACCTCCACAACCCAGTTACTGGGTAACACGATACCCCTTGGTAAGACTGGTAGTCAGACTTCATGGCTTCTGACTATACCCATAACGACTGCCAAAGATATACAAATGACAGCCGGGATCAACGGTTTTACGTGCTTTCCGAGGCACGGAGGGAACTCGGTATGAAAGATGGTGACCCATCCAGAGACCGACCGCGGCTAGCGTAGCCTTAACCTTTGACCAATCGATCTGTACGGCTTTAACTTAGCCACGAGCTCCTCAACAATTCAAAAGTGCCTGTAAATGGTTTAATGCTTTAAATTTGAATGAAATCTCCAGAAATTAAATAATATAGTTGGCGTGGCAAAATAATTATGAGAATTATCATTTATTTATAATATAGTATGTCTGCCTTATTAACTCACGCATATTGTTTCAGACTGGTTTAATATATTCAGGCTTCCAGACTTGGCAAATTGGTCACACTCCACATGTGCAACTTAAAAAGGCATCGCATGCTGCATTTACACAAAAGTTTTCACTCTCATTAGA
Organism: Charanyca ferruginea; assembly: GCA_947361185.1. NCBI lineage: Eukaryota > Metazoa > Arthropoda > Insecta > Lepidoptera > Noctuidae > Charanyca > Charanyca ferruginea. The sequence goes on along the minus strand of OX376064.1, from coordinate 24,453,722 downwards.
GTTATTTAAATCAGTTGTTGAACTTTTTGTAAAGACTTAATCCTTGGACACACTGATGGTTCATTCTTCTCGAATTATTCACTAATAAGTGCTTTTGTGTCCCTATTATCATAACAATATGCATAGCCTTGTATGAATAAGGCTATTATTTACATAGCCATATTTTTGGTCCGCCATTGTATATCTGCTCAATATATTTTATTCGTCATTTAATTTTTTAATGTGTAAGGACACAGTGGAAAGGTCTAATTTTATATAAGTAAGTATCTTCTGTGCGTGTGTATGAAAGTGAACTCCTCCTAAACGACTGTACCGATTTTGATGAAATTGTTTGTGTGTGCTCCAGTGGATTCGAGAATGGTTTCAAACTCAAACTCAAAATCATTTATTTCAATTCAACCATTTACAGGTACTTTTGAATTGTCAGAGTCAGTCAGTCAGAAAGTTGAAGCTAGTTGCCCGTTCCAAACAGTAGGTTTCTATGGAGAAGAACGAGCAAGAAACTCCATGAACAACACTCTTTTAAAATCAATAATATGTTACAAATTTCGTTTACATCATTCATATTGAATCTAGGGTACAATGTGAGAACAATGTAACAAGTCGTGTACGTTAAAAGAGGTGTAGATAAAAATATATACATAACTAGCTGACCCGACAGACGTTGTCCTGTCCCGATCTACCTACTTACCTGCCTATTTACCTACACCTACCCTACACCTACCCTACCCTAACCCTTAACATTTGGATGGGGGATGAAAAAGGGGTGAAAAAAGGGGATGAAAAATAGATGTTGGCCTATTCTCAGACCTACCCAATATGCACAAAAAATTTCATCAGAATCGGTCAAGCCGTTTCGGAGGAGTACGGGAACGAAAACTGTGACACGAGAATTTTATATATTAGATAAACAATTAATATAATAATATGTGGGGACATTTTCACACACGGCCATCTGACCCCAAACTAGGGAGACCCTGTACTATGGGTGTCAGACAGCTGATATACATACACAAATACATTTTTTTTTGTAAATACATACATATATAGATAAACAACACCCAGACACAAGGCAAACACAAGTGCTCATCACACAAATGTTTACCCTGGGCGGGAATCGAACCCGCAACACGCTGCGCAGCAGTCGATCGCTCAGCCACTGCGCCAACCGTGTCGTCAATTCAAAGTAAAATTACAATTGGACCCGATAGGTGGCGCTGCAGTCGAGTTGTAGGACTTTTTAATTTAAGGGCAGGACAACGTCTGCCAGGCCCGCTAGTTTTATATAAGTAAGTATGTCACAGTCAAAACTCTTAACCAGTCAAAACTACTTTTGACTTCAAAAATCAGTCAGTAGTACTTTGGAACGATTTAAATGACAATGCCAGATCCTGCCCCACCCATGTACAGAGAAAGTAACACATGCAATAACACACACAATGAAAATAATTGTAATGAATATAGAACCTTTCTAAACTAAATTGTTTTTCTTTAGAACTTGCGGATTACGAAATACCTACCCACAAAATACAAACTCATTTTACCTAAAATACAATTTAACCTATAATCAATGTCATTATTGTTTTTAGATTTAAACGGAAACCGCAAGTTCTACAGTCACTAAGACTAATGTTTAGTTATCAGCAATAAATAAACAGTAAGATGTTATATTGCACATGACTTTTATTGAGTGGGGCAAAGTTCTATAGAGTTTCTGGCATTGTCCTTTATCCTTAAAAATTAGAAGGTAAAAAGGTTTTCTTTTCGTAACCCGTTTTTAAACTTTTGTTTTGTTGCGATTTTTATAACTAGGGCGTTCCACATTTTTGTTTTTGTAACGCAAACGCGTTTTATCTTAATAAGGGTTTTGACTGAAGCCAGTTTCACTAGCGACCCGTAACTGTAACCGTAGCATGTACTGTTACCTAAAAACATACGTGTTTACGTAGTTCGCAAACCTACGAACCACGTACACACTATGTTTTTTTGGTTACAGTACATGCAACGGTTACAGTTACGGTTTGCTAGTGAGTACCCGGCTTAAAGTAGTTTTGACTGTAATATAGGTATATAATAAATTAGCAGTGATTTATAGTTCAATTAAGGCCAAAAAGCAACTAATGCGGAACGACCTGTTTTACTATCAATAAACAAATTGATGATTTTACTGTGCATGTTTGTTTTAGGGGCAAATGGGGCAATAAATAGTTTTTATCAGACTGCAGTTGATCCCCATTCGTCAGCGGGGCAGGCACTTAGTGAATTGGGGCACGGTGCGCGTGCGCAACCGCGGGGAGGAACACGCAGATCACGACGCCCGCCTTTCACCTTGTGTTTGTGTTGCGAGTGTAAACGAACCGCGATTCCGTAAGCGTATTTTTGATCCTTTAATATAATAATACTATTTAAGTCGAACTCTTGAGTCGACGCATTCTATAGGCACGGTATTTTATTGGTACTACCGTACAGTAGCGACACGCCACTCCTCCCTCGGAAATACTGTTCTTCACCTCTTCCCGCGACGAACGTGCTCTCGAAACTGCTTTTAGTTCTTGAGGCGCGTAGGCACGCACACACAAACACGTATTTGTACCTAAAGTTTGTTATTTTGGCAGTAGTATGGGTAATTAAATCGTTTCCTTTGTATGGAGTGTCGTAGGTGTGCTATAATAGGTATCCCTTTTCAAGGTGTGATAATAAATAATCTCCTCTATTAATATTAAATATTTTAAAGAAATTCTTCAATTAGTGCTAAAATTCTATTAACCCTTTTCATAAACACTTGCCACCCACAAGTAACGCAGGGTCACGTATCGACCATTCAAGTGTCATTAGCAGGCGCATGCGCATTATTTTATTAAGCGCTAGTAAATTATGTGTGAGCCGAATGGAAACGCGCATCATTACCGACTACACTGACGCTTCATGCAAATGTATGCCACACGTTTGTATCAAACATAGGTAATTAGTTAATGAAAGCGAGCCCAATTTATTTCTGTCCCCATTCCATTTAGTCTATCTCGGTGAAGTACTAAAGATTATAAATCGACTTACCCACACAAAAGAGCAAAACATGATTGAAACAAGAATGCAAAATTCCGAGATAGTAGCAAAATGTTCTTGTAAGCTTTCCAACATTATCTAAAGGAATTTAAAAGTCCATCATAAAAATTACAGGCAGATACATCAGCCGCCTTGTAACTCTTGTACAATCAAGATAAAAACTCTTAATGATGAAAAATAAAAGCGTTATCTGACAACGCGCTTCGATTTTGTGCAGTTCGTATGTAGTGAATTGAAGCGCATGGTGTGATCAAAGGAGAGCGCGCGCGCACCGATCACGAGTGCCATTGCTGTAATAGAATAATTAATGGGCGCCGGACCGCGAGTACGAGGGTCACTGACAGGCCCTCTCTCCTCCACAGCCGTGCGTGTGAGTGTGAGGGCGAAATGTGAATGCAAGTTCATAGCACTTGAGGGTGTGCGTCTAACCGAAATCGTGCATCCATTTTACCATGGACGCTTTACATCCATTCACGTCAACCTATAAGATATTTATTCAATTGCCAGGTGCTGTTCTCATTTTAAAAGCCAAGTTGATAGCCATTAATCCTGAAGTCAGATCGCCCCTAAAACCAACATTCGCAAACAATTATCGAAACATTTACTTCTGCCAATTTGGTACCGCTAACCTCAGTCGCCTTGAAGTTTCAAATTCGGTTAATTCGAGCCAAAGCATGAAACATTGTGCCGGTGTAGCGCGGAACCACCCAAAAACCTTTAAGTAATTTGTCGAGTTTCTAAAGCCCGTTCCACTTACGAAAGCGGCTGAAGGCTCAGTTATTATCAGCCATTCAAACGGTGGTGAACAATGCCCTCGGTTAGGGGGTCGGACATACAAACTCATGCAAATATCCGACACTTAAAGTAATCACCGGTTGGCGGCTACTATTGTTTTTGGTGAAAAGATTCTGGTGACGCAAGCTTCGGCTAACGGAACTTTTCGACGCCTTTACATTTTTGCCAGTTAGCTGACATGTTATGTGGTGGTTAAAGAATCTTTATTTACTCAAAAGAAATTTACTACAAATATAGCCTATTGAGAAATATTTAAACTACATAATAATAAATTCGTTAGCAGAGCTAGAATGACATGCACAATATTAAAAGAAGACTACATTGTTTAACGTACATAACAGGACATTGAAGGTAGCAGTAAAAGATTCATGCGAAACCAAAATCAATATTTGTGCGTACCTAAATTAAAAACATAAACCAGGGCCGGATTATCTCGAAAACGTTTGTGTTACAATCACAATTGGTTCAAGGATTGCGTACTTTATTTCGAGAGTCTAGCTTGAGATAAAAACAATTATGCAATCGATTAATATTAGTTTGCTATTTCTAAATCTCATAGCTCAGATTATGAATCATTTAATTGATAGATGAAAAATAAAAATCTAAATTGGCTAGCAGAAAAAGGATGTACCTAAGCTGCATAATGAACCAGCCTTTCTATCATTCTGACGTTGCAACGGAAAAAAACATTGAATGGTATAATTTGATTGGTGTTTATATCATCTGATTTCTTATAAATGGCAGATGTCAGTCACGCATAACGATTGACGATGCTTTAGAAAGAGCACACGATGACACGATAAATGGCCGTTCAGTTTTCAAAGTATAGTTGATCCCTGTCGGGGTGGTCGAGCAGTCTAATGTAAACCAAGCCCGCTCGGGGCGCTCCCGACTTGAAATATCACGGAATCTTGCAGTAACCCAGATGAATATATGTATTTGTATATTGAAACTAGACATGAAACGTTTCCAATGAACTACAAGTAAAGTATGCCGGTGGCTTACTTGTATGATTAATTCGAATTATCAAGAAAGGCAGCGGCATCGAGTCTTTGATAGCGGAAAAGTACACTACATCTTGAGGCAGAGGATACTTTGAGAAAATTGCGGTTTGATTACCTTCTAGTTCTACTAATAGACATAATAATAGATATAATATCTTAGTTTGAAGGATGATTTTAACAAAAACAAATGCAAAATTCCAACGACCTCCTCGGATATGGCAAAGATCATTATCACGGCCTTCAACGTGACATCCGTTGTTTTCCAACGAAAACTTGGCAACGAGGAGGTGGTCACCCACGACAAAGACGTGTCTCGTTAGCCGATTTTATTGCAAATCAAGCCATACATGGGGAGGCATGGGCCACGCATAAACAACTTAATGGCAGGGCGCAATATCGAGGGCAAACAACATGCAAAGGATACTTTTGGGCATTTCAATATTCGTGGATTAAATTGCCAAGTTACGTCATCATGACCCGTATGATGTAATGTTCAGGAATTCGACTTTAATTTAGGGTAAACACATAACGCTCGTGCCCATTCCTCGAGCGTAAATCGCAAATTTACACGTTATGACGCGGTCGTTTGCATGAGGAATTGCGGACGTTTATTCACAGGTAAAATAAAACATGCTCCTTTTAAACGGTCTCATTTACGGCTCGGTAACTAAGTCGAGGTATCTAAAGGTAATATCTATAAACTAGTGAGAGGCCTCGGAAGTTACGTACGGATGTGTCGGAGGTCCAAGTGGACGATAGCGATCTGCGGAAGCTGCACTTACGGGAGCCAACTCTCGCTCCTATTGTGAGAAGCCGGCGGCGTAACGGCGATTGCCCTCTGAACTACAACGCGACCGAATCGCAACACACGCGCCTGCGAACACAATAGAAACGAAACTTCGGCGCAGACTCGCCGGGACACACCAGGAAACGTTCCGCTCTGCATTTCTATCTGTGCGGTAAAAGGAGAGAGTTACTCGGAACACTGTATCGAGTTACGAGTGTACGTTTCAAATGTGAACGACAACCGCGGATGTGTAACGTGAATAACACAGGAAAACACCGTTGTGTCGGCGGCTCGCGCCCCGTGGGCCGTGACAAAGTGTGAAGCGGAGGACTCGGTGGCGAGATCACCGCAAACCACGATCTTCGTCGACGTCTCAGCATCGAGGAAACGCTGTAATCGCGCGACCTACTTGCGGCCCTGCCCTGCGGTGGGACCGCTACGCCATCTCAATTTCGCGTCGGCTGCTCTCGCGGGCGGTTTTTCACCGATATATGCCCGATGCTCGCGCAAGATAAAGGCGTGGCAAGCATAATGATGGAAACGGGAGCCGGCCGGTGCGGCGCGTATCCGCCACGCCATCAGCGCCTGGATGCTATCATTCTCAGGCACGCGTTTAATGGCTCACCATTCTAGACAATATTGCATTTCAGAGCAGACTATAGCGTAATTGCACCTTAACATTTACAATTCCTGTAACAAAAGTAAGCGGGTTGCCGAGCGGCCATTGTTTGGTGTAGAGCGCGGCCAATGGAGGGTTGCGTTGCGCATGAGTGCGACACAATGGCGAACGCTCGTCGTAAAAGATGGCAGGAACTAAATGGTTCCCGTCGTCATTTGACCGATTGGCTATAAAGCTTGCGGCTCTGACGATAGTTTTGTCCCGTTCTCCCTGACGACGATTGAATGCGCTCCACATGATGTATGTTTCCATACGTTATAGTTTATTATCATCCGTGCTCGCTATTTATTGTAAGTACTATGATAAACGTTAAGAATAGACAGCGTATGTATGCTATGATACATAATAAGTATGTAACAATGCGTTCAATATAACAACAAAATATTTATTTATAAATAAAATTCGTCTTACATAAAATATGAAGTCATACAGCTCAGCCATTATCTCAGAGATTCCATCCGCGAGATTACGACAGCTATGCAAGCGGAAATGTATAATTATTATAATTTAATTTCGTGGTGCGCGTGCGACACCGAAATCGTGACGTCACGTGAACAAGTCGACTACGAAGAAAATGGTGTGATTCATTCGTCAAATCGTGTCCGTGAGGTGCGCGGGCGCATATTGATGCGGGCACGAACCGCGCGCCCTCCGTGCATGCCTAACGAGCGACCATGTTTTACTGACACTCATAACGGCTGCCACATACCGAGTAGACACACGCCTCACACTTCCATAACACCACACTTACCTGGAAAAAGAAATTAAAGCATTAAGTTCAATGTTACAGAACCACACAAGTGAATAGAGACATTAAACAACGGAAACATTGCAACACATTCGTGGCCTAACATCAGATACTATCAGCATGATAAATGTTTTCATACAATCATAAATTACAAAGTAATCCAAAACGTGGTTGTTTATTGTTTTTTATTACTACAACACCATAATCCAATATAATTGCGCGGTGAACGCAACAATTGCTTAAGAACAAACAGAGTCTGCAAAGACAGATCACTCGTGGTTTGCGCAAACGCAGAGAGGTGAAATAGTTTCATTAGAGACTATGACATTTACATATGTATCTGTAATTGAATTAGGTATGAAACCAATCGGTAGCTCGCGCGCAGCAAACAAAACCGGCAAAGCGCGACTCGGGCTGCCATACAAGGGTTCTGGACCACTATACATTTTTAACACTACATAAAAAAACACATTCCTTGTAACTATAAAAATTAAAGCATTTAATTTTTTTACGTTATGAACGTAAAAATAAAGTTAATAATGAATACGTAATGTGTTGTTATTGTTATAGCGGCTAAAACCAAATTTCAAGTGTCTTCATTGTTCCAGTTTATAAAAGATAAAGGCCCTGTGAGGCTGCGACAAACGGACGGAATACAGACAGCAGTCTTATAATAGCGTCCCATTTGGCAAAAAAGTACGGAACCCTAAACGAAGGCCAGAGTTGTGCAACATTTGGACGCGAATAAACGGTTCAAGGTGGCCGTTTTTAATCGAACATCGATTCGATCAATTCGTAATATTCCGTGTCGCAATCAGTATAGTCTGTTTCTAAACGCGTATCACGTTCTCGTGATTAGATAAGTGACGATGTCGATACTAATTGAAAAAAAAAATGTTTCGCACATTCTATACAAGCTAGGAGCTCGGAGCTATAGGAGCTAGGAGCTCGTGGCTAAGTTAAAGCCGATCGGATCGATCGGTCAAAGGTTAAGCTACGCTAGCCGCGGTCGGTCTGTGGATGGGTGACCATCCCTTTCATACCAAGTTCCATCCGTGTCTCGGAAAGCACGTAACGCCGTTGGTCCCGGCTGTCATTTGTAGATCTTTGGCATTCGTTATGGGTTTTACATGGAGCGACTGCCTATCGGACCTCCACAACTCAGTTACTGGATAACACGATACCCCTTGGTAAGACTGGATGTTAAACTTTCTGGCTTCTGACTAAGAAGCCAGAAAGCCGACAACGTATAGTTCACAATTCAGGGTTCTGTAGTTTATTTTAAAATAAACCACAGAACCAACCAGTCTCACCAAGACGTATCGTGTTATCCAGTAACTGAGTTGTGGAGGTCCGATAGGCAGTCGTTCCATGTAAAACACTGGTATTCAGTTGCGTCCGGTTAGACTGGAAGCCGACCCCAATATAGTTGGGAAAAGGCTAGGCAGATGATGACATTCTATACAAGCTGAAATCTAAATGGTCCATTTTCCGCGGTAGAACGATTTGCCCTCAGTAGTATCGATTCATTGTTAAACAGAAAAAAAAATACTTTGCAAAAAATATGCATCAACTCGTCTAATAACGGTCCTAAACCCGTAAAAGTGTGAAGGGAATGTTGGAATAACTTTTAGGTAAGTTTTGTTCGCGCTGTATCACTATTGGTTCGGAGTCGCTAGTTTTCCACAATTCTAAATCTACCGTTTTTTAATATTTTTTTTTTTCATTAATCGATTATAAAAAATCATTTCGCTTCGGGAAAATAACCACAAAAATTTTAGCGTGTATACAGAGGCCAGCACATCAAGCTACCCCAATGTGTCAAATTTCTTTGATAGTTATTCAACTTTATTACAAAAAAATAAGGTACAAGTTCAATTGGGGAAATACAGTTTGGGATAGTTTCATGTGCTGGCGTCCCTCCACCTCCCTTTTGCCCACCAACTTCAAGTAATCGGGCCGAAGCTCAGGAGACGGCTGCGGACATAGCAAACTTGGTGCTATCACCGCAGTCGCTTCTTGACTCTTTTGTGTTCTCTGTACCTACAGTAGAGGCGACGGTGAGGACTCTTTCTACACAACTGGGTTCCTAGTGTTCCTACCCATTTTCGTTTAGGAGTTTAGAACCATAGCTACGCTACCGACAGACGTTGTACTGTCCCTATCTATCTACCGTACCCTACCTATCTACACTACCCAACCAACCTACCTACCCTACCCAACCATCCTACCTACCCTACCTACCTAAAATTTTCTTTTATACAAACCTTCTCCTGATAATAACGAATACAAAATAAAAGAATTATCTAATTAGGTCCAGCTTTTCGGAAGTTATGCGCTTACATACATTTCGGCGGTTCATTTTTTTAAATATAGACATATATAGATAGATAAGACACCCTACCTAAACCGAAAATAAACTTCAACACAGTAAACACAGTTGCTATGTACAAAAAATTATATAGTTGGGGATCGAACTCACAACTAAATTCTCGAAAAGTCAGTCATTAAACCGCGAAGCTATACATTGACGACTTTCATGACGAAAAGTCTAAGCCCGATTTTGATGAAATTTAGTATGAACACTTCTTCTGGTGCTTCTCCGAACTACGAAGGTTGGCAGTCAGCTCTGCATACTTTTCCGTTTCTTTCGCGAGGTGGAATAGTTCCGTGGCGCTCGTGATACCAGTCCACTCTCGTAGGTTCCTTAGCCAAGACGTCTTGCTGCGACCGGCATACCTCGCTTTCCAGGTACTTGGTCCATCCTGATAAGTTGTAAAAGGGCGTATCTTTCGTGTCTAATATGAACCTTGAGGAAGGACACATGCTACTAGCGCGATAACCAACATTCATGCGGGCAAAACCCACTATCGTATAATTTTTACTACCTAAAGAATTAAGTCATTTTTGCATCGGCTTCCCTATTACGAAAATTGATCATATGCCGCTAAATTGTACAACAAATGGCGACAGTACTTGTCCCTATTGAAGCAGTTTCACCTTTTACTAGCAAGGGTTCAACAATAATAATGCATTTGCATGTTACATTGCAAATTTTGTATTTGCTAGTCTCTTCAAACTCGCTACGACTCGTTTAAGTACGAGTGAGGAATGCAAGTTTTATACATCGTCTGCCATCGTATCGGCAATGATGTTCAAGTAATCCATACTAATATTGTAAAAGCAAAACTGAGTTTGGTTGTTTAATACAATTTGGTACAGACTAAGGTTGGACCCCAAAAAGGACAGGGTACTTGTTAATTAACAAGTACCCTCGCCTTAACTTCAGAGATTTCTGCTGGAATGCCTACGATATAATTCTCTAGGGGTAAGGCGAGCACGAGATCAGCTCACTATAGCAGGGTTTCTTAAAGTGGGGTCCACGGATCTCTTAGGGGTCCGTAGCATGTGTGTCAGGGGGTCCGCAGTAGGTAATTAGCTCGGTCAAGCTATGAACTCAAAATAAGGCTTGTTTTATTTTCTTGGAAAGGGGTCCGTGGAATTATTCAAATTGTGTAAGTGGTCTGTGACTGCAAACACTAAGGGTGTTACCAGACCAATCGATCGATCGTCCATCGACGTCATCGATCGATGGAAGAACGGATTAGTCGTCGTTGATCGATAGTTTCTACCAGATCAATCGACGATCGATCGATGGTAGAATAGATTAGTCGACGTCGATCGAGCTGCTTGATTATTATTAGTAATAGATATATAGCCGGAGTTAATCGATCAACGTCGACCGATGCCATCGACTGGCAATCGATAGATTAGTTAGTCGACCGGTATCCGTCGATCAGTCAAAGCTACCACACCAATCGATCAACGTCGATCGATGGCATCGATCGAATGGTGTAGTAACACCCTTACAGAGAGAAACCCTGCACTATAGCCTATAAAGCGTTGCGTGGCCCTATTGATGCACCCGGACGTGCGTGGGGCAAAAAAGTGTAGTAACTCAGTGGCGGAACCTTCATACAAGCCCAAAAGCCGGGCTTGCAGTAATCAGCATAACATGAGCTTAAATGTCTATCGGGCTTGCTCTAACCTGGACCCCAAGGCACGCCACTGGTAACACTGACTCGCTTTTGCCCCAAGCAATTCCTGCCGTTGCAGAAGGCATACTATTTGCTGTGTCTCCTTGTCAGACCGTTGCATCGCGAGCGCTAAGTCCCGTACCGCGCACTCTTACTGGACTTCTTCTTCTTGTACCAAAATCCAACAAACGACCTGTTTGCAAATGAATGGACAAAGATTTCTAAACTTTGTTTATATTTTAAATCTATCTATATGTTTTATTTTCTCTTAATTTTTTTAGTCTTCAATTATCGTAAGCGATAACTGTTTCAATTACCTCCACGCGGATGAAGTCACGGGCAAAAGTTAGTACAATTTCTAAAGACAATTTAGCACTCATCGTGCGCTTTAACAATACGTGTGAAATGGCACTGGTATGCGAGAATGCGTGCTCACTCAATGGTTCGCTAACGAACTTCACAGTCGCCACGTCAATAGAAGACGTCCAATTGATGCGTGTCGAGCAAAAAGCCGTATGGAATTCTGCTCATAAGTCGTAACTCAACAATGGTCGTGTTTCGCTGTCGTCGTTTACACCGAGCCGCAGGGTCCAGGTCAAACGAATACAGTTCTCCTCTCGGGTTTTCACTAGCAAAATGTCGGGACTGAATGCGCGCTGACGAGCTGACATTAGGCGCGGGTAACTGAGGTCACGTTATTAATACTGTACACAAACCATAAATATACGCTTCATATAATAATAATTCTCAATAAACCTGAGGTTAAGTAAAGCATGCTACTAACCAGATTACTGACAAGCGACAGCAAGAAAACACGCAAAAACATAATGTGTCATCGGAGCGTGGTAACTGATCTTACGTCAACAATCGTGACGGGGATGTCGTAAACGATTCGTGCAACCTATGACAAAAATGGGTAAACATGGTGTGACGTTACTATCCGAAACCGATACAGATCGTAGTGAGTACTAGGAGTACGAGGCATGTGAAGCGAAAACGCAACAAAAGGCTGGTTGCATAACGCGGGAAAACTTTAGATCACGACACGACCGCCCCGCAGCGATTATCGAACGGAGAATACCTAATGTCGATGGTGAACATAGTAAACACGCAATTAACTCTTCAGCCGGAGCTTATAATTTAGCTTAACGTCGCTCCGGCGAAAGCTATGTGCGCTGTCGAAGCGCGTGCTTACACTCTTGGTGCCCTCAGCGGACCAATAACTCCTCGCTGGAGCGAGATCGTTAATTAAAAAATGTTTACTCATTAATCAGGCGGTTGGCTGCACTCAGATCGCGATCGGCAGCACCGATTTATTACGCTCCAGATAAGAGCTAGTTAAGTTAGTACAGATATTTAATTATTTTATTGGTCACAAATGAGAGTTACCCATTATGAGACATTATTAGGAGAGCGTCAGATTAGGTATACCTCAGTACTAAATAACATCTGAAATAATAATGCGAAACCAAAATGGCGGGTTAAAAGTTTCACCGAGGCTGCGGGAAATAATAAATCTACAGTGGTCATTTATCAGGTTGGATTACGCAAGGGGTCAAATTTTAAAAAGAATAATGAATAATTGCGCAAGTCTGGTCTGACGCGGTCGCTGCGTGCCCAGAGCCGCGCAATGATTTGCATAGCTAAGTACACAGGCGGGCTATTAGACGAAGTGTCGCCGGTATCATTAACGGCTTCATGGAAGGCGCTGAGCAATGGTCGCTCCTCTATCTGGTTATGAGAGGACGAGATTCTTGCTAGCCGCCCCCACTTAAGGTACGACCACTCCGCAACAAGCAATTTTTATGAGTTCGATCACACGGGTCCGCTCGTACTAAGAACTATGGCGTTGCACCGTATGTTCGGCCGGTGTTCGCTGATTCATGTTCCCATAATAATGTTGTATCGACGTCGGTTCCCGGTGGCGGCGGGTGGTCGCGATAACGCGCCGTGCGCTCGCGCATCTCAGCGGGCGCATTGTCTAACTATACACTGATAAGATAATTATGGTACCCCACGCCTAATTTATTGTTCGTGCTATCACCTCACCTTATTTAGGGCAGACGACAGTATTGCATTATACTCCTGCCTACTTATCGTGCACGGTGCATCGTGTAAACAATAAGTTCCATTTCAACGCTGAGTTGCATTATAAAAGTGAAAATCAACAGTTAGTATGACGTGGCCGTCGTATCCGGTGGTGGTCGGGGTTCCTAGCACCAAATAGGACACTATGCGCTTTCTAGGAAAAGTCTGGCGAAATGACGACCGACACTGCATGACCAGAATACAAACAAACCATTAAGACACACAGTTCATATTACATCCTTGATTAATCATCGCCTCGTTGTAATGAACAACACTTCTTAGGTTTTATTTGTCTCGAGCGCATCTGCGTGCACGATTCGGTTGATGCAAAGTGTTAATTATTGTGAAGGGGAAACCTATAATGAGTGCACATTTTAAAGGACGCATAAAGAACAAGTGTCTTAACAAACTTCTGAGCTTGGAAGGTGTGTCGTGTCAAGGCGAATAGTTTCAAAGGTTTAATGCATCTTCAGTGTTGAAATCGCGTCTGACGGGCTGCTAACAATAGAGAAGTATGATTTTTAGGGTTGCGGTTTAGTTAAAATGGATCGCTTCGGTGCGTCGCGGCTTGGTGGCCAGCGGTGTAAACGACCTACGGCGGCAATGCACACCACACTCGGACTAATGGAATTCATCTCACACCACGCGCGCGCTACACCCGGGCCCGTTCCGTTACAAACAATGACCCCCCCCCCCCCACAATTACACGCCGATTCGGTTGCACAACCTGGCATTACGCACCGAGACAAAATAATCGAAAAACGGTACGAAGAAATTCAATCACAAGAAGCAAACGACGTAACGGGACCATTAAATCCCGTCGAGCAAAACGAGAGCGTTCAATTGTCACATGATTACTTAACAGTCGTTCTATTTGGCAAGGGTGTGGAACTTTCTGTGTAGAAAAAGGCACGAGCGCGGGTGCCGATGGACCTCCGGGCCGCCCACCGATACAGAACTGGGTCACTGCCAATTTGCGAATCGGGCATCATTGTAATCGCATTACGACACGACCGCGACCGGCTGACGCGCCGAAATTGACGCCATCCGCAGCCGGGGTCACGCGTCAACACGACATTGTTATCTGAACTTGGATGCCGTGACCCTCACCTGTGACACGCGTTATTCAAAATCAAGTTATTTACGCAATGACGCATGTGTATGGATTGATCCAAGCTTCTGATCGTCAGAAGGGAGTCCCAAAATGGAACTAACACTTAAGAAAATCTAAATAGGAGTTTTTAGAGCTTACAAAGTAGCGGTTGAGAATCTCAAGCGATCGATATCTGATATCGATGAGCCAATAGACTGGTAAATAACTTCATCGCGTCGCATAAAAGATTATTACCCATGTACAGGGGAAGCGTGGTTGTATCAAATATGAGCGTCTCGTCGTCGGTAAGATAGTCTCGCCCGTAAGATGGGAGATTATACGCGATCGCACCATCACATACGGCGATGTTTGAACGCTGCGAGCCGCGATGGGAACTCCAAACAACCTTAGAATAACCAGTCATAAATACCTCTCCTGCGCCGATATGAAGCGTGTTTCCGTTCAGATAAACTCAAAGTAATGCCCAGTAATTTCATTGGTGTGCTCAGTTTAGGAAGTTGTAAATATGGAATAAAATACCGCGCTTTCTATCATGGCAGGAACTTTGCCTTGTATCCAATGTGGGTGATACATATTTTAATTTATAGGAATCATTAAAACCTCTTTTTCGAATTCGAATAACACCAAAAACAATAAAAAAACAATGACTGAAAAATTTACACATTTCATTCGATACATTTCGATGAAGCATAGCGCTGTGTCCTTATTTGCGACTTCGTTGCACGCAATTATAACGCCCAGAGCGCGTTGCATATATTAATTTAAACGACATTAAAATAGCCCGGAACTGAACTTTCAAGGGCGCACCACAACAATATTTCACGCGAAATTCCAAAATATTCAGCTAACACCTTAATCCCCAAGAGATAAGATTCAAAATCCATTCGGAGCCGAAACCGCGTCCGAGACGCATAATGCGTGCGTTGAACTTAAAAGGTTGTGACAGGGGTATTACGGTAATTACCTTAATTTGTAAACACAAAAAACGGCCGTCGCTTCGTCGTATGTTCACTGAGTGAAAAATTAAATAACTGAGATAGCGGCGAAACGAGAGAGTCCGTGGGCAACTATTAATTCGCTTAGAATGCGGATTGCGCGCCAATTAACGCATCGTGCGCCCGTTCGTGAGAACATTATCAATTTTCCGTAGAAATTTATAATTGCGCAATATTTTTACGGATACGTATTAATTCGAGGCAGGTATTCCCGAGAACGTGTTAATAAATCGGACCACTTTTGTTGTTGGCAAGTGGCGGGTCTCTAGAAGAGGTTGTCGAAGCACTATCATCGCGAAAAAATCGCTTGGATTCGAGTGAGGTGTGGCCCGAGGGCGCGCTCCTAACGGCGGGCTTTGCATATCGCTCGCATGAATCTTCCCGGTGACGAGCACCAAAGGAATGCGTCGGGAAACTGCGAAGCCGGTCGTTGACTGATTGCCCAAACAAAGCTCCGCCCGCAGCCGCCCGCATATGGCCACATCTATTGTATAAAAACAAAACAGCGAAATTATTGGTGATTCAGCGGGCGACGCCTTTTGCGTAAGGTCACGGTTTAACACCTCATCGGCCAAGGATGCCCACGATGCGTAAATCAAATCGTTTAACGAGGAAATCGAGTCTGAGACGTCGACAGAGCTAGGTTTAATTAACCATCTCCTTAAACGGTCGACCTTCGATGGTGACAGAGGCGAGATTAATTCGCAAATGCGTATTAAAATGATGAAACATCTTTTGATCACTTTGGATTGAAGACAAAGATATGAATATTGAACGAAATCAAACCAATCAAAAATCAATGAAGTTTACAATGAGTCAGTACATCAGATTGCAAAACTTAGTACAGATATAGTCAAGTTTACTTGATGCAGGGCCCTCGACATTCCGTTCAATGGACACTGTCGTCTCGATTTCCCGAATCTGAAGTTACGATCAGGACGCGTTCAGACGGGAACTGCCTAAGGTCTGAAAAGGGCACGCCTGGACATGGAAACTGTCGTTTGGTCCTCAGTAATTGGACTCCACATAGCCGGTGCACCGAAAATGGTATGCGCATGACCATCCAAGATGTAATCGGAGATATCTGGTCTATCGATAGTGATTTACTGTGGTCATTAGCATACATGGAACAGGTGTACGGTAGGTGATAATTGCGTCCTCTAACTTGTGTGTAAACGATTGGCGCGTTTAGATAACGACGTACGCCATTTGCGTGTGCGCAGTACGCTCCTTATTGCTTATCTGTTTGTTTGAGCCTTTTGTGGACAGGAGCGGTGGCTGGCAACGTAATTGTGTGTTTTTCCGATAGTTATAACATTGCACGTAAGTACACTCTTTTATCATTTAGGGCGAGGTTTTTTAAGGCATTTTTCAATAGAGATACGGCTAGCTAGTGCAAAGAAACCTTGGAATGTTATATCCAACTAGTTTCTGCCTGCAATTTCTTACGAATAGCTATTTTTTTTATAATAAAATAATATGTATAGTCTATAGCACTCAGGATAACCTAGCTTACAATAGACGACACGGTTGGCGCAGTGGCTGAGCGATCGACTGCTGCGTAGCGTGTTACGGGTTCGATTCCCGCCCAGGGTAAACATTTGTGTGATGAGCACTTGTGTTTGCCTTGTGTCTGGGTGTTGTTTATCTATATATGTATATATTTAAAAAAAAAGTATTTGTGTATGTATATCAGCTGTCTGACACCCATAGTACAGGGTCTCCCTAGTTTGGGGTCAGATGGCTGTGTGTGAAAATGTCCCCACATATTATTATTATTATTATTAATTAGCAGTAAAAGGCTTTTCAGTATCGGACCAGGAGCACCGGATAATAGCGCGTTCAAAAAAAAAACAAACTTCACCGTTAGAATATTAGTATTATAGATAAGTATTCCTACTAACTTCATGAGTTAAGTATAAAATAAGGCACATACATTTAACCAGCAACTTACTCTTAGCACGTAATAAAAGACACCTTGGTTATTCCTTGGCGGCTTTGAATCCCGTTGGAAAGTCCCAGGGCGCCGGGGGCGACGGAAGCCGGTCTTCCGGCACGAGCCCGGCAAGCCGCCGTGCATATTCAATGCAGCTAATTAATGCTGCTGCTAACTACGATGCTGATATGAAAGTAAATGTTACCTCTGTTGTCTGTTAACGGAAAGTCCTGAGGGTTATGGGAAAGTATATTTATATAATTGTAGATTATTACAGATGTTCTAATAGAGGAGAATTAAACTTTATGGAATGATATTTTGATTTGTTTGGAAGAAGACATTAAACGGGTGAATAACCAAAAAATATTACAGAATACCGAAAAAGGGTTTGTTTAAATTTGGAAATGTAAGAAAACTAGACAAGATGAAACTTGTACGTTTAGATGAACCAGTTTCATAAACTTTACGTCGAGTACGTCGTCTTTAGTTTCACCCTGTTGTCGACTACAAAGAACTGTGAACCAGAATTTTAAGATAAATTATGACAGTTTTTATAGATTTTGTTTGCATAAATCATGTCCAACTGTCATAATTATTATTATGAAATAAAAGATGACATGAATCAGCCCTGGGACACATTTATACTTTTTTCGACTTTTGGTCTCAAAGCAAAATGTCGTCAAATCTGCTTTGTAAATAAACATTAATTACAAGATATATTCGCACGTGACACTGTTTATATTATTTATCAAATCATGATTACTAATTATTATGTACTACGTGTTAACTATTATGATAACAAATAGACGTGTTGTTTATCCATTGCAAAATATTTTGAGTAACGGTCGACATCAGTGGTTCCAATTGAGATCATTAACAAATTGCATAAATTGAATTGTTACAGGATTCTTGTTTGTAATTGAATTTAATTTATAGGCAACTTACCGTAAAAATACAAAATCTTCGATATTTTATGATGGATGGAGGGGGAGAGGACGACCAAAAATGATTTGTGTCAATAATGGTATGAAAGAAAAGGGAGTCAGTGAAAGCATGATGGTTGACAGCATGGAATACAAGAAAAAAACGAATGCCTTTGTCCGCCATTGCTTTGGGTCGAAAAGTAACATGAGATATGAGCAAGAAGATGATGACTTTAGAAGCAAAAATTTTGAAAAAACAGCTTCACTAATTCTACTATCTATATGATTTAAATTAAATTCACACTAATATTATAAATGAATGCGAAAGTAACTCTGCTTGTAACGCTCTCACGACGAAACGGCTGAACCGATTTTCATGAAATTTCGTATGAAAATAGCTTGAAACCCGGGGAAGGCACATTTTTAAATCTGCGACTTCGTCTGCTTCCGCAATAACCGATCTCTCCGCGGGCAAAAGCGGTAATATTATAAATGGATGTGAAAGTACTTAACTCTGACTGTTACGTTTTCACGTCGAAACGGCTAAACCGATTTTGATGTAATTTGTTATGAAAATAGCTTGAACCCTGGGGAAGCACATAGGTTACTTTTTAATAGGCGACTTCGCCTGCATCCGCGATAACCGACATTCACGCGGACGAAGTCGCGGGCAAAATCCGTATTCCTTATAATATTACAAATGCGAAAGAAACTCTGCCTGTTACGCTTTCACGATTGAACGGTTGAACCGATTTTGATGAAATTTGGGATGACAATAGCTTGAACCCTGGGGAAGAACATATGTTACTTTCTACGTCTGTTTTCTTCGAAATCGCGGGAAAAAGCTAGTAAAAAATAAATAGGTAATAACGTTTAATGATATGACGCGTGAATGAACAAACAATTTATAATACTTAAGATTACAACAGAGCATTAAAATTCCTAGACATTCAATGACACTCGGGAAATGTTTAATGATAAGAGACCTAAGTATTGTATGTGTAAAGAAATTGTAGAATATATGCTATTGTTTCAAAGCCTCCGTTAAGTATGCGGGTACATAATGATGAAGAATCTATAATTGTATACTAATATTATTTTAAAGAGGTGAAGTTTGTTTGTAGGAGGAAATCTCTGAAATTTCTGGTCCGATTACAAGTCTTTCCCTAATCTAAAGCTACACCAAGTTAGTATCAAATAAAATTTTACATTTTGGCTTATTTCTTCTACTCTTATTTAATAAATTAATTAATTACATCAAACTAATTAAATATGCCAAATATGTTACATTACTATACTGTAATAACAGATTAATGTACGAACATTCCAAAACATATGCTTTTGATAGATTTCATAATTGGTTAGCGTTAAATATTCAAAATCATTAGAAATACATCCAAAAATCGGAGAATTTTGAACGTGAACCACTTTACCTTTCCCTACTTGTCTTTAACATTGTTATTTTTACGTTACTCTAAAAAATTGAAATAAAAGGAATCAAGACAAATATTGTAACTGTTTCCTGCATTCAAAAAGAATGATGGCGGAAGCTCATTTTTTCTATTCCGTCAAAACATCTCCTTTGATTACTTTTATGCGTGTGCAAGCGGACCCCTATTTCCCCTGAGACACTCAGGCTGTGCTCTGAATCCTCGTAGTGCCAACACTCTGACTCACAATGACAGCTTATGTAAACTAGTGTTTATAAAAAAAGTGATCTTATAAGGGTGTTTTTGAAGCAAGGAATCCTATAATTATAATTTATTTTAAATTTTCAGCCTGTACTGTAAGTCTACCGCGAAGTTGCTGGTTTTTTTCCGAATATGTAGGTAAAATCGGAAATTATGTTCCAATTAATGTCCAAAACTAGATACCCAAAGACTATTAATGCGGATTTTGACAAGAAAACGGAATACAGGGTTGGACTGAAGCTCCCGAACTGAACTGAAGCTATTCAAGTACCAACTTATTAAGACACTGCCATAGAGAATGGACACTGACTTGCGGGAGGCCCATACAATAAAAAGACCGATTAAAAATAAAAAGTTATTCTTATTCTGAGTAAGAACTCAGAATAAGAAGACTAAGAAGTAGGTACGACCGGAGCTGTAAAATTATAATATAATAGTGTACTATCCTGAACTTTGGATAGTATATAGTACAAGAGGTGAAATTATAGTACAAATACTATGATTAATTAATTTCAAACAAAATAGTTTTGCTGGTTTGCTCACATTCCAAATTCTATAACGTTTCTAAACGCGAAGACTTTTAATTGGCTTTCTGTCGACTATTGTTTCCTTTTTTGTTGTTAAGTTTTTGTAGCTGTAAGTCTTCCATGCATAGATAAATAGAGAGATAAATAGATTATAGTACAGAATCCAACCCTGACGGAATAGTAGAAAACCAAAACTAATCTTCAAATTCTTATCTCGCCTTGCCCTAACCAATATTGTGCACAGACAGAGAAGATTTCTCAGTCTCTTATCACCATAAATCCTAAGAATAACGGTCGAAGTCATAACCACAACCACAGTGGAGTAAAACCACAAGATTGAACGTCAACAAGACAATGGGATCATAAAGGAGAGCAATCCATCAGAATAAGACGTGGATTAAAGCTGGTTTACGTACACAATAACTTAGTGCCGGGAGAAGGGGATTTACGATGGAACTTGGAAGTGTCACAACATTGTGTACTTGTATGGTTAGATATAAAAGTCGATTAACACTGTTATTTTTACATCCATACTAAGATTATAAAGCTTAAAGTTTGTTAGTTTTCAACCGACTTCTAAAAAGGAGGTTATCAATTCGTCTGAATGTTTTTTTTTTTTATGTTTATTACCTGATTTCTTTGGACTGGGTAAACCGATTTTGATGATTCTTTTTTTATTTGAAAGCTAGTGTTTCCCGTGTGGTCCCATAATTTGGTCCAGTTCTGACAATGGCATCCATGAGAAAACCGTTTATGTCTTAAATTTGCATTAAGTATGTGCGCGATTTGTTACGCGATTTCTCCGGCAAACGTAAACCGATTTTGAAAATTCTTTTTTTTTTGGTTAGGGTATGCTTCAGGGGTAGTCCCATATAAATTTTATCGAGATTTATTCTTCTTTTTGAAAAATCAACAAATACCTAAAAATTTTACATAGACGACGTTTTAGTTTCATCAATCTTTGTAGTAGTTAACTTTCAATCTCTTCTTAATAGATTTGGATGAGAAGGAGGTACTAAAAAGCGGTAAATAAAAAGCTTTTTACAAAAAAGCCAACCGCCTTCAAAAACTAAAAATTTAAAAATAACTAACAGAACAAAGCCACTGAATTTCGAAACTAAAGTCAATGTGTGTTCTGTGCTAAAGTTATTTTTCAATTTTTAGTTTTTGAAGGCGGTTGTCTTTTTTGTAAAAAGCTTTTTTTTATAACTCCCGAATGTACGTTTTTATTTGTATTAGTATTTATTTTTTAAAACGATGCTTCGCTTCGTGCTGTGCTGACTCGTTTCAGTACTGCGAATTGCAGGTATTAGCTTTTGAATTTGTATTTGCTTTGGTGACTTCACTCTCAGTGTTCCGCACAGTCTATCTGCCGTTTGTTTCATAATCTGAGCTCCCGCGAATATATTTTTTATTACAATACCTACAACCTGATTCTGAGTTGCGAATTGCAAAAACGTAACTAAATCTCCAGAAAAACTGCTCCGATTCCGAAAATTATGTCGCTGAGTGCTTTAAGGCGACGATATACGACTTTTACAGATTTTAAACTGACAATCACGTCAAAATGTGCAGAGTAAATGATTTGAAAAAAATATATGTTAAACTAGAACATTCTCTTCATCATATAGAAAGTGAATATTTTTGATTAAGTTCATATTAAATAGTTTAATTAACTCGTGAAGTTGTGTCTGACGCGGACAAAACATTGACAATCACACAAAATCTACCAGGTATAATTATCCGAAACTTACACTATCTTACAGACAATTTTATTATCTATCTTTTAGTATACGCCTTTTTTTTAATTTTGTAAGAATACTACTTTTATTTAATTTTTTCGACTAAACTTTGAGAGTTTTGCGTCCAAAACTCTCAAAGTTTAGTTTAGTAGTAGTAGTAGTTTAAAATCTGTAAAAGTCGTATATCGTCGCCTTAAGCTTTAGTTTATTATAAAGAAATTAAGGATCCGTAACAAAATTTACGCTGACGAAGTCTTGGGCAAAAGCTGATTGATCAGAGAAATGATAAAAAAATTGATTTCTACTCCACCGTTCCTTCTAGTCTCCGTGACGGCCAGTCATTTGGTTGTATCATTTTCCTGGTACACACACATATAACCCCGAAATAATACAGTGAAGTGGAACAATTGATTTTCGCTGACCGTACAATGACAGTTTAAGGAATAAAAGCAAATTATTTTAGACCAGCTCTTGCCCGCGACTTTGTCCGTGTGAAAGTAGATTATGGTACCAGACGAAGTCGCGGATTAAAAAGTAGCCTTCATACCCATTCCACAGTATAAATATAGTACTACCGTACAGTAGCGACACGCTCCGCCTCCCTCTGAAACCGTTCCTCACCTCTCCCCGCGTCGAACGACTGCTCTGGGAACTGCGTTTTTGTTCGAGCGGCGCGTAGACTTGCACACACACGCACGTATTTGTTCAGTCTGTTATTTTGGTAGGTAGTATTCTAGGCAATTATATCGTTTCGTTTCTATGGAGTGTCGCGGATGTGCCCATACCAAATTTCATCGAAATCTGTTCAGCCGCTTAATCGTGAAAGCGTAACAGACAGAGTTACTTTCGCATTTATAATATTATGTAGTATGGAAGTATGGATAGTATGGATAATAAACAGAAGGGCAGTGGAAATAACATTTGCTAATTTAAAAAATTATGCTTAATGATTTACCTACCTATTACAAAAATAATAACCATTACAAATGCACTGATACAAGTCATTAGCCTATTGTTACTCGTGGAAATAAATATAACTACGTAATATTAATAAAACGTTGTAAATATTGTAGTTTTCCTATTCAACTCAGATATAAATAATAAAAATACAAAAAAAATGCAATCAGACCTAACTCAAGAAAAACCGAAGAATTTCTACAGATTGTATTCCCTATGCGAAGCAATACATAAAGATAGTATCGATAATAGAAACATAAACATTAAACGTAACGATATTCTCACGAGGTCTGCGTACGCGCACGCCCTTAGCCGAGGTTCCACGCCAGCAGCTCGACACGGTCCCTGGACGCCCTAATGGCTCCAGATGCTCCCCTACACTTCTGAATACGTTGCCCTTGGCATTTCACGGTCAATGAGTTTCGTTTGTTTCAATGAAACATCGGACAACAAGATGAAAATAAAAATTTAAGAAACGGGTGTCACTAACAACCTGACCTCGGGACCTGGGGACGATGCTCACATCCATTCAAGGGCGTCGCCAAGAGGGCCAGGTGCGACACCCCTTCTTCATCAACCTTAAGACGCCCACTGCTGGGCATGGTCTCCCTCTACGGTTTCGCCGTAATCGCCATGCTTGGCCGATGCATGTTGGCGATCGCAGTAGATGTTATGGTATACTATATATGCGTGAAAGGCCTAAGCATAACGCCGCTTTACGCGACGTCGCGTGATGTGGCAATAAACGTGTTATAAAGAGCTGATAATCTTCAAATGGCTGAACAGACTATCTAAAATCATAGCTAAGAACACTCTCGATCAAATCCCCTTCCGAACAAAAATAAAACCAAATCGAATAGGTTCAGAGGGTGTAGTGTGAGTTTTTATTCGTACTCGATCGCGTTAACGTAAACTTCAATTTGTATTGAAACTGGAACAGGGCCTGGCAACATTAGGAAATACAATTATTCCTTACAAATCGACATAAGCGAATATATACCTACGTAACACGAGCGAATAGGATTAAAAAAAACTTGAGAGGTGTCAAGGGACACCCGGATGGAACGAAGTTCCTTGCGATTAATTAGTGAAGGAATTGTATTTTTTTTTTAAGTTATAATAATATTTATTATTGACAAATACAATGTAATATAAACTTAACGAAAATAAACTGGCTTGCTTTCTATGAGAGAGAGAGAGCGAGAGAGAGAGAGAGAGAGAGAGAGACAGACAGAGAAACACGCGCACGCCGCACGGCATACAACTATAGCAAAAAGTGTCGTTACAACTTTTGGTCTTAATTTTTTCCGTTTAGCCCCCTTTCGCAACGCGCGATAAGGAACTTCGTTTCAAAAACTCACACTAGGCTCTGCTGTTTGGGAACCACGATGAGACAGACACACAGACGTTAAACTTCAAACAACCCTTTTGTTTTTGTCGGGGGTTAAAAATACTTGAAGAACTTTCTGGAAAACGTAAACAAACATGTTTTTCCCGCAGTATAAAATACAAGATGTTTTTATTAAACCAGACTCGTAAATCAGAAGCTCTGTTAATTAATGAAGTCATTTGAATATTCACATTGAACATGTGTTTTGTATGAAACGTCTTATAATCAAGACCGCAGAAATACTAATAAGCCGTTTTACGTCATAGGTTCCTCTGATGGTAACTACTGTTATTTTATTGGTCGTTAAGGGGCTATTAAACGACTTTTACAGATTTTAAACTGACAATCACGTCAAAATGTGCAGTGTAAATGATTTGAAAAAAATATATGTTAAACTAGAACATTCTCTTAATCACTTAGTAAGTGAATATTTTTAATTATATTCATATTATATGGTTTAATTAATACGTGAAGTTGTGTCTGACGCGGACAAAACATTGACAATCACACAAAATCTACCAGGTATAATTAAACGAAACTGACACCATCTTACAGACAATTTTATTATCTATCTTTTAGTATACGCCTTTTTTTTAATTTTGAAAGAATACTACTTTTATTTAATTTTTTCGACTAATTTTTTTTTCGATTACCTAAATAAAAGTAGTATTCTTTCAAAATTAAAAAAAAAGGCGTATACTAAAAGATAGATAATAAAATTGTCTGTAAGATATTGTAAGTTTCGGATAATTATACCTGGTAGATTTTGTGTGATTGTCAATGTTTTGTCCGCGTCAGACACAACTTCACGAGTTAATTAAACTATTTAATATGAACTTAATCAAAAATATTCACTTTGATTTTGATTAAGAGAATGTTCTAGTTTAACATATATTTTTTTCAAATCATTTACACTGCACATTTTGACGTGATTGTCAGTTTAAAATCTGTAAAAGTCGTATATCGTCGCCTTAACACGATGCATTTACCTACTCATGCTTAAAGGAATTTTCAAGCATAATATAAGCCATTTTTCAATATCATAAATTCAGAATCACGGAGTAGTGAAAGCATTTGGCAAATGAAAAAGGAAAGTAGTGTACGGCAGGTGCGCGCGCGCATCGCGAGGTGAGCCCTTCCAGGGCGAGGGAATGGAATGCGACTATTATTAGAGGAGTCGGCGCCGGCGCACGCCACCGACCTCATGATACAGGGTGCTATGGGAATTCTTAGAATAGTTTGAGAAAAAATTGAATTCTAAGACGTTTGAGATTTTTGCATAGATTCACATTCCTTGATAAAAATTGTATGTGATCGTTAGGATGAATATTTTTGTTTCATAAATGAAGCATTACAGTGCGATAATGCAATAAACACATATATTATCGGCAATTGTCTTATTGGAAAATTATGTAAATGAAGGTGAACATTTTATTTAAATTGGACCGTAACTCAGTTAAGTAGCAACTCAAATAAAGAAACTTTTAAAAGTAAGTGTAAATAGACAAGTAAAACTATTGTATCACATAATACACCAATACCATCTAAATAAGTACCAAAGTATTTAGAAATTCTCAACAACCATCCTGTATCCCTTAGACTAGAGGAGTGCACGTTATCGGTGGATGCTGTAGGCATCGCTGCGCCGGCGCCGCTCCGCCATTGTTGAGCCCCCACCACCATGCTAATGTTCCACCCAGCCGCAATGTCCGATACTCGCGTTCAGATACAATAACAATAAAATAGCTGATATTGGTCAATACGAATTATGTTTTAATTTTAGATCCAAGCAGAGAGCTTTATATTTTATTCTGTATAAACTTGCAGAAATATCAGAGAATGAAAGCGTAAGATTTCAATAATTTATCTCTAAGCCACCATGTCTAAAATGAGATATCTGAACTTTGCCAAGATTGTTCTCCTTAATAGTTCAACGTTAATGGTGTTTGTTAATCCTGAAACGAGCTTCCACATTCCGATCGGGTAGAAACCAGACGAAAACAAAACACTGGTGTTAAACGACTAGATCAGGAAAGGCAAACAGTTCCAGGTACTAATAATAAGCGAATTTCTAAGGAACGCCTCGTAAGTTCACACCTCGGGGATCACGTTACTGGTGTTTGGTCGTTAGCGGCGCCATTACCCGCTCTACGAGTAAAGAAGAACATTCACGGTACGTGGAATGTGTCGGAGTAGCGCTGTACTCGGATGTGTACTGTGGCCTTTCTTAGATATAAAATGGAATTTATAAACATATCAGCTTATACTCCAGAACGAACTGTAGTACTTGTAAGAAACTGATAATACGAATACAAAACTCGACTTTATTAATGGTTCCAACTAAATGAATGATAAGACATCTGAAGAACACAGAGTACATCAGCCAATTACCCTTGAGAATCATTGGATACCAAAACAACCAATACATCACAATCAACTAATTCGTGTCTAACGATTCTTACTTCTGAACCACAACACGGAAATGCTCGTGGGTCGAATATTACACACAAGAATTTTGACGAGCGCCAGTGTTGACGACGAACAGCGTGTCGCCGTGATTTAAACGAAATGCGTAAGTACTGTGAACAGGCTCTTACTTACGACGTGTAGGCGAATAAATCTGGGGAACGGGCCGTTAAGGGGCAATTGTGCGTCGCCGAAATGGCGTCCGTCGGCAATTTGTCGCCCGACTACCGCCAGACGCAAGTAGGAAACGACTGAAATGTCTGTTGCGTTGCGGATAGGGTTGGGTTTTAGAACATTCTTGCGGTCTATGACCACGTTTGGGAGAACTAAGACTAGCAAATACTGATGACTTGCAATAACGGCAATGGAATGTCTAAAGAGTGCTTGCTGTCTGTGCTGCAGACCTAGATCGAACACCCAGGAAAATTGGGCAAGCTTTACAAGGTAGATGTAATGGTTAGAATAAACAAAATTCTTAGGAATTCTCTTAGCAGAGAAAGTCTTAGCAACCTGTTTTCCTCATAACAGTCTTTATCTCGCAGTGTTTACACTCGAAGATAATTAGATAAACACTGGCAGTTACAGATAATGGTTTCCGTTATCTTTAAATTAAAGACTAACATCGGAAAATTACTTTGTCGTTGGCATCCTTAGTAAAAAGGACTACAAGGATTAGTTATACGACGCGTACAAACAGTTCTACTTCACGCTGTTCAGATTATTGTGCGTTAACATTCTGCTAACGACCCAAGGATAGTTAAGGAGAGAATAAAATTCGGTACTTCAGTCAGACAGCCCTAGGAATTACGTTCAGACGGTCGTCCAGATCGGCCACCGACGCACGAGATTTTCATTTGTTGACAGGACGTGGTGTTGGCACCACATTAAGCTGTGTAACATGTTACATAACGAGCACGTTAACGTACCGCTGTAACGTGCAGCAATTAGTGGCCACCGAACTGCGAACAATATCGTGAATCAATAAAACATGCCACTATTTCATGTCAAGAGCCAAGGAAAATGAGTAATGATAAGTGGATTACGAGTGTTCACGGCAACTGGTAAGTAGCTACTGCGTAATATGCCATTAAACGGAGAAGTTCCACGGTAATGCATCGGGTATCAATTTGTGGCATCGGATTATATGTAAACGGTGTTAAATATGAGCTTGTTTCTTATCCACGCAATTTCGCTCTTGATGCATTATTTATTTCTGGTCCAATTTCTTTGGTCCACCTTCGCCAGCAGAGTTGAAATTACAAAACAAATAAGAACCAATCAGCTGTCCAAATCGCAAGCCTGATGTTCAATTGTCTGTTGCCAAGACTCTTGCCAAACCTACCCATAATAACTGCAAGCCAAATGACCATAATATTCTCTCAAGAGTAGGTACATATTATTAAAAAGTGCACCACATTACCAGTGTTACCATCGAAACCGGGCGTTAAGTGTTGCTTAACAGCTTTTTGCAGTAATAAAAGCTACATTACTGTTGATTTGGAGTGTACATTATTTAACTACTCAATCATGTAATAAGATTGGACCAGTCCAACAATGTATCTTTTAAGACCACAGCAGTAATTTGGTTCACAAACCACATCGAACAGTCTAGTTAATTAAAGTACAATACAGACAGACTATTGACAAAAAAGAAAATATTTGTGGTGTCTTACTTGAGAATAGGTCAATCCATACTAATTGAATAAATGTGAAGTGAGATTGTTTGTTTGTTTACCTTTTCACGAACTACTGAACTGATTTTGATGAAATGACAATGCCAGATCCTGCCAGATCCTGCCCGACCCATGTACAGAAAAAGTAACCCCTGTACAGAAAAGTAAATTAATGAAACTAATTGTAATGAATATATAACCTTTCTATAGTAAATTGTTTTACTTTAGAACTTGCGGATTACGAAATACCTACCCACAAAATACAAACTCATTTTACCTAAAATACAATATAACCTATAATCAATGTCATTATTGTTTTTAGATTTAAACGGAAACCGCAAGTTCTACAGTCACTAAGATTAATGTTTAGTTATCAGCAATAAATAAACAGTAAGATGCTACATATTGCACATGACTTTTATTGAGTGGGGCAAAGTTCTATAGAGTTTCTGGCATTGTCCTTTGGTGCAGACAAGCTCGAACCTCAAGAAAGGCTATAGGATACTTTTCGCGACTTAATCCGCGACTTCGTCTTGGTCATCCGCGATAACCGATCTTCACGCCGACCAAGTCGGAGGCACAAGGTAGTATAAAACTAACTTTTTCTAAATTGACAAGTGCAAAACATTTAAGATGTGGAAACGACCTGTCAAATATAATGATAGCTACATAGAATTTCATAACAAATTGTGCCTTCCGAAATACTACTCATTTCAAATTCAGTAAATTACTCATTCATGTTAAATATTTTAGAATTTTAAGATTTTCGCCATTTTGCTGATAAATAACAGATCAAAGCCTTCGTTATTTGTCAACATTACGCCAACGATATGATTTAAGATTCAAATAAATTGATCAACATGCCATACCATATTTCACATTGAGTCGACATTCAGTGGGCCGACTTATAATAAATAAATAATTTTATTTAACAACGCAAATAATATCGGCCCAAGTAATGATGAATAAATGTCTGCTCACTTGAACCCACTAATGGAACTTGAAGATGTTTTACTTCTTTAATTGACTTAACAAGTACCTACATGAATCAGATAACTAATTATAGTGTGTAAATATTTCAGACTAAAATGCGAACAATAAAATGATGTGAAAGACCTCATAAAACTGAATACAATTTATGATTGCTAAATGCTTGTCTTGTCCTTTGGCATTGTCGCCAGCCAGCACTTAATATTTATGCATTATAATTGTGTGGGCAAGTGGCGCATGCGCCAATTAAGCAAATCGATCTATCATAATCATATCTAACGTATTAATAGAGAGCGGTGAGCGGCTGCGCCCGCGCCATGCAAATGCTCTGCGAAACGTGTCAGGGAGACTCAAGTGCTGTCGCGCTGCTTTACGATTGTCGTAAGCACTTATTTCAACCTCAAGCTATAGATAATTATCAGCCTTTTATCATAAAGTGAGAATGGTAATAAATACCTTTTGAATATCAGTTATAGTACCCGTTACGTTTAGTACAACACAACGTTAAACCGAAGCTTTCCCTTTCAACAACGACTCGAGTACAATGTTCATTCGCCTAAAACCCATAACTAATAATGACAATATAAACTAGTTCAACAGTCTCTACGATTTCCTTCCGTTGTTACTAGTCTCTCGAGTTCCCAAAGAAATTTTCCTCAATACCATTATGACATGACCGGACAATATTAATCACAGTAGAGTTAGCATCGCAGCAAATTACAGAGCTAAGAGAAAATAATTACATCTTGTGAACGATAAGCACCATAGTGATCGTAGAAACACTTTCCATGTTACACAATATTTTTTAGACCAAAGGGCTCACGTACCTACCTTTTATGTAAGCAAAAATGTAAGTGGAAAGCGAAGGACCGGCATTGTACGAGAGCGGTATCTTTGCCAGACCATTTTGAGAGGATGATACGACTATAAAGATGAAACTTGTGATGACGTTTGACAATAAAACTTAATATTGCAGACAAAATTGAAAATATTAACAAGTAATGGTCCAACACTGCTTCAAACCACAGCGCACTTAATGTCTTTAAGTCACAAATGCGTCGTATATATTCGGTCGGTACAAAGCAGTCAATAATGGCGACGATCATTTTAATGGTTATTATAAATAGACACGATGATAATGAAACAAACAAAGAAGATTTGAGTGGGTTTCAGTACATAAAGCGTGTAGACGCATGTGTTGATGTAGTGGACACTTCGTATTCAAAAGTGGACAACGTGTTTCGTGCGCATGTCATCGTGAATAGGCGAAGTATCATTAATATTCTGATCGTACAAAGACTGCAGCCAGATGTGTTACCTACAAATTATGAGATAATTTGATAAGACTGATAATAAAAGGCTCGTGCTGCATATTCTGGAGTTCCTAGAATCATTTTTTTACATTTAAAGAAAGCTACAATATTATATTCTATTTCAAGTTCAATTATCCTCGATCTAACCAAGATACTTAATATCAAGAATAATACAACAGCCCACTTCAATCGGTTCTTTCCCATAGATCTCGATTCGCCGATTACCATTACGCAATAACTATAACTCGGCGATTTTACATAGACAAGATCATGTGTTAGAACTGTTCCATATCGGTGCTTCTACATCGCAGCCGGTTTGCAATTCTAACTGAACGGCTGCCTTCTATCGTGTTACTGCACTTATATTGATACTGTTTATTTTATGTGCTCCTGCACATTATTATGAGCTTCAGTCCCGTTATAATATATCGATTTTATTAGTGTCCAGATATGTATCAATTTGGTATTTTTGTAGAAACGGCTGGTTTTTCTTGTGTAGTTGAGATTGTAATTAAACAAGTAAAAACCAAAACTGAGTAGGTACCAATAATCTGTAAAAAAAAGTGATATAAACCGAAAGCACATGAATGAAAACTAGAGGCTTGCATTACTTGTGATCCCGACTCCTATTAAGCACTCGGTCCACGCAAAAGTTCGAACGAATGCGATATCAAAATCGATGAATAGCTGGTAACTTTTTGCGCAGCGCTGTTACACCCTCACGTATACGAACGTGATCTGATTTTCAATGACAACGCCACTTACACCAAGCATTTCGATCGTGCTTTGACCAGTCACTTCAACTTCGTCACTTTTCTTGCTAAACATCTTTCTATTTTAGATGCACCGAGAGAAGTGGAAGGAATGAAATAAAGTGAATTTTTATTCAGCCAAATACAAAGAAAAGTTAAGTGTTTAGTTACTAACTAAGGCTATATTGGTAGCAGATTTGAATTGCCTCTGACTCTCAAACTAGGTAACTTCCTGTGTTTTGAGTCATCAGTGGGTTCTCGCTCCAACTACATTTTTGCCCAGGGGTGGGGACTGTACAGGTTACAAAATACAATGTAGTTGCTTAACTGATTTAGTAGTCAGGTAAAACACTTATATTAGTTATTAAAAAGGACGAGAATGAGAAAAATCATTTTAATAAAAAGTTGTAGGAAAAAAGAAATACAAAGTTTTGCATAATGGAATTCATGGATCATGATAAACATAACTGTCATAGGAATAGAATTTCAACACTATAGCTTCATAGAATGAGCTAAACTGAGTTCATTAGTCAGAGGCAAGTCGCAACAGGTAAGCTAACAAACGTCACTTAAAACAATGCCCCAGAAAAGAATACATATTGTGAATGTGTGACTAAAGAAGTATTTCTATAACGCACTGGAGTATAAGAATCAGTGGACTTATTGTACTATTGAACAGAAGTATGTGGAGGGTTTCTACTTATAGGTCAAGCTGGATTCTTGTTAGCTAATTGACATAATTTTCTCACAAATAAACATTCTCAGAATCTCTCAGATCTAGAGTATTGATGACAGCATAATAGAAAACTTCTTTAAGTAACATATTTACAAAAATTCAAAGAGAAGATAGATGGATTTTGTGAAGAATAATATGTAAGAGTAGGGAGTCAATGATATCATGACGGTTGAAAGAACGGAATGGCATAAAAAACGTGTTGCGCCGACCCCCAGTAACATGGGACAAAGGCAGGAAGATGATGACTATTTGAAAATAGTTTTGCCCAGTTTAGAATTGCCCTCCAATCTTGACGAATTCAGCCAGCATGATATAATTAATCCACTTAGTACAGTCAAGGTAACACGTAAAAATCTCGTATCGTAGTGTTTGTTTTCGAACTCCTACGAAACAGCTCCCGACTTCTGGATTTTCCCTTAGTCGCTTTCTAACTCTACCCTCTGGATGAAATGGGTGAGTGGTATTCTAGTCCGAATACCCCACGGGTTTTGCCAAATAAATTAAAAAACAAAAATAGCCTCGAATCGACCAGTAGGTCGTTTCTAAAAATAATTTCGCAAATCAGAAGCTAAATTACCCCTGAATGCTATAGACTCCGTAAAAAGGTTCACGCTAGGGGCAAAAGCTGGATGTAATTAAAAGCGAGTGTTAATTTCTCTAAGAGGACTAAGAGCCTCGCAAATGTTTCAATGTCAGAGAAAGTGGTCTCGTACGCGATGTGCAACTGCAATTTTCTAATCCGCACTTCCGATGCGAACATTAAAAGCTCGTTTGTAGACCAACAATGTAATATCCTGTGAGCAAATAGTTATGTAAGGGCAGTGGGAAATTACAGTGTTATAGTGTTACGGCTCTACATGCGCCGGCGCCGGAGCAATGTAAGTTGACCTGAATTGAGGTTTTGTTCGATTACCTACATTTCGCTACGGTAGTTAAGATGTACTCTTGAGTTTAACTATTAACCTGATTAGGGAAATCTGATTGTTCGTTGCTACTTGAGCTGTCAAGGTGTCAACCAATAATAAAATCATTTTATTATTATATTTCAGTTTCGTCGACAGGTTTTCTATGAAGTGTGAGCTACAAAACATCAACAACACGTTTTATTTACATAAAAGTTTCACTAATGAATTCAATATCTATCGATTTGCGACTCCATTAGAGCGTAAACAAATCTTGACATTCACCTTTCATTGGCGATCGTTTATGGCGAATTTCCGGTTGGTCAGCGCGAAAGCTGTCGTCGTGACGAATCGACGTACAGATCCCGAACACCGAACACCCGAATACAGGTTCAAGATCACGCTACTTTCGTTAAAGAAATCGCCAGTAGTGTAGGTTTCGTAACCGACGACTTATGACCCCAGTTATAAAACAACAACGTAACCAAAACATGTCGAAAGTTTGCTAAATCGTTGAATTCAAACGACCGATTATATTATCTTCATCGAGTTTTAGAAACTTACGTGTGTGAGTGATAGCGATGCGTTTTTATATTTTATGGGTTTTAAATAAACTGCGTGAAATATTCTTTCATTATGCGGGTTTGATAAATTATTCAGTATCGGTTCTATAAATAATATCGGTCTAGATTTCTACATTGAAATATTGCATATTTGTATCTATCGGTGAAAATTCTACTTTCAATATATCAATTCCTGCAGCTGTTTCTGCATATTACGAACACATATAATATACACTGAGTCATCAAGCATAACGCTTCTATACTGAATACAGTCTACAATAGCTATGCTTGAAGATTTTTTTTTTTTGGCACTTTAAAACCTCTTTATGACAGCGATTAAATAAAACCGGAGATATTTATGGGTTAACACATTCCCGTCTATGGTTAAGATCAAAACGTTGCTGTAGTACCAGCGATCGTAAAGGGAAAACCTTGTTTATGGTTTGTAAACACACGTGTAAAAGTTTCAACTTTCGAGTTGTCTATTGAGTCCTGATCGCATAAATCTTGCACAAGAAGGCAGGTGGAACGGCGCCGGCGCTGCCCACTTGTCGAGACTGAATCTGTTATGAGTTCGGATACTAAATACTGCTTCATTTTAGTACTAATGTTACTTGAATTGTTGATGTATATAAATTCCTTTGAACGTGAATTGTTATACAACTTAAGCCTGCACAGAAATTGAACAGCTGTTGTCAGATACAGAAAAAGATAAAGTCAGATTAGGAAAACGAGACAGGTGCAGTCCTAGACTCAATTCCAGGTCAAACATTCACAGATTAAAAATCAACAAACAATTGCTTAAACCAGTTCAACGACCTGACATTTTAACAAATAAATGCGTAAAACCTGAAACATCTGTTCAGAGATATAAATGTTGGTTTGTATATTTATGTAAACCGCGAATAAACGTCCGTTTAACTGAGTTCGTTTGGAAACTAGAACAGAAACATTCCAGGCGATTCGCGACGCTAGTAATTGTTAAATAGATCAACAGGTTTATTAGATGCGGTGACGTCACGGAACAATGGCGCCGGGACCATCTGACAGATCTAAGTATCTCTTGCTTAATTTAAGGGGGGATTTTGGAGTGCCCAAATATTATACAAGGTGTAATTGAATTAATTGAAAACAGGACAGAATACTACATAAAAAACCCGTTGATTCCTACATTTTATTTAAGCTAAGTGCAAAAATATTTTTTACATGATTTCAGTGTTGATCCCTTAGTATTTGTTCATAATGATGAGTTCAAAGACTCTTTATCAGGGTTTCAGAAAACTCAACTATACCTAAGAGCGTCGCCAGCTGATGGCCTAAGGGGATGCAAGTTGGTATATGGAGGATAGGAAAAGTATGAATTTTTAATACCAAATAGTAGGTAGGGTAGGTAGGGAAGGTAGGGCGCAGAAGCTTTTGGAAGCTATAGGAGAGGGGGGGGGGGCAACTGCCCATCCCTGCCACTCGTTAGTGACGCCCTTGATTACACCTTGTATAATTCTGAGTATTGGAGCTGAATGAATGTAACCAACAAATACTTCTTATATATATTATACCCTAGTACACTGACCGCTTGCACCAACAACTTTTTTAACCAAACTTTGTCTTAGAACTTATTCTGAGTTAAGTTTTTGGGCGCTCTCTAGTAGGTCTAGACAAGTATAAAGAAATGGTTAATGCCTATTTTCATGACCAAAATTTGCATAACCCTTGCATAATTGGTCCAAGCTAGATATTAAACACAGAAAACGTGAAATCAATAGTTCAAGATTTTGTATCTTTATCTTATTAAAAGAGAAAAATCTCATACTTACCAAGGGAATTTTGTAATTTGTGCTCAGAATTCAAGGTTTAAAGAAGCCATATCCTGCATTCCATTTCTATTACTATTCAGTAGGTACTGCTTACAATTCAATATTCTATTGTGTTTACTAACAACCAGATATCTACAAGCATCGCTATGTACTTCGCGTGTTTACATAGTTCTAAGGTTAACACCCTTAAGCTGGCCACGATAAAGAAAAAAACAAATGTATTTATCAAAAAATAAACACATAGTACATCCACCAATACATGTAAGTAACCCAATTTTTATGTAATGTCACCTTTTGAAAGTGACACCCACGTCATTATGGACTTAAGAATTATAGATAGGTATCGATTACATGTCTTATCTTATAACATGCGCAAGAGCATTAACTAATAAATTAAGGAAAAAGCGTTTTTATTGCGCATTAAGTAGAAAGAAATGTCAAATATTGGTGCCAATTCTGATGGACACGAGCTTCTCTTACCTATTTTAAGCTATTTATATCTCTTTCTATCCAATAAAACAAGAAAGAGACCGATATTAATAAGAGCTGTCAATTTAAGCTGATCTAAAATGTTCATACAATTATAGTTGTCATTTCAGAACGTCTCGATTTAAAACACGGCAAAGTTCAAGGAAAAAAATAATTTGACATCTCTAACTTAGTTCTTGTCTGTCGCCCTACTTTTCATCACTTGCCTGGTAGTAAGAGATGAAAATTCTCTGATTTTAGTTTAGTTTATGAACAAGGGAATCCGCACCAATATATTGTATTTTTTAGGTAGGTATAGTCTGCTAGCCAAGATCAAGGCATAAAAATTGGCTTATATGGCAGCATTAAACATTTGACACTATTATTATGGAGAGAAGAATAGCTGTAAATCTAATTTTCGATTAAACTTTTATTGCTCTCATTCAATATTCAGTCAAGCACAATGTTATAGGCTCATAATCCTAATTCTATTCAATATTTCAAAGAACTGCGGTAAAACCCGATAGGTACTAGCTCAGAACGTATTACAACCACCGTTAGGTAACATCGATTTTATTTATCGATATTTTTATAACTTTATCGATTATAAATTAACGACGACCACGCGAAGTAATATCAGTTAATTGCTACGATAAGATTATTGTACGATCGTAAAATATTATCGTAATTTGTTAGTGCTGTGATCAAAGCGTCTTATGCAATGGATGTAGCACCTTGGGCGATGCACTAGGATACTTTATCGTTGTATTCGATGGCGATTTCTCCTGGCTAACTAAGTAGGTACTTTGTTTTCATGTTATAATATAGACATGAATATTTCAATACGTTTTACATTCATGCTTCTTTGAAGTATAAACATTGAGCCGAGTTAAGGCATCCCAACAAGTGAGTGATATTATCACTGGGGGCGATATACAAGCTTATTTTTTGTTTACCAAAAACCTTGAAAAGGGTAATTTTTCTCATCATTATGAACAGCTTTTACAATGGGACCAACCCTGAAATCAAGCTAGTTGATCGATGATGATAATTTTGTCGATTTTGTATGTAAGGGGGTAACATGCGGACCTAAACATCCGATTAAAAAAAAAAAAGCACCTATAGGAAGCTACGTAACCTTCGCTGCTATAGGCTATAGTATATAGCTGTAATGGTAGATGTAAGTATGTTGATAAATAAATAAAAAAATATTGTCAAAAAAATTTGGGATGTGTAAAAAAACTTCGAGCGGACAAAGTGCTACTTAGTATGTTTTAAATGTATGGATCAACTGATATTTTTCCCTGTTCCAGGTTTTGTATCGCCTGCGACATTATCCCTTCGCTTCGGCGATAATATCGCTTGTGTTAGGGCAAGGGTCGGCAACCTGCGGCTCTTTCGATGTGAAGTTGCGGCTCTTCAGTTCCATATGCAATCGTGCATTTTGAACTAAGAAAACTTTGAGTGGCTCTTTAAAAACTGTTTTTATTTGTAAATTGTACCTACTGTTCCGTTTCAAAAGGTTGCCGACCTCTTTACTTGTACTTTTATCTTCCAACCGACTTCAAAACACGCACGTTCATCATACGCCTATATTTGACATTCGACAATAAGTAATTGACAGGTAATACTCCATCTTTGTATTAACAACAATACCAATACCAGTGTTACGTCACCAGATAACTTCATGACATAATGGCGTAACTTCAATAAGAAGTGTGCAATTTGTTATGACTAAAACATTCGGAAGGTCGACGGCACAAGGTCGAGAATCTTCGCTATTTATAAATTAATCGGTAAACAGTTGACATAATCGCGTCATTCTTGAAAATAATCTTGATTGATTAATTTGTTTAAAGGGGAATGATTCTTTTAACATCCACATGCACGTTTTTAAATCACTGTTATTGCACCAGCAGTAACTATAGTTTATTTTCTGGAGATCCGTAACACAGGGTTAACCTAGAACGAACTCGTCTCTCGCAAAGAAGCTGTTACTGACACTTGCTGTCTTATTCCTAAGGTATCGAGAGTAAGTCATCTTTTGTGGAGAGATTTTTTTTTTAATGGTTCTCTTAAATTCCGCTCCTAAGCGGAAAACTTGTAGGAACGGATCCTGCAATAGTCTTTTGGATCCCATTATTTTTGTCCATACAAAGACTACTACAGTTTCTGACAGGAACGGCAGATTGGATCCTTCAATAGACTTTTTGATATTATTTTATTGTCCATACAAAGACTACTACAGTTTCCGACAGGAACGGCAGATCGCATCCTTCAATAGTCTTCTGGATCCCATTATTTTTGTCCATACAAAGACTACTACAGTTTCTGACAGGAACGGCAGATCGCAGCCTTCAATAGTCCTCTGGATCCCATTATTGTTGTCCATACATAGACTACTACAGTTTCTGACAGGAACGGCAGATCGCATCCTTCAATAGTCTTCTGGATCCCATTATTTTTGTCCATACAAAGACTACTACAGTTTCTGACAGGAACGGCAGATCGCATCCTTCGATAGTCTTCTGGATCCCATTATTTTTGAATACAAAGACTACTACAGTTGCTGACAGAAACAGCAGATCGGATCCTTCAATAGTCTTTTTGGATATCATTATTTTTATCCATACAAAGACTACTACAGTTTCTGACAGGAACGGCAGATCGGCTTCTTCAATAGTCTTTTGCATCCCATTAAATCTGTCCATACAAAGACTACTACAGTTTCTGATCGCGGAGGTAAGGAGGTATCCGCTACGGTGCGTACATTATCAGTACTGAACAGACTTCTATATAATACCTCTCAGCCCATTAATAACGTCTCCTACAAATTAAACGCACCACATAATCTAATTAGGAGCTACAAACCCGAACCCTTCGCGACCTGAGCTAATCACAAAGTCTATCAGTGCTTTAATTACCCCTCTAATCGGATAAGCCAATTGATAAATGAAGCAGGCATTATGTATGTCAAGTGATAATTAACTGACATAGGTAATTAGTGTACGAGGTGTTGCGACATTTAGGCAACATGTCAACAACCTTGTTCTATTATGAAGATAGTTTGATGTTAGGCAGTTTTAATTTAATAATAGATAATGATCTAAACCACTTCACAATTAGAGTTGAAAATTGTGTGCACGATAATGATATTATTTCGACCGTCATTTGTTATCTTGCATGCAATTAGGGAATTTTGAATTTTATTTCTGTTTTATTTTAGTTTATTTTCTATTTATCAATGAAAACTGCACGAGCATATTGTTGTCCTGTCTGTTCAAAGAGAATAAAAGTCTTTGTGTCTGTTTGTGTTGTGTCTTCTGTCGAGTAGAACGCGAGGAGATTGCTATGGTTGGATATTTTCACTTATTTTTTATTGAAGGGGAAAATTGTTATGCCGAGAACGGAAACTTTGCTTGCATCACATAAAATATGATAGCCTAAAACTAAAGTCGTGTAAGTTCGATCAAACAATCAAGTGCAATGATATTAAGTGTAATTAAAATAATTGTAGCAAAAAGTTACCTTGTAGGTATGTTGAGAAAATAAGTTTAGTCGTGAACTCTCGAAGAAATATCATTGAGAAAGTTGTGATAATTACCTGAAACAAAATAAAACAATTATTAATTAGATGTGACACAATTTTAATTGTAACGATAATGACGATTAGGGCGCCAATAAGATGGCGACTATGATGCTATAATTGACGATTGTTTGTTGTGTATTAACTAATTATTTGACTTCGTCCCCGCGTGAGTGTCGGTTTTAGAGGATGCTGACGAAATCGCGGATTAATATTTTGAACGCTAGAGTATAACAATTAATAAACCATTTATTTTCAGGTTTCTATCTGTACCAAATTTTATCAAAATCACTTCAGTAGTTCACCCGTGAAAGCGTAACAAAGAAACTCACTCTTGCCTGTATCTAATCTAATACCTTTAAACAAGCAATTCTTAATATATATACTATATTATACATAACTATACTCCATTTATAATAGCATTAGAAAAAAGAGGCTCATAGAAGCAGGATTGCAAAACATTTTATTTCAAAGATAAGTTAAAACAATTTTACTTAAGCTTATTTTAAAATATTTTTGATAAATAGATCTAAGATAGTACTAAATATGGACGTATAATAATATAAACAGAATAAAAGTCTTTTAAAGCTTAGGTAACATTTTAAATTTAGTAGAATTACAGTGAAACGAATAACGTTGCGGATATTGTTCATCCATGCTTCTGTTAGGTTTTTAGCATTGAGACTGTAATTTTAAATTGGAATTAAGATACAACTAAATGAAAGCCACATATTATTAGAAGACAAATTATTAAAATGGTTACTAATACACGCGACAGCCACTGTAAAAATAGATTATAATAAATTCGGTGTCTATCGTAACTTTAACATGTTTATTGTACTTTTGTTACAAAGTGTGCATTAAAAAGAACCTTTTTTAACTTCTGTCTAATGCTATTGTAAATGGAGTATATAGCTGCTGCCCGCGACTTCGTTCCCGGTGAGAACCCATTAGACCTCCTTAATCCGACCCTGTTGCAAAATCCTTTCTTAGCGGACGTCTACTAACTATAAACTACCTCCCTGTCAAATTTCATCTTAATATGTCAAGCGGTTTTCGATATTTCGTGATGAGTGAGTGAGTGACGTTTCGCTTTTATATATTGAGATAGATATATAATCTGAGTCTCGGAAACAGCTCCAACGATTTTCATAGCTAGGTTTCATTTTTAAAAAACACGAAAAAAAAAACCAGCAAAGCTCGGTCGCCCAGATATTAATATTGATGAGGATTACATATTTACATCTTTTAGTTTGTATGAAATTGCATATTGCAAAGTCAACAATTGTTACCTATCTGCCTATTTGGTGCCTTACACCCAATATGCAGATAGGTAGGTAACAATTGTTGACTAGCGGAAACACTCAGTGATGTAGCATCTTATGCTGGCACTTCACTTGGCGTTATGTGTGCAAATATTCACCTTAATTGGGTATAAACATATTTTGTATTATCCATATAAGGCGAACATTTGCACAAAAACGCCAAGTGAAGTGCCAGCAAAT
This sequence comes from Charanyca ferruginea, assembly GCA_947361185.1. Classification (NCBI taxonomy): domain Eukaryota; kingdom Metazoa; phylum Arthropoda; class Insecta; order Lepidoptera; family Noctuidae; genus Charanyca; species Charanyca ferruginea. The sequence continues at coordinate 24,412,478 of OX376064.1, read as the reverse complement.
ACGTACATCTACATTGTTGGCAATTAATAAATCCGAATCTGAAGGGTTCACCTAACATAAAAAAAAATTAAAAACGTGTTGGCGCAACAGGCGAAATAAAATTTGTATTCAATCTCATCGATCGGTGGTCCGATAAATAATCTGTTAGGAAAATACCGAATGGGCGTTGAACTAGTGATGCGATAAATCGATTGTGTGTCGCGACGTGTCGCGCATCTGTAATCGATATAATCGCCGGATCGAATCATTGGGGGCTACGTCATCGCGATGTTTCCAATGAACCGAATATTTACTAAGTATTTCAAATGAATGTTTAATAAATAGAATATTATTGAAATAGTTTTGCATATTTCTTGTTTGTTTTTTTTTTATTTGCACTGGCTAATCTCCAGAGCTACTGATCCTGATTCTGAAAATACTTTCGATAATAGAAAACTAGATTACCCCTGAGTGCTAAAGACAAAATAATTAGCCATTTGTAATAAAATTGACTCTGACGAAGTCTAGGTTATTCTCATATTTCCGATAAAGTTATTTCTAAATCTAAGTTTGAATTCTAATACAAACACAAACATTGGCGTTATTTCTTCGAAAAAAGAAAGAAAGACGTTCCTATTCTCAAGATATTTGAAAAATTCCTGATCGATTCGACTGATACGCAGAAAGCGATTCAGCAATCGCTTGAAAAATGTGATCACACGTTTAACCGTGATCACATAGCAATGTTAATGAGTCGCATTATCTCCTCACAAAGAAACGGAACAATAACGAGTACAAGAAAACAAGGTACTTACTCATTTAATTGTCATTATTCCTGAAGATACAAAACATATTAATAATCAAGTATCGTGGCAAATAGCTCAATAGGAATTGTTGAGTTTATACAATTGGCGTGACGGGTTGACCCGCCGGCCAATCACAGCTAATAAACATAAATGAAGTACTGATCAAACAGATGGACAAACTGACTAGTTCTCTTAACATATGTAACAACGGAATAAATAGGCCAATCGTTCGTCGACCTAATTGGTCTACAAAACGTGTCTAGCTAGTTTGACAACGTTTTTTAAGAATGATCTACAACTAACTAAATTGAATTAAATATGGTATGTCATAAAAATTAATTAATCAATAGGAAGTCGTATAGTTTTATTTGAGTTCTCGGTATAATTATCTATCTATTGATTTAATTATTTATGAGTGTCGTTTATTTAAGCATGATCATCTCTGTCCTTGAGTTCTCAGCTACAATAGACTATAATAATAATACTAATCATTCATCATCGTCAACAAAGGGCTCTGTAGTGTAGTTTCGCAATAAGACAAATCGATTGACACGGGAGGAGGCAAGTGGGCCGAATCGATTCTGATTCGTTTCAGTTTCGGCCAGCGTTGCACAACTATTAAGGTTAATACCGTTCAAGGACTCCATACGGCATATTGAACCGATTCGATTCTATATTGTCATGGTATTCGATTAATAACAAACGATTTAATAGCGTTCATTGTGCACTGTCAACTCGCTACTCTAAGTTCACGGTTGCATTGAATCGAGTGCTCGATACGGACGATTTCATAACGATATTAATGCGAGTGAATTGGATCGTGTGTTGGAATATTCATCACGATTGTTGACAGGCGTTGCGTTAGAATGGAGTGCGAATGATTGATTGGACACGCAGTGGAAGACAGACAGTGTATTACGTCGCGATTTTATTAAAAAAATCACGTCAATAGAACTACATAATTATTCAAAGAATTTGCAAGGTCAGTTGGACATACATCAGACATCAATCAAAGCATTACAACAAAGAAAAACAGACATGCACTTTCTTTTTATTAACACGGCATCGTCGCAAAAGGATTTCTACATGCATGAAAAAAAAAACAGCAAATCTACTCTTCATTTTGCTCTAAAACCGCTCATCATTATGCAGCCTCATGAATAAGACAAGACACGAAACAGCCTTTTATGCGTGAATCGATTCAAGTTTAATTCATCGGGAGGCGTTGTCGTTGATCTTTTCCCATCACTCAAACAATCAAGAATTCAGAAATCGATTATAATAACATCGATGTTAAGGACGCTACTGAAAAGCATCGACACTAATAACTGGATCGGTGTCCCTTCTTATCGATACTATTTATCGCGAAGTGAAACCGCAATATTTCGTCACATTAAGAGGTTTGTATCGAATTAATTGGGACATAGACTTTAATTATAGACTTCCAAGATATGATATTGCATCTTAATTGTATGGTAGTGGTCTTGAGTATTTCAATTAGGTTGTATTGACGTGAAATTAGTGTTGACCTTGAAGCTTTCATCGGTTAGTTACCTATTATATTTTAATTGCACAATGAGTTGAGTGCACAAGTCGTGCGCAGGAGTCGATAGGTGTTCGTGACCGCCGCGTCACATGTCGACGTGAACTCCTCGCCCTTGTAGGCAGCTAACTAATACTATTCAACGACGCAATATCAAGGGCCCATTTTATTTTGTTAGTGATCACTGCTGAAGTTTTAATTACTTTGGAATCGTGTCAATGTTACGTATATTATGTGACATTTAAGCAGTCGATAAAATTCCTAACAAATAATATGTTATTAAGATGGAAGGCTTGTTTTGGTTAATGATTCATCTTACATGGTTAGAATTATCGTGCCTTACCCATTTGTTGCACGAAAACTAAGCAACACAAATACGAATGCTTTAGCTTTAGTCACGTTCAAACCGCAGTCAATCGAAGTTATTAAGCAATTTGTAGAGCTTTAACAGCGTTTGAGTGCAATAACAAGCATACCATTTGTCTCAACAAAGTTGACTTATGGAGTCAAAATGGTTCCAAGAAATAGCGCGCTAGATAAATAAATCACACAACGTTTCCTTTATTCTCATCCAACGCGGAAACCAACAAACAGATGCATAAAACATTCAAGATTGAATTGTTAATTGTTAAAACATATGTAAGGAGCAAATGCACCGCGGCGTCGCGACGCCTGCGCCATCACTCAAAGAATTAGGTCGTTGGAGTGCGCCGGCGCCGCGTACTTCGTGCGTGCACTGTTTACCTAAGCCGAGATATATGCTCACGTTCCTTGCCTGCTCCTGAACGGTTGAAAGCATGACTAATTAATTGACGAGCATTGAGTAGGCGGACTCACACACACAACGAGCGCGATGAGGTGTTTTAATTGTATACGAAATAGAAAGTGATGTGGAAAGTGCTGCCAAATAATTTAACCATTGTCGACTGTCTCACATTCACGCAGTTAGGACTGAAACTGATACTTAAACGAAAATAAAAGGATTAAACGCGGATATGAAATGTCACACGCTTCAGAAGGACAAAGGTATACGTAATGGAATCGAAACAAAAGAGTGTTGCAAAACTCCTTAAAGGGCCATTTAGCAAAACAGATGACAAAGATAACACTTTAAATGTACACAAAGTCACAAACAGGTAGAAGAGGCAGCGTCTACTTCCGCAATTATGCGTCGCCGCCGGAGGGTTACATCTGTTCTTACTAAAAGGTTAACGAGAGACATTAAGCACATTTTTGTCTGCACAAACGGCAAAAAGGTTGATGGGAAGCGAGCGGGGAAATTGAACATCTCACTGCCATAAGACATCACTGTCACTGACATGGGATTTACGTAACACTGAGATTGTTTTAGAGGTGATTATGGCAGTGAAGGTTAGGTACTATGTAGTGTGATTTCTCTACGAGATGCTTTTGAGTTCTCCATGAATGGGCTTAGAGAAATGACACGTCTAAAATTTGATCAACATGGTGTTAAGGGGCTATTAACGACTTTTACAGATTTTAAACTGACAATCACGTCAAAATGTGTAGCGTAAATGATTTGAAAAAAATATATGTTAAACTAGAACATTCTCTTAATCATGTGAATATTTTTGATTATATTCATATTAAAAAGTTTAAATTAACTCGTGAAGTTGTGTCTGACGCGGACAAAACATTGACGATCACACAAAATCTACCAGGTATAATTAAACGAAACTTACACTATCTTACAGACAATTTTATTATCTATCTTTTAATATACGTCTTCTTTTTAAAGTTAAAGAATACTATCTTTTATTTAGTTTTTTTGACTAAACTTGTGAGAGTTTTGGACGCAGCGCATATGATTCTCTGGTCGCTTAGGGTCGCCGGTGTATATCGTCGCCTTAATCGAACTTATTAACGGCACATCAGTCACATAAACCCTCCCAACACTCTCGCATTAAGCCCCAACTCGCAAATCTAATTGAAAACCAGACTTCACGTATCGTCTAAAACAGGGTCGCTGTTGAACTTAGCGTGCGTGTGGAGCGTGTGTTCCATGCTTTATAGAGCGATATGTAAGAGGAGATCAAGTTTACCGTAAGGCCCGATTACGTCGGTTATAAATCGAATCCGGACCGGACAGGCGACACGTTGCGAATTAACGGTAACGCGCCGAATTCGGTCGCGTGCGATCTGTTGATTGGTGACTGAAGTTCAGCTTTGATAAACGCGATCCGGCTGCTCGTAAATATCGGATAAACTGAATGATTTTAATTAAACTTCGTAACAAGCTCAAATAAGGTCACGTGTCCGAGGACGTCGTTATTTATCCGCAGTGTAAAAGATCCAACTAAAGGAAACCGAATTAACAACTTGTAACAGTTCCACAAATGTAGCTTATCAAGTTTTGCGGTCTGTGTGAAATGTCTAGCAATTTAAAATAAAAATTAAGGTAGAAACAGTTATGTCAATTAGCATGCGGTGTAACGGTGAAACACATCACGAATCTGTCACGAGAATTACGAGGGAACAACAATATGTCAACTTTATTAAAGCTGCGGGGTCGTGCTACAGTTACAGCGGCACTATAATAAAGCTACTACATGCTACGTTTGAACGAAAATAAAGCAAGCCTTCAACTTACTAGAAGCCTTCTATTTATAAGAAACTAGCTTTTGCCCGCGACTTCGCGTAAGCAGACGAAGTCACGGATTAAAAGTAGCATATTATTATATCCTTTCTTGGGGTTCAAGTTCACACCGTCCCAAATGTCATCAAAATGGGTTCAGTGTTTTAGGTGTGTAAGCGTAACAAACCGACAGAGTTACTATTGTATTTACTTATACGATGAAGCAAAGATGAATGCAAAAACTTTAGAGTATTGCTATTATTGTCAGTGAGATACACATAGAATACAATAAGGGTCAAGAAGCGAAAAAAAAAGTTGGTGAAACACTGGTGGAGGAATTGGTACTGCAATTGGCAAGATATCTCGTATCGTAAGAAGATTTCGATTGATAGAGACCGATATTGCCTAATTTTATCGGAAAAGAAATCTGTACACGATAACCAACAAGAAATTAACAACTATCTTATAGCTTTAGCTTCGCTTTCTTCCTGTGTGAGTATACTAATGCGACCACAAACTAACGGGCCACCATTACATTTTACATTTCATGAGCACAAACAGCCTCGTGGGAAACGTCAACTGAGCCACTGTGTGCCTCCACCGGCGTAGGAGTTGTGTTTACTTGTCTATGCCTTTTTTTACCTCCTTGTTAAACGGCCAGGAAACTTTAGTGGATGAGCAATATATTTGTTGACGACTGTTAAAATTATCATGAAACTGACTGTTCTGTATTCTATACCGTATCGGTAGGTACACAATAGGCGGAAAAATTACAATAATTTACAGAAATAGATAAACAATAGGTATTGGAAATTTTATATTATAAACCATTGTTAATAATTATTGTCATACCATATAATAACTGGAAGTTTTCCTAATTAAGTAGGTAAATCAAACACAGAGGTACAAAATTACATATTATAACGCGGACACGAATGTAGAAGTTCAATAAGTAGGAACCTTTTTGCTTTTTGGGACCGCGACACTATTTTCAAACCACTGCAACTCCTGAAAGCCAGGAGGAAAAATAAATAAATAAAAATACTTTATTTGATAACCATGTTGTATAATATATATGTGAGATTGAAGCCTCTGTTTAAGCAAAAGATTAGAAGACCCGCTCTTTCCTTAACTAGAAGTGTGTATTAAACTATACTAATACATAATAAAAAACAAGGTGATTTGAGTGAATGTGTGTGTGTGTGTGTGTGTGTGTTTGTGTAAGTGTTTTTGTGTGTATGTGTGTGCAGTATTAATGTTATCTGTTGCAGAAGTGATTCAGTCTCGCTGATCTCATCAACATCAACAGTGGCGATCACCAGAAGAGCGCCGAGACAATGAAGTTCGACGAGTCCCGCAGAAACATTACAACTGTCTTAGGGTGTTACTACAATCGATCGACGTTGATCGATTGGTGTGGTAGCGTTAATTGATCGACGGATATCGGTCGACTAACAAATCGATCGAATGCCGATCGACGTCGATCGATTAACCCCGGCTATATTCCATCAGTTTCTTTCGAAATGTATTCACAAGAGGACGCGTTGTTGTTGGCCAGTACGATGTTGCTCGTACTATTATTACGGAGACGCAAACGCGCGCGGGGCGCGGGCATCAGGTGATAATGGGGAGCGGACGGCGCGCGGCACGGCTAATCAAGCAGCTCGATCGACGTCGACTAATCCATTCTACCATCGATCGATGCCGTCGATCGACGATCGATCGATTGGTCTGGTAGAAATTATCGATCGACGTCGACTAATCCATTCTACCATCGATCGATGCCGTCAATCGACGATCGATGCCGTCGATCGACGATCGATCGATTGGTCTGGTAGAAATTATCGATCGACGTCGACTAATCCATTCTACCATCGATCGATGCCGTCGATCGACGATCGATCTATTGGTCTGGTAACGCCCTTAGATCCCGCAACGAAATTAATCAGAAAAGAACAGCGGAGGAGTAAGGGAAAAAATACATATTTTCCATTTCCCTCCACATCAACCGTAGCTAAAAACGGAATAGAGTTCAACCATAAACAAATGTGTTTTTTATTCTGTGTACATTTCCATGGAGCACGTCACTCTTCATTCTCACCAAAGCAATAACAGTTTCCAATAACGATACATTTCCGCAACACGTTGCGGTTTTAGAGATACTTTTATAACAGTATTTATATTTAATTGTTCACTGACATTACACGTGAGGAACCGTTTAATTGCTGTGACAGTGAATAGCAATTAAGGCATTAAGATATTGGAACCGCAACTAATAGCTTTATTCTTTATGTCACTGATGAGAAACGGTACAGTAGCAGTGTTTTTACTACATACCTATATTGAGGTATTTACTGTATATTTTTATGATCTTCTGACAATTCCTACCAGCAGTTACACATGCTACAAATCTATACTCTACTGCTATAAAGCTGAAGAACTTGTTTGTATGTTTGTTTGAATGTGCCGATCTCCGGAATCACTGGCCCGATTTAGAACATTGTGTTGTAATAAATAAAACAAATATTACAATTATTACAAAATAATTAAACTGCAACCCACGACTTCGTTTGCATGAATGTTGGTTATCGGGGATGTAGATGAAGTCACGGATTAAAAAGTAGTCTATAGATATCCTTTTTTGAGGTTCAGTCTTAATCTGTATCAAATTTCATCAAAATCGGTTTAGTAATTTAGCCGCAAAAGCGTCACAAACAAATCAACTCGCAACCATATTATTAGTAAAGTTACATAATATGAAAAACATAAAATAAAACCCATCCTCCTTATGATAAGTAAGTGCTCATAAAAATATTTATCAAAAAATACTTACATAGTATGATGGAGTTTAAATGGTATTTTAATATGTTATTTATCTTGTAATGGCCACCGCACAAGAGGACAGTCACAGACACCCGAAGATCGTTTTACGACGTAATTTATTTAAGTGATAGTAAAGATTTAATCAATATTCATTTATATCATAAAACCACAGGAAACATTACGAAAATATGACGCGATTCGAATTTCGTGGTCACTGACGATTATTATGATGCTACGAGAACATCATCGATAGGTATAATAAATTGTATAAAACTGTGTATTGTTAGACAATTTATTGCTAACTAGCGCCTAGAACTCTCTTTGAAATAGGGATAGAGTTTTATAACTTTGAAAGGATTTTCCAAAACGGTTCAAAAGTGTACGTATGTAAATGGTGTAGATGTCGTAGTGTTTTTTTCTAAAAAAAAAATTGTATTTTAATTATGCCGAATTAAGCTATCTTCATACGAATATTCATCAAAATCGGTTCAGTCGTTTCGTAATAACGTAACAGACAGACATACAGAGTTACTTTCGCATTTATATTAGTACTAGCTTCTGCCCGCGATTTCGTCTGCGTAAACTTTAGAATTAAGCTAAAGTCCTAAGTTATCACAAGGGGGCACAAAAACCGTATTAATCAAAATTATCATATTATTATTCTCATTTATTTATTTTATTTACATATTTCATTATATTTTTAAATAGGTATTAGTAAAAAAATAAATAAAAACAGTTAAAAATATAAAAAATAGTAGCCCACCGGTATCGGGAACAGGGTCCAAGCTACCGGTGGTCAGGGCTCCTGAGAGAGGAATCTCCTGACTATACGCGCCGTGTCCAGGAGTACCGCTTTCTGTATCAAGCCCTTGATCCAGCTGCCCAACGAGAGCCTCCTTAGGTGTTGGTCGAGGCTCTTGGAAATGATTCCATTGGCTGTAACGACAATTATTATTATTTTATTTCCAAAACACTTTGTTCACATTTACAATCGTTTTTGCCATACACGCAAACCTCTCAGGGCTTATAGCTGTGTGCTGTCAAGTCGGTCTTATTTACTTAATTTTACACACTGCTTTTTTGCTAATAAAAGCAACGTTATTCCTGACTGTTTAAGGCTCTATAGGCTAAAAATCAGGCAGATGAAGTCGCGGGAAATAGCTAGCGTGTAACAAAGTAAAAAAAAAATGAATATTTTGCATGAAAAATTATCTTATCTTCAAACACTTACCTATTCTAGTGCTCACTAAATCAAATACAAACATCAAAATCTAACGGTCTGCAACTCTATTTCAGTTTGAACTTTGAACTCTGGATTGGCCCTTAATTGCCAGACATAAGTTCCACATTTCGGGGTAGACAAAAGTATTAGCCACGTTTCATTTCACATGAAAGAATCCGTACAAATTGTACAGGATTAAAACTACTTAACATTTCCGTCAGCTTGATTGCAGAGCGCACCTTTTGAAACCTCATCCATAATTTCCGATTATAAAGCAATGACAGAAAGAATGTTAATAGCAACCTGTCACACAACCAAAGAGTCAGCTGCCCTCTGTGCAGGGACATCAATCTCATGCAAATTACTGGAACCACTCATCCATCCAACATTCGCTTTTGGCTAGTGTATTGGCTGCGTTATTAATAATCAATTTGTGGTACGAATTTTCATACAATCATACCATTTTTATGAACAACGGAATTTTGCCTCTTTTATCCTTCCGTAATGGACCGCGCGATTAATTTTTACACACGAATAATTTCACAGCGATAAAAATACCACATTGTTAATATTTTAAAACATGCACTTCAACGTTTTAACTTTAACATCACTTCAATGTATAATTATTAGAAAGTGAATGCATTGTTTAATAAAAACAGACCTGGCGCAGGTTTCGATTATTTTAACTACAATCAACCAAACACATTTATAAATTGTTTCTTATTATAATTAAACAACAATTAAAGACCAACGAGACAAGTTGTTAAGTGATAAAATAAACTTCGAAGCGTCCCATTAATTAAAACTTAATTAAACAAGGTGAACCATAATAAGAACAATATATCCTGTTTGTCGGTTTTGCGGTGTAGACGTGACCCAACACCTCGAAATAAATTTATCCTGTTACAGTCACCACTGCAGTTGAAGCTAGTCAAAAGAAAATACAAAAGAGCCGCCATATTGAACACATCAACTAACGATGGGAACCCGACACCGAGACACGGCCGTAACGAGACACGCTCATTTCTTTAACAATGCAGAACCAAAATAGGAAAAGCACGCTCGTCAAGCAATCCGCACCTGCCGATGACCTCCAGTCTAACGGGCATCCCTCCGGACGACCAGCCACACGGAAGCTATCAGACGTGTGAAACACTGTACTGGTAGTTCGCAGCCCAGGGATCTACAACGACTGGCGAATTTATCCAGCACTTTGAATAAAGGTCGCGAGGTCGAGAGCACCACAACGGCTAGTTTGCAGCGTCAAAAGACTTAGGTTAAGTGTGTCGAATAACTGTACAAATAAACATTGGCAGGTATCGTCAAATTAAAGTTACACGTGAGTCATGATTCAGCGATCTCATCGATAACCTTGCGTCGTCATCTGAGAGTTACATTAAACGAGCACTAGGTATGTAGCTAGTTCAACCGTTTACTGATCCTGATATCTTTGGGTACAGTCTAGAGTAGCAACTCCACCTGCTTAGACTTACTCATTAGGTTTGAAACATACCGTTTTATACGTATAATGAGTTGAAGTTTTCCCACGGTGAATACCCACAAACGACTAAATAACTGTCTATGTTCCGCAACACGTAAAGTATCTTAGCATTGTTTCGTATTACAATATGGAAACTTTCATCCAAAATATTTACCAACGTGATTCAATCATCGTGTTAATTAAGATGTCGTTGTAATATTTCGACAACATTCGACTTCGGAAAATGAAAGTGGCATTTATAAACACTATGGAAAAATTGGAATGGATATTCCTCATTTTGATGAGCCACGGACATAACCTAATCAATCAGTCATCTAATGGTGACTGCTACAAAAAACAGCTAAACCACTTTAGTGAACATAAATAAATCTACATCAGATGGGCGTCCCAAAATTCGCCTCCGTAAAGGAGCTGTCAGAGTCAGGACCATAAGTCCAGTTGCTGCCCAACCTCCTGCCACTTACAATTTCAAACTAACATACCAACGAGATCGCAAAACAGATCGACAGACGACACAAAAGAGCAAAGAAACAAAACAATTCCGCAACGCAGCAGGATCAATTAATATTGAAATAGGCAGACACCCACCTGCTCTGCCATGGTAGAGATAAAACGCGGCCGCCAGACAATATTATGATAAATGGCACGTAGGATATAGACTCCATAATTTATGACTTATATGCAACGATAGAAACGCTTCCTAACACTTCACAGGGACTCCATTAAATTATCAATTAACCTCTTAACATGGTGTTTTCTATTACAATTATTAATGAGCTTTCGTAATGACGCGAAGTTAAATTGAACGTTTTTGAGATTGGCGTAGAATGCAAAGAAAATCTGTGATTAAATCAAAATGCATGCGGAAATGAATCTGGAATGCTAAAGATTTTATTCTAAGTGTTTCTGATGAAGTAACTATGCAGTAAGTGTATCTGCTGTATCTAATTTGTTTCAACATTGTATCTAGTAATAAATTTCCCACCACCCGTGATGAAAGGAACGTTGATTTATTGAAATGTTGTCGGTGCAGGATCTTTGAGAGCGTGTTAAACTGTCGGTTTACGTTAAGCCTCCCCGGTTGAGCTGCCGTTAGCAGGACTAGCTTCAATATGAAATCATACTGTGTAACATTGACAACAACAAAAAACTTAAAATCTTCCACAGTGACCTCTGACAAAAGGCCGTGAAAAACCACAATCAAGAAAGAAACAAATGGAATGCCAGAATGGTGTCCAAAAGGGATATGGCGTCGAGCAATGACAGCCGCGGCCGACGCAGTCAGACATAATCCGTATTATTGGACAAAATCTTATCAACCTGACGTATTCAACAAAGAACCAGGCGGAAGAAGAAAAATAATATTAAAATAAACATTCTGTAAATGGCAAAAAACGATTTAGCCGAGTACGTACGGTCCAGCCAGCAGAAACAAAATAGCACTATTGAGATAAAATTAAGTCACAAAGAAGCTTGGCCGGAGGTCACACTTGTCGCCCCATTAATTTCGTGTTAAACGGCTATAACTTTGCCGTTTTACGAGTCGAATATCTACTGAAATTAATTAACAATACGAGCTTCCGTAGTTGATGCTGTGCGAGTTATCGAAATGTTTATTTAAATCGTCAGAGGTTACATTTAATTTTAAGATGAACAATGATTATTGGTTTGGTTAACACGATTTCACGCATTCGACCATATTATATTTTATGCCTTATTTGGCACAGAAGATGAAATAATTTTATGCGTTTACAGAAATGATTGAGGAGTGTTTGTTGAAGTTATAACCTGATCAACGAATTTTATTTTCAAAATAAAGACAGTTGAAGTTTTATTACATCACGTCTTTAGATTCGGTTTGATGACTCAGATGGAAGATTACTGTTGCGAAAAGGTTTTGCATTCCAACTTGTTTTTAAATCGCTTTCAACGGTCATATCAATAATTTTATAGCGGAAACGACCAGTTACACAAGCAGTGTATTGAATATTAGGTTTAATAGGAAAGGAAATAACAGTTAAATTAGTTTGGGTCCCACGGCGCAACCTTCCGGGTGGATTACTGAAATCCCTATTAGTTAACACTGACACTATCGAGCTGTAAAATCTCTAAGCAACGCGACGGTTTGATCAATATGCGGTAATATGAGCTGTCAACAGTACGAGGAAAACGTTCAAGTATGTGTTGACACAGGCGTTCATAATTAAATAGCATTAGATGAAACACGAGGCAATGCCTCGTAAGAGATATTGTACAAAGTTATTCGGTTGCAAGTTGCAACTACAAAATGTAAAAAGTTCGTTCAAAGGCAAATCTTTCGCATCAGTAGTCAGAACATCACTCTTACAGCTGCAATACCGAATGAATCACGAAATCTATTATATATGTCACAGTCAACCAGTCAAAACTACTTTTGAACGGTTCAAATTTATCCTTAATACTTAGGAACCCATTAGGTTGGTAGGTTTTTTTGACACCCTTTTAAAACTTTGGTTTTGTAGTGATTCTTATACCTAAGGCGTTCCGTACTTTTGGTTATGTAACGTAAACGCGTTTTATCTTAATAAGGGTTTTGGCTGAAACCAGTCAAAAGTAGTTTTGACTGGTTAAGAGATTTGACTGTAACATCTACTGTATTCATACTATCTAAAACAAAAGTATTATAAGATAATTAAGGTTTTCTATTTATATCACTACAGATCGGATACTGGCCAAGTTTCCTAAAAATAACAAATTTCAATATCCATACCTCTAGTACAAAACCTTGCCGGCGCCTCTCGCGTCTATTTCTAAGTTAAATCTTATCATATCAGTAACCTTCACTACAGATAGGAATTTATTTACGCAAGATGGATGGCTGAGCATACCCGAGTTAACTAATCGTTCATTCTTATGTAATGAACCTCGTGACCGGGTCAACTCCTAGGCATCATAAATCTCGACCATGTAACAGAAACGACAGATCAGGCGTAGGAACAATGAATTTTTGCCGAACAACATATTGATCGATGAACACAAGCAGGATCTACTGCGAACACGATTAATGATTTGTCTACAAATTAAATTTGCGTCATCAACGGAAAATTTTGCGTATGCCATTGAAACCTTTGACAAAAAAAATCTTTGGTAACGTCGCCTCGTCTCCGACCCGAGCAAGTACCAATAATGTGACATGTTCGATGTCCTAATGTACTTTCTAAGATAACTTTGAAATAATAGGGTTTAAGCTTATCTCGGTCCAATCGATAAACCACAAACCGATACAACTGATACGGATTTATCAGTACTGCGTTGTTTTAATTTGACAAAACATGTCATCAGGACTTTTCCAGAAGTTTCAGAGTACTCGAATGAAATGATTCAACTGCGAAAAACAAATCGTACTTTGCATTAATAATTTCTCATCAAACACATTTGTCACGCATTGAGATAAAATTCATCTTACTAGATCTTACTACGCAGGAGGTCTTATTCATCAGAATATATTTGGAAGGCGAAAAAACGTTCCTGTAAATACCAGTACCTAGCTAATTCTACCACCCACGTGGCGAACCAATTGGTTCTCACCAAAACGTAGTAAAGGCACACATGTGCCTAAAGTCTGAACAATACGGAAGTTTGTATTGCTGAAGTAGTTTGGGTAGCAAACAGACATTTAAATGAACGAGTCATATCACCGAGCTGTTTTTTTCATCTGGTCATAAGAAACTCGTAAACCTGGCCGCTTAAAACTGTAAAAAATAAACAACTTCTTGGTAAAAATCTGTAATTTTGTTGTCCTTAATTTCCCATGAGCTGACAAAGTTGAACGTTGTTCCGAATTTGAACTTTTACTTTTTATTCGTAAGCGCAAAATGTGCAATGTTTATGCAAAGAGTATCATGTTTTTTTTTTCTAAGATACATATGGATTACTGATTGGCGATGATATAGAGAGGATGGCGCTGGCTTACAAAAAGATACACATGTAGAATTATGCAAATCCCTTGCAAATCTTTCCTTGTAACGAATATGGTAGCCATGTCGATTTCGTATAAGGAGCTTACAACAAACATTGGTTATGTTACGTACAGGGATTATTTATTCATGGTCAAGTTTATGATCAATAGATTGCACTGTCATTGCATTATCCTTCAGTATAGAAGAATGTGTGTATAGAAATAAACTTCGATTTGTTTCATGGCTGTTTAGAAAACCAGTCCCGAATCTTGCCTAGCAGCTTCAGCTCCATACATATTTAGATCATTACATTGTATATTATCATATGAAATAGTTTCTCTTGTTCTAAATTAAATAAAGTGAGTATATCTGGTCCAAGAATGGAACAAACTGAATCATATCACCATTTCTATGCAGAGCAGTCTAGTGACACGGCGCGGCATAGAATGCCTCTGCGATCGAAGTTGGCGACGTTCCCAAACACCTAATAAGATTCAGCTTATAAATCAACCAGTAATTTAATACTCTACTGTGTTGTTATAACTTCCTTTTTTCTTTAATGTGTTTTGAAAACTTTGACCTTACTTTTCCTTTTTGTTGTCAGATGAATATTCATGGTATTCTTTTTTATTTAAATTATAAATAATCATTTGCTACCATTTACAGGTTGTCATAATATTAATGTCATGTTAATTGTCTGTTATTTTCTTATAAAGATATTTTCCTGATTAACGATATATTTGAAATACTGAACGATTTAGCACGTGCATATTCCGGAAAGGTCGTGGACGCCACGTCTCTATAATTTATTGACTTCTTTGTGCGTGGGCGCAGCCCACTTGTCATTAATTTAAATAACGACAGACGATCGTTCTGTAACTAATTCATTTTCGCATACCTTATCTACACTTAATTAATATGGCAGTGAACCATTTCGTCTTTATTGACATGTAGCAAAAAAATCAATTCGGAGTTAGTACTAACAAAGCATTGTATAATAAAATTAATTTAGAGCATGAGTCAACTAATTCGTAAGTAAAGAATTTGTCAAAATTATCTCCTACCAAAAACTCAACCAACAACGAATGCAACTTTATTGGAGTCATAGACACAGGGCAAAACCAAACCGTACCTAAAATAATCAATAAATTAAGTCAGTAAACAAAAAGTAAATAAAATGAATACATTTAACTGAAGCTACAACCTTTACCTCGACCAACAAGCGAGGCGCGGGAAAACAAGCAATTGAAACATTCTTCATTAATGTTTTTCTTACCACTGAGAGAACAAAATAAAACTATCCAGGTAAAACTCAGGACATCAAAGCACCGAGAGGCCATAACATTAAATAACACGTTACACTAATAGGAGCAATTAGCAGGAATGTTTACACAAATTAATCACGATGCGAACATCACATCCATCCAGCCGAACGGATGAACACATGCAATTAATAACAGATAATGTTGTACATACACTATTTGTAATAAAACCAGCAATCTTAAAATCTTGGCTGTCGATGAGAAAAACCTGCCTAATAATGAAAACAGGAACCAGAATACGTGTCATAAGCAGATGGGTTCTGGTAGCAAAGCAACATCACTGCGTCTGGAGCTATAGATATATGTATAATTATCTGCTAGCCATTTCATAAAAAGAAATCATATTAGAATAACGATCGCAGATAAAATATTTAGTTAGAATTTTTACAACTACCAAAAGAGCTGAATTACGAATACTTATAAAATATATCTACAAGTTACGAGCTCAAGGAACCTCTAAATCTTGAGTCTCCAATAAGCTTACGTTACACACGAGAAGGAAGAGATGTTTTATCGTGCGAAGCTGGACAAAATGCCGCTTACCAATTATGGGAAACCCAGCACCGGCGTGAAATATGGCCGCGGTGCCGGCGCAGATACCGGTAAGATTTGCCCTAGGAATAACATACTACGCGGTGTCGAATTTCATGATTTACATCCTTCAATACCTACATAAGAAATATCTGATACAGACATAAAACAAAACGTCTACAATAAAGATTAACAATAGAGATATGTTTGTAGAGAACCGGTACGGATCCCGGATACAATACAACACTAAACTAAGGGTGTCAAGTACAGGAACGCAATAAAAACTCGTACAGATAAAAGCTTGAAAGAGCGTACGACTGACTTTAAACAAAGCGGCGCAATAGGCCGGGAAATTGTAAGGATGAAGTCGAAAGATAAAAGTAATGATCGCCACACCAGCCGACCTTGAGACGAGAAAACACTTAAACAAAGAGCGATCACAGACAACTATTGTCTACTGTGCGAGTGCATGTGACAAGCCGCGACCATTGCCGCACCGGCCATGATGTGCGAACGCATTCCTGATTCGATACACAGAACGCTGCGCCAGCGACGACGACGGTGCAAGTGTACAAACAAATGAATATTTACACGAGCGCTTGCACGGATAACGAACACATTTTGAAAGTACTGTCGAAGCAAATAAAAAAAAACTACCACAATAAACACAGAACCAATTAGCAACAGAAAAATGAGCAAAGAGAGAAATCGGTGCCATTATCGGCAGTTCGCGGATACGTACAAAAAATCAGTGGCTGCTACAGTTTACGGTAGCAATAAACGTTCCGTGCGCTGTTGTCAAGTTCTGTCTTCAGTTTATTTTCGTGTAATGGCCGTGACCTCTACACCGGGAGATATCAGCGAGTGACCAGCCACTCTCGCCCCTCTATCGCTTTCTTCTGACCCGCTTTTCATAAACAATACTTCGACAACGGCGCACCGTTCGCTCGGACGCGAGAAAGTAGCCGATAACGTACAAGAGGCGATGCCTGTATCAAATTAACCAATAGCGGTAACATGGGTCTGCTGAACAACACTGCCAATGCATGTTGCAATGAAAATCCGAATACCCAATTGGTCACAGAAAAGCATCTATTCGATTGCGAGTGCAGTTTAATTTGCCGTGTGAACTATTACGAATATTACGATCAACTATTTCTCTGACGTGATATAATAAGATTTCTAAGACAAATTGGCACTCTTTTAAAAACATCTACAAAAGTACAAAGTCGTGTTTTGATGCGACACCCTGCTACCCTAATTGAGACAGATTATTATCTGCTCAGAGGGACATGCGTACTGTCGTTACACTGGGGGAGAACATAGCAGATGTTGCCCTTATTGGATTAGAGGTGACGTTGATAGGTTCCAAACTTCCAAATCATAGTACGATTACCCTAAAATCCAAATCTGCAAAATATACTTATAGGTTGTCTAGACGGAAACTTTAACTTTACATACGCCTTGTTATTAAGTGGGTAACTAGCCAGCGTTTAATTAAATGAGGATGCAGAGTAAGAGATCTCGGCCACAAAACAATGAAGGTCATAAATCACAGTTTCCTCCGTATAACAGTTGCATCCTACGGCAGAAGCTTCGCGGCGGCAATCCGGCGCACTATCTAAATTGATGGTTTCCGGCGCACATTAGAGCAGAGTCTATCGCGCAGCTGTCTGCGTACGTACGCGACACACTTCATTTGCCGCTGCGCGTGCGCACCGTAGAAAGTGACGCTTTGTCATCGTCCACATCCACACTCGCCCAAAATCGAACAAACTGACGATAGAAAGAGACAAGCAAATGCAAACCAATGCAAAGTAAAACGAGAGGGTATTTCATTGTGAGAGAACATCGAAGTTGCACATTTGGCGTGTTGGCATCCGCGCGTTTCACGGGTTGTTTGATCTCGTACATCGGTAAGATTCCGCGTCGACAGCATTATCCGGACGACATCTGAACACCTATATATCGCAGCTTTTGATGCTGGTTTCTCAAGCAATCGAAGCATCTCGTTGCAGTCATCATCTATGTTTACCATAATAATCAGTCACCGAACCGTGCGAGTACATAATTGAATGTAATTTCCGGTGATTTAATCATTACAATTCCATCAGCTGACACAGTTACAGATCAAATGAAATATATTAGCAATGGAAGTCAATCTGAGCTCAAATAGCTTTTTCGCTTCAAATACGATTGACAGTAATTATTTAAAGTGGGTTTTATTTCCAGCGGTGTATTTTTTGCCTGACCACAATTGATTTAATACTTATTCGACATCATTAAATTCTGTTATTACAACCGTCCATGTTGGTCCCACTCGTGGGTGTATATCAGAGTTTGAATTAATTTATTCATGTGGGCCGTTTGGTAGGAGAGACCAAAAACACACTGGATCGGGTTACGGTCGTTAATCAAAGCGGCTGACTAGGAAGAGGATAACTAGTAGTCTTTGGCGACAAAAAACTTGAGAGTTGAGTGACGACATGCAGCCGACGGCGGCGGCGGCCCTCACTCCTAATGGCCTTTTTAGACACGTTAACAACGTTCCCCGAAGCTGTTTTCAGTTCATCACTCCAAGAACATTGAACTCGATCCTATAGAAGAACATTTCTATAATTTCAATAAAATATCGGTTCGTTGGGTGACGTTCCGCCAGACGACCGAAACGTCTTAAATGCAAATACGAATTCTCGTTTTATTAGTCATCAGAAAAAGGTTAATTAAAACCGAATATTTTGTATCTCCCACAGGTTTGTAGCTCAGATGAGTCAGCTTAAGCGTTTGGAAGGATAATCGTTTAGATCAGTCATCGATTACGTCAGCGTTGTAGTAAATACGTAATATTTTTTGTACCGATACGTTGAGTAAACAAAGAAGATGGTCAGAGGATATCGACGTGACAAAAAAAGTGAAGCAACTTACTGTGTGGTAATATTAACTCACCTGAAACAAAATAAAGCAACATTAGATAAGTTCTACGAAGCGTAGGGCTAGCCAAGAACAATGGGCGTGGAGAAAGGCCAAAATAAAGGTCAGGGCTGCGGCGAGTGTCCCATTAAATATTCATGGGTGTATTCGCGTATTGTATGACAAAGAAAATATTTTTAATGCGCTTGGTGCAATAAGAGAGGACAATAACGCTTTACTGACTGAACTCGCATCACAAAATGGTACAAGGTGACATTGAGACAACGTGATTTGACCGGTGGACGGTGGCTCTCAGGCTTTGCGAAATTACATTTCCTTGTACTCTTTATATTCTTAGTACGTTCAATATTTGTAGGATCTTAAGGCGGCTTTGAGACGTGATTTAAGAAGACCACTTGATATGTTTGTTTGATATCCTTAATTGTTTGCGTTGTCATCGTAAGCTTCTTTTCTTGAGAGTCATACTAATAAATTAGCTTATAAATCAATATTATTTGAAGGAAAATGATTTTCTTGTAATTTTAAGATCAATCCTGGAAAACGATAGGTTGGTTTTTTTCTTTGTCACCCCTTAGCAACGTTTTATAGGTACGGCGCGCCTTCCTTCGAATTTTAAAATATCCCCTCGGTTATTTCCCCACTTGCACCACATGTATGTGCCGCGGGGCGGCGCACGAGCACGGTTTATGCTAATGCTCAGCTGCGCCGGCGCAGGCCCGAGCATGACCACCCCGCAAGCATTTGCAACCAATATCTACGTTCCTAGGTAGCTAACAAAGTTACAAAAGATGTTAATATTTTATAAAATACTAGCTTTTGCCTGCGATTTTACCAGCGTATTTTTTTTTTTGATGCCCAATATTTTTTTAAGATATCTATGGCCTACAAGACAGGGTTGCCAAGTTTTTTAAAAAGAAATACAGTTATCTGAATTCAGAGAGGGTAACTAGAGAGACCCAGCTGATAAGAAAAAGAATACATTTAAGTATATTAATTTCTAAAAAACTATAAAATTTTCTAAAATAATAGTATTTACCTCAAAACAACTTGTGACATTGATTGACATTATATTTTATTTATTTATGGAAATTCCTTAAAACTATCATTACAGGCCTTAACCTAAGGCGATAGTCAACTCACACAATTAAAAATTAAAATTAAAACAAACATTTTTGATGTGTATGATGATGGCTGCGTTCAGAAACGTCGAGTTAGGCTTGGGGATACCAATATATTAGCAGCAAACAGTAACATTTTTGAGTTATGACAATGCGTACGCACGACTGGTATTAGTTTAGTTAACATTGTGTAAAAAGAGTATTTTAGCTTACTCTATTAGTATTACAGATTATAAAGTACACCTACATGAAATAGAGTACAATACCCTATTTTAAAGTACGGTTGGCAAACCTACCTTTTTATTCTCGAAATATTTTTTGAAATCGGACAAGTAGTTTTAGAGAAAACTAAAAAAACAAACACAAACATACAAACATAACTTCTTTGTAATATTAGTGTAGTAGTAGGAAAGTACATCGATTATGCAAGCGTCTGATATCAACGTACACGAAGTAATATGCAAACCATGCTCTACCAGCAGCTTCAGCTGCGCCATGTTAGAATTAAATATTAAAATCTCATTCTCATTTCACTCGACCTAGGGTTGAAATTAAGGATCCTAGGGTGCCGTTCAGTTCCGGATCCGGCGGATCCAAGGTGGACATGTTTTTTTTTTATGTAAAATAATAACATAGGTACCTACATACTAAAATCCTTCATTCATAAACCAACTTAAAATTAATGAGTGACCTTTCAACACTACCTAATAATATAATTATTCAAATGTTATGAAATGAATGAATCACATAAACATTAGCACATTTAAACATATTAATCAATTCCACGTTAAATTTTATTTTAAAATTAACGTGGAATTGATTAATACAAAGTTGTTTATTCCAATAATAATTTTTAATTATAGATATATTACTAGCTGTGATATTTTATCGTGTGCGTTTAGTGCGATGTGTGCGGAGTCGGCGCGGCCGACGACGGCTCCAATTACCCGCCCCGCTGCGCACGCGCCGGCGACGACGCTGCCCTTGGACTAGCTGCTTACTTCACACACGATAGAACCAAAATAAATTATCTGCAGTCTAAGCTACGACTTCGGAATGGAATGCCGGCCCGATTTAAGGTAGAATAAGCATAATTTACTAAGTTCTGAACACAAGCTGCGGCCGCGGTTCTCGTCTATCCATCTACGCAAATAAGCGGAGTGCATCGCGTAATCCCGGCTGATTGTAACGTATGGGGGATAGATCAGCGCGGCCGACGGACAAATTCGCGCGCGGTCCTCAGTCTCGATTAGCATGACATTCCATTTCTTCACCGGATTGAGCCGTCAGAGGCTGCACGAGATTTACGGCGGCGATAGCGAGCGCCCTTCCGCCGTGCTGATAAATAGCCTCTCTAATTATATTTACGCAGCGCCGGTCGACGCGCTATAAATCCTCACCGTGGTATGTTGGAATAACACCGCCGTTTACAGCCAATACGAGCCGTACTCGTAGGATCAATCACCGCTGACGCGAGTATTAGCCCAAAATGAGTGAACTAGCGATAAAATGTAATACATTCCAACATTACAGTCAGCGTCACTTACAGAAGTTTAGTTCACGGCGCGCTCCACAAATCATGACGTATAAATAGAACGCATTCTTGGGCAGGATGCACGTGAACGTGACGCCAGATACCGTAGGTCCCGACTGGCTGGAAATACTCCGGAAGTGTACAATTAAAGACAAGCGAGATGCGTATGACGGACGAGTCACTGAACTCGGCCCAAGGTTATGGAAGGGAGTGTAAACAGTCTCAACGGCGAACCGCATCCATCAAGCGTGCAAACAGAGTAACCGAGACACGTCAATATTAGTCCCAGACCTCTGCACAGATATGTACCAGCTTATTGCATTTGCAACCGAAGATAACAACGATAAGGGTACTCGTATTTACAAGCAATGTGAAGTGGATGACGCACGAGAAGTTATTGATTTTTGATTAAAGGTGTATTCGCGATTTGATATTGTATTAAACGAACCAATTAGGTTCAATGTAATTACACAGTGAAATGATTTAACAATAATATTAAACTGCCATATGTAAACGAAAGCAAAGCTTAATTTTTTTAATTAAAATTTTATCAATGTGGAAAGATATGTTCGAATTTATTGGCTTGGGAAAGTCCACATGTTACATCATAAAATCTCATAACTTGGTGATTCATGCTAACATTGCTGATTCAGACGAGGGGCAATCGAGCTCACTGGGCCATGTATCTAGTCTAACACTAACACATAACGCCCACACAAACTATAAACCGTCTTTGTTAGTTTTTTAGTTTCAATATCCAATAAACATCAATATATCTCCAAGAAATCAAGTCTGTTTACTACACAGGTCGAGAACATCGTAAAGTACATAGGAATATAAAAAAAGCAGCGGGTACTCCACGACATTCCACTATATCGTATTCTAAAATTAGCGAATGACATACGGCTGATAAAGTGATGCCATCTCGCTAGTGCATTCTCAAGATTGTTATTAGTAAAAATATTGTCAACGATAGACAGGACAGCGCCGTTCGCCGAGCCGATCATATCTGAGGAATAATCTAGGTATGCGATCCATCCAACTATTTCGAGAGCCGATCTGCTTGCCAGTTCTAACATAGACACAGAATAAGCGACCGTCGTGATGAAGCAATAAGACCGTGATAAATATTGCATCGAGTGCAGATCACGTAACTAAACGCGATATCAGCGTATCATAATCAGTCAACATTTAATTCATACAACTTGTCAACCGAGCAGTTTCTTAGTCGGTTTGTAATTAGGTATATCGAGATCTGAGTACTTATTACTGCCCATATCTAGACGCCGAAGGTCGGCCAGACTTTCGCTACGTATAGCGGCGCTGCGTGGCCACATTATGCCAAGTGGCCCAACCCGAGTGTCGGAAAATCTAGTCGCCTACACGAATGCGCGGCTAATACGCGATGCAGACACCGCGCGCTGCGGCGATGCATTACCATACAGACAATCTAAAAGTCAATACAGGAGCCGTGTTGACATTGGCCCACCGTTATTGTTGATTTTGTAATGATATCAAAAGCCCGCATTCCAGCGGGCGTGTTGCTGAATGAGAGGCTCGATTGTTCTCAAGCGACAGGCGATCGCCCACGTGCGCCGAGGTGTCGCACTGATTGCACAACCGTCGGTCGGCACACGCCCGCCTGCAATCCCGACGCAGGTGACCATTTGCCCGACGGCCTTGCGAGTTGCGAATGAAGGGCAAGACCGCCAACACAGAGCAACCGGGACGTCCACGGAGCGTGACAACTTCGAGCACTAACGAGGCACCACCGCCTCCCATCAACTTGTAGTTTTATAAAAAGAACCGGCGAGACTGGATACTTCGTACAGTCTTACCTACCTACACGCATGGTAGAGGTAGGTGCAGCGAATCGGCTCGCAGGTGAAGAAAAATAGTTGTTTGACCCAACGGTAGATAAGGTATGGTTTATGTGCGGCGGACGCGCTGGCCTCGCTCGCGTGCCGCTGCATACGGATCGGGTTTCGTTCCGCAAACTCGAGATAACTGCAGCACGCCACCGAGACTCACTGCATACTAGGAGCTCACTTTGAAACGTAGTTCTAGCCTTATTGTATCCTCTTTTAGCAACCGTCGTCTTATTTGAATAAGAAATGCGAGGTTACGCTTATAGTAAAATGAGTTTCCTGAGCGTTTTACGGGTTAGTCATGATGCCAGAGCTTTCCGAATGTGTAACGGGTCGCTACGGCTAAAAACAGCGTTCTAATAATCGACACTCGATCTAAAATAGCCGCGTGACAAACGAAACCGAAAGTGATGCGTGATGCAACGGACCCGAATTTAGCTGGTGCGGCCCAGGGCGGTGCATCGGCCGCGAGGGAACGCTGAGGCCGGCGCCGCGGGTGCCAAACGGCTGGCATTTCGCACTAATGACACGAATAAGATATTAGCACGGATAGCTCGCCAGTCGGCGCCGGCATCCAAGTCAGGTATTCGGGCCGCTTGTAGAATCAAAATTAACCCGCGACCGATAATCTATATCTATAGGGAAGCGATGCGTCAGCTCTAGCGATACCAAATGTCGGTATCGGGACTGGTTCCCTGCTGGCGGTGATCGTATGCGAGAGAACCGTTATCGCCGCCACATGAAAGTTATTCAATAATCCAACTGTATAATACGATTGCCTCGAAGGCGTCGTTGATATGCAAAGCATGTTGGGCATGATCGGCGGCGTGCATGTGCATACGTTTGTTCGGCGAGCCGTAAGGGCGCGTGTGGTGTGGGGGAGCTACGCAGCGGTGACACGGCGGCCGCGGGTCGGAGGTCCGGCCGCATTCCGCGCCGCATGAAAGTGAAACCGCTTCGGCGACCAACCGCTCAGCTGTAGAAAGTCCACGATTACATCTCGCCAGCGCCGGCGTCGCCGGACGAGCAAAAACTGCTATCGCGCCGGGCTCCCGGGAAACGAGGCGCCCCGGGCGACGTCGCGTGGAGAAATTGCCAATAAATGCTGGCGGGCGCTAAACGATTCCTTTCATTTACTCAAACGCCAGTCGGCAATGGCTTGTTGAAATGTTAAATTTCACTTAAACCAACCGTAACCGAGTGACCGGGGGCTATTTCCGATAGTTGACTTTTGTAATATACGAAATAAATCACTTCAACGCCAACGGTGTAAGTAATCGTTGAAATTATCTAACGTTACATTAATGTATCGTCATTCGTATGAAAATATTAGAAAGAACTTGCATATCCGGTTTTAGTAAACTCCAGCCTTTTACTTGGAACAGGTTGTTTTTTTATTTCTTTCCCCAGTAAATAGGTATAACGATTAATTTACATACTACAGCGACTGAGTAAGATTAACTTACGGACATCTTATTATGGCAACCTAAATGTCTGTCTGCTTAATCAAAATATGGAGCCATTGGATTGTCTGCCTGTGTGAAACCAAATTAAAAACAAGCCATGAAAAAAATCGGATTATCATTTTGCGAAAATGCGAAGTGATAGACAAGACCGTTATCGACTGGAGCTAATTCGGTGAGTCATTCAAGCTTCACAACAATACTAGCTTTTGCTGCCACTTCAGCACAATTCTGTCGGTTAACGCGGACGCAGGTTATAATGTACCTTATGTTCTTATCCAGATCCCAAACTGTCTCTTTGTCAAATTTCATTACGATCGGTTCAGTGGTTTTGCCGTGATGAGGCAACAAACATACTGACAGACAGGGTTACTTTAGTATTTACATTACTAGTGTGGGTTTCTTAATACAGCAATCGGTAGTCAAAGCGCTTGTAGTACCTAATCGTCTTGAATGGTGTGTATGTAAGTTCGCTTCCTCGGACTGGTTTGAGTGCTAACCCAAGTATGTTGCCACTAATATCCATTTGTGGACTCATATGATGACCACTCCTTTATTGGCGTAGTAGTTTAGTAGTCGTTCTGCTTGCAACGGAAACCTACTAAATAAATACGTGAGTCTAATGAAATGAGCAATACCTACTAAACGATGACTTTGTGAATGGTAATTATAATCAGTTCTACGTACTAATTTCATACGGGTTCTAATAAAGAGGGAACATTCCTAGGAATATTCGATACCACATATTTAGATATGTGGAGTTCAAAGATCGAACAGGCTCATTGAGTTAAAACTTCCAGCCATGGTGTAGAATGGGGGCAGCGGTGTCAGATTTTTTTTCGAGGAAATCGGGGTTTTACGGTTCTTAATCGGGATACTTGTATTTTTATGTACGTACACTTAACTGCTTTTACACAATTAAAAAGTTATTCTGTCTCGCGTGGATCCGCGTTTGCGGCAGTCAAAGGGTTAAAGGTTCCTTCTTTTTTTTTATGAAGTTTTAAGACCCAAAAAGTGCCCCCCCGCGGGACATTTAATTTAAAGTATAGAAAAATGGGGACATACGGCAATGCAGGTTGGGGGTTTCTTAAAAAACAATTTTAGAAGAACAGTATGGCTCTCTCTGGTTCGCTGCAACCATTAAGATTGTTCAAGTTTGCTGTCTTAGCGTAAACAGAACAGCAATAACCTCGACCAGCTTTCATTTATTAATTGATTTTAAACAAATAGAGTTGAAAATTGTGTACCAGATTTATGATCTTGCACTCGATTAAGCAATTTTCTACTCTATTTCTGCACCAATTTAGTACATTTTCAATTAATCAATAAAAGCAGCTTCAAGCTCACTTTTTCTTATGTTCAATAGAGATGCATTAATTTCGATACTGGAAACTATAATCTTATGGTACCACAATACTCAAAAATGTACTAAGAGACATAAAAAACCAACACCCTGATTGAATCAGCAACCAAAATTAAACTTAATTCCTTATCCCTAAGTTATTTTGAACAAGTTAGTGTATCCAGGCATCACATCTGCGAGCAGAGGTTATAAACACATCGACATCTGCGGAAATCTTAGAAAAAAAATTACGACACATGGTAAGGGGAAATGTAATCGTTTCGCCGACCAGTGTAACTTGTTGTGAGCCGGTATACGCAGAGGGGGTGAATAGTAACCATTTGACAAAAACTACAATTAACTTGGTCGGTGGCTAAGTGAGACCGGTACCAGTAAACGGTACTACTTGTGACTTTAATAAGTTTAGTAATGGTTCTAGAATCACAGTTTAAAAGTTAACTAGCAACCCGCCCCGGTTCCGCACAGATGCAATGTGGTTATTATTGTGGTGTCAGTGTGGGTTGTGTGGAAGCATGTGTGGAGTGATGAAAAATATTACACAAAAGAATGTCAAACTATACATATTTAAAGTACTAGCTGACCCGACAGACGTTATCCTGTTCCTCTACCTACTTACCTGCCTATTTCCCTACCATAAACCACCCTACACTTACCCTACACCTACCCTATAGCGTATGTTACTCAGCGATAATGTAGCTTTAACAGATTTTAAACTGACAATCACGTCAAAATGTGTAGTGTAAATGATTTGAAAAAAAATAATGTTAAACTAGAACATTCTTTTAATCATTTAGTATGTGAATATTTTTGATTAAGTTCATATTAAATAGTGAAGTTGTGTCTGACGCGGACAAAACATTGATAATCACACAAAATCTACCAGGAATATTTAAACGAAACACACAGATAATTTTGTTACCTATCTTTTAGTATACGTCTTTTTTTTAAGTTAAAGTATACTATCTTTTATTAAATTTTTTCGACTAAACTTTGAGATTTAGATTTTAGATTCTCTGGTCGCTCAAGGTCGCAAAAATGAGTAGCGTTTGAGTGTTTGGCCATCAGACAAGTAAAAAACAATACGACACTTGATTTAAGTTTTCTATATCTCCCCAACAACTGATAACTGTTTATCATGTCTAAAGTACCACTATTCTCTACCGTTTTTTCGACAAACAACGGTCTGGCCATATACAGGTTATTGCTGTTAATAAATATTGTTATTTTTATGATAAAATCCGCATCAAATCACTGAGAAGACAGGTTTGAGATGTGTATAAAGAAAAAGATGAAACCTACAGCTGCTGCGCTGACGCCAAATCCATACTAATATTATAAATGCGCAAGTAACAATTTGTCTGTCTGTTACGTTTTCATGACAAAACGGCTGACTGAACCGATTTTGATGAAATGACAATGCCAGATCCTGCCCCACCCATTTACAGAAAATGTAAATTAATAAAATAATAGTAATGATTAAAGAACCTTATTATAATAAATTGTTTTTCTTTAGAACTTGCGAACAAGACTTGCGCTTGACTTGGCTTGTTTCCACGAGACAGGCTCGAGTGTGGAGTTGTGTGGAGTTCATTAGCAAAATGATTCCTTTGTGTTTATATATGTTTTTTTTTTTAAATCTGATTGATGATGTAGACTATATGAAAATGTAAAGAACTTTTACTGTTGGCAAATAAACATTATTATTACTTGCGGATTATAAATCAACGCTAAAAGGAATTCAGATACAGTTTTTTGATTTAAACAGAAACGGCAAGTTCTGCAGTCATTAGGACTAATGTTTAGTTATCAGCAATTAATAAGCAGTAAGATGCTACATATTGCAAGCTTGTACATGACTTTTATTGAGTGGGGCAAAGTTCTATAGAGTTTCTGGCATTGTCCTTTGGTACCTATGAAGATAGTGAACCTTGGGGTAGGACAATAGGGTTTTTAATCCGCGATAACAGACTTTCACGCGGAAGATGTCGCGGAAAAAGGCTAGTAAAAAACTCTAAAAACACCAACTTCAACCCAACCAACCCCCCCCCCAACCCCCCTCCTTCCAACTTCTTCTTACATCTGTCTGTACGTGCTCTATCCATAGAGTATATTATTTACATGTGTATAGGTAATATCGTAACTCGATACGCCCGATGCGACTCGAAACGACCGTATGATGAGTTACACGTCACAAACAATCATAATTATAACTATTTATTACGCTGACGTTACAATAGACCTTGTTATTGGTATTCAAGCTATTACAACAGTGTGTGTTTTAGTTATAATGGCATTTTGCATCATTTTGTTAACGTAAAGAATGACATCTCATGAGAATAGAAATGGGTATAGGATATTTGTTTAATTTGCACAAGATTATGATGGATAATTAAGACTGATACGTAATAGGGTATTTTACTCTATACGAGAAAAAATCTATAAATATGTTATTGAGACAATTTAGGCATAAAGCAGTCGGAAAATGAAAGTTTTAGTTCATAAAATAACAAAACAAATTTTTAAATTCAATTCAAAGTTTTCAGTATTTTTAATCTGTTATAAAACACCGTGAAATAGTAGCGGTCATGTTATTACGCCATACGGCTGTGTAAACAAAAAATTGTCAACTGTCAGTCAACCGATTGGCGTAATATAGGCTTTGTACTTTTATTATTTTCGTAACCAATGTATTTTTTTCATTATTACACCTATTACAAAATATGCTTTTAATTATTTTTAAATGATATACAATTATCATATTTAATATGAGCTCATTTGATACAAAACGAACTGACGTCATTTACGCTGAACAATATGGCGTCCAGTAAGAGGCGTTTTCGTCAAACAACGCGCGAAATTTGAAAATTTAAAATTTAGATGCATTTTTATGGCACTTATCGATTGAATAAAAAATTTGTGTTTTTTTTGGTGGCATACTAGCCCTACAGAATTTCATTGAGACACTTTTCAAAAATGCGTGTAATACCCTATTCTGTAATGTATGTTTAGTCGCCATTCTGTTTTCTTTCAAGTATAAAATGCTCATTATCTATACATAATTTATAAACATAGTTGCTTACCGGCGTCTGTCCCTTTGTACGTTTACATCTTTGAAACTACGCAACAGATTTTAATGCGTTTTCATCAATAGATGGAGTGAGGTTTATAAGTGTAGTTTTATATTGTTTTGTGTTCATTTTATCCACATAAGTATTTACATTGCACCCGAGTTAAGGGGGGGTGGGTCGCTAGATGGTAATAGGCTTGAGAAGTGTCATAATTATTAGTAGGTACTTAAACAGTACATTCTAGGAAATATTACCGTATAGGCAGGTACCTACTTACTTATTTTCAAATAGCGTTATTATCAGCAATGAAATCCATGCATGACCATACATAATCGAGAAAAAAACGGATTACAGTCAATCAGCTGTTCGATTCAATATTTTTGTAGGTACCTACGTAATTTACCTACCTACCCCTAATATATTAGATTCAGTTTTAGTAATTCAATTTGAGTAAGTAATTGCATTCAAATTATTTTAAGTTTGTCAAACAAAAGTCAAGTGTAATAATTCCGTCTTCTAATATAATTAATTCATCAAAACTGGGTCAGGTAGTAAACACGTTACGAACAATACTATGTAGTGTAATCTACGATTATTAATAATATTACTTACTTATAATTAATTATAGCATCTACTGTCGTTAATTATTATTATACGTTATCTACCTCAACCTTAACTAAGTAATTAGAGGGAACTGAGTTTCACGAACTCAGAACTGGTAAGTACCTAGATACCTATAAAGGTAGTAATTAGGAAAATAACGCAAATCGTGGAACACAATGCCGATTCTAATAACTAAGCCTAAACTACCTGACACCGAGATAAGATAAAGGTACTTTCCGGTACTTTTTCGTAATCCTAATCTTTATGAGAATATACTAATCTAACACCTTGGTTTAATGGTCTTTACGACCGGGTGCAAAACGTTAATAAACCCAGTTATAAACACTGCAAAAAGTTGGGATTTAGCGCCTGCTTATCGATTTCATACCGTCAGATTTTCAGCAACATTTATTTTATAGGGGAGATTGTTTTTTGGACACATACCTATTCTAAATTCAAAACCGTTCTTGTGTACAATAATTTAGCACATAGAATGTTATCAATAGTGAAATTTTCGGTACATGCAACTGTAACGATTGCAATACCTAATTCAAGACCGTGAAAACTCGATTTTTACACACGTTTTTAAATTCAATTCTGTAATCAAGAATCGATCTCTAAAATGGAACAGCACTATGCAAGTATGCACCAAAAAAATTAGTATTTATTTTGATGTAACATTAAATGTATAGTGTTTACCCTATAGATAATACTTAACTATTTTTGAATTTGGGCTATTTTAGGGCGGGCATGCCTTCATTCGGAAACAGACCAGACAATTCTTGGGAGAATTCAATTGCAATCATTAACACCGTCCAGTTATTTAAATCAAATTCCTAATTTAAAATACGATGTCGAAGGGCGAAGCTGCGCCAGCGCAGGGCACACAGAAAGATGGCGGCAGCCGTCAGGTACCTACCTACAGTCAGGAAAAGTTGTAGGACATGCATCGTCAACGCTTCGTTCCTCTACATTTGATACACACAATGCCGATACTTGCGCATGCGACGCGCATACAGTTGATGCTGATTGATTCGCTAATTATGTCACGTTCGGCGACAGTGCGGCTGTTTACGGTTTAGTGGGAAGCTGATGTCATTTGTGTTGGCTGTTGCAAGGTTAAGGTAGACAGTACAGAATGTACAGATTATTTAGAAATATCTGCTTTTCAAAAATTCCAGCATGGATGATTCCCTATCATCCATGCAGGATTTTTTGGGTGTGTGAGTTAAATTAAATAAAGGTTTGTTCAATGTTTTATTTTATTGTATTTAAAACTAATTAAGGACTCATACAATTTAATTCATACTTAATCCATACTAACTTTATAATATTATAAATGCAAAAGTAACTGTCAGTTACGCTTTCACAATGAAACGGCTGAACCGATTTTGATGAAATTTGGTATAAAAATAGCTTGAACTCTGGGGAAGGACATAGGCTACTTTTTAATCTGCGGCGACTTCGTTCGCAAACTAGTAACTGCATAGGTAATTGTTTTAATCTTTTTAATAAAGAATTCCCTACCAACACATATTTTTACAGGTAGGTAGGTGAACTCAGTAAATTGTTGTAATTTTTTCTTTTACCAAACATTACTTTATGAGATAGTATAACAGTACCTCACTAGCTAGTGTATTAATCCTGCTGTAATGAATACCTATAGGTATAAGGTATTTTATGTTTACATATCTTTACCTTAAACAATGCTTTCATAACAAAACAACCAGTATAGTTTGCTCATTACCACATAGGTACAAGCTCAAATCACAAAAAATAGGCTTTTTATCAAATTACAAGTTTATATGTATATTTAGACATACTTATATAAATATGTATAGGTACTAATAATTTATTAAAGTCACAATTACAAAATACATGAATTTATAATGTGTTATCAAAATACTCATATAAACTATTCATATTGCATCAAGTATTTAAAACTTCTAGAAAAACAAAATAAAAGTGTGACAAAATGATAAAAGATTGTTTGGTAAAAGATAAATAAAAATTAAAACAACATGTGACGATTGTGTTGTGTTAATTGCATTAAAAAACTTTTGTTCAAGTCTTCCTGTACAGCGAAAATAACACTTGTTATCATTGTTATCTTACTTCACACTCATCAGTCATCTTTATCAAGAATAGCAAGATAAACAGCATAACTTTGCCAGTTTGTAACCATATTGATAATAATATAAATTACACTAGACACAGGTATCTTCAATTCTGCCAAGTTACATCTATTGTATTACTCTATGACTCGCAGTAATGATAAAATGTGAGATTACTAGCTGCCAGACACTTTATGCTATCAATAATATCCATGAAATATATCTAATTTCATAGCATATTTCATTTTAAGGATACACTTTAGAAATCTAAAACATTAAAACGTTAAATTGATACCCTTGATCTTATTCTTTGTAAGAATTAATGAATACTTTATTAATTTACAACACAAAAAGTTTGTAAATAGTTGTACCAACTTTGACATGTGTTTGTGTGTGTGTGTGGGTAGCGTGGACCAATCTATTAACAGTCAAGACCAAAGTATGCAAGCAAAAAATACAACTTTTTGCTTGCAGTTCCTTTGCTTGTGTCCTCAGCTATATAAAAAAAACTAATTGTTCATCGACTCGTTGTCTGCTCTGGGCAGGTAGGTACTGTTGTGTAAAAGTTCGAAACTTTTGAAAGTAAGTTTGTTTACCTTGCAAAGGGTGTCTGTTCGACATGGTACACGGACGTGATGGGCTCCGTGCGCATGAGGCTGCGGAGCCGCTCCTCAGGCAGCTCCAGTAGTCCATCACTTGCTGTTTTGAAGTCAGCCTTACTCAAACCACTTAAAACACTCATTTTTAAAACGTGTAGACGACTGCCGACCGAGTCGAAACGACGGTTACAACTTCAAAGCGTCACTAAACGATCCACAATAGTCCTTAAAATCAACGTATACACTTATTTATGTAAAAAATAGCATTAATTAGACCACATGAAACATTTTAATGCCTCCGGTTTCTCAAAAGGCAACTGAGTGCTCTCCCTTGTCATTGCGAGAAGCGGTTACGGATTCATTCAAAACGCGCCACTTTGAATCGACACGATAATTATACAAACTTTAGTTTCACTTCATAATCATTTGTAATGAAAAGTAATAATTTGTTTATTTACACACGCGTTCCGGAAAAACTCAAAATTGACAAGAGCGGCGGGACAGCTGCGCATCGACGAGTCGATCGCACTTCGCCATACACGTTTCTGACAGTCCGTTGAGACTCGAGCCGAGCCTGCCCATACCATTCAAATTCCAATTCCAGCGAATGTCGTTGTTCCAACGTTCTAAGTTCGAAAGTTGCAAAGCAAGGTCAATGCGTAAATAACTTAGAAGTTTTCCTCTGAACTAATAGATGGAGCTTTTTAGAGTTTAAAATACCAATGCATAACAAGTGCATAACAGATGTCACTAGTAGAAAATATTTTGTTTCTTTTTTATAAATAATTTTATTATTGCTAAACTGGCTAGGCGATTTTAACACGTCTTTCTTGAAATATAAGTTTATAATTTTTTAAATTATTTTGGTTTAAAAAATATTTTTTATGATGGCTCGTAGTGGCATCTAGTGGCAGTGATCTAAAAATATGGTCACGGAGTTTTTAGGTAATATACTAGATGGCGCTGTAAATATGAAGCTACCAGTATCTTCATGCCTACTAAAAACGAATAGGGGTAGGCAGGCACTTAAGTATGGGTTGTTTTACATTATTGCTTGTTATTTCCCAAAATATAACGGAACGTCCTAGCATATTAAGTTATGATCTTAATATGCTAGGACGTTCCGTTATAAAGAATTCTTTGGTAGAGACCAAATAATTCTTTATTTATTGCCAATAGCCATCGATATCCGTGCCAATAGCACATTGTACTGATTAAATTACTTTTAATATATTATAAGAAGGATTTCTTTTGTTTTATTTTATTTGATTTTGTTTGATGTAAGTAAAGGAAATATTTGTTTTATTTAAATTACTTAACCCATTTACAGAAACAATAATAACCTTCACATTGCTTATAAAATGAATATAAATTAAAAATAATTCAAATACAATATAATTAATTAAAATGAAATGCAATTAAAATAAAATCGAATAAAAGAAATCATAAAATAAAAGAAATCATAAAATAAAATAATATATGATTACAATTTTCGCTCCGGCAATGGCACAGCTACATGTCTGCTGAAAGACATGCAACAATGCCAGATGAAAGGGCAGTCCAGCCTTACCCCAAATAAGACCAAGACGGTGTTCGAGCTGGCCCGTACTCTGCGCACCAGGGACGTGGCGCGCTTACGCATCGTCGCGTGAAAGCAGTCGGTGCGCTCTACTGCGAACATACCCGAGGCGCTGCAGTATCGGGGCAACCCAAAGAGCCCATCACAGCTCTGAACGTGTTATTGTATTGGACGCGGAGGGCGTCGTAGGATTTAGTGAAAATGAAAATGTTTAGTTTCATTTTCTACGATAGTGACGATTAGTAAAATAAAAACAAGTTTCTTATATTATGTTGTTTATTAAATTATTTCTTATTTCTCTGCAAGGCCCCATTAACAACATCTCCGAGGATCTTTGAACCGGGAATGAGGAATTTTTTGAATGACGGGTGTGCTTCTAATCTGGCCTGCCACGCAGCAGTACGGGGGAATCTGAAAGAAGGGAACCACGTTATCTAAGTTCGTCATATTTATTGGGGACACACTTTTAGGGTTACCGAAAACAGAGCAACAATTATACACCAGACCAGACAAGGACAACCTATAAAGCTACTACTAAAGCAAAAAGAAAATTTTTTTTTGGTCAGATATGAATTGACTTTTTCTTTACTTCTTGGAGTGTCGATTATCGATAGCATCATGTAATGTCTACAACTTAGCCATGAGTAGCAAATTGCATCATCTTTAGGGCGTGTTCAGATGACACGCGTTGATCACGAACACGCACCGCACACGCGTTGTGCCCGCATTACACCCGCGTTCGCCAATCGCAAAATCAGCGCACGCCTCGCAACTGCTAGTGACTTTTGATTAGTTTATTGATCGAGTGTTAGCCGAAGCGCGGGCGCAAGGCGTATGCGGGGTGGGTGCGTGGCGTGTTCGGTTGGACTTCGATAAATGCAATTTGAGATCTATTGATGTGTCATAAGACTCTAATTATACTTCAACAACAAATTTCAAAGCGGGTTGTACGCGGAAGCTGACACGCGTGGCGTGCTCGTAGAGGGCGCGTGTCTTTTGAACGCGCCCTTAGCGTCCTTATGATGCCAGGTTTATTTATATGTGTAATTTAAGTCTGGGCAGGCCAACTGCCGTCGAACTCTAGTTAAATTCTAGTACCTACAAGCAACTAGTAGGTATTTTATTTAAACTTCATGGAAAAGACGGACTTACTGCTATAGGATTCTTCTACCAGTCAACTGAAGGTGGAGAAAAGATAACATGGCAAATGCATGGTTAAAAAGTTAAAAAAGATATAAAAGTACACTATAGGTAAAGTAAACTACACATACATAATAATATAATTATCTACTTTATAAAAGAAAAGAAAATAATATATTTTTCTCTCTTCCTTTTGTTTATTTAATTTTTAATCTGTGTATCTTGTATGATCTATCTCCTACAATAAAGTAAATTTGTACTAACTTAGCAGCATCGAGCTTATACAAATACTGCATCCCCATGGTAGTCGCTCCAACGCTAAGGTCAGCAATGGTGAGGTGGTCACCGACGATGTACTTGTGGTTTCCAAGGTACGCCTCCACAATGCCGTACGCCTCGTCAATGTCAGCTTTGTGCTTCTCTGTGAGGCCGTCTAAACCGCTGAATAAGGCTGGCAGCTGTAATGTAACAACATAATGCATTGTTTGTTACCCCTGAAGAAAAAAGAGTGGTGTTTAGTCTAACGTGTGGATTTGTGAATCTGTTTGTGGCATCTAGAAGGTTCCAAACGGCAGTCTGTTCCAAAAAAATTATTCAGTCGTTCGAAGATTTAATTATAATTGACTAACTATTTCCCGCGACTTCGTCCGCGTGAATGTTGGTTATCGCGGATGCAGACGAAGTCGCGGATTAAAAAGTAGCCTATGTCCTTCTCCAGGGTTCAAGCTATTTTCATACCAAATTTCACCAAAATCTGGTTTCACAAACAGAGTTATAACTTTCGCATTTATAATCTTATTATGGAAGTATGGATAAAGTTATTATAATTTTCTAGGTTTTGTCGGCGACTTTGCCTGCGAGGAAGACAACCACCCCCTTAATTCGGCCGTGTCGCAAAATCTTTGCTGACATCACCAACCTATAAAATCCCTACCAGCCAAAGAATCATGGCGAGATCCATACATTCACTTGTTTAAAAAAAAAGACATTTCAGCTTCATAGGCCAAGGTGATACATTCAATCAATCATTGGTAGGCTGTGTAGGTACTCACAGCAATAACTTTGAGCCTGATGAAGTATACGCCAACGTTGAAGAACATGGCTTGGTCGACAAGAGCGCGCGTGCGCACGTCGCTCGGGTACAGCGACTCACTCTTGTCGCCGCCATACACCGACAACAGGTACTTCATTGCAGCATGACTAGAAGAAAGCAAAGAATATAATTTGATGTCTTTACCTTAAGTAACATGGGGCTAGGGCAGAATAAGAGTATGCAAAGGAATCGTAAGACATCCACGATTTTCACGAGCAACACTACTGGGCGCAAAGGCATATGATGAATGATTAATAACTAAAAGCTTAACCGCGAGGGGGCGCTGAGCGTTTGACACCTGTCAAAATTATCATGAATGCATTTTTGGTAAAGATAAAGCTCGATTTAAGTAACAAACGGTGTGTTGCATGAAACCATAGAAATATAAAAAACAGACAAACTTTCTTTCTTGTAAATCTGTGCACCAAACCAAGACTTTAGATTGGGTGGTGGTGTCACTGGTGTCACTTTCTTTTTGATACAAAATGTAAGGGATGGCATGAATTTAAAGTCTCCGTTAAGCTAATGTTGGTTTCGTGCAACTTAATGTGAATGTTTAATTTTTAATTATATGCAGTAACATACCTTTCCGAAATGATGAAATCACCATCAACCAACGTCGGTACTGTGCCCATGGGATTCAGCTGTGAAATGATCACAAATTACAGATTTATTAACAGATTAACAGATTACTTATAGGCGCGTTAAAAAAAAAACCAATCATCAGATACCCCACAAACGTCAACGCTGGTGTGGTCATAAAAAATATGAGCGAGATAAAGTTTGAGAAAATCTCACGCAAATTATAATTCACCATTCTACTCGCAAGTTTCGTGGCCGGCGGCTAGTGAACCTTTGGAAAGAATGCCAGAGGGTCCGCTCTATGATGTAACTTATTTCATAAAGTTAAAAAAAAATACGTAATTAAATCGTTATAATTTGTCAAATGCAGGAATTTCTTTTGAATGTATTACAGTAAGAAATGTAGCTCTATCGTTGACAAAAAAGAATTAATTTCAATGGCCTATGCAGGGCTATGCAAAAGCTATTACAGAAGCTGTTTATTTTAAATTTTAGTGAGTCCAGAACCGATTGTTTTAGACCAAGTTTCCAAAAACTGATTGTGAATCCAATCTTTCATCGTAGGTCAAAATTCCTATATTGACATAAGACTTAACTTTGTTTTATTTTTATTTTGAGGTCATTGGCGTACCTTAACGTGATCAGCCGACTTGTGGCCCAAAGAGCCGAAGTCTACGTCTCTGAGCTCAAGTTCCAGGCCGAGGATGTCTGCGAGTGTCCTCACTGCGTTCGCAGGCGGGCTAGCCTCAATCTTGTACAATATTGGTGCCATTTTGTTATCTGAATAAACGACGAAACATTAGAATATAATTTTTTGTAAGAGCAGTCTGAGGAGTGAGGGGCCACGCTTACTACGCGGCCACGAACAGTCGTAATCGTCGCTGGCAAGCGGTTGATTACCGGATGGATGAAACGGTCACACACGTAACATGGCCGACCTATCGGTCTTCTTACGGGCAATCTCTTTTTTGAGGCTATATATTTGAAACGATTTTGTAATATATTCGTAGCTCAGTTTTTTTTTGGTTTACTATAATCAAAAAAAGACAACCGGCTCAAGAAGTAAAAAATAACTTGGTTTTGTTTCTTGTTTTTTATTGCCACCGACTTGCGAATTTCACGTTGTTTTTTTAGTTTTTGAAGGCGGTTGTCTTTTTTGTACATTTTTTTTTCTCTCTTTTTAGTGCGTGCTTCTTAGCATTCAAATTAATTACGAAACGGTGACACCAAATGAATCATGGCGAGATTCATACATTCATTTGTATGAAAAAAAAAGTAATTTAGAGGGTTTCAAATATTTTCCAATGTGAAGAATACATTACCGGGAGGAGGTTGATATACTTAGCATATTTTTAAACCTCCGCATAATTTAA
Organism: Charanyca ferruginea; assembly: GCA_947361185.1. Taxonomy (NCBI): domain Eukaryota; kingdom Metazoa; phylum Arthropoda; class Insecta; order Lepidoptera; family Noctuidae; genus Charanyca; species Charanyca ferruginea. Next base: position 24,373,789 of record OX376064.1, on the reverse strand, counting down.
ATATTATGAAATGAAATTTTTTTTTGTGTTTATAAAAAAAGAAAGTGACAAGCGGTGTTTACATTTTACAATTTGTAGGAAATCTATTTAGGTACCTAAGTTGTTAGTCTCACTCTCACACTATACTAAATTGAACTCTAAACTTGAACAATTTAGAATTCAATTTAGTAAACGTCCCATTTTGCACAAAATCGGATTCTATCTGTTCTAACTGCGATTACACCTGCCGGTTTCCTAAATTGATATCCTAAAAATTGTATAGTGTAATAAGGCTTTTAACGGATCTATAAAATAGGGTATTTTACTCTATACGAGAAAAAATATATAATAAATAAATATATAATAATAAATAAATTAATGAATTAATAAAAAACAATATTTGTATATTTTACCCGAAATTTATGGTTTTATGTGGCAGTGTTACAGGCACCCTTCAAAATTACTTTATAAGGACAATGTTTTGGAATCTGCAGTCAGATGCCAACAAGGTCTTGGGCCGGTTATTTTCAGTTAGGCTATTCATAATACAAAAACTAAATTCCAAATTTAACGTATGGTATTTGGACGACGGAACTCTAGGAGGTGATATAGACACCGTTTTGAAAGATTTTCAACTCCTGAAATAGCAATTTGAATCTATTGACCTGAATTCCTCTAAATATGAAATTTTTCTTTGTGTCTCTACCGACAGACAAACGACTGTAGATTTTAATGCAATAATTCTACTGATCAAAATTTTAGAAAAAAGCTCACTGCACCTCCTAGGTTCCCCAATTTTAGAAGATAGTTTTGCATATTTCATTGACGAAAAAATCAGACGTTTTGACGATATTTCGGATAGACTCTCCAAAATTAATCTACATTCGGTATTTACCCTCATCATATATATTGTTGTTTTGCCCCAAATTGTATGTAGGTATTACCTCCGCTCTTCCCCTTTATGGAAGCAGCCACACCTTTTTGACAAAATTGATCAAAATATTAAAGATACGCTAACTTAAATTCTTAATGTGGCCCTGGATGACTGCAAACCACATTACCCATTCGTTTTGGCGGTTTGGGGCTCCGCAAAATTTCCAGTGTAAGTTTGCCGGAGTTCCTGTCCTCCGTCCACAGTACCGAAAAGTCAACCACAAAAATCTAATCCTCGTCACTAGTTGACTTTGAAGTGCCGTCCTTGACTGATGCGGTGAACGCCTGGAAAATGGCTTGCCCAAGTACGGGTCCCAGAGACAGTGGGATGAGCCGCTCTGCAGGTTGGTACGGAATAAACTTATTAATACGTCCACCAATTCTGCTGAGCGTGACCGCTTGCTAGCTGAGTGAATTGGAGTCGGGCCTCTGGCTTCAGGCAGTGCAGTCACCTAACATAGGTACTATGCTCGGTGACTACATTCCGGCTCGCTACATGTCAACGTCTGGGCGCTCCTTACGGGGCCCCGCATCGCTGTCAATGTGGTGAAGTTGTCGACTGCCTCGGTCACCATGGCCTTTCCTGCTGTAAAAGCTCAGGCCGGATAGCACGGCACGCCAGCATTAATGACATCATCCGTCTTGCCCTTGTCTCCGTCGGCGTAGCAGCTGTGCTAATGGCTTGGCAGGTGACGATGGTAAGAGACCAGATGGAATGACCATAATGCCGTAGAAGTTGGGTAGACCTTTTTTGTGGGATGCAACTTGTGTCGACACCCTTGCGCCATCCCATCTTCCTAGCACGCCGTGTTGTGCGGGGGCGGCTGGTGCAGGTGCCGAAAACCTCAAACGGCGTAAATATAACAACCTTCTTGGAAGTTATAATGTTTGAGCCGTTTGGGTTTGAAACACTAGGGCCATGGGGTCCGAGTGCTCACCTTGTTTTTAGAGACATTTTTAAGCGGCTGGTCGACTCTTCACGTGACCAGAGGGCTGGCCTTTTCTTGGGTCAAAGAATTATTAACATTGCCATTCAACGTGGTAATGCTGCTAGCCTTGGGCACTTGTCCCATTGTGAGCGATGCGAACGAGTTTTTTGATGCCCTGTGAGTCCTCCATTGTACGGTCACCAAAAGAGATAAGTATCCATGTGGCCGGAAACAGTTTAAGTTTACTTAGAAACCGATGGGTGTTTATGAATAAAATAAAATACAATTAATAGAGAATAAACAGTTCAATGATTTAATAAAATTTCATTTGAATGCCTCCACTGGTTTCTAAGAAATCTTCAACTATTCCCGACGACATGGATACTTATCTCTTTTGGTGACTGTACATAATATATATATATATATATATATTTTAATTTATTTTTAAGCTTTGTACATATTTAATTCTCCATACAATAAAAATTCACTATGTCATTATTGTACTATATTTGTGATATTATTTCCCATAAAACGATGCAATTTCTATGTAAGAACTGCGTAACGGCGCCTGTCAGTGTCATTGTTACTGTTAGTCGCCGTTTCGTTCTGAAATATTGAGCTTTTCGTTAAACTATTAACGTTTTTTTTGCGGGGTTTTAAAAATATTGTAAATGCCTGAAGACACGACACGGTTGGCGCAGTGGCTGAGCGATTGACTGCTGCGCAGCGTGTTGCGGGTTCGATTCCCACCCTGGGTAAACATTTGTGTGATGAGCACTTGTGTTTGCGTTGTGTCTGGGTGTTGTTTATCTATATATGTATGTATTTAAAATGTATTTGTGTAAGTATATCAGCTGTCTGACACCCATAGTACAGGGTCTTCCTAGTTTGGGGTCAGATGGCCGTGTATGAAATGTCCCCACATATTATTATATTATTACTCTTTAGGTACCCAAGAATATAAGAATTAGAATTGCAACTTCAATAAACATTTTAATTTTTTTGTACATATCCTGCCATGATTCTTTCAGTCGTTCCTTAATTTTCTACCCTTAGGGGTGGAATATTATTGAGGTTAACACTGTCGTTTACAAAAAGAATCATCGAAATCAGATCACACTGAAAAAAGTTTTCCGCGGTGGTGGTGGGGGGGGGGGGTTGCCATAATCCCCAGCCTTGGCAGGCGTCTTCTTGGGGATCGCAGTGCGGTTGTTAGGTAGGTACACGGAAGCCGCTGCTGCCCGACTTTCGGATTTTTCCTTGTCCGCCTTCTACGACACCCTCGGGATGAAATGGGGGGTGTTATTCTGGCCCGGACACCCCGCGGGCATCTAGCCCGGACACCCCAGCCCCACGGGCTAATATATTAATATTTAATATAAACATTAGTCTTTTAGTGTGAACTGTGAACTGAATATTTGTTTGTTATCTAGGTACGTGTCATATGCTGTGTCCACCGTTCTTCGTATTACGTAATATTGACTTTTTAATTATGATCATTTACAACTACTTACTGCTTAGAAACTACTTACATTACTACCAAAACATGTCAGTTTTAAGGTCAAAGTTTAACGTTCAATGTCGTGTGTCAGTGAGTGAGTGACCTTTCGCTTTTATAAAAAGAATAAAGAATACGTTGCAATTTTTATTTATCAATGCACGTGACTACTGCCCGGTTTCCGAGATCCTAACTGTTCATAGCCATTAATTCGATTAAGTTATCAATATGAGCGAATTTCTTCCATCTACTTAAATGCTCAAAGCAACATCGAACTAGGTTATAACACAACCGCATAGATAAAACTTCAGTTAAAACACCTCAGAAATCTGAAATTTAAAATGATAGTCGCAAAAAAATTTTCATGTAAGTAGAAATGTAAGCATTACATTTCTCAAAAAATGAGGTAGATTACTAGTTGATCACGTTGCCTGTGCCTATTCTTACTTATTTATATTAAAAAATGACAGTAGGTACATACCTATATCTATGGTACGGTGGTACCGACGAAAACTACTACAAAAACAAACGAGTTATATCGATTTTTCAAAATTGATTACGTTGATTCGACGTAGGTTATCTATCTAGGGTTAATTGTTCAATATTGTCACTTCATATTTTTTTAACAATTATTATTTTAAATTAGAGCAAACAATAAATTCATTGCACATGCAAACAGCGAACTTACCGTCTGTTCTCAACGGAGTAATGATGAACACTAGTCTAAATAATCTTTAATAGATAAATATATATATGTTTTGTACATAGCGCGATGATAACTCAGAAACGTGTTATCATATCTTTGACGATGATTATGTCAATCTACAATGAGTTGCTTGTTTTTTTTTACGTAACGTTATGTAGGTATTAGGTAGGTATGTCAGCACGAACAGAGCGGCAAATTATGCTTGATGCAATTTTAATTAATTAATTGATAACGAACTGGAATATGTACATCAAACATATTTTTAATAATCTTTAATAGGTACAGTCAACAGCAAAAGTAGATGATTAAAATCAGAAATTCAATAATAATGAACATTGAACAGAGTTCGGTGTAGCGTCGAAGTGATTCAAAAGTATGGTGTGTGACAATCACATACTTTTGAATCACTTCGGCGCCACACAGGATTGACGCGAACTCCGTTCATTAGTATTGAATTTCTGATTTTGATCATCTACTTTTGCTGTTAACTGTACTTCAGAATTGGCATAATTCTGAAGTAATAACCTACATGATTAAAGTTCCATCAATATTTTAAATTATAATTTTCTTTTGAGCAAGAAATTATTTTTTATCATAACTATATCGAATATACCCTCAGACCAATTTTATTGGTCTGTATATTATATTATGCTGTATCCATGTCTCGGGGCGACAGCAATTTGGTCATTTGTAATCGAAACGGCTGTAATGTCATGCGAACGTTTGAATACGTATGTACACGCTCTCTACGTCTTAGGAGAATATATTATTTAGCGTTGAAAACTTTTTCGCTTTGACCGCGTAATGTTGGTTATTGCGAATGCCCTAACATCATAATCTATACTTAATATTATAAAACTGAAGAGTTTGTTTGTTTATTTGGTTGAACGCGGTAATCTCAGGATCTACTGGTTCGAATTGAAAAATTCTTTGTGTTGGATAGTCCATTTACCGTAAAAGGCTATAGGCCCATGCGAAGCTGGGTCGGGTCGCTAGTTTTTGATATAGTCAATCGGCATTTATCTGTTTTGACAATATTCCGTTAGAAATAACACTCAACGGTAATAATACTTATTAAATAATATTATAGAAGTCCTTGAATATATACCTCCAAGCTCATTTTTATACTAATGATGCATTCATATACCTAGGTACTTAAATGATAGGATGTGCTATGATGATTTGAAGCCAAGATTAAATATAAAGTCCAGAAATGGTGATTGCCCATTGTATTATTTATGGTCAAATCTTATAAAATGTATTAAATTATGCTATGAATTATTTAATCGAGTTTTGTTTTACTATCTGACAAGAACATAAGACGTAAGCATTTATTTGTTATTTCGTTGATCAAAATAGTTTGATTCACGAAGTAACTTCGTGGTTTGATTGGTTTTCTGGTAGGTTTCTTTATGTACAATTGATGTACATTTCATTCGTAAGGTCAAATTTGAAAAAAGTTAATTGAAAATGTTAAATGCACCGGCCGACCTTATATCAGGATGGCGGCTCACTTTAAAATGATATTGTTTGCTACGCATACAGACACGTACATTTATACTTATTTTAGTACAAAACGTAGGTACATTTTATGTACATTTATACATCGTCAGGATTTACTCTGTTAGGTTCGGTCATCATGTGGGCAGAAGATGGGTTTCGTGCAATACCAACACACTGGGTTATAGTGGTACAATACACGGCGTTTATTAAAACTACAATTTAGCACAAACTCAATTTAAAATAAACTCAGACTCAAATTAAAATAGACATAGCAACACTAAATAAACATAGCAACACTTAAACACAACGAATCGAGTACAGTTCCGGGACGTCTTAGCTCCGATGCGATCAGAGACTGAATTCTGAATGTCCTCCTCGGTGCGGGCTGAAAACATCACGACTCTGTAGAAGCGCGCCAAACTGGTGGTGGTAGAATCTACCACCACCAGGAGTCGACTAGTTTCAAAGACGGCAATCTGTGCATTTTTCAAAAAATGAGTTATTAATGTGGTAACACAGATAAATTAGAATAAAACCGCTTAAATTAGAAGCTATCTAACAAAAACGGCAATCTGCTATATAAAAATCTAATCAAAATCCTGGGTTAGGATCAAACGTGGCATTCTGTTCATATTTCGTCTTCAAAATCGGCCATCTTACGTCATCGACCAATCAGAAGCGAGTGTTCGAAAGCGTGGTGTAATGGCCGCTAGCACATTATTGTACGCAGATTTTAATACGTTCTTAGTGTTTTTCTAATTACAATTAAGTGATTGAATGTGAAAAGTTATAATGGAGTCAAGCCCCAGTGTTGTTACTAATAAATTTGCAAGAAAACGCAAAAGAGATCCCGAAAATTGGTCAAGAAACCAAGCTAAGAAATTGAGGTTAGTTTGAAGCTAGGGCTGTCACAAGCTGGCATGCTGTTTGGGTTAACTTTGGTTTTGGTGTGCTTACTGCTTACTTACCTACTCCAAATTTTCTATTTTTTTAGATATTTCCCAAAATCATTGCCAGAGAAAGTATGTAACCATAACTCTAAGGCGCTTAAGTGTGATACACTAACAATGTCGCAATTGAAAAACCTGCATGATAAATTTTACAGCTATACAACTAAAAAAGATCAAGATTCAATTATATTAAAATACTGCACAGTGGAACCTGTCAAGCAAAGGGCAGGTTTCAAAGGAAAGAAAGTAACCACTATAAAGTATGGTGTTTTCTGGGTGGCAAAAAAGTACCAATATGTCAAAATCTTTTTTTTGAAATTATTTGGTATTACAAAACACAGAGTACAATATGTCATGAATAGATATTTTCATGTTGGGGATTTAATAATAACTGAACACCGAGGTAAAGTTATTTTTTGCTTTTTTTCTCTATTTCAAAGAATGTACCTATTCCACTCATCCAGTTTCTTTTACCTATCTTCTTTTCAAGCTGTTTATTTAATGCCATTTTAATGTTTGTTTTCAGGTGGAAATCGTAAAGAGCGTTTATTTGCTGCTCAAAAAGAATCTGTTCATAATTTTATACAGCAACTACGTTGTGTCGAAGCACACCATTGTAGAAAAACCAAGACTGCAGAAAGAAAGTACTTACCCTCAGATTTGAATATAAATAAACTTTACAAAATTTACAAAGACAGTGAGTATTCAAATGCTGCTGTATAAAAAACATATTTCCGTCATATTTTTAACACGAACTACAATTTGGGATTTGGAACTCCAAAAACTGATGTCTGCTCCAAATGTTTAGAGCTTACTGGAAAAATCGCTGCTGAAACTGATCCCCAGAAGAAAAAAATATTGATTATTGAAAAAATGGCCCACTCATTGAGAGCCAAAGCTTTTTATGATAAACTAAAGGATGCTTCAGATAATCTCAAAATATTGTCTTTTGATTGCCAAAAAAACCTGCCACTGCCAAAGGTTCCGGACCAAACAGCGTATTACTCTCGGCAGATATACTTCTTTAATTTTACTGTGGTTGAGGGGCCATATAATGCTCCTCTTGTAAAGGAGCGGGTGTTTACCAATTATTGCACAGAAAATGAATTTAATAAAGATTCAAACTTAGTAGCTTCTGCAATAACTCACAGACTTAATAATACAAATTTGACAAATATATCTACAATTCGATTGGTCGCAGATGGATGTGGAGGGCAAAACAAAAATTGCATTCTTTTGGGCACGTGCTCTAAATGGTTGTTGGATCACAAAAATATAAAAACAATAGAATTGGTCTTTCCAGTAACGGGACACTCGTTTATGCCAGCAGATCGGCAGTTTGGGATTGCTGAAAAAAAGCTACGAAAAATGGACGTAATTTTACACCCGGATAAAATAAGAGATGTGCTTGGTGAAACGTCAACATTGATAAAATTGGGCAATGATTGCCCAGTTTTTAACTGGCGAGATGCAGTAAAAAATGTTTTTAAGCCTACAGCATCTTGGCGCATGAAATTCAAACAATGCAAAAGATTCGTCCTAAGACGCTCTAAAATCGCGGGGAATGTGCTGATAAAAGGCGAGCTGTACTATAATTCTGACACGGCACTGGCACAGAATGTGTGCCAAAGAAATAAAAATATAAACAATATTATTCCGGAACAACTCCCGAGTATTGTAGCGGTTAATAAAGATAAATTATCGGACGTAAAGAGGCTGTTGTGCAAACATTTTGGTGCTGAGTGGAAAGAAATTCCCTCTTTGTCATATTATTGTAATATTTTTGATGAGCAGGAGTCGCTTGATGCATCGACTATCCCACCTTCAGATTATTGCGAAGAGGCGTTAGAAGAGGTCCCAGATCTCCGCATATAATATTCTTAATTTAAAATTAGTGTAAGAAGTAAGTGCAATTAAAAGTCTGATTTTATGAGCTCTTTTTTATTTATAAGTCCCGTTAAATATCCCCCATATTTTAGGTCATCATAATTTTGTATGCTATTGTGACAACCCTGATTTTACAAGCAGGTATTTGGTATCAAAAATGGCAATCTGCACATAGGTCAATTTCAAATCCGGCTATCTTAATAACTTAATTTCAAATCCGGCAATCTGCAAAATTGATATTTAATTTATGACTTATGTTTAATAAATAAATGTAAAATCCATGACTAATTAGTTCTGCAGAATATTTAAGAATATTTCAAAAGTAATGTTGTAATCCTAAACACTACTAACACCAAGTTAGGCGTTTTTTTGACATAACCGAAAAATTACTAAAAGTCAGATTGCCGACTTTGAAACTAGTCGACTCAGATCACGTGTTGTCGCTAATGGCGCACTTGCGATTCATTTCATGTCTGTACTATTGACCGGATGCGACATATAGTTTATTTTTGATTTATTTGGAAGTCATACACCCGCGATTCTGACGGATACCAGGATATGTTATGATGTCGTTAAAAACATATTGATCTTATAGTATCAGGGTGTCATGACTTTGTTTACCAGGGTATCATAAGTCAGTGTTCGTTCGGGCCAATCTCCGGAACTGCTGTTCCTAATCTGTTAATTATTTCGCATCTATCCCTGAACGCTACAGGATATATTTAATTATTCACGGTACCAAAAAAAAAATGAATCCGTATACTTTACGCAGACAAAGGTGTAGACAAAAACAAAGCCGGAGGCAGAGCAGACGATGAGTCTACTAAGATAATGGCGGTCTGTGACAGCTAGTGAGAGGTAATGGTCTCAAAACATGATCACTAAGATTTAAAGAAATATACTAGATGGCGCTATATTAAACCAACTGAACTCTAATAGGGGTAGTTAAATATATTGGGACGTATTTCTTATTGCTTGTTCTTTTCCAAAATATAACGGAACATGAAACAAAAACTACGGCAGGTTTCAAACGTAAGTTTAATCATATCAGCGGATCAATATCGCACCTTTTTTAGCTTTATTTTCTATTCTATGATACGATCGTGCGTGACGCATGATAAAATAAATACAAGTTTCATTATAATGTTCTATATTAAATTATTTCTTATTCTTCTTATTCCTCTGGAAGCCTGCATTTACAGCTTCAAACAGGATCTTTGAACCGGGAATGAGGAATTTCTTGATTGACGGGTGTGCTTCTAATCTAGCCAGCCACGCAGCATAACGGGGGTACCTGAAAGAAGGGAACCACGTTGATTTATTTATTTTACTTTAATTAACACCAGGAGCTCGTGGCTAAGTTAAAGCCGTACAGATCGATCGGTCAAAGACTAAGCTACGCTAGCCGCGGTCGGTCTGTGGATGGGTGACCATTCCATTCATACCGAGTTCCCACCGTGCAACGGAAAGCACGTAAAGTCGTTAGTCCCGGCAGTCATTTGTAGATCTTTGGCAGTCGTTATGGGTAGTCAGAAGCCAGAAAGTCTGACAACCAGTCTTATCAAGGGGTATCGTGTTACCCAGTAACTTGGTTGTGGAGTTCCGATAGGCAGTCGCTCCATGTAAAATACTGATATACAACTGCATCCGGTTTGACTGGAAGCCGACCCCAATATAGTTGGGAAAAGGCTAGGCAGATGATGATGATGACTTTAATTAACACCACTTAAAATAATTAAAGACAGATAATATTATAGAAGAGAAAAGAAAACCACAAAGACAGATATAAAATCACGAAAAAAAAAAAAAAAAAAAAAAAAAACCCCCAACACAAAACATAAAAGTGATTGTAAAAAGTCAAAAATAATAGCTTTTGTTGAGCCATCAAATGTTTGTTCGTTGAAATGGCGCTATAATGTCGCGGCGGGGTACCGCTTAAGTAAGTCAGTCCCTTAATTTCATTCACTGTCTATTAATTTACCAGCATTTCCGATCAATTTGCTCCGATATTATCAAATTTTTGTTGCTAATCTAGTTGTTAATCTTGTTGCAAATCTAGTTACCATCAGTTCGCTATTTTAGCTATTTAGTTATTGCTTTAAACTTAGCGGTACCCCGCCGCGACATTATAGCGCCATTTCAAGGGGGTTATGGTCATGGGGGTTACCGATCGGGAATGTTCGCTTTAATCCGTCAACAACTGCTACATTCACGGATCTATGGCTACATTCGTACCCTGTGCCTACGCCAGAGCGCCATTTTGGCAGGTTTCAGAACTATTACCTTGTTGCATAAGCATAAGCTGGACACTTTTTCAACTTTCCCCTATATGAGATACCTATACTCCATTTACAATAAGATTAGACTTTTAAACAAACCTTTTTTTACAGTCCCTTCAACCGATTTTGACTTCTATTAGTAGTAGGCTTAAGGATGACATTAGAGGCACAAAAGTGGTTACAATAACAACTGTTTTTTGCAGCTGCCATTTGTCATGCCACCAACGCAATATAAGTCAAAATCGGTTGAACGGACTGTAAAAAAGGTGTGTGTATATGTCTAATCTTATTGTAAATGGAGTACAGTATACATAAAATACAGGCGTGATGTTTATGTTAAAGTAAATACTTACTTAGCAGCATCCAGCTTCAGAAATTCCTGCATCGCCAGGGCGATCGATCCAACGCTAAGGTCAGCAATGGTAAGGTGGTCACCGACAATGTACTTGTGGTTGCCAAGGAAAGCCTCCACAATGCCGTGCGCCTCCTCGATGTCGGCTATGTGCTTCTCTGTGAGGCCGTCTAAGTCGCCGAGTAAGGCTGGTAGCTGTAAAAGAATGCATTGTTGTCAACCCCAAAGACTTATATTCTCTTTGGTCAACCCCAACGAACACAGCGGTGTTATAAGTACCTATAACGTGTGTATTTATGTCTCTCCCTGGCTAGCGGCCTTAAATTCACTTTTAATGCTACACCTACGGCACTCAATACAAATGAAAATATTTAATTACCTACACGACTACCAAAATAACAGACTGTACAAATACGTGCGTGTGTGTGCGTGTCTACGCGCCGCGAGAACTAAAAGCAGTTTCAAGAGCACGTTCGACGCGGGAAAAGGTGAGGAACAGTGTTTCGGAAGGAGGCGGGGAAACAGCCGACAACCTCCTAGGTTGAGCTGCGGGATGCTAATCTGGAGTGAATACCACATACAGTACCTCATTCTAAACTTCGAATCTGAATCCGCTGTGAGTTTCTTGATTGGCATTCTAAAAACTCGGTTGATAATTCGAATTTACACTAGCGCCACCCTTGCGAGCGTGTCAGCGAGTTTAACTGAATTGACCGGGAGATTTTGACAGATAAAGTATGAGATGAAGAAGTGGCATTCTGTAAGGTAATTTCCCCGTAACTTCGACGCTCACTTCGCACTCGAACCCGATTCAAAGTGTCAAATACATCAAGGTCATATTGAACCTTATGCGAAGTGAGAGTTACTAGCGATGTGAGATGTGAGTTGTTGTTCGAATTTTACAAAATCGACCTACTGGACCAAGTTCAAGACGCTTAATCGTGCTATCAATCATTTATACCTAATTATTTTTTAGGCAGGTACTCACAGCAACCACTTTGAGCCTGATGAAGTACACGCCAGCGTTGAAGAACATCGCTTGGTCGACTAGCGCGCGCGTGCGTACGTCACTCGGGTACAACGACTCACTCTTGTCACCGCCGTACACCGACAACAGGTACTTCATTGTAGCATTACTGGAAATAAAGAAAAAAATATATTTGATTTCTTGACAACTTGGCAAGTAACATGGAGCCAGGGCAGGCTGAAGAATCATCATCATCATTTCAGCCTAAAGAAAGAAAGAAAAACCATTTATTCACGAGAAAGTGACGCACATTACACAACAAGACTTAAACTAAAAACAAGTGGATACGAAAACGTAAAACGTCCGAGACAGAAATATGCGTCACTGCCACGAGAAACGACGTCCACGGCTGGACATAGGCCTCCCCAACAGGGCGTTTTGCCGTAATCGCCACGCTTGGCAGGCGGATTGGCGATCGCAGTATGGTTGTTACAAAGGCACAGAGAACACTGCTGCCCATTCTCTGGTAAGTCCCTTAGTCGCCTCTTACGAGACCCACGTGAAGATATGAGATGGTGCTATTCTTTACGTCCGACACCACACGGGCTGAAGAATAAGTGTATGCAACAAGATCTTAAGACATCTGCAGGCGATACCACTGGCAAAGGCAAAGGCAGAAGATGTATGAATAAATAACTGAAAGCTTCGTCGCGAGAGGGCGCAGAGTTTTTCACACCCATCAAAATTATCATGGACGCATATTTGGCAAAGATCTCTAAGATGCCATTAAAATAGATGGTCAAATTCACACACAGCGCGAACAATACACAGCGTTCAGCGTGTGTGGTTCAATACACAGCGTTCAGTACGTCTCACCAAAAATATCAAAGCAAAATAAACACTGACTAAAGTGATTTTATTTTGTCCTAAAATAAGTAACTAGTTACAAAAGTTACCTAAATAAAATCACTTTAATCAGTGTTTTTTTTGCTTGGATATCTTTGGTTAAACCACGAACAGATAACTCTATTTATCTGTTCCGTGGGTTAGACGTAGGTACTGAACGCTGTGTTAAAATATGTCTTATGTAGCTGGGTATAAGTAACAAAATGTTTTAGTTCTAACTATGTAACATACCTTTCAGAAATGACGAAATCACCATCAACCAACGTCGGTACTGTGCCCATGGGATTCAGCTGTGAAATGATCACAAATAACAGATTTGTATACAGTATGCTAAAAGTAACAGATTTCATAAACGGCCATAACAAAAACCATCAGATACAAGAAACGTCACCGTTCCTGGTTGGTGTGGTCATAAAAATTATGAGCAAGACCGAAGCTTAAGAAAATGTCATACAAAATATTCACCATCCTACTCGTACGTCTAAACGTACGAGTAGGATGCCACACACTAATGTCCGTCTTGGCTTTTAGTATACTGAGTACCAACTTACCAAGGTGAGTGAAAGGATAAGGGTATTTTACTCTCTATGAGTAAAAATCTATAAATATATTATTGAGATAGTTTAGGCAAAAAGCAGTCAGAAAATGTTAGTTTTAGTTCATAAATTAACAAAATATTTTTTACATTGAATTTAAAGTTTACAGTTTTTTTAATCTGTTTTATAACACCATGAAATAGTAGCCGCCATATTATTACGCCGTACTGCTATGTAAACAAAAAATTGTCAACTGTTAGTCAACCGATTGGCGTATATATAGGCTTTGTACTTTTATTATTTTCGTAACCAACGTAATTTTTTAATTATTACACCTATTACAAAATATTATTTTAATTATTTTTAAATTATAATCAATTATCATACATAATATCAGCGCATTTGTTAACCAGCGAACTGACATCATTTCCGCGGACCAATATGGCGTCCACTACGAGGCGTTTTCGTCAACCTACGCGCGATATTTGAAAATTTACAATTTAAAAGGATCTCTAGGACACTTATCGATTGATTAAAAATGTTGTATTTTTTTTTTTTGGTGGCTTATTAGCGCTACAAAATTTAATTGAGACACTTTTCAAAAATGGGTGTAATACCCTATTTAATACGCGGCACAATAACCCATTATCATCATCAGCCGGAAGACGCCCTAAAAAAGTCCTTTGAAGATCTTAAAATTAAATCAACAGAAGATCTTTGGGGAATGTCTGTAAAAGTTTGTAGGTCTACTATTGAAACTATTGCATCCTATTTAGCTCTCATATTTAACACCAATGTGGACCAAGGAGTCTTTCCGGATTTAATGAAACACAGTAAAGTCGTACCATTGCACAAATCCGGTGATAGTAAAGAATCCAATAATTATAGGCCTGTGTCGATCCTGCCAGTTCTCAGTAAGGTGTTTGAAAGGTTAATGCTCAATCAAATGTTACGTCACTTTAACAAAAATTCCATCTTTCACGAACATCAGTACGGTTTCACCAAAGGACGTTGTACAACTGACGCCGGTGTCACCCTAATAAAAAACATTTTTAACAAGATGCCATTGGCATTTTTTGCGACCTCTCAAAGGCGTTTGATTGCGTTGACCACGAGACACTTTTGTTGTAACTGGAGCACTACGGGATTACTAAAACATCTACTGTATTATAAATTGTAAATATTGTGAACATTAAGTGTCTTTACATAATTTAGCTGTCATTTCGTTACTTGTAATACTTTGTAGGTACATACCATAATATATGATTTTTATACAAGGTACATCGTATTCACGTAACATATTAGGTATAATTCTTGTAAATGCAAATTGTAAAGATATTTTTTTTTTAAAGAGTATATATGGAGTTTCTTGCCCATTCTTCTCCATACGAGACTACCATTTGGAATGGGCAACTAGATTAAACTAGATTCTTTACAATATGACGTTCAAAAGTGCATATAATGGTCTAATTGAAATAAATGATTTGACTTTGACTTTGACGTCCACTGTTGAACAAAGGCCTCCACTATAGAACACCACAATTTTGTTATTCTGGTGGCCATATAATCCTCACGCTTGGCAGGCGTCTTGGGGATCGCAGTGAGATTGTTAAGAACGCGGAAGCCGCTGCTGCCCGAATACCGGATTTTAATGAGTCGCCTTCTACGGCACCCTCGGGATGAAATGGGTGGGTGCCCGGACACCCCATGGGTGATTCATCATCGGATATTATTTAGTGGTTATGGGTGTTAGGTTAATTGTTTTATTGTCTATTTGACAATTCTCTGGCGTTACGCAACCAATGATGCGCAACGCATCTTCCGTCAGATACTTAACTAGGTATGCTCTACCTTAAGCACCAAAATGTATCGTATCTAAATAACTGTTATTGTTGATATACAAAAAATATAGATATTTGTCTACGCATTTCTCCGAAACCATTTACTTGGGGACCAGTGCAAGTTTCATCAATATTAGTTCGGTAGTTACTAAAAAGCGATACAAAAATATTGTTTGTCTTTTTTGTAAAAATGTTTTTTTTTTATTTGAGGTCATTGACGTACCTACCTTTAAATATTCAGGCGACTTGTGTTCCTTAGCGCCGAAGTCGACGTCTCTGAGCTCAAGCTCTAGACCGATGATTTCTGCGAGTATCCTCAACGCATTTGCTGGCGGGCTAGCGTCCATCTTGTACAATATTGGCGCCATTTTGTTATCTGAATAGAAGACGAAATATTATAGACTGATTCTGACTTTGACTTTCGACATTCTCAATGTCCCGAGATACGAGACGACCAACGATCAAACTCTTAAGACTTCTCAGATTAAAATTAAACTCAAGTTACTTTTTAGCGAGATGTACAGACGCCAGCACATCAAGCCTGGTAGGGCTCTCTATCAAATTTTTCCAACTGAATATGATCCTTATGTTTGTATTATAAAGTTGAAAATCTATCAAAGAAATTTGACAGATTATTGTAGCTTGATGTGCTGCTCTGTATCTATCAATAAAAAATAAATTTTGTAGTTTTGTCGAGACTTAGAGACACGAGACGTCCCGGGACCCACATCCTACAGTAACGTGTCTGTTTCGTACGCGTAGTGTCCCGTTTTATTGGTTACCCACCAGGCAATATCTTTCTTCAGAGTACTTAACCAATTATTTGGGATGTTTTAAATTAAATATAAATCCATAGTATTCTTTTTAGTTTGCTACGATTTTACACAAGGCGAAACTTCGGATTAAAAAAAAGGAAAAAATCTCCTCTCGGATTAAAAACCGTGTACTTACAACCTAATCTCACTGTCAAAAATCAAGGCGCTACCCCGACCAAGAGTGCGTTTTTCTTCGTTATTCAGGGGCTTAATTAAGAGAAACAAACTACATCTAAAAGCATATTATTAATGTTCAATATTCTATCATCACATTCCACGTTCTTTTTTTTTATATACCCTAACATACATCTAAATCTCCCTGTAAAATAATGTATAAAATAATTGAAAAAAAATATCTTTTGCTAAAGTTGACGTGCTATTCATTTGAGGATTACACTAATAGATAGATAACTTAAAAATCTTTATAATTCACGTTTTATTTTATTTCAAAAGATCGTTTCTCTTTTTTTTATAACAAAAAAACCCCAAAAATTGTGCGAATTACGATTCTGCGGCAAAGAGGAAATGTATGGTCAAGGTTATTTGGTCAGGGAAGCGCCCTAAGGAGTCTTATTAGTAAACGCGAATAAAGTTACGCTTAACTAAAACTACAAATAAAGTATGGTTAAACTGACTCTACTCTGGAGTATAACTTTACTCTACGTTTATAATACATATAATGTTTTTAGATATTGCCCTAAATACAACACAATAATATATTCTACTTTATAATCATTAACAATTGTTTTAAATTATAGCAAACAATAAATAAACAATAAATTTATTGATGAAGTAGGTACATGCAAACAGCGAACTTACCGTCTGTTGTCAACGCAGTAATGATAAACACTAGTCACAGTCAGTCACTCGTATTTATATTATAAATTAATCTTTAGCAGATAAATATATTATGTTTTGTACATAACGCGATGATAACTCAAAAACTGTGTTATCTATCAATGACGATGATTATGTCAATCGACAATGAGTTGCTTGTTTTTTTAGCTACGTTGGGTCAGATGCATGTTTAAAAGTAATTGATCACGTTCGGTGCGGTATCGGGTTGATTATATCCGATGCTCATCTTTCCTCCGGTGCGGGGTAAAAATTACTCTACCAACCGCTGGTGCGGGACAGATATATTTGGTCTCCCTATGAATATGAATGAGACGGTTACTGTTTTAGAATTGCCTCGTAAATAGAAAACATAGGTACAAAAAATCATATCGGGTCCTTACGATCCGATGCCGACTGAAGCAGAATTTTTAACGTCTAGTGCGTTTATCGGTTCGAAACGACCCGATGCCCGATGACCCGATAGCCGCACTAGATTACGTATGCTAGTTGAGGTAGTGAGGTCCGTGTGTTTAGATGACTTTTTATGCAAATGAGAAAAGAAAGTGAATGGAACATGAAGCGATACATGAAAATGTTGTTTAAGTCATGTGAGGGCGAAAAGCCAACGAAAAATGAAGTAAACGAAGGTCTCAAGGGAATCATTCACAACACTAAAAATGTATCGACTCTTTTAGTAACCAGTGCGGATAACAGGTCGAAAAGATTCGACAGACAATCCCTTTATTTACAAGCAAACCATTCAGTGCATCTACCTACGATTTCAGCCTTTTATCATGTGTTTATTTGTCAACATATTGCTATAAAGGAATATGCTTTAATCATTATACCCATGAAGATAATAATAATAATACTTTATTGAAAACAACGTAAGAGCACATTTACATAAAAGCCCTGCCTCCTGAACTAGGTTTTTAGCCTGTATCTCAGGAGACAGTTCCCTTCCAGTTTACATTTACGAGATGTTTACAGAGTTTTCAGATATCTAACAAAACAGAAAAAAAGTACTAAACTATATTAATAATAGTTACATTTAAATTAAAGCAACAGTAAAAAAAAAAAAAATATTACAAAGCACGGTTGATTTAATTTAATTTAGTTTAATTTAGTGCGCCAGTGATGTGGTGTGTGTGTGTGTGTGCGTGTGTGTGTGTGGGGAGGGTGTGTATGTGTGTGTATTAGCTGTGGCGTGTGTTAGGGTGATGTTGTCTGTGGTTATGTTATTATGTATTATGTAGAAGATAAGTCCTCCTCCGCACCAGGAGCAAATCGTGCTTCGGATATTAAGCTGCGTCTACGCTAGGCGAGCCCATCACGAGCCGAACACGAGCGGAGCACGAGCCGAACACAATTAATTTCGAAATTAACAGAAATAAAATCTTAAATAAGCAACGCTCTCCTAATGTCTATTAGCATTTGTTATACAACCTTCAATAACCAACAATGTTTTTCAATAGAATTTTAAACAAATTATCTGTAATATTATCATTGGCTTCATAGTTTTCATAGAATCTTAATCAAACAACTTTGTGGTAATAAGTAAGTTTTTCCCTCACACTCTTAAATCTTAACTTACGGCACAAGTGGAATTGAGAATTGTTTGGGGGTGGTTTTATATGTATGTTCTCTTACACAGCATCTATGCCGTTAATCATGGCGTTTTCAATCCAGTTCTGGCGTGTATTTTTACGGATTTAATTTGGTTGTATGTTTCTAAAACCAAAATTAAAGGGATGTTCTGTACTATGTCATCCTACGATTTTAGTACCAATCATCTTTTAAGAGGGGGAAGCCCAGAGATCCCTCTTTTTGAGAAATACATTTTTAAAGTTTGGTGTTTTATTTGCACCACTCTACCATATTTGAACGAGCCCCCATAATCTTTTACAACGACTTGATTGACAATACATGGATGAATACTGTTGCCTTTGGCTGTAGAATATGAAATATTAAAAATAATTGTCTTGAAACGTTCAAAATGGCGTGAATAATGTACAAAATATTGAAACACATTTTTTTCTCTAAAAAACGAATAATCTCCACGTTCTAATAATTACGACCTACCTACAAAAAAAGGGAGTTCGGATGCGCTATATAGGGTGACTGGTAATAGTGTACGATACTTAAAAACGTGATTGTGTTTATGATAACAAACAACTTTCCCGAAGAAAAAATGTTTTTTGTACTGGTTCACTTTAGGTCACAGGCGTGCGCGCGCGTGAATTTCAGACGGCTGTTGTGTTATTGTGATAAAAGTGAACCAGTACAAAAAACATTTTTTCTTTGGGAAAGTTGTTTGTTATCATGAACACAATCACGTGTTTAAGTATCGTACACTAATTACCAGTCACCCTATATAGAGGAGCCAATATTAATATTAAAAAACAAAATAAAACTTCAGTTATATAAACTGAAGTAAGTAGTGTGCAAAATTATCCCGGTATCATTTTGCCCATCCTAAGAAGGGATTGTTTTGCTCCAAATGCTCTATAAACGAAAAATTTCAAACCATAACTTATTTGCTTCGAATACTGTACTGGCGTACTTTAGACTGAACACAGTAATTTTGATTTTTTGCCGATAACAATTTTTTCAGAGCCTGAAAAAAAAAAAAAATGAAAACTGAAAAAAAAATTATCGGCCAAAAAATCAAAATTACTGTGTTCAGTCTAAAGTACGCCAGTACAGTATTCGATGCCATGACACTGACATATGTTGACATGCCCGATCGTACGAGCACGCATTTAACTAAAAGTATTATAGATGACGGCATTAAGTCGGTAAAACAGCCGGGAATCGTTTTACCCGGAGGGATCATTTTGTACCACCTTCCCTACCTCCCTAATTACGAAGCTGTTTTATGAAAGAACATAGTTAATCACGTTTTAATTTAAGATACTGAAAGTGATTAAACCAAAGTAAGCGGCTTAATCTATTTTCGTATCTTAAATCATGATTTATCCAAAACTTAAAAAGTGTTTACAGAAAATGAATAACTTTCTGTAATGCTCGTTTACAAGGTTCTTTATTCCTCAAATATACTTCTTTACAGGTAACGTTAAGGTTTCCCAACCATACTCTTCTTTTTTTTTTCGAATCGATAGTTTTTCTTTTTATTAGACTACTTGAACCCAGTAGGTAGCCACATTTATCGCAGCATTAGTGGCGTTTTGAATATCCTCTAAGGTGCGGGTGTAGGGCCGGGGCACTGTATTAAGTGAGTGCGGTGATCCTGACCAGACAATGGCCCACCATAGGTACTGTTAAAAACAATATGTCGGCGTCAGGTATAGCTGAGCGGGAGCGCCGACATCGTTTGGGTTCGGTGGTATCGGGTTCATTGTAGAATAACAATATTCAATGCAGTACTAACAACCTTACTTTATTAACTGTGATCGTACAATACAATTCAAATAGGTAAACCGACAGTTTCGTATTAGGCGAGTGTCTTGCTTGGTGTCTCGAGCAAAAGTGAGCTTGGCACGGTCCCCACTCTCCAACACGACTCTGTCCACATGGCGCCATTTTAACCGACAGCTGACGTCACGGCGTTTACCATTTCTTCTGTAGGTACTACAATAATCAATTTGAATCCTCTTTATCGCTAAATTATCGCTTGCTGCGACACGGCCATACTGACTCATCACACGTCCTCGTGTGTACCTGTGAACAATGCAACCAAATTTGAGGTATCACAGCGATCTCGGCTAACCTGGCCATAAGTTTTATCAAGAAGAACAATAATTAACCAAACAAAATCCATTTGTTGACAATATTAGGCTCGGCCTACCTGACTAATTGTCTATCTCAATAAATAAACTCGCATCAGAAGGAATACTACAGGTTTCATAAAGGTAAAAAATTAAAGGAACTGAATCACAATATTAATGCACCCAGTATTAACAATAGTCAACGTCATTCTCGCTGGGAATCTGTTATGAAACAGTGGATCAGTAATAGCCCTTCTCGCTGTCATGCCTTACATACATGGGACAGTACCAGTTCTTCTCTCTGGCAAGCCTAGTATCAAACGGCTAGTATCAGTCCTTCACACTGATAAGCCCAGAACAGACTGGCCATTACCGGTCCTTCTCTTCGGTAAGTCAAAAGTATAGACAAAAGACATACATTGTGCATTAACATTTGGAACGAGTTGATGGGCCTTCACCCGCATCTTCAACATCTAACCCTTCACTAATCACGTCTAATTCGCTAGGGTTATCACCTTGTGGCATCCTTCTTATGCGGTCATAAGCATACTTTTATGTTCTGTTACAGTTCAGTGCTTTTAAATTATAGCGATCACCGCCAAGTAAAACTATGACCTCAAACTTTACGTAATTTAAATTTCCAAAACCAAAACGACGACGACGACGACGTTCCAAAACGAACAAGCAACTAAATTTCAACCTTCTGACTGACTGACTGACTCTTTGACAATTCAAAAGTGCCTGCAAATGGTCCAATTGAAATAAATGCTTTGACTTTGACTTTACTTCAACTTCGACTTTGGCTTCGACTTTGACTTTGACTTCGACTTCGACTTTTTCTTCAACGTCTACTTCTACTTCGACTTCGACTTCTACTTCTATTTCAACTTCTGCTTCAACTTCTACTTCGACTTCTAAATTTGCAAGAAATACTCTCCTTCATTAAAGAACATTCAAAGCCAGAATCAAAATCAAATTTGTAACACTCACTTTCATATTCGTTGCCGCTTGTCCTCTTATCTTATTAATGCCAAAAGGTTTAATGGCCTAGTTACGCATCATATCAAAAACCTAAATAGGGCTTGCCCTTAGTACACGAAATAGACACGTTAATTGTAAAACTAAGTTTTAAAATAAGTCCGCTAATCATCACATTATATTTCAAACAATAACCGGGTAACACATGAAATAAAAATCGTAAAAGATTACCACCAATTAATACGTTACAAAGAATTTGTTCAGTAGGTACAGTCTACTTTAGCAAAACCTATACCCTGAACAAGCAAATGTAGTTATGTTTACCTACGAAATTACGGCTAACAGATTGCTTAACAAGAGAGCATTCGGCACCAGAAACAAAATAAAAATAATACGACTCACCAGATTCGGTAGATAATAGATCAGTAGCTGGCTTAATGGTATAGCTATCCGCTCGTTTTTCAACTTGACTTTTAACGGAGTCAGCCTCCTTCTTTGGACATCGTGTTGCGATGTACCCTGGCTCACCACAGAAGAAACAGGTCATCGTCGGCATCATGCTTTCTTAAAAATGCTGTCTTTGACCCGTTGCGATCCATTATTTCCTGAAAACTTTAGATTGTTCCTGCGACGTTCCGTTAGATGCTATGTGATTTTTGCGATAGTTCACCGCCTCATGCGCCGGTTTACCCGCAGTTGATTGAGTTTTGATGTTTCGATCACCTGCATCATATTCCTTAGCTGCATCTCGAATATTGTGTGCGAGTGGGTTTCAGATCCCACTTCTGATGTCGGCGTCAGCGATGGCTGAGCGGGAGCGCCGACATCGTTTGGGTTCGGTGGTATCGGGTTCATTGTAGAATAACAATATTCAATGCAGTACTAACAACCTTACTTTATTAACTGTGATCGTACAATACAATTCAAATAGGTAAACCGACAGTTTCGTATTAGGCGAGTGTCTTGCTTGGTGTCTCGAGCAAAAGTGAGCTTGGCACGGTCCCCACTCTCCAACACGACTCTGTCCACATGGCGCCATTTTAACCGACAGCTGACGTCACGGCGTTTACCATTTCTTCTGTAGGTACTACAATAATCAATTTGAATCCTCTTTATCGCTAAATTATCGCTTGCTGCGACAAATATAATACTTTTTGGACCAGGTTACATTTTGCTTACAACCTAACCTTTACAGTACGAGAAAGGGTGCAAAACTGCAAAACATATTG
Source organism: Charanyca ferruginea (assembly GCA_947361185.1). Classification (NCBI taxonomy): domain Eukaryota; kingdom Metazoa; phylum Arthropoda; class Insecta; order Lepidoptera; family Noctuidae; genus Charanyca; species Charanyca ferruginea. The sequence goes on along the minus strand of OX376064.1, from coordinate 24,350,936 downwards.
TCATGTTTATTACGTAACGATAATATCTGCACAAACGCTTGTCATTCGGTTATCAGTAATACTAATTATAGACGGCCTTATCTTATATTACGATTGGCGATAATAGATTACGGGTGATAGAGAAAGTGTGATTTACTTACCTACAATTTTCTTATTTTGGCCGAATTCGAATTTAAACTTTTTAATTTTGTTTTAAAGATACCAGAACGCGATGAGGTCATTTGTTTTCTTCTTCATTTCGAATCGATGGTTTAAGTTAGTCCTTTTTTATGTAAAAAGAAGGATTGGACCGTGGAATAGCCGGTATGATCCGATTTTTAATTTGGATTTTCGTTTTTTAATTATGGTATTACGTTAATATTGTTACGTAGGTCGGTACGACCAAAAAGCTAGCGCCACCTACTATCGAGTAGCAGAACTATACTAGTAAGCGGCATCTTTTGTCGAAAGCCGCCACACGTAGCGCCATCGATTATCGAGTAACGGAACTAAAAATATTTTGGAACATTCGAGACCATTCTAAATTTTTCGAGACGGTTAAGTGTCGTGTTGCAACATTCTCGACCATTCCCGTGTTTGCTAGATTGTTCACGAATATGCCACATATACCTAAATACTGCGAGGTGGTGGAGTTAGTTGGTTTTAGGATGCGAAACTAAAAACTGCGATTACGACTACTGCGATCGTAGTTATTTTCAAGTATTTTTTATAACTTTTTTGTAAACGATATTTAATCAATAAATTATTATTATTATTATAAGTTAGTGATTACTGTTTGTGACTATTAAATAAAGTGTGTAAGTGTGTTGTTTGGTGTACCAAATAAAACACAAACACTTTACAGCAATTTACAAATTGGTGTTAATTATTTATCCCGAACCCCAGCTCGTAACAATATGGTTGAGCAAAATGGTGCTGATCCACACGTCATGTTCGTGAACGGGCGCTGTCGGTTGAGATTGGTCATCTCATAACTGCTTTGGCTTTTATCTTTATCTTTTTTTATTGTTTTGCATTGCTCTTCACCGACACTGTTTTCACGTTTAGAAACAAGAATATTGTAACCAGTATTTTGTATCTTGATATAGAAATAAAATTATTAGAAAAAAAAAACATCTAACTTATCGAGGTTTTTTTTTCTAATAAATAATTAATTCATTTTGTTTTTGATTATGCCATATTTTTCTATTATGACTAGCTGACCCGACAGACGTTGTCCTGTCCCGATCTACCTACTTACCTGCCTATTTACCTACACCTACCCTACATCTACCCTACACCTACCCTACACCTACCCTACACCTACCCTACACCTACCCTACACCTACCCTACCCTAACCCTTAACATTTGGATGGGGGATGAAAAAGGGGTGAAAAAAGGGGATGAAAAATAGATGTTGGCCTATTCTCAGACCTACCCAATATGTACACAAAATTTCATCAGAATCGGTCAAGCCGTTTCGGAGGAGTACGGGAACGAAAACTGTGACACGAGAATTATGCCATATTTTTCTATTATGACTAGCTGACCCGGCAGACGTTGTCCTGTCCCGATCTACCTACTGGGGATGAAAAGGGGGTGAAAAAAGGGGATGAAAAATAGATGTTGGCCGATTCTCAGACCTACCCAATATGCACACAAAATTTCATCAGAATCGGTCAAGCCGTTTCGGAGGAGTACGGGAACGAAAACTGTGACACGAGAATTTTATATATTAGATATACTAATTTCCTTTAATAAAGACTTCACGACGCGGTTGTTTTTTTTTTTAGAGTAGGTAAGTACTTCTTTATAGCGTCGTCAGTGGCGTTTGCCCTTTAGTTCAGCTGGGCCCAAGGAGAAAGGAATGTAAGTGTTTTAGAAATACCACATTGCGATGTGGCTGTTTTTTTCGCGCAGTTATAATTTTTATCTCTTATCAATTTTTTTTTGCAAACGGTATCGCTGATGTAAATTCTGTAATTTTTTACTTTTAGAAAAATACAAATTATTATTATTATTGTATGTCCATCAAAATTAAATACGAGAATTACGATAGTAACTTTTTTTTTTTTAAATCTTTATTTATTTGCGGGATTTTTTCTGTGTAGAAAACGTCATCCCGATGAATGCATACAAACTTAACCTAAAAAACAAAAATATATTAGTCTACCCGCAACCTTATACCTATAATGATAATATTAAAAAGGGCCCTAGCTTCATCCGACAAAGGTGAAGCCAGAACGCTATTATAAAATCCTACACTAAAGTTCTTATCCCCAAAAGCTTGACGTCTTTGAACCCCAATACGGCCACACTCCGCCAGTATGTGGTAAGCATCTTCCACGACTCCACAAACAGAACAATTTGGCGAGTCAACCTTACGCATCATAAATCCAAAACTATTGAGCGGAATATGGCCGGATCGGAGCCTCAATGCCATCACCACTTCTTGTCTATTCATTCTACTCATGTGAAACCAGAGGCAACGAGGACGAGAGGGTTGAATCGTTTTGTACCAAATGCCCTTTGTCAATGACCTTTCGTCAAAATATTCTGACCATGACTATTATACTATACTATTTCTTACTATGGGTAGAAGTTCTGTATGCCAAGGAGTACAACTATAAAGTTCTCCATCCGACCCGGCTTCGTTTGCTAAACGATCAACTACCTCATTACCCTCCAGCCCCACATGAGAAGGAATCCATTGCAGTACGATTGTTTTACCTTTGTTGATAATATCATAAATGGATCTTAAAATGGTATAAGACAGTGGAAGCCCTCTAAAAGTTGAAGTACACTTAATCAGGTGTAGAAGAGCACTTTTCGAGTCAGTGTAAATAACAAACCGGTCACCGTTTACAGATTGTATATAAGCTAAAGCTTCTGATAATGCTATTAATTCTAAATGCATAATTGACACGTTTGATGAAATTTGGAATTTAAAGGAAGCTCCTATTTGTGGGTCAAAGAAAGCGGCGCCGCGACTGTTGTCACGTCTAGAACCGTCTGTATACAAGGAATAAAAACTAGGATACAAAGTATTTAGAGATGTACAACAAAGAGACCTTAGATTGTATACATTATAACAGTGCTTAGGTTTACTGACAGAGTCCAAACCAGGCTGTACAATATGCGATAAGTCCATATTGCTGACCCAAGTGTCCATGGAGAACATGTCAAACTTACTGCTGCTATAAAGAGGTTCTTGATCTAAAATATCGTGTGACATGACTAGCAATGGTTTTTTCTTATTCCTCCAATAAATATTACCTATTACAAAAACCAGATAACTGTTCTATTAAATCTATTATAAGATATTTGTTACACTTTGATTTTAAATAAAATTTACCAGCTAAATATCGGCGGCGAATAAAAAGTGGAGGTAATAACAATTCAGATTCCATCACGTGGATCGGAGTGCTTTTAATGAACCCACCTATTAACCGTAGGCAAATGTTTTGTAATTTGTCTAGTTTGTTTAAGTGTGTATGGGCACTATTATCGAATAAAAAGCTACCAAACTCCATGCGACTTCGAATAAGAGCAATGTATAAACGTCTTAAGTGGTTGGGATGAACACCCCACCCAGGTCCGACTAAAACTCTAAAAATATTTATTAATTTAATTACTTTCTCGCAAACTTCATTAATATGCTTTTTCCATCGAATACCCCTATCCAGCCACAGTCCTAAGTACTTCACGTTGTCTACCAATTCCAGCGATGTGTCATTTAACCGGACGTTAACAGCTGGCCTACGAAAACCTCTGCTAAATAAACAAATCTTACTTTTAGACGGGGAGATGTCCAAACCAGCGAGCGTTAGCATACTGTTGATTAGATCAACGGCAGACTGGATCTTGTGTTGGCCCTCGCTAGCAGACGAGCACTGTACATACAATGCAAAATCATCCGCGTACTGGGATATGTGAACAAGATTTTGCAAACGTTTACAAACATCCGATAATACTATATTAAATAGTAACGGAGATAACGGATCACCTTGCGCCAAAGCACTACCCGAATATCGACTAATGAAACTATTGTCGGATTTTATTTTAAGGATTTTTTTATGCAAGAAATTCCATAAGTAATTACAAATGCGTGACCCAGCTTGAAAGTTGTCCAAAACATTAATAATATTTCGTGGTTTCATTTTCGATATAAATAAACAGGTAGTCCTTTGACCTACAAGGCAACACTCGCACGCTTTTTAAAGTATTTTTAATTTAATTTAGATAAGTAATCGATTTAATTTTAAATAAAGTCGATTAAAGTATCGTAACGACCTGTCTACCCCTTCTCCTAGACAGTGACAGCTCATTCTTTTTCCGTGCGAGGCAACGAGTGCACGCGCTCCTTCGTTCTTTTGTTCGTACCTATATATTTTATAAACTAGTTCATTGTTATTAAAGTTCACCATGCCAAAAAGATCCTACGAAGAGAAAATAGAATACTATAAGAATAAGATGGAGAAATTACGTGACAAACACCGTCACAAACGACGACGTCGAGAGGATTCCTTTTCGTCCTCGGACGATAATTATCAGCAAGGTTAGAAAGTATTCATTTCTTTTGATATTACTGTTCAAGTATGGTTCAAAGGTGAACATCTTGATACGGTATTTTTGCCATAGATTCAAATTTGAACGCGGCAAATACTCAACCTACCCGCCATAGATTCCTCACGTGAACGAGGCGTTGTAATATATTGTTTTGGATTCGAATTTCGAACCATTACTATTTAACTCATGAACGTACCCACGTTTGCGTTATATTTATAATTACGTTTGTCCTCTAGGAGGCGAAACGGCGACGTGGGATGTATTAGAGCCACCTAATGAAATTGACCTGCCACCTGATGAGGCTTTTATTAAACCATCGGACCCGGATGAAACTCAGCCGGATATTTTACTGGAGTCTATTCCGACTCAGCCTGATAATTTACAATTACAAGCGGTCGGGGCGCCGCCGGCGGCGCCCCCCGAACCTCCATTGGATCCAGCGATTCTGTCAGCCCTCGGTGAAGCGACAGATGAAGGACCAATATGGGGTCAAGAAATACACGGCAACTTAACCCAATTGTGGCACCCTTTAATTAAAAAGGGAATGGGTAAAGAGATAAAGGAAAAAATCCTAAAACAATATCTCGTACTAAAGAGGTTACGGGACAAAAAAGTTGAGACATCTCAACAACAGTTGGGTGTCGGCATTACAGCTATTAGCAGGGCGATGACGTCTTTAATGACGACTGATAATAAAATCGATGCAATAAAAACACTAAGCGATGGCTGTCGCATTTTATGTGACTTGCATTTTTCTGAAACCCAAGCTCGGATAAAAATGATCACACCAGGACTGGCGAAACCTTTTCTCAATGTCATACAGGATAGTGAGCGAGATGAGACACTGTTTGGTTCTAGTTTACCTGAAAAAATAAAAGCATCCAAAACTATAGAAAAACAGGGGCTGCAGATCAAAAAGACTGTGCCGCTGCCAGCAAGACCCAATACAGTTGTCCAGCCTTCAACTATGTCAGCTCGCCATCAGTTTCAGGGAAACTGGCCAGGACCTTCTCGTTACCTGACGAACAGGGGGGGGCGAGGAGGTCAGAGGAGAATCCCAACGTCAGCGCGTCGAACGGCGCCGATGACGTCGACTGTGACGTCGACCAAGCCGAATCAGCTGCGGTCGCGTGCCCCTCCACGCCAGTAACACAGGTACATGCCGGTAGGGTACAACATTTTTATAGTTGTTGGACTCTCATTACTAATAATAGCAGTATTCTTAATTGGATCCTGCAGGGAATATCTATTCCGTTTATATGTACGCCATTTCAAACGTGTATTCCTAAAATCACGTGGTCATTGAATGAACAGCGTGACATGTCGTTAGCTATCGAGAACTTACTCGAGCTGGGTGCTATTTCACAAGTTGAATCGAGGTCAGATCAGTTCATTTCTAGTACGTTTTTAGCTCCAAAGCCTAACGGCGGCCAAAGATTTATTCTGAATTTAAAATTATTAAATCGTTTTATACCTAAAATGCATTTTAAAATGGAGGATAGTAGAACGGCCTGTAAGTTAGTACAATCCAATTGGTTTATGGCGACCATAGATATGAAGGAATCTTATCTACTTATTCCTGTTGCTGACGAATTTCGTAAATACCTTCGATTTCATTATATCGCGGAAAACTCAAGCGAAATAATAACTTACGAGTTTAGCGCATTACCTTACGGGCTCGCCATAGCTCCTAGGTGTTTTACTAAAATCGTCAGAGAGGTTGTAGGTACTTTACGTGGTCGTGGTTTTCAGTCTGTAGCTTATTTAGATGACTTGTTTTGCTTAGGTAGCAGTTACGAAGAATGTCTTCGTAATGTTAAGGAAACAGTAGCGTTATTAGAATGTTTGGGATTTGTAATAAATTACGAAAAAAGCCATTTAATACCTCATAAAACTTGCAAATTTTTAGGATTTATTTATAATACCAATGATATGACTTTGTCGTTGCCGTTAGATAAACGCAACAAGATAGCTATTTTAGTTAAAAAATACTCCAAACTCCCCATTGTTTCTATAAGAAGTTTTTCTCAGTTGATAGGAGTACTGGTTGCAGCATGCCCAGCGGTGCGTTACGGTTGGTTGTACACCAAGATATTAGAGCGAAGTAAATATTTGCTTCTACGACAGTATGGGTCGTTTGACATACAGGTTAAACTTCCTCGTATTATTTTAAACGATTTGAATTGGTGGTCAACGAATATTTATAAAGTAAATAGTCCAATAAAGCCCCAGAGTTATGCACTGGAAATATTCACCGATGCGTCACGCACAGGTTGGGGTGCGTTTAATAACGGGTTAAGAGTCAATGGCGCTTGGAAAGAAAGTGAGAATAGTTTTCACATTAACTATTTAGAACTTTTAGCTGTATTTTTCGCCCTTAAATGTTTTGCTCGAGATCTAACTGAATGTGCTATCCTGCTCCGCGTGGATAACACTACGGCGATAAGCTATATAAATCGCATGGGCGGTGTTCAGTTTCCACACTTAAGTTCACTTTCCCGCGAAATTTGGCAGTGGTGCGAGATGCGTAAACTGTGGTTATTTGCTTCGTATATTAACACGAAGGACAATATTGAGGCTGATGAAGAGTCACGCAGGGTGAACCCAGACGTTGAGTGGGAGCTATCACAGCCCGCATTTCAATTTATTGTGCAAAAGTTAGGTCAACCAGAGATTGACTTATTTGCTTCTCGTATCAATGCCAAATGTCGTGATTATGTGTCCTGGAAACAGGACCCGGATGCAATAGGTGTCGACGCATTTACGATAAGTTGGTATCCCAAATTATTTTATGCGTTCCCGCCATTTTCTCTGTTACTAAACTGCATACAAAAGATTATACAGGATAAAGCTACGGGTATCCTGGTTTTTCCCATGTGGCCTACACAGGCTTGGTATCCACAATTAATAGATTTAATAGTTGGAGAAATAGTTGTTTTGGAACCACATCCAAACTTAGTATTGTCGTATTTCAGGCAACGACACCCGTTCCACCAGACGCTTACCCTGGGAGCAGCACTGCTCTCAGGCTCGCGTTCTTGCACCGCGGCGCGCCACCGGCCGCGCTGCATCTGATGCTCGCTTCATTATCAGTTAGTACAATAAAACAATATGGAGTTTGTTACAAGCTGTGGTGGCAGTATTGCCAAGACAATAATCGTAATGTGTTCGAGAGTTCCACCCCTCACATCGTATCTTTTTTAACTGAGCAATATGATAAAGGCGCTTCTTATGGCACGTTGAACAGCCATCGCTCAGCTTTATCTTTGCTCATGGGAAACAAATTTTCAGACGAGTGCGTCACACGTCTCCTTAAAGGGGTATTTAAGCTGAGGCCATCATTGCCTAAGTACTCGAGTACATGGGACCCCCAAATAGTATTAGACCATATCTCGAAGTGGGTTCCACATAGTCAGCTTAATTTGGAAAAAATTACAAAAAAGCTCATCGTTTTACTAGCCCTGGGTACTGCACATAGAGTGCAAACATTTTCCGTGATTAAAATCAGTAATATTAAAATCAACACAAATGGTATCGAAATCGTTATTACAGATATTATTAAAACCTCAGGGATTGGCCGGGATCAGCCGGTTTTGTATTTGCCATATTTTCGAGAAAATCTCTCTATCTGTCCAGCCACAACATTAGTCGACTATATGTCAGCAACGAAGGTCTTGAGGCCTTCGAACATAGACCACCTCTTAATGACTGTGAAGCGTCCATATAAGAACGCGACAGCACAGACAATAAGTAGGTGGATCAAACAGACGCTGTGTGCGAGCGGCGTGGACGTGGCAGTGTATGGCGCACACAGCGCCCGCCACGCTGCCACGTTGACGGCGCGCGCGGCTGGCCTAAGTCTTGATCTCATTCGAAAAACTGCTGGCTGGACCGCCTCTTCCCAGACCTTTGCTAAGTATTATGATCGCCCAATCATAGATAAATCTACCTTTGCAGAATCAGTTTGTTTACGTAGCAATACAAATGATTGATACCCGAATGTTATGAATGTGATTATGTATAATGCAATTATTTCTGTTAAATCATTTAATACAAGATTGAAGATTTGATTTACTATTCTCGTGTTTCATTTGTAATATACCTTTTTGAAACATATACTTACACCAAAAGTAAAAAATCGTGAATCTCTAAACATCTACCTGTTTATTTATATCGAAAATGAAACCACGAAATATTATATATGATCAAACGAACTTCTTAAGTGAAGTTCGATCGATATAATATGAGTGGTTTCATTTGAAGATATAAACAACCCAACCCACCCAAATCCCAGATTTTTTACTAACACGAGAAGACTTGAATTCAAGTCGCATCTCTAAAAAGAATGAGCTGTCACTGTCTAGGAGAAGGGGTAGACAGGTCGTTACGATACTTTAATCGACTTTATTTAAAATTAAATCGATTACTTATCTAAATTAAATTAAAAATACTTTAAAAAGCGTGCGAGTGTTGCCTTGTAGGTCAAAGGACTACCTGTTTATTTATATCTTCAAATGAAACCACTCATATTATATCGATCGAACTTCACTTAAGAAGTTCGTTTGATCATATATTAACACAGTAATATTTATATTATTATACGCACTATTTATATCCAGAAAGCAGCCCATAGTAGAATAACCCTTAGAAAAACCGGTTTGTATAACAGTGATAAGGCAACTTAAACCATCTAAACATGACCGACCTCTGCGAAAGCCCACTGTGTTCACAGAAAATGTATCATTTTTTTCAAAATACCGAAATAATGTTTCTAAGTATTTTGTATACGAGACCCAGGCTGCTTTACGAAAATTTCTTTTAATAATTGATGGAAGGTGTGACGTGCATAAGGTTGAAATTTTTATTATTAAATGATCGCTATTCAAGTTTTCATTTAAAATGCTCCAATTAAAGTGAAGCGCAATGTCTATAGAAACCAAAGAAATATCAGGGGAAGATTGTTGCAAGACGTTATTAACTAAACGAACTCGCGTATGTGTTCCATCGTTCAATGAAAAGTAGTAGTTGTTTATGAGTGAGTCATGAATAAGACTGCCTCTGTGGTTAGTTTTATAAGACCAGCTGACGTGATGTGCGTTAAAATCCCCTAAAACTAATGTTTTGGATGGCCATAACGATAACAAACTATCCCAATCCTGAAGGGTGGTAACGATATTGGATGGACAATAAACTGACACAATATATTCAAACGGATGACAATTAAACATTTGAACGCATACTACCTCAATACCGCTATTATTAATGTGCACGCGCCTCAGCTGTGATTTAATAGATTTGTGTACGATGATAGCTACACCGCCGTATGAGTCATCCCGGTCCGCGCGATAAACATCATAACAACTTACTTTTAAAGTACTTTCCGAGTCAAGCCACGTTTCACTTAGGGCAGCAATATGTACTTTTTCTTGACGTAGGATTTCACAAAATGACACCAACTTAGGCCTGATACTTTGGGCATTCCACTGTAAAATATTTAACTTAACCGATTTATTAGCCATCACAAAGAATAACGTATAAAATTACACAATGCGTTAATCCAAGGCCATTCTGTTAAATAACTTACCGACACTAACATAAACCATTCTAGGCACAATTGTATAACCGATCTTATTTTAGATCCTGCACTAGTGTGTTTGAGAAAGATAACCTCCTTAATTCTAGACAACAATTCTTTAAAAGGTGGGCACTGTTCCTTTTGAACCTCTCCCTCATCAGACGAGTGGTGAAATTCTTTTGAGTCTGTATCTGAATTCCAGAACATCCAATCATCCTCGGCGACGCGTTTTTTATTTTTCATACTATGTACTTCAGGTTTTGGTGGATGGTTACTAAGATTAGTAGGGGTCTTCACTTTGTGGATGGTTGCCTTTGTCTGAACTTTTTCAGCGTATGTCGAATGGAGAGAGGATTCGGGATTTAAACTGCTATTGGTCATAACTGAGTGGGCACGATGTAAAGGAGGGAAAATGTCCCGATTCTCTGGAGCCACCGGAGCTTGAAAAGAGACGTCAATCTTAGGGGGAATTGAATCTTCAGGCGGGACATAACATTCAATAGCTTTCCTGTAGGTGCATCCAAATTCTGCCATAATTTCCCTGAGCTTCCTCTCCTTTTTATACGCTGGACAAATTTTACTCATAGAAATATGTTCCCCGTTACAGTTCACACAAGAAAATAACGTAGTCTCGCAATTCTCGTGTTGCCCGCCACACTTTGGACAAATTGTTTTGGTTGTGGGACACATTTTGCGTATATGACCTAGTTTCCAGCACTGGGAACACTGGGATACCTGGTGAATATATGGCAAAACTTTAATGCTTATATCACACACACGAATGGTTGGTGGAATGCGGTCTCCCTCAAAGCAAAGTCGTATTGTTTCACTAGGACACCAACCCCCTTTATCCCTGTTGCGATGGTTCATCCTCCTGAACGATAGAATCTTTGTGGGTGAGGGGCATGTAATATTTTGGAGGATCTCATCATCAGTAAGGTCAAGGTCAACATCCCTAATAAGACCATAACAAACAGACAGTTCCATGGCCTTTTGAAATTTCCATCCCTTTTCTAACAACTTCTCACACGTAAAAAGATTACTTACGGCCGATGCACACTCAAATTGGAGACGTATTTTAAATGGGCTCAAATATTTCACCTGGATAACCTTTGTAATATTGTTTTCTTTCAAAATACGCGCCATTGCAAATTGTTATGGAAGACGTTCTTTCGAAGAAATATAAACTTCGTATGTATCTTCTTTAACTGATTTATTACTGTCGTGACGTAGCTTCTTTTTCCCTGTAACATTTATCCAACCTCCTTCTTCCTCTCCACTACCCTCTCGTTGTCTCTTCCCAGCCCTCAACAACTCCTCCTGTTTCTCACCATTATCATCTGTGGCATCCATTTCTGAAGACTCATTCAACAGACTTTGTATGTCATTCGAGAATACAGGCGCATCACGGCACGGTGATGCACTTACGTCATCAGCCATGAAGCGATCACATCGAACATTCGCAAATAATTTAAAAGGTATTAAAAACAGAAGCGCAGAGCACACCTGCTTAACGGATAAGCGTAAACAATTCCACGTAGGGGGATAGCGAGCGGTGCCGCGATAACTAATTAGACACGACCGGTCCGCACGTGTACCGATACGGGAGACGATAGTAACTTGTAGGTACTCCCAAAAATAACATCAACTATACTCCATTTATAATAGCATTAGAAAAAAGAGGCTCATAGAAGCAGATAAACTTATTTTAACATAATTTTGATAAATAGATCTAAGATATATCATATTCATTTCATATTGGCGTCATCATTTGGTAGAAAGAATTACAGTGAAATGAACAACATTCCTGGTATTGTACATCCCCGCTTCTGTTAGGTTTTTAGCATTGATACTGTAATTTTAAATTGGAATTAAATATACAACTATATGAAAGCCACATAATTTTAGAAGATAAATTATTAGAACAGTTACAAATACGCGTGAACAACTACTGTCAAAATAGATTATAATAAATTCGGGTCTATAATGGTGTAACTTTAACATGTTTATTGTACTTTTGTTACAAAGTGTGCATTAAAAAGGTGTGTGTTACCCCAGCAAAATAATGTCGAAAATAGTAGTTTAAATGTTACAGGCAATACGTTGTCCAGCTTCTGTAATTGTTGCGCACATTTTTAAATTTGTTGCACATATAGATTTTGAGTTATTCCACAAAAACATTTCCTGCTGGGGTAACGTTACCGCAGCCTGGGAATATTGAAATAAATATTAGCCATATAATTAGTAGTATAAACGAGGTAAATGTTGCAACTTATTTTGTATTTGTTCTTCCTTCGACTGCGATGTTATTCAAGATTTTGCTGGAGTAACGTTTGTAGTTTTGCTGGATCTCTGAAACGGATAAGCAGATTCTTATCATCTTTTTTACATGACTTCTTAAGAATTAGTTTCAATGAATTGGGTAATAAAAAAACAAAATTAATGCACCATTCAAAGGTTTTTTAATTAAATATAAAAACACTTCAATAGGTCCTAACACTTTGAATAAGAGCTCGAAAGACTTACTTTAAACGTTATTTTGTAGCTTGTATCTTCAAATGTATGTGAAGTTTCATTAGTATCTTGTTAGTAATAAACAAATTATGATGAAATTCAGTTCTCCACTTTGACGGTCATAATGCGCGCTTAGTTATTTGGCCTCCGATAACCCTGTATGTGAATATATAAACTAAATGATATATCAATAGTTAGTTACTTAGTTATGTTCCTGTAAAATTTCAGCGTAGTACATACAATAATTAACGAGATAATAAGAATCTGCTTATCCGTTTCAGAGATCCAGCAAAACCACAAACGTTACGCCAGCAAAAACTTGAATAACATCCTACCTATTGAAGTTTTTTATATGTAATTAAAAAACCTTTGAATGGTGCATTAATTTTGTTTTTTTATTACCCAACTAATTGAAACTAATTCTTAAGAAGTCATGTAAAAAAGATGATAAGAATCTGCTTATCCGTTTCAGAGATCCAGCAAAACTACAAACGTTACTCCAGCAAAATCTTGAATAACATCGCAGTCGAAGGAAGAACAAATACAAAATAAGTTGCAACATTTACCTCGTTTATACTACTAATTATATGGCTAATATTTATTTCAATATTCCCATTATAAAAGAAAATGTCTAGCTGCGGTAAGCAGGAAATGTTTTTGTGGAATAACTCCAAATCTATATGTGCAACAAATTTAAAAATGTGCGCAACAATTACAGAAGCTGGACAACTGATTGCCTGTAACATTTAAATTACTATTTTCGACATTATTTTGCTGGGGTAACGCACACATTTAAAATAACCTTTTTATCTTCTGTCTAATGCTTTTGAAAATGGAGTATAGCTAGGTACTCCATACATTTATGTTCACTTAGCTCGCTAAAAGGTATGGAACAGTAATTTCTAGTACGTACTCATGAAAATGTTAATAAAAGAGCGTGTGCTTGTGTGTGTTTTCCCGTTTCCCTCGTCACATCAATATTTCAAACATCTATCTGTAACAAAGTGGTACAATAACAAAAATGTAAAACGAATGTATTTTTCTTGAACATTTATTGTTTGTTGTTCTTTTGCCAGTAGTACTGCATAGCTTTGTTGAACTTAGCGATGCCGGGCGTAGCGATGTTCTTAAAGAACGGCTCCTGCTGCATCAGGGACTGCCATTTCGCGGTGAGAGGGAACCTGATAAGACAAGACATGTATTTGTGAAAACATGAGTATTACATACAGGTAAACAAGTAGATTAGATCAGTCATATTTGGCCTCTACGACGTACCTACACATATACATACATTTTTTTTTTTACAAAATCCACAGCTCTGAGAATTTCTCTTAAAATATAATTACAATTTTTTTTATAAGTATTCTAATAAACTTGCGTTTGACCGCAACTAACTTGATCTTAAGTGATGACGCGACCTAAGGTGGAACACGCTTGCCTAGGATGAACAGGTTCACTCGTGCCTTGAAGATACCCAGATTATACTTATCAGGGAACAGAGAGGCAGGACATTTTGATTCCGTAGAAAATGGCACAGAATGTACCACAGAATAATTAAGTCCTAAATTATCATTAGGACATCAGTCTGAATTCTACGCAAACAAAGTCGCGGGCAGAAGCTACTAATATTACTTTCACGGCTAAACTACGTACCGAAATAACAGTAACGAATTATGGACATGGCCGAATGCATGCCAATGTGGAGCAATCATTTTGAAATATCATTGTTTCAACCAACATCCATCCATCCACTCAAACTATCGCATTTATAACAGTAATAGGATTTTTTTAATAGGCTAGCGTTTGCCCGCCGCTCGTCTGATCCTAAATAATGATGCGGCCTAAGGTGGAGCACGCTTACCTATGATGAACCGGTTCACTCGTGCCTTGAAGATACCCAGATTATACTTATACTTATTAGTATAATTTGATAAGTATAGTTTTACGACCTGGGGTTCCGGATAAATAATTTTACACCAATTTACACCAAATAAAACACAAACAGTTAAACAGTCATAACACAGTAATCTGTCACTTACAAAAATCACTAGATAAATACTTTGATCGCAGTAGTCACAATAGACGCAGTTTTTAGTTTCGCATTCAAAAACCAACTAACTCCACCGCCTGAATGCCCGCTATTTACATGTGGTTTAGGTTATATTCGAGAACATTCTAGCAAACACGGGACTGGTCTAGAATGTTGCAACACGACACTAACCATCCGAAAAATGTAGAATGGTCTAGAATGTTCCAGAATGCATGTAGTTCTGCTACTCGACAATAGATGCCGCTACCTAGCGTAGTTCTGCTACTGGATAATAGGTGGCGCTAGCATGACGTTCCTGGTCGTACCGACCTACATAACAATACTATACTGCACTTACTTGTCTTTATTCAACGGTATTATTGCCTCCGCGGCCGCCAGTGTTGTAGCGACGGACAAGTCAGCGATCGTCAGGTGTTCGGCCGCGACGTACTTGTTACGTGAAAGATATGCTTCTATCATGCCGTACGCCTCCTTTAGGTCGTGCAAGTGCTTCTCGGTAGGGGCTTTCATACCCTCCATTATTGTAGGTAGCTGGAATAGGGTTAAAAGGTGTTTTAATAATTACCACAGATATATAGCCAACATTTGAACACACGGAACCCAAAAACTGCCGACTGCTAGTAATGCTTCGGCCGCATCGGCGTGTATCGTCCCGAAGTAATGTGTGCCGAAGCTTCGTACGTTTCGACATTAAAAATTTGTCGCGATAAAAGCAGTGGTCACATTAGCGGCTTCGATATTTTGCATGAACTATCGAGCAATAAACCAAGATGGCCGAAATCATTTCTAAACGTTTAACTATAGACGACGGCTTTCTTTACTTCTACATGTGACGACCACCAAATGTATTTTTTTGTGTACAGTACTATTTCATCGCTCCACTCCATTTTTACACCGCCACTCGCACACGTCTGATGATCGAAAACAACGACTGATATTAACAACGTAAGTCTGACCACGCAGCGCGATATGTTAGCGCGCTAAAACCCTTTAAGGCGCGTCCCTGTGCAACATGTAGCGCTAGCCGTTTTTTGTTTAGTTTTTCGGACCTAAATACTCTATATCCAAAAGAAATATCAACAAATAAAAAATAGGTTAAATTTCTACATAATCTTGACTCCAAAATGGTAGATCAGATTTTTGTTTACGAAGTATAGTGTTTAACTAATCTCCTCACAACGATACCACAGAAATGACAAATAATTATTGAAAACATTCATCTTCTCGGCAAGTAACCATTAATTCGATTTTTTACTAACACTAATGGATAGGCAATTTATTAATGAACATTTTGGTAGATTTTTTTTTTCAAAGTCGTAAAATGTGATTTTATAAAGATTTAATTCTAAAATCTGAGCGTATTCGCTACTGTATCTCTAGCGCGGCGCAGAGGGAACGAATGCTCAAGGTTATTTGCTCAGGGTACCGCCGCCCGCGCGATGACACACACGCAGCCCGAATGTTCGCGACAATAGCCGATAATGGCCGGTCTCATCTGCGTTTATCGTGTCATGCGCGAAGCATCGTGACGATACACGCAGATGCGGCCTAAGCATAATAAAGATATTGAGATTATTTTCATCATCATTATCATAAGCCGGAAGACGTCCACTGTTAAAGGACAATGCCAGAAACTCTATAGAACTTTGCCCCACTCAATAAAAGTTATGTGCAATATGTAGCATCTTACTGTTTACTTATTGTTGATAACTACACATTAGTCGTAGTGACTGTAGAACTTGCGGTTTCCATTTAAATCTAAAAACAACAATGACATTGATTATAGGTTAAATTGTATTTTAGGTAAAATGAGTTTGTATTTTGTGGGTAGGTATTTCGTAATCCGCAAGTTCTAAAGAAAAACAATTATTTACTATAGAAAGGTTCTATATTCATTACAATTATTACTTTAATTTACTTTTTCTGTACATGTGTTACTTTTTCTGTACATGAGTGGGGCAGGATCTGACATTGTCATTTAGCTAATTCCGTTCAGTTGTTAATAAAATTAAAATAATCTATCCATCCAAATCCGTTTAGACAATAAGTGACCTTTCGCTTTTAAAGATTACTAGCTTTTGCCCGCGACTACGACTTCGTCAGCCTGCTTTTGTGTTTTTTCTTATGGATCCCTCTTTTTCAACCGACTTCAAAAAAGAAGGAGGTTCTAAATTCGACTGTATGTTGTTTTTTTTTTGTATATTTGTTACGCGAATTCTCCAGCAAATCGTGAATCGATTATGAAAATTCTTTTTCTTATGGATAGGGTATGCCTCAGGGGTAGTCCCATATAAACTTTATCGAAATTGATTCAGCACTTTTTGAAAAATCAACAAAATCCCAAAAAAAACCTGCATAAACGACGTTTTAGTTTTTTCAAACTTTGGAGTAAGCTCTGTTTTAACTATGTTGCCAGTTCTTAATCGATTTGGATGATAAAAAGGTACTAAAAAGTGATAAATAAAAAGCTTTTTTACAAAAGAGACAACCGCCTTCAAAATCTAAAAAGTGATAAATAGTAAATTGGTTGTCTTTTTTGTAAAAGAAGCTTTTTTTATAAAAAAATATATATAACCTATTTATAGCACTTAAGGATAATATAGCTTCCCATTAGCGAAAACCTTTCAGAATCGGCCGTATAGTTTCGGAGTTTAACGCGTTCATACAAAAAACAAACACAAACCTATCTTTAAAATATAGTGCAAATAAAGTGCAAATAAGGTGCAGCGCAGACGACAGACTATTCGTGACGCACTTTTTAGTCTGTGAAAATAGAACCTATGCCATTATATGCAGTAACGCACACGACGCGCAAAAAGTCCGGCGCACAAAAAATTCTCTATTTCTTCTTCTTTTTCTGTACTTCATGTACAAAATAATACTTCGCGATCTCTGCACGATTTCCATAGCGTCTAGCTCTGCCAACAGAATGATCGAAGATGTGCGTCGTGTGCGTTGAGTCTGTGAAAAATCCGCGACCGAGTTTTTGCGCGCCATGCAGACTTTTTGTGCGCCGCAGACTCGATCGCACAAAAAGTGTGCCGTCTGCGCTGCACCTAAAGTATCAAAGGTAAGTTACAATGTAACAACCACAGATATAGATAGACCTAGACAACGCAAGAGCAACTACTTCGAGTGCCTATTTTCGTACCTAACTTACGACAAAAAATCGTAAGTAAAAAAATAAAGTAAACGTTTCCTTCCATCGGTAAGTCATTTTGTGATTAATATTATGCGTAATTAATTTAAAAAACAATTATTTTTAATCTAATACCCTTAGTAATACCTGGTAATACCAAATTTAGGAAAAACAAAACATTCGTATTACATTGTGACGTCCAAAAAATGGCACGCTTGTATTTCATACAGATCGTGATACTTGCGTTATCTAGGTCTATCTATATCTCAGAGTCAACTTACAGCAACAACTTTGATCCTGACGAATAGTATGCCGGTATCGAAGAACATGACTTGATTGACAGTGGCGCGTGTGCGCATGTCGCTCGGGTATAACGACTCGCCCTTCTCGCCGCCGTACTTTGACAGTAAGTAGATCATTATGGCGTGACTGGAAACAGAATTTGTGTTTTATTTTATTATTGTTGACCTACACAGAACAACAAACAAAGGTAACAGAAAATATTGGGTACAGACGACAGCACAATTTGCCAGCGATCGTCAGATGTTCGGAAAAAGAAAGATGTAAGAAAAACTTAATCTTTTGTAATAAAGTTGAAACTCTATTAAAGAAATATGACAGGAAGTTTTTTTTTTTCTTTTTTTAAAATTCGTTGCCCCACACTAGGAATTACTCTTGTGTCGTGGGTGCGTTTACAAACATATAAACTCACATACACAAACAGTCAAACCCGGAACAACTATCTGTAGGCCATACAAATATTTGTTCCGTGCGGGAATCGAACCCGCGACACGCAGCGCAGCAGTCGATCGCTCAACCACTACGCCAACCGTGTCGTCAGTCATCGTCGTCACAATATTTATCATAAAAAAAAAAACTTGATTTATGTGGCCTTAGGACCTTATTGCTTTTTTTAAGAGATTCTCCTCATATTCCTTAAATTATTGACACACATTTCTGTAACACCATTTTATTGCGAGTACCGCGACATTTCGCCACATTTATTTTTATTTAGGTATACTCGAACAAGCTATTTGGTTTACAGGCAAAAGTATTCATCTTTCTACTACACTCACAATATTCAATTTATTTGCTTGATATTGAGCATGTTACCACTTACCAGTCATACCTACGTACTCGAGATAAAAAAAATAAATTAAAATATTCTGAGTGTAGTAGAAACTCAGATTAAACAAAAGGCAAATAGACCGCGCGGAACACTGAGAGTGAAGCCAGAAAAGCAAATACAAATTCAAAAGCGAATACTTGAGACGACTCAGTATAGCACGAAACGCCGCATCGTTAAAAAACACAAATAAAAATACAAATACAAATTCAAAAGCTAATACAATCACGAGATTGTAGGTCTTCGCTTTTGAATTTGTATTTGCTTGCTTTCACTCTCAGTGTTCCGCATGGTCTATCTGCCTTTTATTTTATAATCTGAGAGTAGAAAGTAGAATATTTTGGCCTGTAAACCAAAAAGCTTGTTCGACCGTACCTATGTTCTAGCCAAGTTGGCACATTTTAGAAATAGTTAACATAAGATTATTTACCTGTCAGATAAGATAAAATCGTCATCGACCAGGACTGGTATAGTTCCCAGTGGATTTAACTGTAAAATTAAAGTAAAGATTTGTTTATCATCAATTATCATCAAACTTAAATTGAAAACTATTTATTTGAAATAAATTATATACAGGACATTAATTTTCAGTTTGAGAAATAGAGATTATAAATTTGTATTGAAATTCATATTCTCAAGTCTACAGTCATATACTAAGTCTATTGAAGCTGTGAAAAAATCAAACTTCTAAGTTAACGTGAAAAAAAGATACGGTCGTTTATGCCGCAAAAACGAATATTTCGATACTCTCAAGGGAATGAAAATTTATAAGGTACTTCCCGTTGACCTAGAACTATGAAATTTGGCAAGTGATACCATCTTATACTACAAGTACAGGGAAAAGTTTGAAAACTATACATTTGTTTATAATTAAAACATAAAAAATATAGTCTTTATTTATAGTACGTAATCAAGCATCGAGGTATGCGTGGTCATATTTGTATGGGTGACCAAATCACGGAATTTGAACGGAACCCTCGGTGGGAGAGACCGCCTCGCACTTGTCCGGGTTTTTTAGTACGTGACCACGAATACAAAAAGAGAAAAAAATAAAGAAAATTGCGTTTATTAACAATAATAATAATAAATTCTTTATTTCACCAAAAAGCCATCACATTCAGTACTTATCAACCTAGGAACATTATATAAGGCTTATTACTAGGTTACAATAAATTGAATACCCTGACTCCTAAACTAGGTGTATGTGCCTGTGACTTAGGAGTCAGTGATTCTTCGTAAACAAACAAAGCCATAATTATATTAGCTCGGACGTTTTAGTAATAAGAAATGGTGGCGAACATAAAAATAAAAACAGACTCTAATTTAGAGAAGAAAACTAGAATAATAATAAAACAAATGATGTGGTGTAAAAATTTAGGGTGTAAGTGTGTGTGTAGTGAGTGAGTGTGTGTGTAGGGAGTTAGTGTGAGGTATGTGTATATGTGGTGAGTAAGTGTAAGGTGTGTGTGCGTGTAGTCTTAAGTAACACAGAAACAATACCTGCAGATAGCCCGGAGACTTGTGCTCCATTTGGTTGATGTCCGGCTCTTTGAATTCAAGCTGCAGACCAATGATATCCGCGACCATTCGCACCGCGCATGCAGGCGGATTCGCATCCAACTTGTACAAGAGCGGCGCCATCTTGGATCCTGGAACACCATGGTTTATCTGATTTGATTTATGAAAGTCAAAGCATTTATTTCAATTAAACTATTTATATGCACATTTGGATTGTCAAGGAGTCGGTCAGTTAGTCAGAAAATTTTAGGATGGTTGCTCGTTGTAAAACGAAGGTAGGCATTATTATCATCGCTGCTTATTTTGTATACGCCACAGAAATGCAAAAGCTCTACATGTTTGTGTATGAATAAAAATAAACACATTAACGGACAGAACTAGACACGGTGCGTTTAATGACATGTAACATTTTAGATATCATGTCAAATAGCGATATGCGAAAACATTGCGATAATGAGCATAAACATTTATATATTTAAAAATATTTTAAAACGATAATAATATTCTCCAAACATTATGGTGTAACGAATATAATATTTTGAATTTTAGGCAATGAATTAGGTTTTATCTCTAAGTTACTATTATTATTTCGTTACAAAAATCGCTTTAGAATTTTGATCAGTAGATGTCCATGCTCGTGACTGTACCTAAGTATATAAAATATTCTTACCGACAGCTACTATCCAAACAAAAAGCGAACTGAATGATAATATAAATAAAATATAATCAAGTCATTGATACCCGACACGTTATATCAACGGTAATATAATCAAAGATTAAGAATTATTCGATAGGAAATAGGGTTCAATGTCCAATATTACGAGTGAATTATATCATTTTAGATAGCTTCCTTGCTATCTCTTTGTTCATTTATGATCTATTACAGCATAATATAACGGATTATCTCTAGATAACTGACCCCTACAGGCTACCAGAGACGATGAAGGATACGGTTGGGCTTTGCGGCATTCTGGAAGCTACGTGATACATATCTTTAAATCGTCCATTTCGCTATTCCTTCAATCCAGGGTCTTAACCAGTGCGTCCATCCCAAAATGAGTTTCGGATCCGAATCGTGGACGCCCAACGTGGACCAGGTCCACAAATTCAAGGTTGCTATGGAGAGAGCGATGTTAGAATTCGCAATGAAGAACAAACGATTAATTAATTATTGTGATTATTCAACGTACTATTTATTATTGAATGACTAAATTATTTATTTAATTATTTCTTTTGAAAAGCAGTAATTATATGCACCTACGTTTTATCTTTTACCCGAAAAATTATGACTTGTAATTCTTTTATTTACCAATAAATCCATACTCAATACTTTAATATTATAAATTCAAAAGTAACTCTGTCTGTTACGCTTTCACGATAAAACGGCTGAACTGATTTTGATGAAATTTGGCATGAAGATAGCTTTAATCCCGGGCAAGGACATAGGCTACTTTTTTTTCCGCGACTTTGTCTGCATCCACGATAACCGACATTCACGCGGACGTAGTCGCGGGCAGAAGCTAGTATGTTTATAAGTTTATCTGAAGTCATTCGCCATAGAACTAAAGTCACCGACAATGCGCGTAGACTACTCGAACTGACTCGAAAAAGTCACATTGATACTTGCTCGTGCCCGGTTGCGAACCCGTAACCTCATGCATGACAATCGGGCGGGTTAACCAATGGGCCATCACTACTTAGCATTCACAAGAAAAAAAAAACCGGACAAGTGCGAGTCGGAATCGCCCACCGAGGGTTCCATACAAATTTGTAGGTACATATCCATACTTCTATACTAATTCATACCTACTATCCATACTTTAATCTACTTAATATTATAAATGCGTTTTTTGCGACATAAACGGCCGTATCTTTTTTTCACGTTAACATAAAGGGTTGTTTTTTTTTGTTTTGCAGCATCTAGGGACCGTAGACTTGAGTATATGGTTTTAATTTCAACTCAATACCTCCACGCGTTCCCGATAAAGGGTCTTGACTGACAGACAGACGGACAACAAAGTGATCCTATAAGGGTTCCGTTTTTTCCTTTTGAGGTACGGAACCCTAAAAAGGAATTTAATCCGGTTGCATATTATTGCATGAGAAAGCTAAACAAATCAAGTATCTTGGCAACTTTGCGGATAATTGTTACAGCTCATGGCATACTAGTCAAGAGCCTCAACCAACGCTTTCGTTAGGCAGTTGGATCAAGGGCTTGGTTCAGAAAGCAGTTCTTCCTAGACACGGCACCTAATATTAAGGAGGATCTTTTATATATTTAAACTAGCGGGCCTGGCAAACGTTGTCCTGCAACCCGACTATAGCGCCACCTGCCGGGTCCAATTGTGAATCTAAACCATTCTCGAATCCACAGAAACATACACAAACAAATTCAGCAAAATCGATCCAGCCGTTTAGGAGGAGTTCACTTTCATACACACACACAGAAAATTTCTACCTACTTACCTGCCTATTTACCTACACCTACCCTACACATACCCTACACATACCCTACACCTACCCTACACCTACCCTACACCTACCCTACACCTACCCTACACCTACCCTACACCTACCCTACACATACCCTACACCTACCCTACACCTACCCTACACCTACCCTACACCTACCATTACCTAAGTGCAAAATTGACTCTTTGACGTTAGGAACATACCTACATTGTTTAAACAACAGTGACTGCTTGTAATTCAATATGAACTTTATACAATAGCAATAAAGCTCGTTTTAGTTAGAAAACGTTTGTATGGGAAAAAGAAAAGGGCTGTTTTTAGGGTTTTTCCGGCAATTATTCGAATTTTTCTCGCCGTAAAAACCATCTTTGAACTTCATCGAACATTTTAAAAAAAGAATTGGCCAAATTGGTCCAGGCGTTGTTGAGTTATGCGCTTACCAACACATTTTGCGATTAATTTTTATATTATAGATAATGTATAGGTATGTAAAAAGTGGGCATTGTGTGCATTTTATATTAAAGATAATTTTGCTTACCTCTTCCGCACTTTGGGTCTTAAGGGTGATAATTGAAATACATTTTTAAAGCACTTCGAACTATGTACAATGAATTCAAATTTATTTCTTTTCATTATTAGTCTTATTATGCTGCCATAACTTTTTAACAATTTGAGAGAAGTAAGCGACGCCCGGGGCGTTGATAGTCTTGAATACATGCTCTTCTTCCAAACGTGACACCCAATCTGCGCAGCGGGGAAATCTGAAATATTGAAGAACCATATTATAGGTACATAATGTTCACTGTGTTTATGCGAATCTCACTCTATCTCTCTATGAGAGTGAAGGAAGAGAGAGTCCACCTATTTGTGCCCACATTTGAGTCACAGTATAAATGTTAGCACTACCGCCCCGCCTCCAAACGAAACACTGTTCCTCACCTCTTCTCGCGTCGAAAGCGCTCTCGGCACACACACGCACGTATTTGTACAGTCTGTTATTTTGGTAGTAGTGTAGGCAATTATATCGTTTCGTTTGTATCGTAGGTGTGTTTGGGCACTATAATATTTTCTGCGTACTTGGTTAGTCTGGATTGGGATAACCGACGACGTGGCTAAAATTCGGTTGGGAGACTAATAGCGGATAGAAGGAATAGAGAGGGGTGTTTGCCCTGCTGTAGGGCAGTACGTGCTAAATATACTCAAACTCATTTATTTCAAATCAACCATTTACAGGAACTTCTGAATTGTCAGAGGCAGTCAGTCAGAACGTTGCTCGTTCTAAATAGTAGGTTTCTATGGAGAAGAACGAGCAAGAAACTCCATGAACACTCTTTTAAAATGTTACAAATTACGGTTACATCATTCATATTGAATCTAAGGGCACACCTCGGACACTTCATACAAAACTTGCAAAATAATTACCTATTACTACTACAAAACCAAATGACGTCTGTACACGTGCAAATGTGTGCGTGACTTTTAGTAGGGTTGAATCAGTTGGATGTCGTGCTAGCGTACAAAATGGCGCGAAAAGTGCAGCGCTTTGTAGGATTTGCGTAGGGTACTACTTTTCAATTCCAAGAATTATTAGAACGTGAAAGAAAGAGACATAAGTACATAACTAAGACAATAAAGAGAGAGAGCAATATTAATAGCTGGTAATGTTGGTATGTTATTATTACGGAAGTTTTAATTGGATTATTATAAAACGACGAAAACTTGGAAAATAAATGAATCATCGAGATTAAAACTAATAAATAAAACTTAAAACAAAATAAATCGCAAAATTGTGTTTGTGTCAGCAGTACCTACAGCGCTGCAGTTCTTACGATTTTGAGCGCCCTGGCTATGGAGTCGGCGATTAGCACCTCTAAATGCGGGGTGAGGTACGGTATCTGATATAGCGCGGGGAAGGGAGTGTCCCTTCTGTACGTAGTACCATTAAGTATTCTGTGCTAAGGGTACAATGTGAGAACAAGTTGTGTACATTCAAAGAGGTCTATAATAATACATAAACATAGTTATAGGTAATGCGAATAGCGCCCGTTACGTACATTATACTTTGAATGTTTTTCAAAATCATGTTTATTAGGATTTCTTAAGTGGCAAAAGTACGAACTACGTAGTCTGAGACGTCTTGAGGTCTGAGAGGTACCCTACCTAGGTAGGTAAGTAGGTAGGTGGGTGGGTGGGTAGGTAGGTGGGTAGGTAGGTGGGTGGGTAGGTAGGTTAGGTAGGGACAGGACAACGTCTATCAGGTCTGCTAGTAAAGAATAGGTACAATCAAATACATACTTATTAGCATCCAGCTTATGGAACACCTGTATCGCAGTAGCCGTGGAGCCTACAGCAAGGTCCCCAATAGTCAGGTGATCAGCGCCGATGTACGGACGACTTTGTACGTACGCGTCCACTACTGAGAATGACGACTCTATGTCTTCAATGTGCTGGCTGGTCGGCTCGGTTATGCGGTCGAGGAAGGTGGCTTTCTGTTGATATTAAAATAGATTTATAAGGAGATGAGCAGAAAACAGAAATGGCGTTTTACAAACCTGATTTTTGAGGCTCAGTTCGTACCGGGACGCCATCAGCAGTGGGCAGCGCCGCTGACAAACCATTTTCAACTTTATCAAGGCTTCTATTTCTTAAAGGTCTGCATATGTAGTTTGCTTAATAGTTTTCCTATACCAATAACAAGAACTAGAACTCTAATAGCTCTAGTTAAAGGTCAAGATCAAAGCATTTATTTCAATTAAACCATTTACATGACCATTGACTTTCAGGTCATGGACTATATTTAATGAATTACTTAAGTGAAAAGTTTTCATAATTTACAGTTACCGGCACGGATCTTGAGCGCTCGGCGGTAGAGGTGGGGATCGCTTTGCGCATCGCATCGCGCGACGGGTCAATCACTGTACGACAATATGTATAGCGGGCTACCGCCCCTCACTTCATACCACCAAAGGGACCCAAAAACTCACTTCTGCGCAGGTACAGGTCAGCGCTCAAGATCCATGCCGATAATTGTACTTCTCTAGAATATAATGTGCTTAAAATTGCAATTAGATACATAAGATTGAATAATAGCAACAGCTAATTCTAGAATTAATAATAAGATTTGAATTATAATTAAAATGATAATAAAATAAGATCATAGATTTGGTCCAGAGCCTCGTTCGATCGTCACTGGTCATTCTGTTTGTTCACAGTGCGCCATTTTGTCAGTTCATGTCAAAAGTGTTTTGCGATTTTTACTATAGTTAAAAATATCGGAAAAATGATTCGTCTTAAATGTTGCATTGCAAATAGAATTTCGTGTGCAGAAGCACTGAAAATGGTACATAAAGCTTTCAGTGAATCGACTTTATCAAAAACACGTGCGTATGAGTGGTATAATGCATTTAAATGTGGTCGAGATGTGGTTTAAGGTTTGCCTCGTTCTGGTCGGCCATCGACGTCTTTCACTGAATTAACATCGCTATAAAAAGGAGATGGTGACTGACACTGAAATTTCTGTATCTCGAGAATCAATTCTTACCGTTTTAAACAATTGTTTTGGCATGAAATGCGTTGCCGCTCGACTAAGTACCGAAAGATTTGAATCGTCTGCAAAATCTCAATCGCGTTCAGGGTCAAGTCACACTGGAATGGCAGCGCAGCGGCCGGCAGCTTGCCTGCAAACCATTTTCAACTTTATCTCTAAACGTCAAGGCATAGTATCGCTTCGGAGGTCATCGGCTCGCAAAGCCGCACGGCGTTACGAGCTGCCACTCGACGTATGCAAATCTTTAAGCGATACTAAGTCATGACGTTTAGAGATAAAGTTGAAAATGGTTTGACAGCAAAACTGCCGGCCGCTGCGCTGCCATTCCGGTGTGACTTGGCCCTAAACGTTGCTGAAGACGTGTTAGAAAGAGTCAATACCGACCCCACATTCATAAAATGTATTGTTACTGGTGACGAGATATGGGTATACGATACGAGTTTGACATGACATGCAAACCAGTCAACAAGAATCGGAATGGCGATGGCGCCTTCTAACAGAAACAAAAAAAAAACAACATATAACAGACGAATTGAGAACCTCCTTCTTTTTGAAGTCGGTAGAAAAGATAACGTAAAAGAAAATTCGCGGCAACTATTGAAGTTGATTCCAAAAATACGTCTAAAAATGTTTTGATTATTGGGTTATTCGTTGGAGTTAGTGTATTATTACGGAATGGACCTAATTTGAAGGCGATACATTAGATTTAGATATTTAATACATGTTTTGTTTGAATAATTCCCAGTACTTTGGAATTGCACAACTTAATTCCCCCATCCCCATTCCATCACCGGACGAGCAGGGATACGGCGAAGCGTCACCGCTATACGGTTGAAGTTCCACGGTCTTGAACCAAGCGCTTTGACTCCACATTTATTGTGCGAACTGCCAGACTGTGGAATTCACTGCCCGCCTCTCTATTCCCCGATACATATAATCTGGGTATCTTCAAGGCACGAGTGAACCGGTTTATTCTAGGCAAGCGTGCTCCACCTTAGGCCGCATCATCACAAAACTTTCTTGACACAGTAGTATAAGAACAGAAGGTGTACCTTGAAATATGAATAAATTGTGCCAGGTCGACAGAGTAGTAGGCGCAACTAGGCGATATAAACACTTACTCCAACATTCGAAAGGGCCTTAAAAAACACACCAGCATTGAAGAACATCGCTTGGTCGACTAGCGCGCGCGTGCGCACGTCACTCGGATACAACGACTCACTCTTGTCACCGCCGTACACCGACAACAGGTACTTCATTATAGCATGACTGGAAATATGAACAACATACTTAGTATAAAACATTGAGGAGTACGCGAATAATACCTTAAATATATAAGAAAAGAGGATTCACAGCTTCTACGAGTCATGATGTAGCAGTCCACAGCTAGTCACAGGCCTCTACAATCGCAAGCTTCGGCGCCTTCAACCAGTCTTTACCAGCAGTCCTGCGAAGATTGACGCTCCTCCTAACCGTTCTAGTCAATTCTTCATTATACCCTGTCCATTGGGTTATTGGTTTTTTGACAGCTGCCTTATAATGTAATTATTCCCGATTACCTTATGTTAACTTTAAAATGTGTTATAAAATAAATATATAAACTGCCTAATCTTATTGGATTATCTTATTTATGACCTCTTACAAGTCTATGCGTATCAGTTTTTACAAAAAAACATAAATATTGTTCACTAGTTGCAGCTGTCAAAAAACGATTAAACCAGTGGACAGAGTGTAGTAGAAGTACTAAAATTAAGATCCAATAGTAAACAAAGTAGTGCGGTTAACTGCCCAGCAGCCTCAAAACGATCCTAATCCTTTTCATTTTGACAATGAATCATCACCAGCTGGAAGAAGTCCACTGCTGGTCAAAACTTGGCAGGCGTCTTGGTGATCGCAGTGAGGTTGTTATGACACGGAAGCCGATGCTGCCCGACTTCCGAATTTTTCTTTAGTCGCCTTCTACGACTCCCTCGCGGGACAAAATGGGTGGGTGCTACTGCTGATACCCCACGGGTAACAATGAATACGACAATAATATTCATTGCGCAATTTCAGACTTCGATTTTTCAGACATATAAGCAATTAATGATAAATTCCCTTCAAAAATTGTGTGATTTTTCTGCAGAATAGACTTGATGTCTGCAAGTAAATTTTACTGTAGGGTACATCCTGTTTCAAAATTGTCAGAAGAACATAAAACTATGAAAATAACTAGAAAGCCTCGCGGACATCAGTAAATTGCGGGATAACATAATATGCTGCCGAACTCAGCCGTCCTGTGGGAGATGTTAAATGAAGACCTGATTGTAGCCTTGAGTCGAACAAGATTCCCAGGAAAACAGTTTTATCAACGAATTCCAGTTCTTACAACCACTACCTTTGACATTTGGTAAAGTAAGTCTGATGTACATACCTACTTAGTTATTTTAAGCCGTGAATCAATTTTGGTTCTGGTAGGGCGTCAAGATTCTGGGCCGGTCAGTTAAATTAAGGAAGTGTCATCAGAAAATAACACCAAATGTGGTTGATTTCTCAATAAATGGGAGTTCAATATTACTAAAATGAGGGAGTGAAAAGTCAAAGGTCCTTCCTTTGACATTTGGTAGAACAAATCTGATACATTCAGTAGTACTACATTACCATTACACTATATTTTTAGTAAATTATACAAAACAAAGCTTGTGATTAATACCTTTCAGACAAAACGAAGTCGCCATCTTGTAGCACCGGCACCGTACCCATAGGGTTTAACTGCAAAAGGAATAGTAATATGCATTAAAATTAGATGTCAACAGCTGGAAAAAAAACCTTCCAAGATCTCAAACGAACAGCTGTTGTAATATTTTCTATAAACAGCTGTTGGAAAAATATAGCTAAAAGTATTATTACGAGCTGGGGTTCGGGATAAATAATTAACGCCAATTTATACCAAACAAAACACAAATACTTAAAAAAAAAATACAAATTCAATAATCAATCACTTAAAAGAATCACTTGTTAATCACTTAGATCGCAGTATTCGCAATAGTCGCAGTTTTCCGTTTCGCTTCCAAAAACTAACTAACTCCACCGCATCGCAGTCCGCTATTTATATATGGGTTAGGACATAATACGCGAACATTCTAGCAAATACGGGGCTGATCGAGAACGTTGCAACACGAAACTTAAACATCTCGAAGATTCCAGAACTGTAGGTCTCCTATTCGATAACAGATGGCGCCAGCGTATGACGTAATTCTGCTATTCGAAAATAGGTGGCGCTAGCATGGCGACCTACGTAACAGTATCAAGAATCTAAACGATATAGTCTAAAATCTCTCGAAACTTTCTGTTCTCACAATATAATAATAGACCAGGTTAGGATGTCCAATCCCAAATTCGAAGGTGGGGAACACTGCTGCTAAGCTTTTCCATCAATGATTCCTCAGCCAGGGGTCTGGATTTGTTGATGGCAAAAGGTTGACTCCTGTGCCTATTACTTTAATGAATACAAGCAGGCGTGATGTTAAGTGATGGGAATTTTTTGAGGATTCCGTACCCAAAGGGTGAAAACGGGACTACTATGGCGCTGTCTGTCCGTCAGTCAGATGTAGGGCTGTATCTTTTAAACAGTAATAAGTAGACACTTGAAATTTTAACAGAGTGTGTACAGCTACTACGAGTATAGCCGTCATAACAAAAGATAATAATAAAGTTTAACCTTTCGAATGTCTTATGTTACACAGTCCGACATAAGCAACGGAGGTTTGACCTTCAACACTTTCGCCCGACAGTCGTTGAGTTAAATATCACGGGGAGTCACCATACCAAAAACGTGTTTATTTCGCACTAATTATACCCGCGAATTCCTCCGCGTGAAAGTCGGTTAAAACATCTGACAGTGCAAGTCCCGTAACAAATCGGGTCCAGCCATTTCAGATATTAGCCGGATCAGACAGACAGACAATTTTTTTTAAATTATTTTCTCGATAGTGTACCTTAAATACTTTCATAATTATGATTTTAGTTTATAGCTGTTATTTTGATATTACAAACATACACTTCAATTTTATTTATTTGTATGACAAGATACGAGATATTTATTTTGCGTAATTAATAATGATCTTATTAATTGTTAATTATTATTTACTTACTAAAACATAATTAATAATCTAAACGTAATAATGGTTAAAATGTAATAATGCTTGTAATAATGAAATATTGTTTTGTAATTATTTTTACAATGGTTAATATATTTTAGAATTAATGATAATAATAAAAATCTTTCGTAGGTACTACCTCAGCCATTTAGTTAAAAAAATATAAATGTCTTTATTTACAAAGCATAGCGCACTATTTAAATGCCTCAGATCGTTGTATGTAAAAACCAATGTTTAGCAAACAAATTAAATTGTTTTTATTTTTACCTTCTTAAACTCCGGGGATTTGTGTTCCTGCTGTGGTATATTGACGTCGTTAAACTCGACCTGCAGTCCCAGGATTTCGTTAAGCATCATGACTGCGCGCGCAGGCGGACTGGCGAGTACCCGGTGTAATATGAGACGAGACATCACTCTTGAACAATGCTGCTTAAAGGACCAGTGACTGTAAAAAAAGATTCCGACGAATTGAGAACTTCCTCCTTTTTTAAAGTCGGTTAAAAATAGGCCAAGTCCAATCATGATTGCTTATCCCTATTATTTACTTTAATATAACCAAAGCAAGGAACCCATACTCACACTGGCCGTACCCCTGATGATATGGTGGGTCTAATTCTATATACCTATATACCACTCACCTAACCAGACCCAAATGATTCACCAACAATAGAGGGGATTTGGCGCTCGGCGGCTGCTGCTGCGGCACCGCTCGCTCGCCTTCGCGCATTTATGGTCATAGTTCTGACCTAACCTAATCCAAACGATTTTCTCAGTGGTATAGTTTTAGACCAGGGGCATGGGCAGTGGTATGGTCGGACCGCACACCCAAGAAGCATAATTATAAAAAGATGGATAGAACACGTTAAAAAAAATATTTGGTGGGACCTGTTTTAGAGACCTTAAAGTATATCCGTCTCTTGCCCCAAGGATTGTTATCTCTCTCTGGTAACAGCATTTTCTAGAGGCAGCATTAGCATTCCCTTGAACATATCATATCGTTTGGATATAAAGGGAATGTAGGCGTGATATGTAATGAACAAAGATAAATAGGTAGGACCTATTTCAAAGTCAACTCGTTAGAACCGCCACAGTCATGTGTAGATGACAAACCAAAATATGCCCAGCATGCTACGGTCACGGCTACATGACATATTTCTATAGATAGGTACTTAATTCGTAGCTTGGCGCAGCGCAGAGCACGCTTTTGCTTTTTTCCGTTCAAATTCGATGATTGATTACGTCCTTTAAATAAAGACTATATTTTTTTGTGATTTAATTACAAATGTGTAGTTTTCAGACTTTTCTTTGCCAAATTTCATAGTTCTAGGTCAACGGGAGGTACCCTATAAGGAGAAAGCCCATTTTCCCTACATCTCTGGGCCCACCTATTACAGTCATGACATTGGTGTAATTTTTTAGACAAATACACCAGGTATTATCGGACTTAATTTCAATTAAATTGGCAATTGCATTTCTGAGATTTTTTTAATTTGAATTGAATGCTAAGTTAGGTTAGAAAATGCACCAAATGACAAGCAACGATACGATTAAATCAAATATAACTCTTATTTAGCTGGTTTGCAATGAAAATCTAGTTACAGGCATTTCGTTTTATGTGTGATTATACCGAAAAACCTCACATGTAGGTATTTTAAAACCTGTCCCAATGTCTTTTTATCCATACTAAACTAGTGAGAGTTGGAACTAAGTGCAATAAAATGCATTTTTCTCAGTTTTGCCTTTGTGAATTTAATTTTTTTAATCGTGTTTTTGTTTTATGATAAAGTCGTTGGTAAAATCAAGGAAAATATCCTTTCGATTCCCTTGAGTGTCGAAATATACGTTTTTTGCGGCACAAACGGCCGTATATTTTTTCACGTTAACTAAGAAGTTTGATATTTTCACAGCTTCAAGGGACTGTAGACTTGAGTATGTGGTTTTAATTTCAACACGATACCTCCACGCGTTCCTGAGATAAAGGGTCTTGACAGACAGACAGACGGACAACAAAGTGATCCTATAAGGTTTCCGTTTTTTTATTTTAAGGTACGGAACCATAAAAAGTAAAACACACTGTTTTTCTAACAGTCAAATGAAAACTGTTTGGGAGAATTGAATTATGCCTCTCATTCGCGCCAAGGGTTGTCGGTCCATTGAGCTGGAGGGAGTCTCTCGCTGCGCCTACCGATTCGTCTGCACTCCAGTCCTGCGACAGACGTGACCAGCCCACTGCCATTTCAGCAAGTATTGCTTGCTAACACGGAAACCTTATAGGATCACTTTGTTGTCCGTCTGTCTGTCTGTCTGTCAAGACCCTTTATCTCAGGAACGCGTGGAGGTATCGTGTTGAAATTAAAACCACATACTCAAGTCTACAGTCCCTTGAAGCTGTGAAAATATCAAACTTCTTAGTTAACGTGACTTTAGTTCTCCTCCCGATTTCTTCAGTGCGAATTCTATCCTTTAGAGAAGCTACGAGCATTGCTCCCTCCATAGCGCGATGTGCAAGTTTGAATTTGTGGGGTAGCCCCGCTGTAAATGTCCACGTCTCAACAGCATAACAGGCAGGACGCACTGGTCAAAGACTTTCGTCTTCATACTTTGCGGTATAGGCGACGAGAAGACTCGACGCTTACCAAATGCTGCCAAGTTGGATCGTCTGACCAAAGTAGACGTATTCCTACTTCAAGCAAGTTACCGTCAACAGTAATCGGTCTCGGTACGACG
Source organism: Charanyca ferruginea (assembly GCA_947361185.1). Taxonomy (NCBI): domain Eukaryota; kingdom Metazoa; phylum Arthropoda; class Insecta; order Lepidoptera; family Noctuidae; genus Charanyca; species Charanyca ferruginea. The sequence continues at coordinate 24,317,580 of OX376064.1, read as the reverse complement.
TGTTGAACATATCCTTTGTCTTGTCAAGTTAATGCCGTGGCATACTCGTTTTGAGGATTACTTTAAGGAGTGCAATATTTAGCTCACTTCTTCCAGACTTTGCCATAATGACGATGTCGTAGGCAAACCGGAGATGTATGATGTATTTGCCGTTTATGTTAATGTCCCACCCAGTTCAGTCCAATGCTCTGAAGAGGTCCACCAGTGCGTCGGTGAATAGTTTCAAGGGACATCCTCTTGATATGAATTGTATGGAGCACGATTAACGTGGTCTTGAATCTCTTGATGTTTTGGTTATTTCTTTCGATATGAGGACTCAGGGCCGAAATACTGAAAACCTACGTTCGATTTCTGAAAACACAACGAAATTCTCGAGATTTTTAACAGATTACACATATCCAGGTGTTGGTGACCCTTTTCGTTTGTCTATGTTTCCTGGGATTTATCTGGATTGTATGATACTGCAGACTTATGTTTCAGATATCTGGATAGTGGAGTAGAAGTATGCGGACACATTTTACATTTTTGTGGGATTCGCGGAACCAATTCGCTGGTCTATATAAAAGGGATTTTAAATATTATTATTTAATTCTTTCATTATACAGAAAAAAAATCTCCTAGTTTTGGGCTTCCAAGGCCAGGGGCAAACTAGATCGCCGCCTACTATATTCCTGTTCTCAAAGTAGGTACCTACCTGTACCTACCTATAATCTTTAATTAAATGCAATTTTATATAAATATATTTGACTAATGGGAATTTCTCCTTTTTTCTTTATCGATTTTTTGTACAAATTTACATACATCTGAGCACGAGTTACATCAAAAACAATAGTGCACTGACATCTGTCGATTTTGAAAATAAAACGCTTGCAACATTACTCATGACAGAGTTAAAAATAACCAATACAATAAGGTATTGGTTATTTTTAACTCCAATGTTTATTAATAAATAAAAAAACACTTATTCTATACTCACATTGTAACAAATGCCGTCTTCAGTCACTTTCACGTTCCATTGTTAACAATAAACTCAATGACTTGATAAGAATGATAAACACAGTAACGCGATTATGAAATAACCTCAAAAGGCAGGTTAGCAACTACCGCAGGCGGCCTTGATCTTTGATACGCTTGATATTGCGCCGGTTGCGCACACGCATGAAGGAGTGTGTCAAAACAAAACATATAAATTTCACCGGGATATGATGGATCATGATAGACACTGTATCATTAAGTCTTAGAATATTCTAAGATTAAATCCTGTTTTGATGTAAGATACATCTAGGCTTGCCAACTTTTAAAAAACAAATATAGTTTAAAATTAAATTTCATTTATTGTACCTAGTTTAGATTTGCATGTTTTCTTTTCAGGTGCTTATTATTTAATATTTCTACACCAGCAATGGTAGTATATGTGAAACCATATATAATGTAAGATCTAACATACGCTGAGAAATAAATACGTTATTATTATTATATTTACTTTCTAATGAAAAAAATAGAATACTTTTTTCCAGGTGGAAGATCTGGAAAAAAGTATTATTAATAGAGCATGCTTTATCGATGTTATCTGTTCTGTTAAACCAAAAAACATATAAACATACAAATACCTTATATTAACAAATAAATAAAACCTTCGAAACTCGAAATAGGTAAAATAAAGTACTTTCACGTACTTTATTCCGCTCATAAAGGGTGTAATGTAAAATAACGTACATACAAAACCTTATTATAAAGTACGGGTGTGGTGTGGCAACCCTAGATAGATCATGTAGTAGGAAAGAAAAATAAGGAATGAACCGTTGCCCCTCCAATGCATTTGTTTTAAAATTATTGATATAGGTGTACCTACCAGTCAGCAAAAGAGATAAGTATCCAGAGGGCCAAGTCTGCTATTTTTATAATTTCGTCATTCCAACACGATCCCATTGTCATTTTGCTAAAAGTTCGTAATCTGCTAAATTCATAATGGTCGATCATTGGTCGGTCGAATTACACAACTGCACAATGACGTTCTAATGGTAGGTCACTGATCAAAGGAACTGTCAACATTTTAGCAGATTACCGTTTAAGGGGCTATTAAACGACTTTTACAGATTTTAAACTGATAATCACGTCAAAATGTACAGTGTAAATGATTTGAAAAAAATATATGTTAAACTAGAACATTCTCTTAATCATACAGAAAGTGAATATTTTTGATTAAGTTCATATTAAATAGTTTAATTAACTCGTGAAGTTGTGTCTGACGCGGACAAAACATTGACAATCACACAAAATCTACCAGGTATATTTATCCGAACCTTACACTATCTTACAGACAATTTTATTATCTATCTTTTAGTATACGCCTTTTTTTTAATTTTAAAAGAATATGTACTACTTTTATTTAATTTTTTCGACTAAATTTTGAAAGTTTTGGACGCAGACTGCGTCCGTTCTGGATCAGTTTTGCGTCCAAAACTCTCAAAGTTTAGTCGAAAAAATTAAATAAAAGTAGTATTCTTTCAAAATAAAAAAAAAGGCGTATACTAAAAGATAGATAATAAAATTGTCTCTCGTGGGGGTGATGGAGCATGCATGCATGTTATTATTGAAAATTGACCATTACGGTCAATTATCAATAATAACAAAAATATATTTGAGATCCTCATAATGAGCCCTTTTATTTCATATATGAGACAGTAAGGTTTGCAAAACTTTTTTTTTTAATTGCCCCATTTGTCTCCCGAAAATGACCCTTATTTCAAAATATTTATTTTGCACATCTGTGTTTGGGTCATAGGATTACACACCATCCTACCAAATCCTACCATCGAAGCAAATTGGCTGTGACAGACGGACGGACAGACAGACGCACAAGTGATCCTATAAGGTTTCCGTTCTTTTTTGTATGGAACCCTAAAAAGAAATAAAAAAAAAGAAATGAATTAGGAAATTAATTTCTTTGCCTGAGGAGTCTGTGTTTCCTGATAGCTACAACCTGGGAGTCTAGGCAAACGTACTCCATCTTAGACCGCATCATCGCTTTCCATTAGGTGAGATAGTGGTCAAAAAAAGAAAACTGTAATTTATAAATTAATTTATATTCACTAATTTATAAATGGTGTTGTTAAATGATGTTTGTAGTGTTTATATAATATATGCGTCACTTTCTCGTGAATAAATAGTTTTCCTTTCTTTCTAAAATTCGATAAACTTTTACAAACACAATATTCTAGTTCTGGTTTCGGGACTTTTGTTGAATTGACGTGGTTTCAAGGGTGCTGATACCGAAAATCTAATTTTGATGTATTGACCATGTGCAGTTAATATTGATATAAGCCACTCACGATCACTGATATTTGTTAACTTATTAGGCTGCTTTTGTTGCTGACTGAATGCATTTAAAATAAAGATTTTTTCATTAATTAACCTGATACTTAAACAATGGATTCCGTATGTCACGAGGCTTCACTTGGCGGTAGAAATTCGTTAACCAGCTCAATAACTTTACGGACGTCGTCTTCTGATAAACGCTCCTCACTTTCTTGTACAATCTGCCGATGGAAGGGTCAATTCAGTCATTGTTAAGATGATTGGACAAAAGCTATTAAGATGAATTGATGGTCATATGATAAAACTGCTTACCAGCTGAATCTCCAGCTCTGTTCGTGGAGGGGTGTTCACCATCATAAGTTTCTCAGTCTTTGTCAATTTGAACTTCTTCATAGCTTCGAGAAACTTTTGAATAGATTGTGCATTTTGCTTCTTACACTCTGTATCTTGTAGATAATGGACAGTCTGAAATAAGTATTTTATATATATGTATGTGTGTGATAAACCACTGGGTCTCAAACCTATTTTACCCACGACCCCCTATAGTGAAGATATAGATAGACCCTAGATAACGCAAGTATCACGATCTGTATGAAAACCAAGCGTGCCATCTATGACGTCACAATGTTATGTTTTTCTTTTTGGTATTACCAGGTATTACTGATGGTATTAGATTAAAAATAATTGTTTTTTAAATTAATTACGCATAATATTAATCACAAAATAACTGACCGATGGAAGGAAATGTTTACTTTATTTTTTTACTTACGATTTTTGTACGTAAGCTAGGCACGAAACTAGGCAAGCGAAGTACCTAGTTGCTCTTGCGTTATCTAGGTATATCTATATCTGTGATGCAGCTAATAGTAGTAATAGTATGACGGGCTGGTGCCCGCAACTCCACGTCTCAGCGCGTATTTTGCGTACAGGTGCAGCTTTATAATAATAGTCAAAGTCAAAGTCAAAGTCAAATCATTTATTTCAATTAGACCATTAAAAAGGCACTTTTGAACGTCATAATAAAAAAATATAAAGTTGATTCTAGTTGCCCATTCCAAAAGGTAGCTTCGTATGGAGAAGAATGGGCAAGAAACTCCATACTCACTCTTTTAAAAAAAAATGTATATCTACAATATTTTGCATTTACAGTTTTCAGTTATATAACTATACGTGAATACGATGGACCTTGCATAAAAACACTATATTGAAGTATGTACAAAGTATTACAAGATAAAGAATGACAGCTAAGTTGTATACATAGGTACATAGTGTTCACATATTATTATTTACAATTATTGTAAAAGTAGACCACCACTCCATACATTTCAACAAACTATGAACCTATGAACCAGTGTGTGACCCAAAGCAAGAATTAAATATAATGTATATACTAAGTATAAATTAATTAGTTTTAATTAGCAATCCGTTTGATTTTGTCTAGACTGTAGATTGTCCTATGGAGCCCGGACCAGCATGTTTCCAAGCATTCTTATCATGGATATAATCCTCTAAACTGTAATATGCTTGTTTACAGAGTGTACTTTTAATATATGTTTTAAATTTTCTTTCATTTAGTTGCAATATATCACTAGGAATTTTGTTATAACACTTAACACAGAACCCCATAAAAGATTTATGAACTTTAGACAATCTAAAATATGGTTGAGCTATTTTGTCTTTGTTTCTAGTATTAATATTATGTCTATCAGTAACCTTATTAAATAAATGTAGGTTTTTTCTTACGTACATAATATTTTCATAGATAAATTGGCAAGGCACTGTCATTATATTAATATTTTTAAATAGTTCCCTAAGAGAATCGCGGCGACGTAGATTATAAATGGCTCTAACAGCTCTTTTTTGTAAGATAAAAATGGATTCAATGTCGGCAGCCCGACCCCACAGTAAAATACCATACGACATAATGCTGTGAAAGTAGCTAAAGTAGACCATACGCGCAGTTTCTACATAAGTGGGGACATTTCACACACGGCCATCTAACCTAGGGAGACCCTGTATTATGGGTGTCAGACAGCTGATATACATACACAAATACATTTTAAATACATACATAATTATATAGATAAACAATACCCAGACACAAGGCAAACACAAGTGCTCATCACACAAATGTTTCCCGTCCCGCCCTGGGCGGGAATCGAACCCGCAACACCGTCCCGCCCTGGGCGGGAATCGAACCCGCAACACGCTGCGTAACAGTCGGCCGCTCAGCCACTGCGCCAACCGTGTCGTCAAAGTGTTTTACATAGAGCAAACTTCTTCGCTCCTGTCTTACCAATAGAGTTATTATGGGTAGTTACCCAAAATGTCTGTCAAAGATCTACGAATAACAGCCGGGGCCAACAGCTTTGTGCTTGGTGAATTGGATGGTAACCCATCCTCAGACCGACCTCGACAAGCGTAGGTTAACCATGACAAATGCCCCCCCCCCCCCCCCTCCCACTCAGCATCCACTGCTATACCACCAAAGTGTACAACATGTGATCTTCACTGCAAGTGTGATTACGTTGAGAAAAAGTGTTTGTTTTTAGTGTGACTACTGAAAAGTAAATCATTGTAGGTACAGTCACGAGCATAAATATGTATACAGATAGCAAAATATGTATACAGATAGCAAAATTCAAAAGCAATTTTCTCATGAAATAACTATTTGAACTTATAGACAAAACTTATTTTATAGTGGTTTGGGATTAAAAATACTGTCTTTGTAACCCCATAACATTTCAAACAATAGTTTAGGAGAAAATCAGTTTAGAATGAGACAAACTGTTTACATGGTTTTGCTCGTAACTGTATATGTGGTACTACTAATTGTTAGAACCCACCTCATAAGTGACAGTTGCTAATGAGCCTTCCCGTTTATGCTTCTTCTGGGTAGTGTCTTTAAGCTGTTGTAATATCTGCATCACCTCATAGTTACACAGGAAAGCTGCGTTCACTTTAATGCTGAAAGAGAAACATCTTTAAATTAAGTCTTGTTTATATGAAATCAGAACTGACACTAATACAAAGACTAATTAGTCATTATTTATAATGGTAAAAAACTAAATATGACTAATTAGTCATTATTTATAATGGTATAAAACTAAATAAGACTAATTAGTCATTATTTATAATTGTTTTATTTGTTAATTTGTTGCAAAAAGAACAAAATCTGTTTGTTTTGACTGTCTTCTGCTGTTTGCAGTTTTGTCTGTATGTAGTAGTACATTTATAATAATATGGTTCCAAAAAAACATTAATTATTACATATTACAATTTGAATTTTAGAGAGATGGTGTGTTTCCACCAGAGCTGCGCGAGTCTACATGGCAATAGATGTGTGTGATATACACCTATGGCAGGGGTCGGCAACCAAACCGCTCGCAAGCCAATCATGCTGTATGAAATCACATCGGGATTTCATTTTGTTGTGCATTGCCTTTCGTATTAAAAAATCAAATATAATATGCCAACAAAAAATTGTGAACACTGTTATTTTATAATCTGTCTCACATAGACGTCAAATATAGGAAATGCATTGTTAGAGATCAAGTATGTATGTAGGTAAATCAATATAAACCACAAAAAAATATCTGTTTGTTTATACTAACGAATGACAGCCAAAGACGGTGAATTAAGGCAAATGACGTTCAACCAATCAGCGCACAAGGTGTATACTTCTACACTACATACAAATTCTACATAAAAGTTCTTCTCCATAGAGACCTACCCTACGTTTTGGAACGAGCAACTAGCTTCAATTTTATTTTGACTATTCAAAAGTGCCTGCAAATGGTTTAATTGAAATAAATGCTTTGACTTTGACTTTGAAATTTGATGCCAGTTCACAATTTGACATGGATAGATTATATTGATCGAAAATTAATACCTCATATAATGATATGAGGTATTAATTTTCGATGAATTTTCGTACGCAGGAGGCCTACGTTCAGCAGTAGACGGCAATATGATTATGTTTGTTAGAAGTATGGTACAGTTCACAATATTTATCGACAGTTTACAATATAAGACCAACATACTACATAATGCTGCCCAGATCAAATGGGATTAGGCGAGTTACGTCAGTCGCATGCACAGTGACCGCTGGACAAAGGTCTCCACGCAATGGGTGCCTGAAGATGGTCGGCATCGCCGAGGACGGCCCAGGAAGAGGTAGCGGGGAGTAATGATCTAGACGCATACTGCGACGGCTGGTTCGAGGCGGCGAAAGAAAAGAATACCTGGAAGGACTCGGGGGAGGCCTTTGCTCACCCAGGGCTAATGAAAAAAAAAAAACTATATAAGCAAATATTTATAATATTGAATAAACAACTTGTAGTAGCTCTTTAAAAACTGGGAAATGGGTTAGTGGGTCGTTTACTTTACATTTCTATCACAGCTCTGGTGGACTTGTTACATGCAAAGCTAGGTACATAATAATATTACATCTCCATCAGGAACGGGACCTGTCCAATGGTGTTAATCCAAGATTTTATAGTTTGACTTATTGCCGTCAAAATTTTAACTTCAACACCTTTTTTTACTTGATCTGAGCTTCAACCACAGAGTACATTTTATTAGCTTCAACTATTCATGAATGGCTTTAGTGGAAGAGAAACCACAATTTTGCCAATAGTAGTAGTAGATAGGTACTACGACAGACTATCAGACGCTGGAGAATAGCAACCGGTCAGTCCACGCGCGCATTATTTATATTATATATTTATTTATATTATATTATTTATATTATAGAGCTTTAGAGGTTTTAGATGATGATGATGCATGTAAAGTAACAAATTAAAATAATATTTTTAAACTGAAAAGAAACCTAAAATCTTTTTGAAACACAGACAGACTTTACAGAGACACATTACATTGACAGTTGAGTACTTGAGTTGAGTGTGACACTGACGTCTGAATTGACACATTGATTGACAGATTGAGTCTGTTGTTATTCTTTAGGTTTAAGTCCATGTTCTTTAGTCATTGGTTGCTGTGCAGCGCCAAGAAGCTTATAGGTAAAAATGGAGGCAACACTCTAAATACCTAAGTGAAGCCAACTGGGGGCAGACGCTCTCTTTCTAAATGCATACATAAGAACGAGACAGTGATATGTGTTTTCTTTATCTTATGTATGCATTTAGAAAGAGTGTCTGCCCACAGTTGGCTTCACTTAGCTGTTCGGAGTGTTGCCTCCACTTTTACCTATAAGCTTCTTGTGCAGCGCAGTGCAGAGCAGCACTGTCACTGACTCGACTTTGAAACCAGACCATAGACATTCATATGATTAAAAAAAGGACGAAGTCGGTGTACGAGCAAGAAGCATATAGGTAAAAGTGGAGTCATCACTCTGAACAGCTAAGTGAAACCAACTGTGGGCAGACGCTCTCTTTCTGAATGCATATATAAGATAAAGAAAACATATATCACTATTTCGTTCTTTTGTTCAGAAAGAGAGCATCTGCCCACCGTTGGTTTCACTTAGGTATTTAGAGCGTTGCCTCCACTTTTATCTATCAGCTTCTTGTGTACGAGTCTTTTTAATAAAATTGACTTCAAAGAAGCAACAAAACTAAAATTACGATTGAAAGAAGGTTCCGTCATAGTCGACTAATATTACAAAAGGTATTTTTTTGTTTTTGTTCTAATCTTAAAATTTCACTCAGGTACTTCAACGGGAAACAGGTAATCTGGAGAGTCAGTGCGTCAGTCAATCAGGAGACGAGCGTTAATGAGCGCTGTATTCACTACTATACACTCCCATGGCTAGCTAGTTTTACTTTGAAGATTTCATGGCCTACCAAAGACTGAAAGACTGTTTTAATTTTGACTTGTTGCAATTTTGTATTATTTGTTTATGAACTACATATTAATTATAATACTTAACGATGTTGTGCAAAACATTACTGTCAAGATTTTTTATGAAAAATAGCACGATGTCTAAAGTATTGCCAATAATACCAAGACTGAAAATACGAAACTTCAATCAAGAAAATTTCACGTCTGGTCTGTCGAAGACTGATGCACCTTTAAATGCTTACTTTTATCATTTCACAAATTTAAAATTGCCTCAAAATAAAGTTTTTGCCACTTACGTTTGGATCGATGGCAGTGGTATTAACTTGCGTTGCAAAGATCGTATTTTGGGCAAGGTGCCTTGTGATTTAAGTATGGTCCCGAAATGGGCGTTTGACGGAAGTTCAACTGGACAGGCTAAAACTGATGACTCAGACACTATTTTATTGCCAGTAGCCTTATACAGAGATCCGATTCGCAAAAGCCCTCATGTTATTGTACTATGCGAAACGTATTATAGCAATGGAAACCCCACTCCTTCAAACTATCGGGCTCATTGTGCCAACGTATTGAGCAGGATTTCAAACCAAGATCCATGGTTTGGTATAGAACAAGAATATACAATGTTTGATTTAGATTTGTGGCCATTAGGCTGGCCGAAAGTTCGAGGCTATCCCGTTACAAAGTCTAAGTTCTCATACTGCGGGATGGGCGAACACGTTGCAGGGAGGGACTTAGTTGAATGTCATGCGAGAGCGTGTGTTTATTCTGGCATGGATTATGGCGGGTCTAATGCAGAAGTCATGAAGGGATCTTGGGAGTATCAAGTTGGAACAACGATGGGCATCAAAGCTGCTGATGACTTATGGATAGGACGATATCTACTAGGGAGAATTGCTGAAAATCTTGGGATTATTATAAGCTACCACCCAAAACCCGTGGGGAAGAACCAGCCGGGAATAGGGTGCCATCATAACTTTAGCACTAAAAAAATGCGCGAAGAAGGAGGAATTACAGAAATTGAAAGGGTTTGTAAAGACTTGTGTGCCAAACATGAACACTATATGAAAAATTATGGACTCAGAGATGGTCAAGAAAACCGAAAACGATTGACTGGGAAATTCGAAACTGCTTCATTTGAAGAATGTAGGTGGGGAGTGGCCGATCGTAGTGCTTCGATAAGATTACAAAGAAGTGTTAAGGCAGAAAAGAAAGGTTTTTTAGAAGACCGCCGACCAGCAGGTGATTGTGATCCATACAGAGTCTGCGCTCTTATTGCAGAAACATGTCTTTGATAGCGAATTTTGTGTAGGTAATTATTAATTATTAGAAATTAAACAGTGACAACTCGTTAGTTTATGTCAAGAAGCAGAAAAATGCAGCGATCAAGAGATCGAATGGTAAAATGTAATTTTGGGTCAGTCTATTTTTTTGTTTTTTTTTTGTTCCATCATGGGGGTGATGGAGGGGCATGCTGGACTCCTACCGGCTAAAACCATATCTAGCTCTAGCATCTTCGCTAGGTCCACCTATCAAGCGAATTCGATCCACTACTACTTATGGAGGAGTTTTATTTGCAGAACATGGGCACTGCTAACCAAAGAGTACAAATATAATGCTCTGGCAGTTAAGAATAACTTTTTTACTTTTCTATATTTTAAAAAACGAAACATAATTTTAAACAAATGTTATTTTGGACGTTATTTTAGAATTATTCAAGTTTGGAGAAAAAACAGAAGCAGATATCAAAATCATCTTGTGATATTTTTTTGCTCACACCAAATAAAACAGTTTTTGCCAAAATTTTAAGTTTAAATTAACGACAATGTTACTAAAAAATTTAAATAAAATGATTCTGATACGGCCTAACATCACACGTTGCTTATTTGTTGATAAAGTTGGTAAAAGAACTTTAATGGCTCATAATATTAATCATATCTTGAGCAAAAAAGTTATGGATCGATATTTGAGACTTCCTTTGCCTTGTAATAAAATATTAGCAACATACGTGTGGATTGATGGTTCCGGCATAAATTTGAGAAGCAAAGATCGTATCCTTGATTGTGTTCCATACAGCGCCGATGCTGCACCCGGCTGGGCTTTCGATGGCAGTTCTACGGGTCAAGCCACTGCGGATAATTCTGATACGTCTCTAAAACCGGCTGCTGTCTATAGAGATCCATTCCGAGCTGATCCTCATGTCGTCGTTTTATGTGAAGTATACCAAGGCGATCCTCCAAAACCAGCTTCAACGAATCACAGGTATTTTTGTAATAAATTTTGTGAGATACATAAAGACGAAGATCCATGGTTTGGTTTAGAACAAGAGTATACTATGCTGGACAATGACGGGTGGGGTCTGGGTTGGCCTAAAGGAGGTGGTTTTCCTTCAGTTAAATATGAGTTCTCCTATTGTGGTGTAGGAACAAAATATGTAGCAGGACGAGATGTGAGCGAATCTCATGTTAGAGCATGCCTATTTGCCGGACTTGATTTTGAAGGGACTAACGCTGAAGTAATGTTTGCTTGTTGGGAGTTCCAAGTAGGCACTACAGCTGGAATTAAAGCTGCGGATGATTTGTGGATGGCACGGTATTTCATGTCTCGTGTTGCCGAGGACTATGGAGTAGATATTACGTACCATCCGAAGCCTTTCGGTCATTTACATCCAGGTTGCGGCATGCATCATAACTTCAGTACGAAGAGGATGCGTACAGAGGGCGGTGGATATGCCTTTATAGAAGAGTGCATTAAGCGATTAGAAAAGAACCACATGAGGCACATGGTTCGATACGGTAACGATGAAGCTGCAAACAGAAAGAGATTGTCCGGAAAATTTGAAACCGCGCCATTTGAAAAATTTTCATGGGGTATCGCTAACAGGAAAGCATCTATCCGTCTCGGAAGGACTGTAAAAACAGCAGATAAGGGATTCATGGAAGACAGAAGGCCTGGTGCAGATTGCGACCCTTATCTCGTTTGTGGACTACTAATGGAAACCTGTCTAGGGACAACACCATTAGGTAAAGGTTCGGGTTCCGGGTGTAAAAAGTGATGATGTTTAGGTTTATACTTGTTTATACTTGTTTGTTATTTTGTCCATATTATAGATTTGAGCAAGTTTATTAAGTTTTTAATTTACGGCTCGATTGTTCCGTCCGGTGGACATACGTTTTCGGACTACGGTAAAGTATAAAGGAGTTATGATGTTACCAGGCTATATACTTAGCCTGCTAACATCAATATACTTAGCCTGCTAACATCAATATACTTAGCCTGCTAACATCATAACTCCACAAAAGGAATCTGACGAATGTGTACCTCCGCGATAAAAGTCCATCAAATTTGTCAATTCACACCGTAATGACAAGGGACGGCAGCGCAGCAGCCGTTTTTGCCAGCGCGGCGGTTTTGCTGAAAAAAAACATTTTTCAACCAACTCATCGCTTAGATTTGCAAGATTCGAGCGGCAGCTCACGGTACCGCGCGGCTTCGCGAACGGATGCATAAAGGTCCTAGCAAACATATCAACTCTGATGCGAGTTGCAGACCAATAGCTAAGCTAAGTTAGTTTAGCTTAGCTCGCATAACTAACAGGTAAGGTAGCCTTGCGTTAGCCCGAAACACCAGGAACGAAGTCGCCAGCAGCAGCAGCTAGTGATTAATAATTTGATACGGTAATCGATATTTTGTTTGCGTTCCCATTGAGGGACCACATTTGATTTGGAGGTTTTGAATGCGTCAGCCTTTCAATCGGTTAAAGGTGGTTCCTCAATCGTGACTGATAGACATTAGGAGTTCAACACACATGGACATTTGGGGTCCAACACACATGGACATTTGGGGTCCAGAAAATTCAACATTTTGCGAATTCAACATTTTGCGAATTCAACATTTTGCAAGTTCATCATTATCCAGAAGGGATTTAAATAGTAAGGATATCGCTGTCTTCCCGACGCGTGCACCCTGTCAAACAGGCGTCGACCTAACTCAGCACGTACCTACCTAAAACAGATTAGCAGCTCCGATAAGATAGTCTTCAAATTAGTCGCGCGACAGCAGCGCGACAGCAGCGCGACAGCAGCGCGACAGCAGCGCGACAGCAGCGCGACAGCAGCGCGACAGCAGCGCGACAGCAGCGCGACAGCAGCGCGACAGCAGCGCGACAGCAGCGCGACAGCAGCGCCACAGCAGCGCGGCAGCAGCGTTGCTTTGTAAATCCATATCAATACAGTCGCGCGACTGCAACGCTATCAGTCGCGCTGCAGTCGCGCGAGTTTATTTGTATGGATTTACAAAGCAGCGCTGCTGTCGCGCTACTGGCGCGCGACTAATTTGAAGGCGCCTGCTATACGGCTAGGCGATGCCGCGCTTTGGGCGCCTTCAAATTAGTCGCAAAGTGTCGGGCGATAACAGCACGACTGCAGCGCTGCGGCCACGCTGCGGCTACGCTGCGGCCACGGTGCTTTGTAAATTTATATAAATAAAAGTCGCGCTACGGTCGCGCTGCGGCCGCGCGACTATTCATCGATCGACTAATGACGGTGCGCAAATTTCAAAAATTTATCGATTAGGTTAAAAATGATGTCCAGCGATATGAAATTCGAAGTCCAACAAGTACAGCCCAAAAAATACACAATACAATAAAACTGAAAAGAATAATGTTTGAGAAAAAAAAAACAGGACAAGTGCGAGTCTGACTCGCTCGCCGAGGGTTCCGCACAAATTTGTAGGTAGGTATAATTATATCCATATTAAACTGTCTGTTATGCTTCCACGATGAAAAGGCTGAACCGATTTTGATTAAATTTGGTATGAAAATTGCTTGAACCCTGGGAAAACACGGGTACTTTTTAACCCTGGACTTTGTCTGCATCCGCGATAACCGACATTCACACTGACCAAATTGCGGACAAAGCTCGTTATAAATAAAAGAATATATTTTTTATGATTTAATTACAAATGGATAGTTTTCAGACTTTTCCTGTATTTATATTATAAGACGATATTACTTGCCAAATTTCATAGTTCTAGGTCAACGGAAAGTACCTACATAGGGTACCCTATAAATTTTGATTCCCTTGAGAGTGTCGAAATGTACGTTTCATGCCACATAAACGGCCGTATCTGGTTTTCACGTTAACTTAGAAGTTTGTTTTTTTCACAGCTTTAAGGGGCCGGGGATCTAAGTAGGTATATGGTTTTAATTTCAACTCGATACCTTTACGTGTTCCCGAGATAAAGGGTTTTGACAGACAGACTGTCAACAAAGTGATCCTATAAGGGTTCCGTTTTTTCCTTTTGAGGTACGGAACCTAAAAAATATGCAATTTTTTTAAAAATTCTGAAACAATACTGCAACTGAAAAAGAAATGAAGCATGTATATTGTTTAACCCAACTGCTTATTTTATAATTATGTCGTTTGTTTGGGAAGTAAAGAATCATGGCAGGATTTGTTAAAAAAAAACGATAAAAATGTTTAGAGAAGTTGAAATTCTAATTCTCATACTCATAAGACACCTCTAAAGTATCTTCAGACATTTAGAATATTTTTAAACCACCTCAAAAAAAAAAAAATGTTATGTGCATTATTTCAGAGCGAAACGGCGGCTGACAATAACAGTGACACTGACAGTCGCCGTTTCGCAGTTCTAACACTGAAATTGCATCGTTTTTTGGGAACACACACTTGTCACATCACTAAGTCTGCCAATTTGCTATTATTCTGTTACAATCTCCCTCGGTGAACACCTAGGTGAAGTGAGCTGTCATCTGATTGTAGTGCTCTAAAAATCCTTAGCGTTGGGACGGATGACAGCTCACTTCACCTAGGTGTTCACCGAGAGATTGTAACAGAATAGACATACTGTTAATGTCTCTTGTCACTTTATTTTTTTTATAAACACAAAATGGGCAACGAGATGAAACGAAAAAGTGTTTTTTTTATTTCGAAATATTTTATTTATGCGGAGGCTGGTAAAGTATTCTCCACGTTGCAAAATATTGTAAACCCCTCGGATTATTAATCAATAGGCAGATAGACCCTGTGGAACACCGAGAGTAAGCCACCAAATCAAATACAAATTTAAAAGCGAATACAACCTCGAGTCAGTAGAGCACGAAGCACCTGCCGCATCGTTAGTACATCACATAATATTTTTCATCATTATAATATTTTTGAGAATAATGCCGTCTTGTGTTTTTAAACAATGTAATAACTGACCCCAAAAACAAACGAAAAGAAGAGGTGGAGTATCTTTTCATAGGTAAATATTGATAACTTGTTAATTTGGAAATTATTTTACGGTAATTATTGTTAGTGACATCTTGGAACACAAACCCTCAACAAAAATCATTCGGTGTTGCTAGTTTATATTGAAACATTTACCCCCTAAGTTAGGAAATAAGTATAGGATACAGGAATATCGATTTACAAAAACATTTATTACGGTTATAGTGTACTAGCAACCCAACCCGGCTTCGCATGGGCCTATAGCCCTCCTCGGTAAATGGACTATCCAACACAAAAATAATTTTTGAATTCGAACCAGTAGATTCTGTGATTAGCGCGTTCAACCAAACAAACAAACAAACTCTTCAGCTTTATAATATTAGTATAGATTATCGCATTTTTTGGTTGGTGTCAGGGACTTGAAAACGAAATGAATTTCTTTCCGTTACACTTAATATTTTCACATAACGTTCCAAAATTTGTAACGACACTAAAACCGTAAACTAAAAATAACGAAATAACGTTGTAGAATATCATTTTCATGTAACAATATTTAAAAATACGTATTTAAATACGTTATTTTTCAGTAACGTTATAACGTTACTGAAAAATAATGTATTAAGTATTTATCTCCGCTAATAATAACATTGCAGGAGAACCGTTACAGATTGAAGGCTTAAGGTCCTTAGAACAATGGAGAAATTGTATAAAAAAATGCAACAAAACCATTTGGGAAAATATGTGTGTAGCCACCATGCATCACAGTACATAATCACGTTTTGACATCTCTGCATGAAGAAACATTGAAGCAACCAGCTCTGAGAAGAACTATTTGACATTAAATGTCAAAGAAAAGAAACAAAGAATAGTTCTGAAAAAAACTGTTGTACATTTTTTTTTTGTTACGCGAACATAACGTAAGTACTATAAAAGACGAGTTATTTTTTAAATAAATTATTACTTTATTATTACTTCTACACTACTAACGAGTATTTTCTTCAACCTTCTGATATCTCCAAGAGTCAACAAACATCACCTAGATACCCTAAACCATAGTCACTAATGTCTTCAAATGTGAGAATATGAGCTGAGCACAAAGAGAATAAAACCAAGTCTTTGGCTGAGCATGAGCTGAGATGAAGCTAGCTGGGAACGTTATCAGTATCGAAATAAATAACGTTATTATTTCGTTATTTGATATAACGAAGTGATAATGTTATATTTTTGATATTGTTATACTTCGATCAATAATAATCGAAGTTGTTATAAATAGTTCTAGATTTCGTTCCGTTACTTACATTTTTTACAACAAGTAATATTTATTTAATTTATTTATACTTCATGCACAAAGGTACAAAGAAACAAAGACAACGGTATGGCGCGGGCGTTTCCATTTTATTTATGTATATATATACGTTATACGTATACGTACAATTAATACACACATGCACACGCATCCACTTACCCTTCCATACAAACATACACTCAAATACACCTTAGCATAAAATCATGTCCCGATAATGTTTCATCATTTTAAAATCGACATCTTCTGTTTTTTAATCTGAGATTAATAAATTCCCAAAGTAGGTACCTGCATTCAATTAATACAACCTGACACAACAATGTATGTATGACTCATGTCTGCATTTTTCAGAGACAATAAATTATTTATAATGTAATGAAATATCATGCGTAATTTTGTAAATCTTGGCAACTATACACGACAGAGGCACCGTGTTCTTATGCCGGTCACTCACATTCGCACGAATACGCAAACCCACAAGCGTTTAGCGTAGGACGACATTTGCAATTGATTATGCAAAGATTTCGCTGCATTCGCGTTTTCCAAGCTGTGTCGGTTTTTTAACGGACATCAACATTCGTGTGACCAGTTGCGCACACGATTGCGAAGGTAACGAATGTTTAGCCATTTTCATAGTTCGTGACGTCTACTGTGTAGCGTACTTAAACTAACTTCATCATATGAATTATTATTATGTAAGTATAATTATGAACAAAGTTACTTTAAAACAGTCTAACCGCACTTAAAATCATCTTCATTGTCCATGATTCACAAAATCGCAAGCAAGACTGAGACATTCGTAAACAAGTGTAAGGGGAAGCGCAAATGGGTTCGCAAATTTAGTATGCGAACCTATTTGCATATCCGCTAAGTTTTTAAGTGCAAACATTCGTACAATGTACGAATGTTTGCGCGCATGTGAGTGGCCGGGGTGCGTATTGCCAAACTGTATACTGATCCAAACCGGGGTTGCTCTGAGTTCGATCGCAGTTTGCCTTTGTAGTTGAAGAGCAAACTGTATACTTATTCAGAGAGTGTCTGAATCAATATACATTTTGCTTTAAAATACTAGAGCAAAATACATACGAGTCCAGACGTCCATACTTTCCAGTGTCTGGTGTAGTAGAAGTAGAAACCAACAAAACAACACATTGATCATGCATCTCATCATCATGCAGCAGGCATAGTTTCTGTCACGACCCCGGCGTTGCGGGGCCGCAGCTTCGGCTTACTGGCCGGCTACGCCGACCAGCCTCAGCCGCGGCGGCGGGCGTTAAAACCACCTGCTCCTCAGCTCGCGGGCCGCCTCGCCCCTCCACGCCTACGCAGATATAAATTACACTCTAGTTGTAGGGCAGACAAGATGGAGTCGGTTTCGCAGCGATTCGTTTCTGTCATTAACTTTGATAGCACAACATATTACTTTTACCGACGAGTGTAGTGAATTATTAATAACTTCCTTTAAGACAATACAGATATTCGCGTGTCACAGTTTGCTTTACATACAAGCGAGCAAAATGCATACATTCTCAGATTGCTCTTAGCTCGTATGTACTTTGCTCCAATTTGTTGCGAGCAAAATGCATACCTTCTCAGATTGCTCTGAGCTCGTATGCACTTTGCTCCAATTTATTTGTGATTTGAATGAGCACGATGTGGTTCAGTACAGACTACGGGTGTCTGGGTCAGTAGGTATACAGTTTGGCAATACGCGGCCGGGGTTACAGACGTGATGCCAATTCGGCATATTTTATGCTAAATTTAGCATATTTTCATGTTGTTTAGCAAACTTATTTGATGTTAAGCATATAGCATATTTTTTTAGCATATAAAATAAAAGTTTAACCATGAAAATTACGTAAATGCGTACGTAATTATTTCATATAATGTTAAATGCCTGAAGATACTCTTTAGGTAGGTAGCCAAGAGTATAAGAATTAGAATTTCATCTTCTCTAAACATCTTTATTTTTTTTGTAGGTACATAAATCCTGCCATGATTCTTTGCCGCGTAACTAGTTTAGACATATCCAGAAATGTTTGCGCGGCACAACTGCGCGAACATTGGCTGATCGTTTCGGCGTAGCGGCTCTGCGCACAACAAGAGTCTTCGTTCCTCCAATAATCGTCTTCTACGATGTCCTTCTCACCGCTCTGGTTTTCTTAAATCTTCTTTTCCTGTCCAGGCGGTTTTCTTTTGGTGGCTGAGACAAAACTTGGTAGGCGTCTACCATGTTTTGTCTCAGCATCATCTTAAGGTAGACTGGTAGAAAATGCCTAAGGCATCAAGTCCGCCTTTGTACAATGTTGTTTTGTGTGTGTTTACAACCAAGACACCCCGCGCTCTATTTATTCCGCGTTCAGATTACAATGAACGCGATATTCTTTACGCCTAGTGTCCCACAGTTCACGGTCCCGCGTCAGTCGTCCGACGTGTTTGGACACACCTTAACAGAAAAGGGATTTTGTCTACAGGCCCAGATCAGTTTGAATCCGAACGTGACATTCAATAATACACGAGTGTAACACGACTGAAAGTTGCCCTGTGATTTGTGAATGACAGCACTTGTGGCAACAATAATGTGCTGCAGACAGACCGCTGGAGGCATGAGAGGGGCAAAGGTGGACGAAGAGACACAAGCGCGGAGACGCGGGACGGAGAGGCGTAAACGCGTGGACGATGAGCCGTAGGCGCGGAGACCGCTTGTTGACCACGCGCCGCGGTGGGGGCACTGCCACTGTGGTTCGTGAGCTTATCCCGATTCGAGTGGTTTACATTACGATTCCGATTAGTCAAGTTAAGATTTCTTTTTGACGCTAAATTCAGACACAAAAAGAAAAAAGGACTTTTTACTCACGCAGAGTTCGATCATCACTAGTCATTCTCAGAATGACTATTAAATCAGAATCAGAATCTCAGAATCTTTATATAACCATATTATTGCGAGTCGCAATAATATTGATAAATAAAGATTCTTGTGAAAAGAAGAAGACGCACTTTATACGCATTTTCGCAGATTATTTTTATACAGCAGTGAAGAATTATTCCACAAACACGGTTATTCGCGATAGAGTGTGATGAGTAACAAAATTTTTTCGTCGCCCATTATTTTAATATGCGAAAACTCCAACAAAAAAGTACAAAAACCACACCACTTTTGAGTGTGAGCTACAAGCAAACGCGGTACGACGTGTTTTGCATGCTTGTAGCTGGCAGCGTTTGCCCCTCCCCACTTCAAAAAAATCAAACGAGTGTTTCTGTTTCTTATAATCTTATCATTTTTTGTACTGGCACGTGAGCTACTGGCACAATCTTGATGCAAGCTTGATACAACAACACATGCCAGTATGTCGTTTTTACCAGTGCTTAACTGGAATGCTTTTGTGCTAGTAACAAGCATGTGTTTTCGCGGCTTTATCTTTACGAAAATCCAAGCGTTTTTGGTTTACACAGAATGTCAGTGTTATAATTGTCCTTGGTTTAAGACAGAGTTCGGGAAATCATAGACAATAATTTAAAAAGAATACTGTACCGCCATTTTCATTCTTTTCTCTATTCCTTTTCGTCATATGGCGTATTAGGTGCGTTCGCTTACGTCCGCCATATTAAATGAAATCAATAAAATAAGACAAAATGTCGCCTTACTAAAGTGCGTGAAAATAATCCACCAACATCCAGTTATTGTGTGATTAAATCATCAAGAGGATCACAATGGAGAATTCCTACGGTGTGGGGGTTGTTAATAGATACGCTCTTTTCTTGGACGATGAGTCCGATCCTCTTGATGCGTTAAAAGCGCGAGAGCAAGCGAAGGAGCTCAAAAAGAAGACCAAAGAAGCCGAAAAAGAGAACAAGGGCAAACCTGAGACTAAACCTAAAGGTGGCGCTCCCGTTATCAGAAAGGGAATCAAGGAAACCCAAAATGTCAAGTCTCAGGAAAACAGGAGCGGTGAGCAACAGAAGCCCAAGGGCCCAGCCAGACCTAACGACCGCAACACCGAACGTCCTCCTCCGCGTCGCCGCGAGGATCGGCCGCAGAACGGCGCCGTCGAAAACAAGGAAGGAGCCCCTCGACCACCCCGGCGTGAGATTGGTGACCGCAGGCCCACCTTTGAGCGACGCAATTTCAGTGACAATCCTGAAGGAGCCGAGCGCCGTGGGCCGAGACCGCCGCGCGAACCTCGTGAATCTCGCGAGTCTCGGGACAGTCGTGACGGACCGCGCGGGCCGCGTCCGTATGACAATAGAGGCAAGCGCGAGTTTGACAGGAGATCCGGCTCCGACAAGACCGGTGTGAAGCCGGTGGACAAGCGTGAGGGTGCCGGTCCTCATAACTGGGGCACGCTTAAGGATGAGATTGACGAGCTCAACAAGACCGGTTCTGAAGGTGAAGTAGCCGAGGAGAAAGCGGCCGATGCGGCAGGTGCCGGCGACGGGCAGCAGCCCGAGACTGAGCGCGCCGCCGTTCCCACCGAAGAGGAGCCGCGTGAACTCACACTTGATGAGTACAAGGCACTCCGAAATGCCCAACGCACGCAGCCGCAGTACAATTTGCGAAAAGCCGGCGAGGGTGAGGACCTCAGCCAGTGGAAGAACTTGGTGTTGCTCGAGAAGAAGAAGGAAGGCGAACGAGGTGAGGATGATGACAGCGATGACGAGTACGACATGGCAGACTACCCGCAGCGTGTGGGGCGCCAGAAGCGCGTGCTCGGCATCGAGTTCACGTTTAACGACACGTCGCGGCGCGGCGGCGGCGGTCTGCGCGGCCGCGGGCGCGGACGCGGCCGGGGCCGGGGCCCGCCGCGCGAGCCCGAGCCCGTGGAGGAGCGCCCGCCGCTTCGTGCGCCGGCCGCACCGCCTAAGGTTGATGACAGCAAGGATTTCCCCTCTCTTGGCTAGACTCACAGTGAGACTTCACTCTTCTCCCTTTCGATAGAGTTACAAATTAAAAATATTGTATGTACCGTTATTTTTGAAGTAAATATACAAAATATTTACATGAGCGTCTATTATATTACATTAAAATTTAGTTGATTTCTTCGGAAACCTACTTCAATTTACTATTGACTTGATTAGGTTCAACTTTTAAGTTATGTTGATATGGGGGTTGAATAGTCTAGCTTGCGAATCACATAGGATGTTGTAGAGGGGGAGGATAATTTTTAAGAGTTTTCATTTTGGATTCACATAGCTACAGTATGCCTACGGAACTATAATAATAGTAGCTTTTATCATATTGTAATCACATCAGCTTATGATTTAACTATGAGTTTTATGGATTAAGGATTTGAAAACTTACTGACTGTGACAAGCTATGAATTAACTCTGTCACAATTTAGAGTAGAACATGCAAAGTAATCCTTGTTGCATTTTTATCATGAGTTTGTGTTGACAAATGCAGACTTGGAACTGTAAATAGTTGATATATGTTAAAAGATAAGGTCTTAAAAATAACAAGGTTGATTTTTGTTGTTACACAACTTCAGAAAAATAAACATTTTGTATGTGTGATATTTTTCTTAATTATTTTTCCTGATTTTTCTGTATTCCTCCCCCAGCCTTCTATCTAGAAACAAATATGTATATCTCGATGGGTAGATTTCTTCGAAGGTACATAACTATAAACAAGTCAGGGGGTAAATAAATGCAACTGATTTCAAGTAATGTTGTATATTGACACATTTTATCACTTTCACACAAAAACAATTTACTTAAAATTTAGAGATAATAAAACAATACACATTTTGAGTTAAATATTCAACATAATAGAATTATCACTTACAAAAATAAACATCAATTAAACTGAAGTGTTGGGGGTTGATAAGCACAATAAATAATAATTATATTTACATTACATACATAGGAGACATTCAATATGTTCTCTGATTAATAATTGGATGTAGTGCTGAGTGTACGAGTCACTCATAGAATTAATAATCTTAGACATCTGCATGATGCACAACGGGCAACATCCGTTTGCCATGACCTGTAGAATTATTAACTATGCAACTGTTCTAATTTATAATATAACAAAGGAACATAATTTGTTAAATGTTATGTAGCTTGCACATTTATGACTCAATAATGTAAGTTTTATAGAATTAATGATACAACTATATGTTACAGATCAGGATAGCTAAGGTAGCAGAGATTTATCAAAATATACACTTGTTTGATGTAGTTCAAACAAAATTATTGATAATAATAATAATTGTAGCTGACTAGTGTTGCTTGTAATTGAGAAGATTCTAAAACTTATTTTGCTATGAAAAATCTTTTAAATTATTCTTATTACTGGTAAGCTGCGAATATAATTTTGTGGTTCACAACAATAATACATAATATGAGCATTCACAACAATTTAAAATGAACTGTTCTTATCGAGGGTGATAAAGGTTACATTTATAATATTATAAATTAGTGACGTAAAAGCGTAATTACTAAACACAGGACTTGAGTCCCATTTCACAGCCACAATATACGTTCACTTACAATAAAAGCGATAATAAAGTACAAACCTCGTAGAATACGCGGCCAGTTATAATAATAAATACCTCTAGGCACATCTACACATGTTTATTTATTAAACTACTAAAATCCTATCTTTGTTTGTCCATTACACTATCAATTGACTATTATTTACATTGACAACAATTCTTTTAATTAGTCACAATTATTTACAGCTGCAAATGTATTTTTAATACTTCATACAGTATACTCTAAAACTCTCGGCGGCCAACATAAATAAATTGCTGTTATGTTAATGAGTGTGGGTTAATTTCAAGGACTCCGTTATTACATATTATAAATTTATTTTATCTTTATGAACTCCTAAGTTAGCAAAAAATGCGGTTTTAAACTGACCATGATAGGCGTCTATCTATCACGGGTATCGTAGGGTAGCTTACAGATTGTGGAAACCACACAAAATTGGGCAACGATAGGACGTTGTGCTGAATCTCAATATTGAGGGTAAGCATACACTGCTGAGAGCGCTCTAGCTAATGTTCGTTGACAAAACGCTACATCATCGAAAAATCGAGCTAAGTAGAGCGTCGTCTGTAAAGCTTTACAAAAGTGCAACAGTCTGGCGGCGCTGATGCGTTCACTCGATGCCGAAGGTGTTGGTTTCTTCCACAGCGAGCAGCAGCTTCTCATGCAGCAGGTTTGGCGTGGGGTAGGGCGGCAGGTCGAGCCGGTTGAAGCAGGTGTGGGCTCGGGGGAGGGACTCCACGCGGCCCCAGCGCTCGATGCAGAAGCGGCGCGGGCCCGTGGAGCCCCGCAGCGCTGAGAAGCCCTCGTACGGGATGGACGACGTGCCTGTCACGAACTGAACCAGGCGCAGTCGCTGCTCGTTCGTAAACCTGCCGGAAATGCACAACGTTAATTACATAGATCATGTTGCTTGAAGGGACGGCTAACACTTCCGCATTTAACAGTTTTCAAATATAATTGGATGCTGATAAGCAATAGTGTGTCAACCCACAAAAAGTAACATTTGGATATTTTGATGTATTCATTGTGGATGGCCAGGTATTACCGCGAAAGTTTCTGGTAGATCAATTTTACCCCTTATGTCTTTAGCAATGAGGTTCGAACGTGGTCTATCGTTCACCTCCGTACAGTACAGCCGACGTATCTTAGCGGTCTTGAAGGTAGCCGATTAGCTCCGCAGTAGACAATTTCGTTCCTAAAAGATTCATTGCGCAGCCAAACCGCTAACTTCAGGACCGCCAAGATACGTCGGCCGTACTGTACGTGCAAAATGGCAATATTCCTCGTTGGCTGTAAAATATTGTTTCACTAAACCGTAGTGTGTACACATGGTAGATTGCGGCCTATTCCCTCAGAGGTCTGGGCTTGGTGATGTCGATTATGTTGTATTTCACCATCAAGCAAATTACGTGTAGGTACAGTACGATTCAAACTTTATGGCGGCTCTGAACACGAGTCGAGTGGCTGTGCAGTAACAATTTCACGTGTCAGCGGGGGTGAGGGGCGGTGTACTGCGCAACCCGTAGCGCAGTTCACAGCCGCCATTAAGTTTGAATCGAACTGTATGAAGTGGTATGTATGTAGGTATGTACCTGTCAATGGCCTGCCAGAACCAGATGATGACGGGGTGAGCGTCATGGTACCCTCCCCGATACTCAGTGTTGTTCCGCCAGTCTGCCACGTCAAGTTCAGGTGCTCCAGCTATTACAAGCTCGAGCTCTCGCGCGTCGAACGCCGCCACTAACCGTGGGTCTACCACCTGGTGACAAAGCAACCATGCAAATGATTAAGGATTAAGCTGTTACAATATCTGGTCGTTATTACAGCACATCTAACGAGGAGCTCGTGGCGAGCCGTACAGATCGATCTTACAAAGGTTAAGCTACGCTTGCCGCGGTCGGTATATGGATGGGTGACCATCCATTTTAATATCAAGTTCCTTCCGTGCCTCGGCCAAAGCACGTGAAGCCGTTGGTCCCGGCTGTCATTCGTAGATCTTTGGCAGTCGTTATGGGTAGTCAGAAGCCAGAAAGTCTGACTACCAGTCTTACCACGGGTATCGTGTTACCCATTAACTGTGTTGTGGTGGGCTGATAGGCAGTCGCTCCACAGTAAAACACTGGTATTCAGCTGCATCCGGTTAGACTGGAAGCCGACCCCAAAATAGTTGGGAAAAGGCTAGGCACATCTAGTCCTAAAAAAGGGATATAATATATCCGACAGTCTCGCTGTGTAGGCGCTGTTACCCAATCGAGTTGTTGCTGGTCAAGGTCTCAGAGGTTGGCAGTTGTTAATCACACCACACATTCACTTAGTTTTAAGCTTAATTTATTTTGTTTTTCCCTTAGTCTAAATAATGTTGTACTCGTTAGCTTAAATTACGACACCAACAAAAAACCGAGCATTGGCGCTGCATGCCGAGATACAGGTTTCACCTAGTTCGGCTGTAGATGCTCCCCTATTTTGTTTTGTATTTAAAATAGATTACTAGTTTTTAAGTTAATTGGTTGTGTACAATCTCTTTTATACAATAAATAAATGATTATTATAATTTATAACACTGGTACACGGATTTTCTAGTCGCCGCAGCAGACTTGTACACAAAAAAGTCTCGTGTGTTGAGTGCAATCCTATTGCTATTTAAATGCGGAAGTTTGTGAATTGGCACACATCGACACCTGCAAGTAAGAATATGGTAACTTTTTAAGACTTTCCAGGAGAGCGCGTCAAAGGATGCAATAGTCCGTCTACGTGTACCTATATAAAGTCCTTGTGTGAAATAAACTTGATATTATTTTTAAATACCACGAAAGTACACTTTCGCTGATTTAGCATAAGGTCGAAATTCGCGATATTTAAAAATGTTAGTTACGCGGAATTGCACGCTCATTGACGATATCTAATAAATTAAGTGTTTATTTGATGCAAAATACTTATCCTTCTTCGTTTTTTTTTTATGAGTTTCCATGTTCTTACTTGCTGGTGTCGGACATATTGACCTATTGATCTAAACACAGGATAATTTTTATTCTGTTTTTGTATTATTCCCTTTATAAAATTTTGGATGTTTGAAGTGTACGCAGATATATTTGCGGGCAGAAGCTAGTAAACTGGGACTCAAGTCTGCTATTACAATAGTGTCAAACAATAGTGTCAGAATGGTCTATCATTGATTTTATAATAGTTGATTTTGACAAGTTTGGTAATCTACTAGTATAATAGCGTCATTATGACTTTCCAATGGTCAACCACTGACACGCCATTGAAAGAAATGATATAGAATGGTAATCTCGTACAAAATGACGACTGAATGACTGACAGGCGGTAATCTGCAAAAATTTTGACAGTTCCTTTGATCAGTGACCTACCATTAGAACGTCATTGTGCAGTAAATGATCGACCATTATGAATTTAGCAGATTACGAACTTTTAGCAAAATGACAATGGGGTCGTGTTGGAATGATGAAATTATAAAAATAGCAGACTTGGCCCCGTGTAGTATTGTTTCCGAAGCCTCACCTCGTGGAACCCTCGCACCAGCCACTCGGTCTGTTCGGCCACGCCGCGCTCCACTCGCCAGCGCACGACTCTCTCCAGGTACTCCTTCTTGTTCCTCTCAGTGACGGGCACGTCTCGACCGCCTGGCTTCAGTTCCCGCTCCAGTACTCGACCGTCTGCATGACGCTCGGAGACTGCGAACGTTAGCTCGAGAGTGGACACGCAACGTGCTGACTGAAATCGAGAGATGGATGAGAATTATAAATATGTAAAGGAACATGATTCATATCACGACTAGATATTGAAGATGTTAAAGGATATTGAAGGGGTGGGCAAAGGATAATAGTTAAATTATAAGCAAGGTTCGTATATTTGGGATGGATTCATAAGCATCTGAATATGAACTTTAGGTAGGTAAATAGTGTGTGTAGTGTTTTTTTTTTGCCAAAACAGTATGGATACGACTTCTAGGAATACTTGATTTAAATTTAAAAAAAAACGGGTTTTTGGGATGGATTTCTTCGATGCAAAACTTTATTTCATACTAAGTCAACACCTGAAGTTTAGGTTGGCTAATTATTCGATCCCTGATTATAAATAAACTACATGTAACTAGGTACCTAATAGGCTTAACAGACAATGCTATTCTGCTCAGAGCTTTTCAATGACTTGAATTAATAATGTGATAAGTACCTACCTACGCCAAATGTCGGCAGAATGTGGTAGGTAGTAGTAAGTGCGTGATCAATGGTCACCATCTATCTAGAACGTGGAGACAACAGATCAAAGACTAGTGAAACCCGAGTTACTTGGTCTCACAGTCCGGTTAAATTAGACGATGTATGTCTTGTCAGTTCGGCATTTGCTAAGCTTTTTAAATTTGACCTTGGTTTTTTTATTTATCATGTTTTGGTTTCCGCTCCGCCCGTCTCACCTTGTATCGCTAGAGCAAGCGAGCGTACTAGCAAAGGAACTATTAGTTAATGTGTGGTACCAGCCCTGTCCGGTCATTTTACCCAATTATATGACTAAACTGGCTGGTGTGTCCGATTTTAAGACCTGGCAACTCTAGTCTCACCTGTAGCCACCGCAGTGAGGCGGCGAACTGCGCATCAAGTGCGTCCACGTCTTCGAGCGCGGGCGGCAGGCGAAGCAGCGCGCGGTACAATGCACGCGTGAACCACGCCTCCAAGAGGTAGCCGTGCACCAACGCTAGGCCAAGCACGCGGCCTGAGAAACGGAACCTGTTGGCAAATACAAATAATTTATTTTCTTTCACAAGTTATGCACTACATCTAGTGATTGAAGTGACCTTTTAGACAAAAATCGGCCCAGCGGTTTAGGAGGAGTTCACTTTCATACACACGCACAGAAGATTTTTATATATAAGATAATATAATGGCGTTCAAATTATACCTATTTGGAAGTTACACGACACGGTTGCAGTACAATTACGAGTGTGTGTGTGTATGTGAGTTTATATATGTTTATAAACGCACCCCACGGTACCTACAGGAGAATTTTCTTGAGTGCGGCAACGTTTTTGTTTAAAACAGAAAAAAGTAAGTAGTACCTAGTCGTGATGGCCCAGTGGTTACGGTACCCGCCTCATAAGCATGAAGTGGTGTGTTCGATATCGGGCAAGAACCAATGTAACTTATGACCACGTGGTACGGCAGTGTTCTATACCGGAAGCTCCAAAATATAATACCAAGGTACTTGCAATACCTATGTCGCAATGACCAACAGCACGCGGCTGGTCGATCTATGCACGGTAGTTCGTATTCTAGCACTCGTATCCTAGTTACAAACTCGATCTGCCTAAAATTAACACGTGACCTAAATAATACTGTATTCGAACGAAATATTTTGGAAATGTCTCCAACTACGTTCAGTCTTACAGACGTCAAGCAACGGTGCGTACAATTCGTTACACATCAGTTAAATCGAAACGTGATATTATTTTAACAGTTACTATAGAACCAGCACAAAAACTATGTATATCTGCTGTCTGTTTGTTTGTAACCAAATACGTGGTGTTTGTTGTAATTCGAGACGCGAACGGTTCGGGTGCGCTTGCGCTGAACGGCGCTGAGTAAAAATAAACACAGAGGGCGCGCGCGGCGGTGTAAAAATAAATCATAATAACAGAAATATCTGTTGCGCTTTGTAGAAGGGATGCGATATTTACTATTATAGCGAGTAGATTGTCGTTATGGGGAGTAAATGGGTCAGATAATATCAGAATTGTTTTGGTTAGCCAACACAACATAAAATAATGTAATGTACCTACTGGTGCAGCAATCCTGCAATATGCCTGTCATGTGTGGTATTTCTGGCACAACTGTCAAGTGAGGTTAGCTGGTCTTGTCTAAAAAATATCTAGGTAGGTACATTGATTGAAAGACTGTACACCAACACTGTTGTAAAATGTATTTACCTGTGTCTGTCAATGGTCGATTATTTCAACCTTTACAAAACGGTTTTTTTATGACTTGAAGCATTGCCTTTTGTCACAGAATACGTTCGGAATAGAGCAAATATCGCATGAGTTTAATAACTTTGAAACATCGCCTGTGTTTGTCTTTTTTTAAAATGATAGGTATAGGGTAAGTAGATTATAGAATAGAATAAGAAATAGAATATAGTTCTTTAGAATGAATAACCCTTTCACTGCCTAAAACCAAATTTCTAATGTAAATGGACTCGGGAGGGGGTTCCGGCCATTGAAAGGGTTGCTCAGTGATGTACTTTTCACGTTTTCGGTCCGGGATCGAATTTTGGTCACGGGCTCACGGCAGGTCAAAGTCAAAGTCAAAGTATTTATTTCAATTAAACCATTTGCAGGCACTTTTGAATATTCAAAGAGTCAGTTAGTCAGAAAGTTGAAGCTAGTTGCTAGTTCCAAAACGTAGGGTAGGTCTCTATGGAGAAGAACGAGCAAGAAACTCCACGGACACTCTTTTCAATCAAGCTTTTACAAAATCCTGGTTACATTATTTTTGTTGCTTCTATATGTGAAAACAATGTAAGTGAAGAGAAATCCAAAACATTCTAATTAAAAATAAATTAATATAAAAGCCATGGCAGTTAAGAGATGACCAATCTCAACTGACAGCGCCCGTTCACGGCAATCTCAATGTAGACTTGGTAAGTTCGCGTGAAATATTATTGTGCATTAGTGTGTGGGTGCACTTCCTCTTCCCTGTCATTTATTTATTTATTTATAGTTAATTAAAACGGCACAGGTCCAATTACATTAATTAACAATAGTCCAATGGGACGGCAATCCGACACGACCGGGGAGAGATCAGGCGCAGGACCGCTTTGTGGTTTCCGAGGCACGTGAGAAACACACCAGCTTCCCAACTACGGGGTACTACTGAGAAATTCTTAAAAGAAAAACCCAATAACACTGCCCGAGCTTGGAACGGAACCCCGGAGCCCACGTTCAGCAGTCGTGCTAAGGTACAGTCAGTTACCCCAATTAGGTGACCCATCTTTGCATAAATGAGTTGAGATTTTCTAGAAAACGAATCGATAGAATTTTATAATTCTTCTATATTTTTCTAACATAAAAATTAAAATAAAACAAAAATACAAAAAAAAATAAAAAAAAAGATAAAAAAAAAGAATAAAAAAGAATGAAGAAAGAAAAAAAGAAGAAAAAAAAAAAAAAAATAAGAATGAAGAAAGAAAAAAATATAAAAGTCTGTCGATTCGCTTTCTAGAAAATCTCAACCATTTATGCAAAGGTGGGTCAGCTAATTGCGGTAACTGACTAATATGTGGGGACATTTTCACACACGGCCATCTGACCCCAAATTAGGGAGACCCTGTACTATGGGTGTCAGACAGCTGATATACATACACAAATACATTTTTTTTTTAAATTCATACATATGGACAAACAACACCCAGACACAAGGCAAACACAAGTGCTCATCACACAAATGTTTACCCTGGGCGGGAATCGAACCCGCAACACGCTGCGCAGCAGTCGATCGCTCAGCCGCTGCGCCAACCGTGTCGTCAAGTACCTGACTGTACTAGGAACTTGGTCAGGTGCCTGTTTTTAAACCTATTACACAGAGGGACAAGTTGATATATAGTGGATAGGAAACGTATAAAAAATTATGGCGAGATTCATACATTCATTTGTATATAAAAAAAAAGTAATTTAGAGGGTTTAAAATATTTTCGAATGTGAAGAATACATAACCAGGAGTAGATTGATATACTTCGCATATTTTTAAACCCCCGCATACTTAAAATATTACGAAATGAAAACACTTTTTCGTTTCATCCCGAGGCTCATTTTGTGTTTATAAAAAAAGAAAGTGACAAGCGATGATAGCGGATCTATAAAATTGGCAGACAAGTGATGTGACAAGGGAGTGGAAAAGAAAAATATTATTTGTAATATTATTTCCCATAAAACGATGCAATTTCAATGTAAGAAATGCGAAACGGCGGCTGTCGGTGTCATTGTTACTGTCAGTGACGTTTCGTTCTGAAATAATAAGCTTTTCGATAAACTATTGACTTTTTTTTTTCGGGGTTTTAAATATATTGTAAATGCCTGAAGATACTCTTTAGCTACACAAGGTCAAAGGCCAAATGTCTTAATTTTTTTTGTACAAATCATGCCATGATTCTTTTTTTAAATACTGTCAAAGGCACGTATGTAGCTTTTGGAATTTTCTAGAGGGGGCTAGATGTGCCCCTGCCTGCCACCCCTTGGTTTTTTTTTTTTTTTTTCGGATTGGCATCTCGCAGGTCAACCTAGGAGGTTGTCGGCTGCTTAACCGGACTTTCCTGTGGTGCCTTAAAAAATATTATTTTTAGGGCCTCCAGCCAGGGCATAAAAGCTTACAAACTAAGCGACTACACGCTAAGGGCACCCCCTGTGGGGTACGAGCCTCGGCTTAGGGCGTCGCTGGGAGAGGACAGCAAAGGGACAGACTGGATCGGATTTCCATTATTTAAGGACGAATTTAAAGCTACAGGCTCAGCGGCGCGGGCTGGCACGAGCAAGGGTCGGGGAGGGGACGTACGGGGTCGTCGCGGCGGGCCTCGGCACAGAGGACGGAATGACGGCGGTCTGTGTCTGTGCCCCCCCTTGGCGACGCACTTAGCATTTAATATGCAATGGATTTATGCAGCGGCTGCTTGTAGTAGTGCTGTATCACTGGTCTTCGATTTTACAAACTATAGCTCGAACGCATAACTGACACGGGGTCTGAGGTGCTACGGATAAGGGTGTGGTGACGTCACACGAGAGCTCACTGATATGCCAACTGGTGACAACTGTAACCCCTCCCGTACCGCGCAGCTACCTCTCTGGCTCACAACGAACTCATGACTGAAACTTCTTAATTATAGGGTACTTATATAGTGAGGGGGGGGGGGGGGGGGGTGTGTTGGAAAGAAAATACAATACATGCATTACTTTTACGGGTTTTACCAAGATTAATATTTATTTACGCTCCGGTTCATAAGCATTCCAGCCCACCAGTGACCGCTTAATATTCACCCTTCGAGAGGGGTAGCTGCCCCCACCCACGCCTGTACCTCGCTAGACCCATGCTTAAAGGCCACATAAAAACTAAATTGCAGAGCACATAAAAAAATAATTTATTGTTTTAAATGCTCTTGCATGGCGTACTATATCTGTACCAGAGCAATGTGGTGCCGGCCGCGAATAGCACCACCCATTTCTACACGTGGGTGTCGTAGAAGGCGACAGAGGGATATTGACCAGAGGATAGGCAGCAGCGTCCTTCTGAGTACCATAACACCTACTGCGATCTCCAACATGCATCGGCCAAGCATGACGATTACGTCTGAACCCGCCCTTGTGGGAGGCCTATACCCAGCAGTAGGCGCCTAAAGGTTGAGATGACGATGGTGAGTACGAATGATTGCAATAAAAAGTCTAAAATGTCTCATCTGCCTGTAATTTCGTTGCTTTGCGGTAGAAATAGGTATGATGGTGGTCACTGTAGTAGCGTGACCTTCATAGAAGCCGAAAAGCCGGGCTTGCACTAATAAGCATGACATGAGCTAATCAATAACTAACCAACTTGTTGATCGTAAAAAATCTATCGGGCTTGCCCTACATTGACCCCTAGGCACACCACTTGTGATAGTACTTCCCCACACGAGCTCCTTATTTATTTATTTATAGTTAATGCACAAAGGTACAAAGGCGGACTTAATGCCATAGGCATTCTCTACCAGTCAACCAAGGGTGGTGAATAGATAACATGGCAGGTGCATAGTTACAAACTAACAAAAATAGGTAAACTACATTTGCATAAATATAATATAACTAATATAATATATATATTTATATAAAAATATTCGTATATGTATATAAAAGAAAAGAAGAGAAGTTTATGAGATGACTGCGACCAACAATGTAGTCTTCAGACTTAGAGAACAAAGTTGCGCAACATTGTTTCAGCAACAAGCTTACATTATGTTGCAACATGAGTTGCAACAATAACAATCAGCATCGACCAACTAACAACACCCGGCCATAGAAAATGTTGATAGCAACATTTTATGTTGCAGTGTTGTATGGCAACATGCTAATGTTCAGTACACATGTTAAACAATAATGTTGCGCAACTGGTTCTCAACTTTGATTCTAAATAATGCGCGGGTTATATTTTTCAACAGTGGACAAATTAAAAAAGTCACCAAACGGGTAATTTTAAGTTTTCCATCTCTTCAAAAATCTTTTATTTGTTTTGTTTCCCCAGTTCTCAGATTATAATCGTGGATGCTATTGTTAGATTATCACACTCGTTTGCAATTAATGTCTGCCAAAAATGGAAAAACAAAAGCATGTCATGAGATATTTCTTTACTTATTTATAATTACCATCTTTATATTACAAAATAATGGTACTTAGTAATTAAAATTATTATTACTTGTTTGAGTTTCGAGTGGTTTTGTGGTAAACAAGCAAACGTCCTGATGTTGAGAGCTCACTGTTGCCTAGGGACATCTAGACGATGGTTATGTGTCTCATCATCATAATCATCATGTCCACATTTAGACACCTACTGATGGGAGTTCCCAACCAACCAACTCCCACAAAGGGCTGGGCCCCTTTGAGGGGGGAGAAGGGTGTTCAGCCGGAATCGCCAAGCTTGGCTGAAACTTTGGCGATCGCAGTAGGTGTTATGGTATTCAGAAGGATGCTGCTGCCCATCCTCTGGTCAATATCCCTCTGTCGCCTTAAACGACACCCACGGGTGGAAATGGGGTGGAGGTAATCGCGGCCGGCACCACACAGCTTGTCTCATGTGCTTATAAATACACCGGAGACTGCTTCGGGCATTTATAGACAAACCCACATGGAGTCTCTCCGGCAGCCTTCCAGCTTCAGAACTCACGCGAATTTTCAGACCTACGCCTTTTTCTTCATGTAAATAATTAAACTTACCATTCGTGGTGGTTATCGACAAAAGACGACATAGGCGACACGTGCACCGTGTACGTATCGTTCGCTGAATACTCGAAGAGCCCGTAGTAAGGGTTGAAGAGTTCTCGTGACAGAAGGAAGAAGAACTCTCTGCTGGGTCCGCCGTAGTCCAAGCCTTCTTCTCCATCCCATAGCACGCAGAGCTTGCCCTTTTGGAGTTCCTTCTTGCCGCAAGACATGATTCTTCTGAAGGCGTCTTCTAGAAGATGTTCGCGACGAATGAGGAGTCTGAAAAGAGGATGGTTTGAAGTTAGGTGCGTTTTTTATGTGTTGCTTGTAGAAGGTTTATGTTAAGATAGCTACTGGCTACCTACCACCCCACACAATATTGTCTTTACACTTTGCCGAATTAGTGATGGAAATAAGTTTTAGTCAATTTTTCATAAAAAAAACTGTCTCCCCAACTGTTTCCCAATCTTCTGTGACCTGTGTTGAATCCAAGTTTTGAAGCGAAATTTCATGACAAATAGAAAAAAATAGAAAATCGTTTATTATTGGCAGTAATTAGTAGGTTAAACAAAGATTACAATAGGTATTATCTAAGGCTAGGTTGCAGTGTTGTTTGCCAATGAGTCTTAAACTAGACAGTTACAGCCCGACCGCTTAACCACAGTACAAATATTATTACCAACAACACTCCATACAAACGCAACGATTTAATTACCAACACTACTACCTAAATACCAGACTGTACAAATACCTACGTGCGTGTGTGAACTTGTTTACGCGCCGCTTAAACTAAAAGCAGTTTCGAGAGCACGTTCGACGCGGGAAGAGGTGTGGAACAGTGTTTCAGAGGGAGCCGGGGCGTGTCGCTACTGTACGGTATAACCAATATTTATACTGTGAGCACTGTGATGTTCACAGATTTTTAAATTTCAATTCTGTTATTTATTTGTGAAGACTTGAAGTCATTTTTGTTTAGCTGAAAGTCTTCCAGAGGCAATCAACAAAAAAATGTGAACACTCACTTTAACTTCCCAGGTCCTTGTCCGTATCCCTTGCTCTCGAGCTTCCTGTAGAAGGCTCGGAGCTTGGCCTCGAAGTCTCGGCGCTGAGGCGCGGGCGCGCGGGTGCTCCGCGTGGCGGCCGGCGACGCGGCGGGAGACGGGGCTGCGCCCGCCGACGCCGCCGCCACCGAGCACCCGCCCGCAGGCACGTAGCTCATAATCTCCTGCTCGAACAGGCTGTAGAAGACAGAGAAGATAGAATTAAAGTTTTTGGGTTTAAAGGTAGATTATTTAATTACAATCTACAATTCCCGCCACACTACTCTCGACAGCCAAAATCAACAATGGCGACCAGAGCACTAGAAAACGGCCGAGGCAATGAAGCGAGTCCCGGAGAAATGATTTCAATTAGCCGGAAGATGTCCACCACAGATATAGATAGACCTAGATAACGCAAGAGCAACTACTTCGCGTGCCTATTTTCGTGCCTAACTTACGATAAAAAATCGTAAGTAAAAAAAATTAAGTAAACGTTTCCTTCCATGGGTAAGTCATTTTGTGATTAATATTAATTTAAAAAACAATTATCTTTAATGTAATTTACCCTCAGTAACACCTGGTAATAAGGAAATAAGGAATAATAAGGAAAAACAAAACATTCGTATTACATTGTGATGTCCAAAAAATGACACGCTTGGTTTTCATATGATACTTGCGTTATCTAGGTCTATCTATATCTGTGATGTCCACTGTTGAACAAAGGCCTCTCCAGGTGGGGGCGGAGGGTGCCATAGTCCCCACGCTTGGCAGGCGTCTTGGGGATCGCAGTGAAGTTGTTGAGTACACGGAAGCCGCTGCTGTCCGACTTCCGGATTTTCCCTTAGTCGCCTTCGACGACACCCTCGGGATGAAATATGAAATGGGGGGGGGGGGGTGCTATTCTAGCCCGGACACCCCACGGGAAATGATTTAACTGTCTTGGATCCCGCAACGAAATTAATAAATTAATAATCAGAAAAGAACAGCGAAGGAGTAAAAACATACATAATTTCTACATTTTAGGACAGTTTACAATACAAGTCAATGGAAGGTACACCATTATCATTGGCCCATATTTCAAGATCTATTATATTTGCAAATACTTCTATCCGATAGCACACCGGTGAAGTCGATCTATCTCAGTCAGCTAATGCCAGTCCCTTTGCAAAATTCACTAATACTTTTGGTGAATGAGGTCTTAGTAACTTTATTCAGAAGGTACCTGAAGGGATTATAAAGTCATAGACAAGAACTACCAACTATACCACAGACAAATTGTTAGCATTGTTATACTAAACAAGTATCTCACATTTTGATATTGACGCTTTCCTTTCCATTATTTGTGATAGTATAATCTTGTTCTCACAAAAATATAAATAATTTTAATCCATCGATCTGCCGAAATTATTCAACCATTTCCAGCATATACTTAGTCTGGTCATACTGTTACAATTAAAAATAAGAAAGATATTGCATTTGAATTTGGAATCTGTCATTTTTATACGACTGTTCATTCAGTTTTCTAATTTTGGCGCCAACACATTGTACAATATTTTGCGATATTAAAATGGAGTGGGGTGAGAAAGAGAACCGAATCGCTGTGATCGCTGTAATGTGATTGCATTACACAAAGTTGGTATGGAGCCAAATGCAATTTCTAAAACTCTCCATACGCTTGGTATTAGTCAAATGTTTGTGTAATGGGCTATTAATAGGTACAATGAGACCTCCTCTGTTTGTGACAGAAAAAGATCTGGCCGTCCACGTAGTGTTCGTACGAAAAAGGTGGTCAAAGCAGTAAGGGATGAATTCGAAGAAATCCTGTCCGAAAGCAAAAGATTTTATCTCGGGAGATGAAGATAGCACTCAGAACCATGTCGCGTATTTTAAAAGATGACTTAGGACTTGCAGCCTATAAGAGACGCACTGGTCATTTTTTAACTGATAATTTAAAAAAGAATAGGGTGGTAAAATCGAAACAACTACTGAAGCGGTACGCAAAGGGAGGTCACAGAAAAATTTTGTTTACGGATGAGAAAATCTTTACAATTGAGCAACATTTGAACAAACAAAATGACCGTATTTATGCTCAAAGCTCTAAGGAAGCTTCCCAATTAGTCGACAGAGTGCAACGTGTGCATTATCCGACTTCAGTGATGGTTTGGTGGGGTGTTAGCTATGAAGGAGTGACTGAGCCATATTTTTGTGAAAAAGGTATCAAAACATCGGCACAAGTGTATCAAGATACCATTCTTGAGAAGGTAGTTAAGCCCCTTAACCACACCATGTTCAATAACCAAGTATGGTCCTTCCAACAAGACTCGGCGCCGGGTCATAAAGCTCGGTCCACGCAGTCTTGGTTGGAAGTGAACGTTTCGGACTTCATCAGAGCTGAAGACTGGCCGTCGTCTAGTCCCGATCTTAATCCGCTGGATTATGATTTATGGTCAGTTTTAGAGAGTACGGCTTGCTCTAAACGCCATGATAATTTGGATTCCCTAAAACAAGAATTTTCCCATGGAAAGAGTGCATGCTTCTATTGATAACTGGCCTCAATGTTTAAAGGACTGTATAGCAGCCTATGGAGACCACTTCGAATAAGCTTTTTATATTTTAAATTGTTTTATATTTATGTATTAAACTAACACACTGTAAAAGTAATAAATATTATTTGCAATAAACAAATTTTTTTTTTCATCGTGACAATATTTATGGCAAAACCAGGTAAGTAGGTAATTGTTTGCTGACCTTATCACGGACCTGGCTGATCAGCTACATAAGTAGGTATACGTACAGACGTCAGCACATCAAGACATACCAAACTGTACATCTTTTCCAATTGAATTTATGGACCTTAACCTTTTGTAATAAAGTTGAAAATCTATCAAAGAAATTTGACAGATTGTTGGAGCTTGATGTGCTGGCCTCCATAGATAGATCCTAAGTGGACGCAATATGTGGAGCGCCGTAACTGCTTGAGCAGGCAATGGAGATTTATACGAGAAATGTTTACTTTTGCGGTAGTTTAAGTTAAGCTTGATAATATGACCTATAACTGTCTGTCTGTGTTTATCGACACGGTTGGTGCAGTGGCTGAGTGATTGGCTGCTGCGCTGCGTGTCGCAGGTTCGATTCCCGCACGGAACAATTATTTGTATCACATGAGTCTGGCGCTTGTGCACGTGAGTTTATATATTTGTAAACGTATCCACGATACAATAAAAATTGCTAGTGCTAGTCAACAACGTTAAAAAAAAAATATAACTATAAATTTTACTGTCCGCTGATACGTCCCACCTAGGCCCCTTGAAAGAAGATAAATATCTCATGAAACAGAATGATTTCACAAGACGTCATAATCGTTTAAATAAGTGTCCATTCTTTTTATATGCACGAACGCGTGCATATAAAATAATGGACACTTATTTAAACTTAGTACTGTCAGTAAATTAAAGGCAAAATTTAAAAAGTTGAACAATCATTAATATGAATTTAAAAACAACAATTTTCGCAGCAATCACACGTTTGCTTAGATTATTCAACCAGATAAACAATGAAAAATTATCTTATTAAGTTTTTTATTTGCAAACTGTATTATTAACCTCAAATAATTTCCTTTATTAACACACTAGGAAATAAATTATACTAAGTAGATTTGTATACTTGTATTTCTAAAACTCAATGTAGGCCGTGTTCAAGGTTCTGTAATAGCAATGCATTATAGCGGCAATAACAATGTTTATAGATTCTAACTAATATTTTCACAGTGGTTTATAATGAAAAATTTAGGAAAAAATAATATTGGCCCAGTAGTTGAGAGATTGGCTCCCGCGTTGCGTGATGTGGCTTCGATTCCCGCACGGAAAAAGCATTTGTATGGCCTGGCAGTTGTTAGCTCTGGATGTTGTGTTACAATTTGTATATGTCATCGTAAACACACATGCACAGCCAGGTTATCTCACATGAAATCTTTTCAAAGGTCGAACATAACAATTTGATGAGTTCATTGTCAACCTTGTAACACGCAAAAAGATAAAACTTTAAACACTATACTTAAATCATAATTGCGTCCCTCTACAAAGTAAACGCATCACCCTAAGGTAGACTGGTAGAAAATGCCCAAGGCATTAAGTCCGCCTTTGTACAATGTTTATTTAAATTTTGTGCATAAAGTTTTAATAAATAATAATATAATAAAAGGCCCATATTAGCCGACTCTATCTTGCCCAGTCTCGTAATATCAATTAAAAGTAAGCCCAACACGTGAAAGTGAGACTCCTTCGTTATTTACCAGAGCGTAGACTATTAAAAGTATAATAATAAAGGCGAGCGGTGTGAAACTAACTGACGCTCATCTATAACGCGGACGGCCAGCACCTGACGCTAATGTGGGAGGCTTGGGACACGACTGTCTTCTAAAACAATTTACAACATCAGCCATTATTAAAAACTTCATTAAACAAACGAGATAAGAGCAAGTAAAGAACATCTCAAAAGTCCGTACTCTCGCACTGGTCGGGCAAACTGGCCAAGTGGCCACTAGGAGCAATGAACCGTGATAGATTATGACCAAAAAGACGAGAGCAAGGCCGGCCCACATAAGACAGAGACAAAACGCCGGGCTCTAGGCCCGTAATACCCGTAATCGATTTAGGAGAGCGGGAGATTTAGAACCGCAACGCCCCCCGCTCGTGATCGAGATTCGGTAATTAGTATAATAATTTCATTTGGGCATTGGGCCCGGAGAATTATACGTGAAGACACGCCGCGTGCGCACGCACACCTCCCAGCGCCTGCCTAGATCATTAGATATAGCTCTGTGTGCTTAGAATTGTAATCGATCGATATTTTTTATTGTTAGGCCGGACGCCAAACAAAATGGGGTAGACAAAACAAAACTGGATAATTTTCGACGTAATTCGATGTTGAAACAATGAGTTCGCCGAAACGTAGATCGTTTAAAATCACGTACGCTTCGGCCATATGAACCTATCGAGCCCTTTTACAGAGGAACCTTCGGCTAATGTTTAGTTGATCTATTAATGTGGACGTGGAGAGGCACTTCGTGTAACACACGCGTACAATATGTTCTATTGATCGGCTGCAGCATTGTTTGCTGGATATTGTCGCGACAATAATGGAAGTAATCGAGGAAACTTCGAAGTTGTCTGTTACGTGCGCCCAACGCAAGGCCGTCTCTCGACCAACCAACGCGACGCCCGTTTTGATGGGAATGACCTAAAATTACCCGCAACGATACACATAGGTAATATTATCTGTTAGATAGTAAGATGTGCGTACGTGTAAATGGTATGGATTGTTATAAGATCGGTGAGAAAATAATTTACGGCACGCAATGCGAGAGAAAATTAGAATCGCATTTTTGTTTTCTAAAAAAGTCAACAAAGGGTAAGGCTGTTCGTGATGGGGCAGTCATTACACAAGCATCCGGCATCGTCGACATATATCATCGAATGCCACCAATCCCCGAAAGTTAATGAGTATCGGAGGCATTCCCCCGGAGGTGGGGCGGCGCGGGCGCACGCGCCCGGGGCAGCGCGCGCGCCGGTCACGTCCCGCGCCGGCTCAGCCGACAGGTGTGCGAGGAGTGTCTCGATCTCGACCACCGCTCATTGTATTATACACACAACTGTGATAGCTGGGCAGATAACGCAGCCGCTACCCGTGCTTGACGTCTCCATTCTGTGTCAGGGTTGAATCGAAGATGACGCTGCGAGATCCCAATCTCGTGTCTGTAGTAGTTATTTAATTAACAGTGACCATGTCCAGACGATGGTTGATAAGCCTCGTCAAAAGTAGAAGTTACGAGGGACAGCTTTGGGAGTCGCAAGTCTTAAAGAGTGCTACGAAATTTGGATGGCATAGTTTAGAAGTAAGTGGCCGACTCTGTGTGCATTAAAGGCGTACCTACTTTCACCGCAACATGCGCCTGCGCCGGGCCATGGGCCGTAACTCATCGCCGAACAGCTGCCATTGATGATTCCTAAGAACACTTCCAAGTCGTTTGGAAACAATGCGTTTACCTCCTGATGGTTTAAAATAACATATTGACTGTTGTCTGCAACAATAAAACTGCGCAAAGTTTGCGAAGCACATGTTGCGGCAGCTGCATGTGGTTTCATGACGTGAAATGAACGTTTTTGCCTTTTGGTGCTCTCTCTGTACTTTGAGGTTAACTAACAATTTGAAAATATGACGTAAAGCTTCACATTAGGTACGAGGCTTGTAATTAAGGTCCTTTAAAGATAATCACCCATGCTGAGCTCTCCTTGCCGCCGGGCCTCGCTGGCATCGCGTTAGAATGCCTCGGAAAGGAAAGCTGATTGCTGGTCCCAATAGCCCCTCTGGTTACTTACACACTCTATGTCATTTACCTGAAGCGTCAAGAAAACGTTTTGGAGGAATGCAATGGGGAGATGGAGTAATAGGGTATTTTACTCTATGCGAGAAAAAATCTATAAATATGTTATTGAGACAGTTTAGGCATAAAGCAGTCGGAAAATGTAAGTTTTAGTTCATAAAATAACAAAACAAATTTTTAAATTCAATTTAAAGTTTTCAGTATTTTTTATCTGTTATAAAACACCGTGAAATAGTAGCGGCCATGTTATTACGCCATACGGCTGTGTAAACAAAAAATTGTCAACTGTCAGTCAACCGATTGGCGTAATATAGGCTTTGTACTTTTATTATTTTCGTAACCAACGTAATTTTTTCATTATTATACCTTTTACAAAATATGCTTTTTATTTTTAAATGATATAGAATTATCATATTTAATATGAGCTCATTTGATACAAAACGAACTGACGTCATTTACGCTGAGCAATATGGCGTCCAGTAAGAGGCGTTTTCGTCAAACCACGCGCGAAATTTGAAAATTTAAAATTTAGATGCATTTTTATGGCACTTATCGATTGAATAAAAATTTTGTGTTTTTTTTGGTGGCATATTAGCACTACAGAATTTCATTGAGACACTTTTCAA
This sequence comes from Charanyca ferruginea, assembly GCA_947361185.1. Lineage (NCBI taxonomy): Eukaryota > Metazoa > Arthropoda > Insecta > Lepidoptera > Noctuidae > Charanyca > Charanyca ferruginea. The sequence continues at coordinate 24,275,439 of OX376064.1, read as the reverse complement.
AAATGGGTGTAATACCCTATTGGTGCAGCAAGCGCTGCGTTCGTCAATATGTAGCCGTCACTAATTCATAATTGTCACACGGTAGGCAAAGGACCCGGTGTACTGTCTCCGTAGTAACTTGTCAAGTAGTCATAATAATACTTGTGGCAAGTCATTACCTTCTCCGTTGTAAGCCACGTGTGTATTTACAGATCTCTGACAATTTTAAACGCCCATTGAAATGCAACAAATTCAATTTGAAACTCTTTTAGACATTACCGAGTTCCCACGTACTGTTGATATTTGAGTGGAACTCGATATAATATGTCAAACAAGCTTTTGCTCATGACTTCGTCCGCGTGTATTTTCCTAGGGAACCCCAATTTTTTTCAAGCACTCTGTCATAACGTAGTTTTTTATTAGCGAAATAATTTCCAGAATCGGAGCAGCAGTTCTGGAGACTAGCACGTTTAAACAGATAAACAAACAAACAAACTATTCAGCTTTATAATATTAAGTATAGAAGTATAGATATCAAATTACTTCCGAGAATAAAATCTAATATTGACACGTAGATCCGAATCGAATTGCTTCGTTACAATAGGCAAGTAGTGTCTTATTTATGTTGAGTCCCAAATGATATATTTCTAGAAGGCAAAACGGAATTATGAAATGGTCGACATTGGTGCGACCTCAGTGGAATTAGAAGCAGATACGTGTCTAATAATTGTGCTAAATTACTTCCTATGATGAATGTGTACCGTCAAGAAACAAAAGCTGGGCTTTGCTTGTGTTTGTAACAAATAAACTAGTGCTTTGTATATGGATCACGATAAATCTTATTATTGAAGCGTGGTGCGGTGTTGGTGACCTAATACCGAGCGACAAACAGCTAATTAAATGGAATAGGTACATTGTGTAGGCATTTAATATGATATTTTGTAATTTATTTACAAATATTTACTATTAATTCCAGTATTTTCCCTATGAAAATGATCGGGAGGAAAGAACGACTATGTTGCTAGTTAGCGTTGCGATAGTGATAAATGGGTTTATAAATGGAAATAAATCCATTTACTTACAATGGAATAAACACAGTATACATTTACGCAAATAAATGACAAAATAATTTATGAACTTAAAAAGTTGCTCAGGAATTAGGACCATAGGACCAAAAATCAAGTTCTCCTCATGCTTATGAATTAAGTTTTTTGTTCTAAATATGCACATTTTAAACTGACGCCTTATATTATGCAGGTAACTAAACATTTTTTATTTCATTCATAAATCATAGCGATCCCCGTCTCACCTACAAATTAAGTTTCCAAGAAATTTATAAATTGAAAAGTTCTCTGAGATTAAAGCAGCATTTCCCAAACTATAGGTCGCGAGCAAATACCTATTGAATGAGCGATGAAAAATTATATGACAATATTTAAAATTACAAAAAAAAAATTATATGATTACATCCCACTCCTTGAAATATCACTAGGTTTCGTCGTCTTTTCGTTTCTCTTTTTTTTTGGTCTCCCCCAAGCCGTAATCGCCATGCTTGGCCGATGCATGTTAGCGATCGCAGTAGGTGTTATGGTACTCAGAAGGACGTTGCTGCCCACCCTCTGGTCAATATCCCTCTGTCGCCTTTTACAACACCCACGGGTAGAAATGGGGTGGTGCTATTGGATGCCGGCACCACACGGCGCTTGTATTTGATTAAGTAAGTATTAAAATTTTCGCAAATGACTGTTTTTTTTATCCAACAATTCTTTCTACTTAAGGTTATGCCTCATTTTTCTTTATGACAGCCAAGATGAGAGTTTGGAATATTACAGTTTTTGTTAGGTGTGCCGCGGTCCAGTCAACTTTGGACACCACTGGATTAAAGGATTACGTGATAATAGGGGTGCTGCATAAAAATTAAATTTGCGTTAAATGAAGTCTTTTATGGCGAATATTAATACATTAATGTTCCAGTTTAAGTTTTATTTTACAGGAGGTGTGTTATATCTTCACGAATAATCGATTAGTAACTTCAAAAGTTCTCTTAACAGTCGATTACAAAGTCGTGATTGATTTATGTGAAAACAGACAGACTAGTAAGAGATTTAAATTGTACACAAATTCACTGCATTTTGATCATGATAATGTCGACCATCTCAAATGATTCCAAAAAAAAAAAAAAAAAAACTAAATCTATGCTAAACAATATTTCCGATACACAAATCCTAGATAATTGATAAAAATTATACAGTTACAACATCACAAGTCTTGACAACAGCAAAACTGGACCATGCTGCGATCGAAAAACATATTTCATTGCATTGAAGTGTAATTATCATGAACCTGAAAATTGTATGCCTAGTTTGGCGCCGTCCGCCAGGTCATGCCAATTAGGATACTGCGAAGGACTTCCGGTGGACGGAAATGATTTTAAAAGGGAAGGGAGGGGGGATACTGTATTTTATTTATTTGGGAAAATAAAAGGTTACACATTACAATCTATACAAGGTGTAACGTTAAACAAGCAAAACCTCAGACACCCCAAATGATTTTTAATACAATTAACCTAATTCTGAGAGCGAAAAAATCATTGAAAAAAATTAAAGGTTCTATGTGCTGTTTTAGTTTTACCAAGACTCGTATTTGCATTGAAATAACAACTATTATTATCACGCGTATGAGAAAATTTAAATTGGACGACAACCATTTGTGTTTGTTTACCTATTTTGGCAGGTTTGCGCACGTGATGGCTTGACTTATTAATAAATAGACAGGGCAACCTGTTTAATGAAGATTTTTTGAAAAATGTGACCTATGTTAAAAAGTGGTTCAATTGATTCTGCTCGTTATTCTAATCAAACTATTTTCAGGTTTTGCGTATTTGACGTTACATATAGGTACTAATATCATAAAAAATAAAGAATCGTTCGTTTGTTTGAACGCGTTAACCTCTGAAAGTACTGATAGAGTCCTGAAAATTCTTCCTCTAATGGGAAGCTACGTTATCCCATTAAATAACTTATCATCATCAATAAAATTAAGGCATCGTAAAAATATTCACGCAGGTAATTGTGAGCGAAATGTAGTACGACATAGAGCATAATTTTCCGTGTGGTGTCGGACGTAAAGAATGCACCATCCCATATCTTCCCGTGGGTGTCGTAAGAGGCGACTAAGGGACTCCCCAGAGAATGGGCAGCAGCGTTCTCTGTGCCTTTGTAACAACCATACTGCGATCGCCAATCCGCCTGCCAAGTGTGGCGATTATGGCAAAAGCCCCCCTTGGTGAGGCCTATGTCCAGCAGTGGACGTCTTTCGGCTGAAATGATAATGATGATGATGATAGAGCATAATTACCTCCTAATTCCTAAACCAATGTTTTTAGAAAACCGCCGTCAATTTATACCATTTTTCAAGCATTTGTATTTGTGTGCAGTGTGGTTAAGAATTTAACACTAAAGAGCCTGTTTGACTACCTTTGAATTAGTTCAGATTTCTGAACCATTCCCCATCCAACTTCCATTGTGTGTAGTGTCTATTCAGAAATGCTGAAACAGGTCCTTATCGCAACATTCGATTTTATGCAATACTAGCTTTTGACTGCGACTTCATCCGCGTGAAAATCAAGTACGTTCTTATCTGACGTCTTCTACTTGCAAACTATCTACCTGAAAAATTTCATCTTTATAGGTCAAGCAGTTTTCCAGATTTCGTGTTTAATCCTTGTGGCCTTTCGCTTTTAATATAACATTGTAAAATATTTGTTCAACTAACGATATCAATATACCGACGTATCTAAATGTAAGTAAAAGTTGCGATAGTTAATTCAATACTGATACCGCTTTAATTAAAACCAGAAACATAATATTTACTTACATAAAGCGTTGTTTACACAGACGCGGTGGGTGTGGCGATCAGTTGTCATTTTGACAGAATTGTACTATCTGACATAATTAAGGGGACTGTCCCGACAGTGTGCTTCATACAAAAATAGTCCAGTCATATTTTGGTTAATAATAAAAATAAACACTAGTTTCCCGTCTAAGCGATAATTAATTTTTTAAAGCGTTGTTTTAAATGTTTAGACCCTTTTTTAAAACAATACCCTATACTAGGAATTGTTCCTGTATCTGGGTGCGTTTACAAATATATAAACTCACATGCACAAACAGCCAGACCCGGTACAACTATCTGTGGGCCATGCAAATACTTGTTCCGTGCGGGAAACGAACCCGCGACACGCAACGCAGTCAATCGCTGGCCGATTGCGCCACCCACATCGTCAAAAAAAAAATCGCGTTCCCAATTCAAAATTCCGTGAGATTTAAAAATCATAATAATTTTGTAATTTATCTTTTTGGCGAAAAACTAACTGACCACAAGGCTAGACATTGGTGCCCTCAACTTATCTACAAATCATCGAGTTTAATTACTTATTAATCAAAATAATAATATACCTAAGTACTTAAATGTATAATTTTTGTATAAAGCGCGTTGTTAACAATGCTATTCTGTTACAAGCACCCTCGGTGAACACCTAGGTGAAGAGAGCTGTCATCTGTCCCGATGGTATTGTCAAAGCAGACGGACGGATGCTAGCTCACTTCACCTAGGTGTTCACCGAGGGAGATTGTAACAGAATGGACATACAGATCTCTACAATTAAGTCCACCGCTATCGCCTCTGTATGGCCGCGGCGTTAAATTAGTAGGTAATGTAAACTTATTCAATATGTCCACTTGATAAGCTGTTTATCCTTAATATCTTTGTAATTAATGAACGTTTTTATACGAGTCCCGCCGGAAGTCGACACAATGGCGTTAGAGAGGGAAAACAATGGCGGACATGAGACTTTGTTAATCTTTGACCTCCCAATTGCTATGAGCACCGCTTAATTATCAGACTTGATATAAAAGCGGGCAAATATTTTGTACGTGCGTCAAAAACGACATTACTTACGGTCCCATTGACTTTTATTTAAGACGGTTATCATTTAGATATTATGCGAAAATTACGATATTAATATACGAATATTTTTCGCATAATATCTAAATGATAACCGTCTAATGATAATCAGTTTTGAAGATTAACTTGAACGGATGTTCAAGTTAATCTTTGGAAGTATTGATAAAATTTTCTAAATTTATTCGCAACTTAAAGTTACTTTATCCCATAGTATTAAAAGATACCTTTAGATTTTTGTAAAAAAAATAGGATCCGTAAAAAAACACACGATCTAAGTCGCGGGCAAAAGCTAGTATTAAATAACAAAGACGTTTGCCCATAGGGTCATTTAATATTATAAGCCACTAATCTATTAATTTAGTCATAACGTAACCCTATTCTGTTTCACTTTCGCAAAGTTTTACTTTCTGCTATAAGACTTTCGCAAAAAAAGAAACAATTATGAGAAAAAAAAACTGCTAAAACTAGAGCGGTTTATGTATTAGTTAGAACAGTTTTTACGGTACGTGAATATGTATACTGTAACTGTAACATTTTCATGATTATAGATCAGATGCGTCTCGAAGGACCACGAATTAAAGTGACGTAAGACGTCAAAGAATTTTTAAAGGCCCTATTTTTAATTACACAACTTTAGTATGTTTATGTTTACAACTGTTGACATAAAAAGCTCAAACGAACGATCTATAAACGAAATGTGGGTAACTCGTGCAATGAGTAATGTTTAATGACAGGAAACGCAAGGACAATGACCGATTGGCGGGAACACTCCTGCGCATCGACTGAACAGCGCTGGCTTTGCTTTGTTTCTTTATTTTCTAATGTAAGCTTGGGTACACAGCATAGTAATCAGATTGTTAATATTTGTTATTTGACAGTAGATAGTGGTCTTTTTTTAAAACATTTTTGCGAAAAGCTTATGGTGATATAAATTTAGTCAACTTTGCTGATTACAAACAATCATTCTGTGTTATTTTCATATTGAATAGCCCCTCTCAGTTTTAAATGAAGTTCAAGGTGTTACGAAAATGTTAAAAAACTGACATGGCAAGTCTATTGTAGGCTGTCAACAATCCAGTCCTTGGGTATGCGAGTGGACAGTGGAAACACCAGTTAGACTTGTCCTACAATGCCATTCCAGCCGACTGCTCCTAGTGTCCAACTAAGCCCTATTGTCACGCACTTTGCGCTTGTGCAGTTAAAACAACGCCTTGTTAACAGTAGATTTTTATAGTGTATAAATAGGCCGAATTAATTATTTTTAAAAATATTTGTCGTGAGAATAAAAGAAAGAAAGTAAAGAGTAATATTGAATTAATACAAGTTTTTTCATACCAACATTGGTTTTGGCGCTATCATCCAAACAAAAAAACACCCTTATGATTTATAACAGCTTTTTAAATAGTATACGCATATTAACAATTATTTTTATAGACCACATTTAAAGGTGAACCGAAAAAAATATGAAAATAGTGTTATAAAAACAATGAGCATGATTCTCCACACACGTTATAATCTATACCGCGCTGTTTGTCCAAAAGCAAGAACCGACGCTAACGCGACCAAAATTCTTCAAACGCCAAAACAACTTGCATCTAACAACAATACAATTTCGAAAGATATAAAGTCTACATTCGCGTAGCTAATGTGATCAGATGAATTTGTTTATAAGCATCGCATCGGGTCCATCTCAGAGAATGATAGTTCCCATATCGAGTGGATTACGACCGAAACCATTACGCTTTACGACGATTTGATTGGTACCCCGCAACAAACGATATAGGAGCACGCCAACACCGTATAAAGTATAGTACCCATACGTAAAAAGCCCACAATTTACGACTTCTCGTAAAACTTGTGTCCTATTGTTAATTTAAAAGCGATGAACGGCGATAACTCACATTAACAACGTTTGTTTTAGGCGTCGATAACGGCGCACTGGTAATTATTTTACGATTTGTTTGTTTTACGAAATACTTGATATTTCTTATCGATTTCATACAATGTAAGGTGTTTGCTAGTATAATCCCTTTTACTGATAAAGAAAAACTATATAGTTGAAACCACGCCCCAATAATGTTTGACAAATATATCCTGCTTAAAACATTGAGACTAATATATATCGATGGTTCTGTAATGTATCATTATCTGAATTAGAACGAATACTTGATCCAAAAAGAACAACTGTGACGTTTCCATAGAATTGAACCCATTCATCAAATGTAATAAAGCAGATAACAAAATTGGAGCCACAAAAGAAAATGAAGGACAATGCTTGAAAATATGAATAAATAATGAACAGAATGATAGAAATAGTACCAAGTAAATGTTACTGAAATGCCTGCTGACGTCAATGTTTGATCTTGACTTGTAAGTGTTATCTCACGTGAATATCACACAAAGGCATTTCCTGGATTCGGGTCTCAGGCAGAGTTTGGCAGATGTCCCAATTTCACAGAACTGGGACATTTTTAGCCATTCTTGGTGTATAGATTCTCACATTTAGCTTATAAGTTATTACAGGACAGCACAAAGTACTTGCGCTAAATTAAAAAGAAGATGCTACCTATCCCTTTTCTCATTTCAAGATTAGAGACACTCAAACCAGCGAAAATAAAACGGTTGGGGGTAGGACAGTATTAAAAACGATTATCCGCTGCGAGCGAACGTCCCATTGAACATTTTTAATGTCGCTTCTTTGACAATCACCGCTGTTCCCGAAATGTTGGGAGTACAAAGACCAGCATACAATAATTGTGCACCTTTCTAGGGCACTTCGACAAAGGACTACATAAAATTGCAAACATCTTTGTAGTGTTTACTGAGGATGTTTATTGCAAAGCATCGGCACTGGTTGAAGATACGTTCAAGAATGTTTGGGATAAAGATTACGATTGCGGGATGTGTCTAACCCTTTATTTTCGGAAGCTCTTATGACTTTAATATTTCCGTTTGCAATAAGCAGTCGGGTTATAATAAAACAGCATTATTGTATCCACGGAGAACTAACTATTAAATTAATAAAATAACTTGCAATCATTGCTGAAGCCATTCCTTCGGTTTTAATACCCTTACTTAGACGTTAACCCGTGATTTATTAGGTATCCAATATTGCATTTAATTTACGGTAATTTCGCTTCCATTATTGTCGTTGAATTTCAACACCGGCTATTAACTTCATTATCTCTATTCAAATGTCTGTAGAGCGATCAATGATCATTACTCACTTTTATTTATCTTATACTTGACGCAATAAAAAGGACATAGACGAAAACTCCAAATTAAGTATTCTCACGACCATTAAGTTTAGAACAGGATATATATTTCTGGATACGGAGAGAAGGAAGCTGTGTGTCATAGAAATCTCGGTGTGATAGTTAAGATCAAAGGTAAAACTAGTTGTAGGCAAAGGCAAGAACCCAATTACGTAACAGATTTTTGGAAATTGAAGATTAATTTAGATAATTTAAATTGAATATGGATACTGCTAACAAAATAGAAGAGACCAAGCTTCATAAAGTTACTAAACTATTGATGTGCCGGAAACAAGGCGAGGTATGTTGATTTCCGGCCGAACCAAATAAAGCGAAACCTATCGAGTTTACATTTAGATGCGCATTGTTACGACAATTATCATTCCTTGAGCTTCGTCAAGCTTTTCGTTCCCCTCATATGCTATTTCGTTGTTGTTTCGTACATTTTGCGTATAATAATTAGCGAGAAAATAATTTAGATCAATCTTGAACATTAAGGTCGATATTATTACAGGCGGACGTTGCTACATTTACGGAACTTTGCCCTATTAATTTTAGATAGGGTCCGATAGCAGCAGCCGGGCTCCAGTGTTGGCCAATGCCTTGTGACGTCATAATAATTGGCTATCCCGCGAAATTACAAGGTGCACCACTTATTCGCAACCCAGAGATCGAAATCGTGAGTTGTAACAAGTTACTATCAATGTCTGTGTCCAACCAGTCACAGTTCTGTGATATAAAATAAGCTCTGTGGACTCCCTTCTTTATGCGAGAAAATAGGTCGTCCGGAAACGCGAATGACCTCTACATTATTATCCATGAGTTCAAAGGGCTGAGAGAGGTGTATTTTATCCCATACAGTCACATTGTATGCTCCTATTTTGTTGCTTTTTGGTCCTAGTGGAATTCAATTATTTTTGGGAAGGTAAATACTTGAAACAGTTATGTTGGTAACTGATAGAATCGATTAGCGAATTAAACATGGTATAAGAAGCTGAATGAAATTATCAATGTACAGCCTTTTTTTAAAAGATAATTGCAAGTGATCATAATCCAATCGATACCGGTAGTTCATAACTGACAACTATAGTTTCTTTACGACTACCTTCACCTAAATAAGTTTATGATTAGTTTCACTTGAAACAATAAGGTTATTACGTAAAGTAGAATACATAACATAATCTTCAAAAAAAAACTATGCGTGCTAATCTCGTTCGAGTTGTACATTCCTCAAAACTTATGACGACTAAATTGCTCAAATTATATTTTAGGGTCATCTTAGATTCACATCATGCCGACTGTAATGCTTCCATCGCCATGTAATGGACACTTAATAAGTTTGTAGTAATCGACACCATTTTTGAATCCTTCAAATTCAAACAGCCTTCACCAAGGCTATTGCAGAGGACATTAAGGGGCGATTTCATGCCTCCAATCGATATTGACAATGGTATTGACTGTTAAAAAAATCATTAATTGTTGACTTAAAAGAACACATAATGGGAACCTTATATAGAATGTAAAAAACGAATTACGAGTGTATATACAGGGTACATACAAATTGATTGGACAGCATGCAGTTGCAAGTTATTTATACGAACGTTATTAACGTATATGTTAATTTAACTGTAAGCCTAATATAAATGTATGGAACGCTAATTAAAACAGCAGCTTGAGGGGAAAGTCCAGACTTTAATCTGTGAGAATAGTCAGTTACAATTAACAATGATGAATAGCACGAGAGCGGATGGCAGCACAGATATGTGGCGTAATTTTTGCATAACCTATTGGAGGATTCTACTTCGTGAGACAACAGAATACAACAGTTTTGAGATGAATGAACACATTAATAAAAACGTTCGGCTTGTTACGCATGCAACTGAAAGCGCACGCATCTTTACGATGCGACGAACGTGCGAATAGGAACACTTGCGCAAGAGCATGGAGTGACGACTCGCCGCTTTACTGTAGAGTTATGTGCTTTTATTACTACTATTTGTCTACTCCAGTTGCGTCCTATGATAAATGGTCGTGATAAAAATAATTTTCAGATGTCACTTTCTCTTCCCGAACGCGTCAAACGGTAATGGGAGAAATTTGTTGGAAAGGTTAAGTTTTGGGAGATTAATCTCGATAAACTTGTTAATAATTCTGATTACTTACAGGCTGAAGACAACGCCAAAGGTTTTCGAGATGACCCCCATGGTCTTCTTCCAACCCTTGATGAATTGGCGGCGGCGCGCCCCCCGGGGCGGCACCGCGCGCGCCCCTAGCTCTGTGTAAGAATTAATTTTGGCGGCCTTCGGAGCCTGAAACCAAACTCCTCATCACTGGCTCAGTCACTTCACAGATCAAACTTAGTGCCGCACTGCATAAACTCCATAACTCATCTCAAGAAACTGTATGTCCAAATTTTAGAAGGGTCCCACCCTGGCCTGTTGACGTACGGCCCTCCTCATTACAATACAATCACTCCTGACGACTTATTTCGATTGTCCAATTTGAATATCAAATCGGTCCACAGTCACGGAAGGTTCGATTCACATCACACTCGAAGTGATGAGTGTTCGGACGATGCGTGCGCTCGGCGTGGTGGCGCGGACTACACTGACGTTACGAGACTGTGATTGTATCGTAGAGCCGGCTGTCGGGGACGCTCTACGGCCGCTACGGCTACGGGGGTGTTGTTTGACTTCCTAAGCTCGCCTGACTCACGCTGCAATTGCGTTGTTTTACGGCGTTATGTTTGCCCAGGCGACTGCATAGCATATCGTTTGATGCAGTTTCAATTTAACGGAAAATCTCTAGGCGGAAGACACCTTCGGGCACGTTTTCGGATTTTGCACGCGACAATTACATACGATTCAAAAACGGTGCTCGCTTTCATGTAACTCATTGAACGCCTAGAGGTATTTGTTGCGTGAACGTCTGGCCCTTAGCCCGCTGTCAGTGCTGGGATAGAACTCGGGAACAGTGAAGTGACGTGATTGTTCAATAAATTGTAGAGTAATCGCCTACGCATATTTGAAGTTTGCAAGGATGTCGGAGTGCAATCTTTTCGTGCACTGCCATTTGTTGATGTCAGAGTGAGCTCACACTCCTGACTCATTGTTTTGCAGGCATAATAAGACCATATATTATGATCCACATATAGAACTTACTTAAAATTTTATTGTTATTCATCGATGAAATAATATGCATAAGTCTTTAAACTTGGATGACTGGTTCAAAGCATGAGTAGGCTGCATTTAAAATATAAACACTGAGGCAGCAAAACTGTAATTTAAAACAGACACTAAACTGCCACCAACATATCATTTGAAAGGAAACAAGCTATTTGCATTTAAGGATAAAAGCAAAATATGGATTATTCGAGGTAAAATAATATATATTTCTGCAATTCGCACCTATTCATTTCTGACTGGATGAAACTAGAACAACATGAACGTACCCCGGCATTAAGTCATTCCTTTACATCCTCGGCCCTGAACGAATGTGCGCAAAACAAGTGTCCACCAGCACGCAACGCCACTTACGATCTCAAGCTCAACCGGTAACATTATTACAGCATTTATAGACTATTTATAAACGCAATCCTGACTTGAGACACGATAGGGAGTGAAGATGCAGGAATTCTTTGACAATTTGTTGAACTACATACTATTTGAATGAATGCTTTGCAGTTAGGATGTTAAAACCGATGGCTATACGTCCCAGGATATTTCACTTCCAGCATTATTTTTTAAAATGCAATTGATGTTTATTCCACTCTCTGCATAATTTTTGGACGTGTCTGTGCATTACGCTATGCTAAATTATGCACTCAGGATCCCGATTGATTGATCGATTCGATCGATTTAGTGATATGACGATATCACTTCTACAAAAACTAACTGAATAATAGAGAAAACAACAAAGAAGTAACTAAAAAAAAATGGAACAGAGATAATGAACAGATAATGTAAGGTTGGAGCTTAATCTTTCAGTCCCTCTTTACTATAAATTGGCATGAGGCCGGGTAATCCAATGCAATGAAAGCCTATACATAAGATTCAGAAACAAAACGCTACTACGCTACGCTTTGATCCATCACAGGGTTTCTTAATTTTTGTAGCCATAGACCACTTTCACAATTAATAATAATAATATAATAATAATAAATGTATTTATTCATAAACAGTTTACAGACTTTTAACTAATTAACTAATTTACTTAGATTTAAGTGAGCTATGCGATTGAAATTTACTGTTATTGTTATTAATCAATTGGTTTAAAACAGGTGCTTATTTATATGCTGACAAAATCTGTACACAATATTGTTGAGCCCTGCCTCTCAAACTAGGATTCCCTGTATCTTGAGAGACAGTGTTCAGCTATCAAGCTATATTCATAAAACAATATTCATGATAAGTTATGGACTGTGTCGATCTACCAGTTGATTGCAGCAAGACCTGAACAATTAAATTAAGAAGAAGTACAGAAAAAAGTAAAACTGTGTGTGTGTGTGTGTTGTGTGTGTGTGTGTGTGTTGTGTGTGTGCGTCTGTGTGTGTGCGTGTGTGTGTGTGTGTGTGTATGTGTCTGGATGTAGGAGAGGGTGGGATGTGTGAGGGAGTGTGTGAGTGTGTGTTAACCGTATGTGGATGAGGGTTGTTCTGCAAGAAGATGATATGATATTAAATATTTGTTTTATTAGGAGATGTATATAAGGAGAGACTCCGTGGTTAAATAGTCCTGCTGAAGTAGCCAATCTGTCACTTTAGATTTTAATACATATTTGTTTAGGTCGAGTATATTGAGTTGCTTGTGGGTTAATTTATAAATATGTGTGCTTAAGGTGTAAAATTGGCGTCTAGCAAAAGAGGTTTTGTGCTGAGTGCCAGGGGGAATATTGGTACGTTTTTTAGGATTTGAGGGGGGTACGCTAGTGTGTCTTCTAAGAACAGATTGGAGCACAAAGAGCTGTCGCACTGTTAGTACCTGTGAGTCCGAGTATAGTTGCGATGTAGGATAGCGAAAGGGCTTTTGAAACATCACTTTTAGAATGGCTCTTTGTGCTCTTTCTAGCCTGAGTATACTGGTTTTATTGGCGCCACCCCAAACAGTAATACAGTACCCGATAACAGATTGGCATAGGGCATAAAATACCATTTTCAGGGTTTCAGGGTTGGCGGACTGTCTAAGAGACTTGAAGACATGTATCAGTCTCATAGTTCTAGAGGTCACAGCGTTAATTTGGGTATCCCATCGTAACCCTGTGTCTATCTGTACTCCAAGATACCTAACACTACCGGTTCTAGTAACCGTTGAATTTAAACAATTCTACGGACCCCTGTCAAAGAATATTTTAGGAAAAGAAAACGAGCCTAATTTCGAGTTCGTGGTTTGGCCGAGAAACGCAGTTTACTACACAATTTCCTAATAAATATGTTGTAAGTTAACTGACCTACTGCGGATCCCTGATGCACATGCTGGAGATTTTCAGTTTCAGCTTTAAGAAACCCTGATCTATCAAAACCACGTAAAAATGTATTGAGATAGAGCAAAGCGTAAGTTTACACTGAGTTTCGTCTTTGCATGTTACCCTTAGTACCTAGTAGTACCTACTTTAGCATCTTCCGTAACTATACGACAATTGTAACGCGTGTAAGCCACACGTGTGGAACATATCGCTGACCTAAATCTGGAGTAATATGTTCATCCCATTCTTTGCGACACCCATGTGTCACGACATGCTTTGTAACTTCTATTTATTTTGCATAAAAGATTTTTATCAGAAGGGTATTGGAGACACGGCCCCCTGGATTTTGGGAATAAAAGATTTTAAGTGTGTAGGAATGAGAAAAAGCGAAAAGTGCGAGTCAAAATCGCACATGTAGGGTTCCGCACCATCGTCCAATATAGGTACCTAAAGATGGAGCAAAAAAACATGGAAAAGAACAGTTTCTTGTATGGGGACCCTCTTTAATTTTTTACTTTATTTTATTTTTAACCGACTTCAAAAAGGATGAGGTTATCAATTCGAATGTTTGTATTTTTTTTTATGTATGTTCGGGCATAACTCTGTCATATATAGACGGATTTGCAAAATTATTTTGTTCAAAAGGAGTTTATTCCGAAATTGTCCCATATAAATGTTACTAAAATTGATCTAGCCCTTTTTGAGAAAATCAACAAATTCCCAAAAAAATTACTTAGACGACGTTTTAGTTTCTTCAATCTTTGGAGGATTTACAATCTCTTTTATGTGTGTCGCCGTTTCTTAATGGATTTGGATGGTAAGGCAACACTAAAAAGCGAAAAATAAAAAGTTTTATCAAAAAAAAGAAAACCACCTTCGAAAACTAAAAAGTGATAAATAACTTTAGCACAGAACACACATTACTTTACTTTCGGAAGTCGGTGGCAATATAAAACAACAAACTCAAAGCCACCGCCACCGACTTCCGAAAGTAAAGTAATGTGTGTTCTGTGCTAAAGTTATGTATCACTTTTTAGTTTCTGAAGGCGGTTTTTTTTTTTGAAAAAACTTTTTTATTATATGTTGTTATCGCGGCCATAGTCATACACACTTAGTGAAAATTTCAAGTGTCAACCTATTACGGTTCAAAAGATACCTGCCTGCTGACTGACAGACGGATGGAAGGACGGACAGCGGAGGCTTAGTAATAAGGTCCCGTTGAGCAACCTTCGGGTACGGAACCCTAAAAAGGATCAGTCCTTTCTTTCTCATTTGTACACTTCAGAATTAATTTATTATTATTAGTATTCCAGAATACTACTGCGGTCGGAAGGACCAAGTTTGCAGCATGGTATCAGCCCAAAATCATTATTATGAAAGCTCCTTTTTATTTTATTTTATTTCCCGATAGGCTTTGATATTAATGAAATAAATAACTTCCTAAACAGTTTCCTTGACATACGTATTATTAGTTGACATCATATCTTTTAGTTTATGACGTCAGACAGATCCACAAGGGGCAGTACAATACAGTTTATTTTTCATCAATATTGTTAATACGTCCTTGTGCGCCATTCATTACCCTTAATTGCAGCTGCCCCTAAAGTGATACGATGTGTGTTGTTGCGTGTGATGGGTTTTCAGAAAACAGCATTGGTGATATTTATTTGTGAAACATTACTTAAAATCCATATTCTTAACGAATGTTCGTCTTTTCTGCACTATACACCAGAATATTTGGATGTGTAAATGCAGCTATCGGAAGTATTGATTCTCAATAAAAATTACCTTAAGGCTTGTATACATGCCAATAACCTTGAGCATTTGGCCCGCACTGAATTTGTGGACGAGTGCGGGGGTGATGTAGACGCAGTCTTTAATCGGACGCATTTATAATTTATTGTAATTAATATAATACATATTTGTAAAAAGTAGTACAAAACCAAATAATTTTCCTTTGTATTGCAAAGCAGTAGATTTTTTTTTTACTCTTTTGATAAGAAATGAATGAGTAAAAGAAAAAAAAGAAATATAAACATTCGAATTGATAACCTCCTCCTTTTTGAAGTCGGTTAAAAATAGTTTCATCTCAATGATTTGGAGGTGATTTGACTTTTTTTTTTTCTTATTATGTGATACCGATAGAAAAATTATGGCTAAACCAAATTACGCATCATATCATGTAGATTACTAACAATTTTTTTCAGATGGAATTTCTCTGTAAATGCCGACGAAAAGTTGCTTCATCTGCATCCTTCTTTCAAGCTTTTATCGAGCCTTAAGCTTTTCTCTGCCAAGTTTCACCCAAATCAGTTCTTTATTTTCGATATGTTAACGCACCAAAAGCCAGATAATTAGTTCATATTAAATGTGGCCTTTAAATTTTCCGTGAGACCTGATCTTACATGTAACCAAAAATTATCTTCCTTAATGCTTGTCAAATTTAATATTAGCAAAATAATGTAACATTGAATAGCGTGTCTAAACGAATTAGTGACTTTAAAATTTGGTCCTTTTGAAATTTAGTCTGCGTTCGTATAGCCTACTAGTATGAATTAGCATAATACAATGTTGTATTAAAGCCATGGTGTGGCCTTAAAGTGACCGAGTAGCTCACAAAGCGATTGCTTGACAACGTAAAACATTGTTATAAGAAAATTTTACTGCGTTTTAAATATTTTTAACGAATCTGAGATTTTTATTTGTCATTATTTTATTGCTAGCTTTTGCCTGTGACTTGGCCTGCGTAGATATTAGAATTTAGCCTGAGTCCTAAATAATCCCATGAAAACACAAAAGCGGGATGAAAATTATGTCTGTTTTAACCTAGATCAGTATTTACATGTGTGTCAAATTTCAGCGAATTCCGTTCAGTCGATTAAGCTTGAAAAAATAACAGAACATTAATTCATACATCCTCACACATTTTCTAGTTTATAATAATATTAGCGTCCGAGAGGAGCGCGTGGCTAAGTTAAAGCCGTACAGATCGATCGGTCATAGGTACTACTACGCTAGCCGCGGTCAGTCTGTGGATGAGTGACCATCCCTTTCATACCGAGTTCCCTCCGTGTCTCGGAAAGCACGTAAAGCCGTTGGTCCCGGCTGTTATTTGTAGATCTTTGGCAGTCGTTACGGGTAGTCAAAAGCTAGAAAGTCTGACAACCAGTCTTTCCAAGGGGTATCGTGTTACCCAGTAACTGGGTTGTGGAGGTCCGATAGGCAGTCGCTCCATGTAAAACACTGGTATTCAGCTGCATTCGGTTAGACTGGAAGCCGACCCCAATATAGTTGGGAAAAGGCTAGGCAGATGATGAATAATACTAGCATCCCACCCCGGCTTTGCACGAGTGCAATAAAGATCAAACTATATCTTTAAGCCTACCTCTTGAACACTATCTATTGATGAAAACAACGCATTTAAATCCGATCTAAGCGTACCGACAGTGGGACAGCTTTGTTTTGTACTATGTAAAGAAGTAAGATTTCATAACATTACAATAAATAATTCCACCCGGAACTAATGACCTCATTTTATATGTTACATAACAATTTCAACGTTTTGAAAAATAAATACCTGTGTATCAGTATTGGGACATCAGTACCTAATTGGAAACGACGATGACACCTCAAGCAGAAGAGTTAAAACCTAAACATCACTACATGCATACCCATAGAAGATAAACAAATGACGTTCAAAAGTACGTATAGGATCTTCCCAATGCAACGCAACTAAAGGGAAAGTTGTAAAATGTGGTCTAACAGAGACTTATACCCAGTTCACAATAAGATTAGACATAAACACAAAACTTTTTTACAGTCCCTTCAACCGATTTTGACTTCTATTCCATAGGCTTAAGGATGACATTAGGGGCAAAAAAAAAGTGGTTACAATACAACTGTTTACTGCAGTTGCCATTTATCATGCTACCAACGCAATAGAAGTCAAAATCGGTTGAACGGACTGTAAAAAAGGTTTGAGTAAATGTCTAATCTTATTGTGAACAGGGTATAGATGTAACTTAGTCACTGTCGACGTCATTTTACACTCGTAAAGGGTTTGCTGTACCTTATAGGTAAATATTGAATAACTATAGCTGTTAGACATACCGTCTAGGATGGATGACACACCGCTATTACTTATAATTGTGTAATTAATTTTATTAGTATTTTTCTTAGTATTTTTTTTCCTATTCAGCGTCAATTCTTAAGTTTGAGTAAGATGTGTAGTATTTTCAATATTGTTTGTAATAAGTTTAAGGTCCCTTTTCCCGTGAATAAGTAAATGGCGAAGCATTGGACAGTGTTCATGCATGTACTGGATAACCTTCGTACGTACCTAAATATGGCATGATTCCCCCAGGATCTATCGATATAGCGATCTGCGGGGGAGGCCATATATATTATTCAGCTGAGACTAAATGAAGATATTTTGATCAAACAAAGATTAGAATAATAATGTGTGTTTTAACCAACTTGGTACAGCGGTGACCTAAGACTCAAAATTAATTTCCTACCTCGCTTAATCACGTAAACACGTCATAAGTCGCATGATATATTATGTACTGTGGCAATTATTTAAATTAATTATTGTTATAAAGATTCTGTTCCCACTATCTGCAATTATGACGTACGAATTTGAGAAATTCGTTAACATTTATTTGTTTCATTCTTGACTCCGTTATAATCAATTAATTATGATGGAAAAGATTTTTCCAAGTATTTATCTAGTAGATAACCAATTCGACAAGATCATCAATCGAGCATAAGCCAGAGTCGACCTAAATAAACGTTACTCTTCATTTACATAGGCCATACCCCCCGATACTGCGTACTGAATTTTCAATAGCCGATCACAGCAGTTTGTTTTGGGTTCATTTTCGTTAGAGAAACCAGGAATTAGTAGAGTCAACGGCACTTTTATATAAAGGAAGGTCGCAGTACTTAGGTACTATAAATATAGGCTACAGGAAAATATATTATGTTAGTTATTAGTTTACCTATTATTAGCAATTGTTGCCTCATTACAGAACAATAGTCTCATCTTTTCCTTTAGATGTATAATGTGCTTACACAGTGCACATGTCCTTACCTGAAAATGAAAAAGTATGTACCGAATTAAAACTACAATGAATGAACTAAAACTACAATGAATGGAATTACAAAAAAAAATCTGCGAAGATTGTCATAATTTCTCCTACCGGTGTATTTTGTAAAAATCTCTTCGCAATATTTGGGTGCACTTAGCTTGAGGTGCTACAATTGGTTGCTGGTCCTTATCTGCCTTGATTTGTTGTGAAAATCGTAATACAAATGATGAGTTTATTTTAAAGGATAAGGCAGTATCCATAGGTCATGATAAACGTATAAAAAATGATTATAATCATCCCTTCAATTATCTACGTAACCATCCGGAAGCAACTAATATGTAGTGTTTTCTTTAATTATGATTTACATTATAACACTATTGCCAGACTACTATAATGAAGCACATGCTAGTGTTTCAAGTTACTTTGTTATTTTTTTTGCAGATATTATCCTGTAATTTGTTGTTGCTGAGGAAAACGCACATTTTGCTATGCAAACCAGAGTTTTGATAATTCAAAACAATGCTTTGAATTATTATATTATTCAAATAACAATAACACTCCATATTGTTTAAACAGCTTACTAAAGCAAACAGTTTCTGCCGAAAGAGTTTTTCAGTTATAAACATACATTAATAAACGAATTGGTCCTAAGATCCGAACGGTTTTTAAGCCAATTCTTTTCTAAAAACTCAACAATACCTTTGGATAAGCTCATCTCATGTATCCCTGTCGTCCCGAGAAAGTGGATGGGCCATCGCGCACGAGGTATGGCCTGACAGGCCGCTTTGCTCCCGTGCGCGTGCCAGACGCACTGTCATGTTCTATGATGTCAAACGTCGTGGTATAGAGAAACGGAATGGCGCACTATTTTGTTACGGGTGCAGTCTACATGTTCATTGCTTTGTACTTGTCTAAGCGCCCATTGCGCTCGTTTTAGTATTGAAATCATTCTCACACTGCTAACTATTTAAAATGCGTGAAAACGTAAATAAAATAGCAATAGGAAAAATCAACATTGTTTTTAGTCACGATGCATCTCATCCTCAAATTAAACCGCTCTAGTGAACACAGAAAATGGTCCTAAGAGACGGATCACACTAACGTTCCCGCGCACTTCATTTTACGTGTATGGTAAAATATAGTGATGTAACACGATATTGAAGGAAGCAACTCGCTTTCAATCATTATTAAGGATGTAAATGTGTTTATTTGAGACAAGATACTAGCTTGCTAGGAGATGAGATAAATCAGGTTTGTGTTTACTTACCTTACTACAAAATGTACACCGTGGTAATTTCTACACCGAGTTACATTTTTTCTATTTTGCTTCTCACTTATAACAGAAGCAGTAGGCAAGCCGTAAATACCAAAAGCCTGTTTAATACAAAAATAAATAGCTAAAACAGTCGTATCGCTATGAGCCCACAGTAAAACGTTTGAGGACTTTTTAGAAATAATTTCCTTATTTTTATCGTCTTGCATTCTAGTTTTCAGTGGTGCCATAAAACGGGCGCCGTTCATTACACGTACTTTTACTTTCACCGCCTGTGTAACAAAGAGACAAGGGCGCGGGACTCTATTCAAACTCAATGTAACGTTACTTTGTTTGTCATCTAATTACTTCGCCATTAGGTTGTTAAGAAAAGGATTTTTGTTACATTTGTTATTGTTAGTGACACGCGTCCTTCCAAAGCTCCGCCTACGGCAAACCGAGGCCTTACAACAATTGAATTCTGTTATACCTAACAAATTTGTGTAAATGTTTGAATGAGTCATGGTAAATATTTACAAAAGTAAAGTAAGTATATATTTTGCCTTAAAAGAAAAGAAACAGAAGCTGTTTGCCTTTGGAGCACGCAAAAATAATTCATGTGTCAGTTTGGTATATAAATGACATAATTTCAACCAAAAACTGTAGTTACATTTCAAATACCGATCTCTGAATACTCAAATTTTATTAACAAAATTGAACCAAATATTCTGAATTGATCACACTAAGGACAAACAAACAGATGGTATCAAACAAAACACATTGCAGCACAAAGTATCTACTTATATCGCCGATAATTATAGCCCAAGCTCAAGAAAGTTCAAAGAAATGGTAAATCAAAGAATTGAATCCCCAGAAACGGGCGGGTGCGCAGACGCATCTACCTGCGTCAGGATACTACTACCGTACCGTTAGATGAAAAAAACGCCATTGTGGCCCCAGGCTGTTGCCAGGGAAGCAAAGGGTGCAGCGATTAGTGGGCTGACCTTATAAGCAATTATTTTCATGGAATAATATGTTCGAGAAAGTTTTATGTAGACGAAGTGGGTTCTTTCGGCAAAATAATCCAAAAAATAATTTCATTAAAAAAAAATACACAAAATACAAAACTCTGAAAAATAAATTAAATAGTTTAACATTTAATAATCAAACTTCACATAAACAATATTAAATTTTATCTTAAATGTTCAGCAAACAGCAAAATATACTATGATTAGTCAAGAGGCATTCAAGACGTTTATCAGATTATAGCAAAGACACAAATAGATGAATATTGTTCTGCCAAAGGAACCCCAAGACGAGCTACACAAATCGGTGAAATAAAGACAGCTGCGCGATACATTCGTGACATGTAAAATGAAAACATCTTTAAAACTTTTTGTAGAGCAACAATGTAAAGCAGATAATTTGACGGATATAAACCAAACTATAGAGTAACGGAATCCTTTTGAAGTTAAATGAAACTGTAATTTGGCATAAAATAGTTAATTGAAGGCAGCAGAGAAAGGCTGTCTGCCAAATCCTTAAATACACTCAAAACTATAAAGCCGGAATAGTGACCCAAAAACAGCCACCATTTAGAAGCCTCCAAAACACGAAATGTGTCTACGAATGGTTAAAAAAGAGCTATAACTGGCGAGGGGTAACACAATACCACAACTTCTTTCGGCTTCCCTTTCTCACTCGTTCCTCTGAATTTTATAACCCAATTTTGAATATATTGCGAAAAGCTTCAATTGCTTAGGGTAAATGTTCAAAAATGGAAGCCAATCCAATATGAAAACGTCAGGGAATAAAAGTTGTAATTGAATAACAACTTCAAAACTGAAGTTTTTTAATTAAAGAAACCCGTCATCGTGATGTACGTTATTATCCTCGTCAACATCAACACGTGACATATTTCGCAAAGCTATCATTTGTAAATCGACACAAGGACCGAAGTTCTAAAAAAATTGTAGCTCCTCCGTCAGATCCTGACAGCATTCCGTTACCAGACTCCCGAAAGGATCGACAATACAAGATTCCTGTACAATTGGTGCGCATTGTCACGTGTACACCTGCGTGCACGCATCATACGGTTAGATATTTTTGGCGAATCTTTTATTTACGTCGTGGGAACTGTGTAGTGTTTTGAATGGCGGTTTTTTATAGCATAATTATTCCACCTTTGAAGAAAGTCTGAATAAACTTTATAAGCAATTCGAATTTATTTCAAAAATTATAAAAAAAGAGTTGTTTTCAGACTAAACTAGAAGCAGAATCCGAATCTTACCTAACATGCTTAGATGTACTTAAAAGTCTTGCTCAAAACACAGTTCGATGTAAAAACAAGCTGAACTTTTAATCTATACCTAATACTAATCTGGCATAAGTTTAATCAATGCGAAAGTGTCTCTGGCTATCTGTTATATTTTCAGAATATTCGATTACAATGACAAAAAACCCCAAAAGGTGAAATTGTGAATAAATATAATCAGAAATCCACGCAGACAAAGCTGCAGCCAAAGCGCTCTTAGTAATTAAAATAGCAATGCATTTAACTTATTTTTTACCCTGAGAACCTAGCAACGAACCACAAGCCCTAATTACCTTCAAGCTTGTTCACCACATGAAGGGACGGCTTATCTAAATCACATTGTCCAGCGAATCCATCGTAGATCTTATCTTTCATCAGCGGTTCATTGTTTACGCTACTAATTATACCTAATACCTTTAGCGAGTGGATGCCGATGGTACTGTTGACATGCGATTAAAATTTCAGTTCAGTATCTAGGACAAGGCTGTTTTTGAGGTTCCATTTGTGTTTTGGATCACATAATAGACAAAGATTTACGCGTGAAGTTTACTTGGGCATAATTATTTTGGTCCTTTAATTCTTGGTAGGTATCAAGGTTACGTGAAATTTGGTCCTTATGTACTTATGTGGGTTTAATTCTGCTTTATATAGAAATGAGAACTCCGTGATTTTCTAATATATCTTTTTCGTTATAAGAAGTAATACATATTAGCAGTTTAACACTAGTTTATTTTATAATATTACTTTCATCTAAAGATGTTTTTTACCGAAATTATAACTTCATATTCTTTTATTATACAGGCTGACTTTTAGTTTACTGTGCATCTTTTAGAGAGTGAAAAAGAACTCATGAATTCAAACAACTTTATACGGACGGACTAACCCTGAAATATAGATAAATTCAACTGTTCCATACATTTTGATCATGTTGTAGTACATCTTTGTAGGGAACAGCAGATTCTTTTAGAGTAGGCGTGGGAAATAGGTTCCTGGAAGGACTTTTCCCAGCAGTAGGATAGACAGGGAACACAAAAAAAAATGAACAAAATATATTAAAAACCAAACTGGCGATCGCTAAGAATGTGACACCAAGCATTAGCTGATTGCAGTTCTCAATAAAGATTGGCATAATTTATACACGCCTTCAACAGAATGCTATGATAAATATGTATAGCTAGGAAGCATACCACGTCGAAAAAAAGCTGTCATTACAGCAAAGGGTGGTGTTACGAAATATTAAAGTATCTAATCTTTCAACTTAGAACATACTTTTTTTATAATTAAATAAAAAACCTGACAAGTGCGAGTCGGACTCGCCCGCCGAGGGTTGCGTACAACTGTGTATGGTTTTCAGACTTTTCCCTGTACTTGTAGTCTAAGACGATATTACTTCCCAAATTTCATACTTCTAGGTCAATGGAAAGTACCCTATTAATTTTGATTCCCTTGAGAGTGTCGAAATATACGATTTTGCGTCATAAACGGCTGTCTCTTTTTTTCACGTTAACTTAGAAGTTTGATTTTTCCACAGCTTCAAGGGACTGTAGACTTGAGTATATGGTTTCAATTTCGATACCTCAACGCGTTCCCGTGATAAATGGTCTTGACAGACAGACGAACAGAAAGACAGACGGACAACAAAGTGATCCTATAAGGGTTCCGTTTTTTCCTTTTGAGGTACGGAACCCTAAAAATGTATAGGCGAATTTATCATCTATACATTTATTGCTTTTATCATTTCTATTTAAAAGTCTTCAAATAAAATATACCCGCGAGGCCTATAACAGAACATTTACCTTAAAAAATCAGTTAAACTAGAAAATATACAAATATATAAGCACTGCTCCTAATAATAAGGCTACCTACTGTAGTTATTTATAAAACTGTGAGTGTAGACAATATTATTTCCATCATAAAGCTCCCTATAGTATTGAAATGGAGCAATATTGAATTCGTCGCCGAAGTTCTAAATATAGCGCGTCTCTTTTATACCTAGTCCAACATTTGCGTCTCCACACTTGGCATTTGGAAAATGTCACACATATCGTTGTTATTTGTAACGCCTTATATTTGCCATACCCACCCAATATTTTATTATGAATAGGTTAAGTATGACCTTCGAAATAAAAATGGAGCACACGTTCCTTTTAAATGTTACAGGTAATAAATAACATCTATGGTACGAAGCAATAAAGGCAACTAGGGTATAACATTGCATATTTGGTCTGTGACATTGAAAATCATATTATTTTGGCCTATAAGATACTTTCATTTTCAAAAGTTCTGTGCATGTAAGAATTTTTCTTTTGGTCCTTCGAGTCAATAACATGCAATTACTTAATTTATTTTATTATTTAATTGCATACTTTTGATATAAAATTAATTTCTCTAGCATCTGCACTAATAACAACATGTAGGGTATCCACGCGACGCTTCGTTTCATGTGATCGCGTGCAGAGCCTCCCTCAGATAAAAGCTATTTCCATAGCCCGTGTGGCTGTGTATAATTAACTAGATGAGTTGAAGGGTTTCTACGTCACGTGACCACAACCACCGTGTCACGTGAACTGGAAGCCTTTCCCCTACGCCCACATCAACAACCCTATTACATTAAATTTTCCGTACCCAAGCAATTTCTCAACAATGTACTTACTCACCGCTTGTTTACAGCAGAATTTCGGGAAGACCCTTACCTGAAACAACAACACATTATTTTTAATACAAATTTGGAACATTTCGCAAACCTCCACGACGTTATCAAAATAATATTGTAAGGATATTATGTTTGTTTGTTTTGTGCGAGCTTGCAAAGGATCACTGAACGGACTGAAAATAGTCGACGCGGGCGATGCGGCGGCGCGCGCCAAAATAGCGCCCCACACGGCGAGTTGCGTATGCGCTCTTTGTGAAATCCTATATTTGCACGGTTTTCCAATTTCCAGTGTGAAACTGATTACCTACCTATTCTTAAAATATAAACAAAATGGCGAACGGCAAAAACGGTACAACTACTTAGTGTAGCGTAGTGGTACCTAAGTATTGTATTTAAAACGAGAAGAATCGATGTTAAATAATGGATGAGATGAGTATTTAAGTTACAAGGTCTCTGAAGCCATTAAGAAACACTCGGGCTTCTGAGTAATCAGGTTCAGAATCGGTTGTTTATTAACAATAACTGCGGCTCAAATACCTATATTACTAAGTAGCTCCTACTGTGAGAGATAGGCACTGACAACAGGAATATCCGTCATGTACAAGATGTATAAGCACTGATAAGCCTCCTAAAGGAACATATCTACAGCCTGCAGTTTGTTTCCACTACTATTAGATCACAAAGACAGAACTGTATCTAATAAGTCTTCATAAAATAAAAGTTTGTACAATCAACGTCATCAACTGCTTACCCTCCACGCATTAAAATTTCTTCGTATAAGCAGTTGATGACTGTCTGTACCATCAAATTATCTGACATACATAGTAGGTACACAAACCAACTACATTTCACTTAATTAGTACCTATATAATGTAGTAAAATTATATAAAATTCGATTTTCCCAACGTCAGTACTGCAATGCGCATAAATAGTTATGATAACCACAAAACACGCAATCAAACTAATATTGTAGTCGCTTTTATTGATTGTCCTTCAATATCAACAGCAATAAAAATAGATAGACATCGAAATCTGTAATATCATATTTTTAGCCAATTCTGGGCTGAAAACACGATACGCCCACTTGTTCTAAGTATCACAATCAATAAACTTGAGGACTGTACAGATTGGATAGTTTTAGCTTATTGGATGGATATCTATACTTATACTTATCTATATATATAAAATTATTTAGCCATTATCATGTTCATCGCACTCTTATGGGATACAGGCATGCAACCACGGCTTACCTTGACCATTTTGTACCTATGTCTTGATTTCTGTGTGAAATATTTTCTTGTTTCGTACTTTTTAGATCACTTTTTTGTTGTAGTCGGGTTTTAGTTTTTAAACTTATTTTTTTTTATTTAAACCATTTTGGAGTCACAGCTAAGTATTATATATTTAAAAGGTACTAGTGAACCCCTTTCTAATGATACTAAACACGGTATGCGTATCTTAATTTAGTAGGTAATCTTTCCTTTTTTTTAATAATTTGAGACAAGTCACAACTAAATATTATATATTTGAACAGTACTAGTGAACCCCTTTCCAATGATACCAAACACGGTATGCTTGTCTTCATTTTTTTTTTCAATCTTTGTTTTTTTGTCTGCCAGAGGGCGCCTCATTGGATTCGGTGACACGTCATATAGCCTATAACCAGCGGACAATCAAGACGCTTCTAACGATACCTCATTTCTTCAGTTCTGATAAGTGGTTTAGGAGCTATGAGCGAACAGATGAACATACATACATACATACATACATACATACATACATACATACATACATAGCCTGTCAAAATCATAACCCTCCTTTGGCTTTGCCGTAGTCGGGTAAAAAGGCAAAATGATTGACTGATGTATCAACGCACAGGCCAAACCCTTAAGGCTAGAAAATTGAAATTTCGTACACGTTGCCCATATGACGAAGGAATCCACTAAAAAAGGATTTTTCAAAATTCAACCCCCAAGGGGATGAAATAGGCGATAAAAGTTTTGTATGAAACTTTTTCATACAAAAATAGGTAGGGTAGGGTAGGTAGGTAGGTAGGTAGGTAGGTAGGTAGGTAAGTCGGTAGGGTAGGTAGGTAGGTATGGGTACGTGGGTAGGGTAGGTAGGTAGGTAAGTTGGTAGGGTAGGTAGGTAGATAGGGACAGGACAACGACTGTAGGGTCAGCTAGTAATATTATAAAGCTGAAGAGTTTGTATGTTTGGTCGAACGCGCTAATCTCAGGATCTACTGGTTCGAATTGAAAACTTATTTTTGTGTTGGATAGTCCATTTATCGAGGAAGGCTATAGGCCCATGCGAAGCCGGGCCGGGTCGCTAGTCTAACATATTCCTATGACAGCAACTCTGGTCGTAATTAGGCTAGACTTAACAGTCCGCCACTGGTTTCCCTAGCTGACAGGCTGCTTAGCACAAAATAATAGGTATAATAATTTTAATAATCAATACACGAAGTATACAACTCAAATCGTGTTCAATCAAGAGTATACCAAACCCCCGGTACCGTCGCCACGTCATAGGGATCATAGTACTTAACTAAAATCAGGTTCAGTTCATAAATAATTGAATGGTCAGACAAAAAGGTCAAAGTTCGTAAGCCCAAATGAACTACCAACCTATGAATAAATTACGAAGAAAATTCTAAAACAACATGTTTAGTAAACAGTCCAAAGTCAATCAAAGATCAACTTTTTAACACCGATTGACGTGCAAACACAACAAATGACGTCACAGGTATCTTAGGAGCTCGATAAACCCCGCACAAAGTGGAACGAACGCTTGTGGAGTCGTAAACATTCGGAAACACGATGTTGTGGACGAGTGCTGTTGATGTTGAAGTGATGACGGCCGAAAGAGCTTTGTGTAGCTTTGCTTTCAAAGTTATTTATATGGGGAATCAAACGTACCTACAGTGCTGATTTTATTTTAATTCAATACTTACACAGCAAGAATGTTGTTAAGTATCACATAGGTGAAATGGTTCATTAAGGTGATGGAGATCCAGATTGTCATGCAATAAGTCAATAAAAGTCCTTCTGTCATGTCAGTCTATTTTAAAGAATTTAGGTAAGTTGAGCTTGAGATGAGCTGTCAATCAAGAGTGATGACAGCTCACTTAAGCTCACACACATACACGTCCACCTTTAGACGCCCAACGCTGGGCACTAGTCTCCCCTCAAGGGAGGTTTCAGCCGTAACCAACAACCAGTTCATCTCAGCTCACTTCACCTAAATTCATAAAGGAAAATATTTGCAGAAAACCAGTGCTGTTTTCAGAGACAAGAAATAATTGCAAATTAGTTATAGCGCATGCGGCACTATTCGAATGTAACTGTCTAGTACTACATATTCTACAACTTATACCCAGAAATAAGTACTAAATACAAACATTCCGAGAAACTCAGCCACTCGAACGGTGTCAATCAAATTGTTTTTAATCATTCGCCACAAGTGGGTTACGAGAATTAATCTCGATCAGGGGGCGATTGTATGCAAATACCCGCATCGCATGCGCTTGCGCAGCGAGGGCAGGCGATCCCTCATAGTACTGGTAGCAATTGATTAATATAATCTTGCGAAACCCTTTGTTGTTTAAGTACCTACCGTTTATGAAAGGGCAATTTAGTACTCCAATATTGTTGAAGGTAATTACTTCGCAAATCACTGTAATAGATTTTAGTATCCAACTTAGCTTAAGTTATGGTGCATTCTAGTGCCACGTTTCTTGTGGTCCATATACATTATCTTTTACAATTGAATTGATAAACAACGGTTAGAAGCTTAGAAGTTAATCATAATCTTCTAAATAATAAAAATGAATCGTTGTTCGTTAGTCTCGCTAAAACTCGAGAACGGCTGGACCGATTTGGCTAATTTTGGTCTTGCAGTATTTGTGGAAGTCCAGGGAAGGTTTATATGTTAAGAAAATTAAGAAATCTTTTGACAGTACAACGTCTGTCGGGTCAGCTAGTATTAAATAAAGCAGTTTCATAGCTCGAGGTTCAAATGAGCAAAAAAAAAATAGAAAGGATTGAAGCGCACTCCTCAGTTATTCAAAAGCAAGCTGCACTTACAAGTGGATGTTTTTTGATCTGTGCTTAAGTGCAATAAATTACTGCCTTCGTCAAGGATTGAAACCACTCAACATATTAAAAATTCATTTCACAAGAGGGCCCATCCACTCCACTTCCTCATCCATGACACTATCGCTATAATCTGAAGGAGCTCTCGTCTATTGCTCAATAACGACAGAAATACGACGACAATGCAGTTGTGTGATTGTCAGAAGTGATTATTTAAACAATAGACAATTAAATGTAAAAGTGTGTGCACGCGCATATCTTATGGTGTAAGTTTGGTGTCATGATGAACAAGTGCGTGTTGACACCATTGGAGCTGTACAAAAAGTTAGTCTACGACTTATCTTTCTGCAAAGGAAATTCAATTGTCTTGTTAAAGTTGTAATGTTCCTTTGTCATCATGTTCATGAGCCTCGGTTTATGGAGCATTTCAACAAACAGCTCAAATAAATTCATTAACGCCATGGATGTAGTGAAATAACTTGACCACACAATAACATATTCACTACATTTCATTATACCATTGAGACACGCGTATTTCTGAGCTTCTTCGGGTAATACAAAAAAAGGAGAATGTTAGAGCTATTAAAACACCTTTACATAACAGCATTGCTATTCTGAAAAAATCTCCCGTGGTGAATTTATTTGCCGTGAGTCGTGATATGCTGTCAATCTTTAGCATCGGTGGGATGACAGCTCACTTCAAGCACATACACCGACTGGTGACTGTTACAGAAGAGACAGATGATACTATTATTACACCATCATCATAAGTTAAAGGAGCTTCTACTCGAAAGTCGTAGTAATACTCGTGCACAAATCACAAATAAACAAACTTATAATGAACATTTTCAAACATAAACAAATCAACAAACGAGGTATCATAAACCTACATAGAACTATTATTTCGAGGCCCGACTACCACTTATTACCTAATGATTATTACAATAGTACTTATTGACCTAATTGAGGCACAATTAGCGACTTG
Source organism: Charanyca ferruginea (assembly GCA_947361185.1). NCBI lineage: Eukaryota > Metazoa > Arthropoda > Insecta > Lepidoptera > Noctuidae > Charanyca > Charanyca ferruginea. Next base: position 24,245,390 of record OX376064.1, on the reverse strand, counting down.
AGTGAGCAGCGTGTGAAATCAACAACTACTTGACTTACAGTTAGAATATATTATTATAATTTATTGTAAACTAAAAGGTAACCAGTAACCACTTCAGAAGTTCTTAAGAGTATTTTTGTTCCCAGTAAACTTGGTATTTATTACTTAACTGTCAATTTTCAGCTTACACGTAACATTACTCTTTAAATTTTTAGATGAGCAATTTTTGGTCCTTTCATCCTAAACTTTGAGCACATGATTTCTTTTGCTTAAAGCCAATCGGTTTGTTCAATATTTTTTTTAATTCAATCAATTTTTATTAAAGACAAGAGTACTTCAAAACCGGAAGTTTCAATGTTAAGCCTAATCTGCCCCTATTTCTTATTGATCCACATCCCTTAGTTGGAGAGTAAGTATTTAAATAGGTACTAGACTATCCACTACCAATCCAAAGAGTTGCAGTTAATGCCATACTTATCAACTTCGACCACTTTGGACAGATGGTATATTTGCAACAAAATAAACAAGAAAAAACAATGTCTAAGTTCTAAGTTCCAATTAAACACATCTACGCACTTATCAGTACACAAACAATTTTTAAATACCATGTACTAATTTTTCGGTTCAATGGCTAGCGTTATTGGATTTCGACTTCGATCTAAAATTAGACATAATATCGTGATGATTGTGCCAATTATTTCAGATGCGCTGGTTTGAACACACTGAATTTAGACGCTAAACGTAAATAACGTGAAGTAGTACTTAAATTGAACGTTTTGAACGAAATGACTAATATTCTTCATTTCATGCAGAGCAATGTGGCGATGACATGTCTTGAGAAAATTTTCATTTATAAAAATGTGTGTTTCTATGAGAAAAGGGGATGATCTAAGAAACGTTGGATGTATTGAATAGGTAGAAACGGGAAACCGTAGAAACGCTAGAAGCGGTCTATATGGATTATAACACGTCGAGAAGACACCAAAGAAATTAGAATAAGGGCAGAAGAATGAATGGAATAACGCTCTTTAACAGCATAGAATTTAGGCGCGTTTTATTATCGTAGATTCGGGTTTGGCTAGATCAAGCTACGACAACAACAATCTCTTTAACAATAATATTTGTGATTGAGTAAGGTTAAGAATATTTGCTACGAATTTGAAGGACCCACTTCACAAGAAAACAAATCTTGTGAAGCATTAAAGCAAATCAACACGCGAGAAAAGACCTTTTTGCTATCAGAAATTTCGAGGTCAACATGGTACTTGTTTCTTCAAAAATAGATAAGTTTTTATAAAAGTTCTTCTTAAGTATCCCTTGTTAGTGTGTGAAGTTATTCTTGCAAGCTATTTTCAACCGACTTCAAAAAAAGAGGAGGTTATCAATTCGTCTGTATTTTTATTTTTTTATGTTTGTTACCTCTGAACTTTGGACTGGGTGAACCGATTTTGATGATTATTTTTTTATATGAAAGCTCGTGCTTCCCGTCACCGTGTGATCCCATTTCAATTTGGTCCAGTTCTGACAATGGCATCCATGAGAAAACCATATAAGTCTTAAATTTGCATTAAGTATTTGCGCGATATGTTACGCAATTTCTCCAGCAAATCTAAACCGATGTTGAAAATTCTTTTTTTATGGATTCCACCCCTGAGGTATACCCTATACCTCAGGGGTGGGCCCATATAAATTTAATCGAAATTGATTAAGCACATTTTGAAAAATCAACAAATACTCAAAAATTTTACATAGACGACGTTTTAGTTTCTTCAATCTTTGGAGTAGTAAACTTCCAATCTCTGTTTTAACCGTATTGCCGTTTCTTAATAGATTTGGATGAGAAGGAGGTACTAAAAAGCGGAAAATAAAAAGTCGGTGGCTTTGTTCTGTTTGTTGTTTTGTATTGTCACCGACTTCCGAAACTAAAGTCAATGTGTGTTCTGCTGCTGCTGCTAAAGTTATTTTTCACTTTTTAGTTTTTGAAGGCGGTTGTCTTTTTTGTAAAAAGCTTTTTTTGGTTGATATTCGTTCCGTTTCCAAGATACAGACTCTTAGAACTTTTTTACGTGTACTGGTATCATTTTGAAATGTTTGGTTGGATAGCAAAAGCTAGATCTTAAAGATTTTTTATTATATTTAAGGGTTTATTGTATAAAAGCCGACCAACAACCACACACACCAACCATTATCGGTTTAATTTGGCAAGTGTAATGATTTAAGAATAATGTCTCGTCTTTCAAAAGCTTCATTTGTAAAGTTTTTTTAATTCTAGGGCTTATTGTAAAAGCCGACTCAAACGACCAGCCATTTGCGGTTGAATTTAGAAAAGTCTAATTAAGAATTTTAGGATCGTGTCTCGTCTGTTTTTATATAAAGACTAGTAAAACAAATAAACAGATAACCTAGACACGCGAACAACGGATGCACAAATTTACTAGACTAAAATTACAAGTTCAGGCACAGTATTTTTGTTTTTTTTTTTTATTATCAAATAGGCTTGCGTTTAACCACATTTCACACACGTTAGGTTACGTAGGGTTGTCAAAAGCGTGGTTTTGGTTAGACGTAATTTTTATTTGTCTATCATTTGATATTGACCAAACAATATGACATTAAAACGGATGAATGGACTTTTTTAATTCTACCAAAACATATTACAGCAGGTATACTAATGCATCTGGTTGCTGGTCACGTTGATAAAGAAAGATAATACGCTAAAATAAGTATCCATGTACTATGAGATATTACTTAGGCTTTGTGATTGAATAATTAATCCCTCTGTAAACTCAAGTTCAATTATAAATTGTTAGCTCAATAATGCTCTTTTCAATCGAATTCAAAAAAAGTAAACCTCCTTTTTGTATGTTTGTTATTCTCAAAAACTACTGATCCGTTTAGGATAGGATTTTTGCTACACGAATGATTTTTTTTTTCGGATCAAGATCAAGATCCATCCAAGATGCAACCCTAAGTGAATGTAAACTTTATGGTGACATTTAATACGACTGTACTATCTTAATTTAATACGTAATTATTTGGCTGTAGACTTAAATTATATACAAATCTTTAGTTTTAAATTACACCCTTATTTAGGTACCTCACCATACTGACTGATGTAAATTGCATTGTTTTTTATTTACATATTCATATTTTTCATTGTTTTAATATAAAATAATTAAACGTCGAGTTTAACTATTCATGAGGTCATGAAATTAATTTTATCTTATTTTTCATTGAAATTAATTTGCTACTTTACGTTTAATCTATAACTAGATCTTATTTAATAAAATACGAGTAATTAAAAAAAAAAACATTTTTTATTTATTTACTAGCTTCTGCCCGCGACTTCGTACGCGGATCCTGTTGCTTATGCCAGCGACAACGGGGTCGGCAAAATCGAAGATCTGACACGTCTGATGTCGAATTCTAAGAGCCCGGGGACGGGAAAACAACGGGATGCGCAAGACGATTCGAGACGTTCAAAAAGTACAATTTTGAATCATACCTCCGATGGCGGAATATGTGGCGTAGTCAATCATAATAGTATACGTAAATGCACTCCTTTCCTTATCAACCCAAGAAAGGTCGCCATGCCATATGAAGAATCGGATGTGTCTCAAGATATAGCCGTAGCTATATCTTGAGACACATCCGATTCTTCAGATGACATCGACATTCTGTTCAGAGAATGTCGAAGTCGATCAGAATTCAAACGTTCGTTGCGCTCTTCTTCTGTCTCTTCATGCCGTACTCCAGCAATTCTTTCTCTTTCACTTTCTAACTGATTATGAATATTTTGTTGTGTGCGTGTTCGGGACAATGTATGATAATCTCGATCAGCAGTTAGTCGCGCATCACGTTCATCACTCGTTTCAAAAGACCTGTTAGTAGATGTGCGAATACGCTGAGAACTCAAGCGTGAGTCTTTATTGGTAAATGCATGTCGCTCACGATCAGCGGACAGTCGCGCATCACGTTCCGCACTTGTCTCTAGAGACCTAGAAGCAGATGCGTAGAGAACTCAAGCGCAATTCTTTATCCGTGCAGTCGTGCATCATATTCTTCACTGGTCTCTAGAGACCTGGATGTAGATGCCTAAATACGCTGAGAACGCAGGCGTTCTTCGCGATTTGAAGAGGTTTCCACGGAGAGAGGTGCAGTCTGATGTTCTCGAACAACATCAAATCTCTCCTGACGCTCTTCGGTAGATTCTTGGGAACTTATGATCCTCAATCTTTTAGCTCCTTTGGAACATTGGGAAAGATTTGACCTCTTTCTAGGCATGGTTATAGTTTTATTATGAAGATACCTGATCAATTAAAATCTAAGTGACTGCTCCCCTGCGTTACCGGGTAGGCTACCGTGTCACGAAGATAAATGGAAAAGGAAATTGAACACTCAAATAACATAAGCCCAAAGGCATATATTCAATAAAAAAAAATAAAAAAATAAATGGGAGTTTTGGCCCGTAGAGTCAAATTTTCAGTGATATACCATCGTCATCAAAAATTAGTCCTAAACTGTTACCGCCTTCACCGCGTGGAGGTACTCCCACCTTATTATTATAATATACAGCGAAATAGTTTAGCTGGTCTGTTGCGGTTCTGCATCAGGTGTTCAAGTTTCCAAGATAAATTATAGCCTATATGTTGCCCAGACTGAATACCTATACAACAACAAAAAAATCATTCAAATCCGTCCAGCAGTTCCGAAGATTAGCGTGTACAAACAAACATACAAACAGACAGACTTTTTTTTTGGATTCGTGCTCTATTTCTGTTTCTAAACCCCCCTCAATTATTATTTTTTTAATATATTCAATGTACAGACACAGTTTTTTTACTGTTTTATTATATGTATAGATTTCAGTAACTGATCATAATATTTTTTTTTTTAAACAATTGAACGCCTAATGGCAAAGCATGGAGAAACTATTTAAATATTGTAACATCTCACACACTGTGTAACTGTGTTACCTATGTTTACAAATAAAAATTCTGATTCTGATTCTGACTCATAGAAACAAAAACAAATTGATCCAAAGTTGAAAATAAAAGCGAGATATTTACAATCCATCCCAAACACCATGTTTCTAAAACAAAGACCGATTTCTTTCAAAATTGAATGTTAAGGGTCATGGCATTAATTCCCATGACCTTCCCACACAGTATTCCGGATAATGACAGGATTCCCATCGATAATTTGTTGGTAAGCACGACCTAGTTGATGTGTGTGATTATATCGACTGGTCCGAGATGTGCGGTCAACCTATGTGGGAAATGAGTTTTCACTGACGTACGAATCACTGTATGTGAGTCAGTTCGAGCTTAACAATAGGGTATTTGACCAAAAAAATATAATTAGTCCATCAGTTAGATTATCGAAAAATATTGGATACGTATTTCTTGTTTTATCAAATCAATAAAAACTGACAAAGATAAAACGCATCAAAGATTATGAGTAGGGGTTTGTGTCGTCACTTCGCCAGTAAAAGTGTACTGACATAGTGATGTCACACGAGTTTTCGACGCACTGTATCGTCTCCATTTTTTTTTTACCTGATAAAAGAAAAAACACTTGTCCAATATTTTTTGGAAAACTATCAGACTGACTAATTAGATTTTTTTGGTAAAATACGCTATTGTTTAGTTTGGTATTCGTTTCAATTTAAAAGTCATTTTGTTTGATAAAGCTTTCGCATTAGACAAGAATTTGCGACTGTCTGGTTAAGCATATTTTAAAGCTAAGTACAATCAATCAATCAATGAATCCGACAATCCGCCTTGAGCGCAAGTGGTGATCAATGCTCGTGCCTTCTCTGTACGAGAAGAGGCAAAGGCCTCCTCTCCCGTCTTGTCCCAGCAGTGGGACACTTATAGGCTGGTATTATTATTATAGCTAAGTAGGTATGGCTCGTGCCACAAAATATTTAGGTTACAGAAGGACCGCTTCCGCCATCTTCAAAAATAATTACCTAAGCTTGCCAGACTCACTAGGCAGTATTGACTGAGGTTTTATTTGTGACAATATGAAATTTTACTGACACTGGTTGGAACTCTTTGGAATTATTTTATAACAATTTTTTTCTATTCGTCATGAAATGCCAATTACATCATTATTTTATTAATTTTGACAACACATGACAGTCGCGACTGAAGCCTGCTTGAAACTGCTTGAGAATGCCTAAAAATGTAATGTCAATGTGTGCGTGCGAAAAACGGCGGTTTGTTCTGAGTGGTCTCTGCTCGGGCGAGCCGCAGCCTTACGTACTTTGGGGGCCGTTCAAGTATTACGTAAGCACTATGGGGGGGTGGGGGGTCTTTGTTATGCTTATTTTGGATGACATGGGGGTTAGGGGAGTCTAGATGATAATTACGTCATCGGTAGATTTACTTTTTAGCGTAGCTTGAAAACGAAACGCATTTTCGGGGGTATTTCCCGCAAATAATGCATACGTTTAGGCACTCACTTTAGAACCGATTAGGGGAATTACCGCGCGCTATTCACTTGTCTAAATTTCCTCTGTCAGTGTGTCTTGTTTCGTTTGGATACTATAGCGAGTAGACGTATTATAAGCATAGCAAAGCAAGTTAACATCTGTGTTACCGTTGATTCCATTAGCCAAAGTTTAACGTTTAAATAAGATGTCGTTTCAAATAGACAAATTCAAGTTATACGTGTAGTTATCCAAGTTAATCCAAGTTATACCAAAAAAAAATTGAAAGTTTTAAAGACGTTTAGAAGACTGTTAATTTGAATTTCATATGTGTACCAAAAAAATAAAATAAGTTTGCTATGTTCGTAAGATTAAAATATTTTTGTCCCTTACTCTATGTTGAATACTGTATCAGTAAAATCTAATCTCTATCATAAATCTATTTTCTTATTTTTTAAATGATAATTATAACATTATAATTATAATATAAAAAAAATACATTTATACTTGAAAAATGTTTACGTAAGCATGGGGGGAGGGGATAAGAGCTTTGCTTAATTTTTGCTGACAAGGGGGATGGGGGGGTAAATAATTGTAATAAATCTGCTTACGTAATATTTGAACGGCCCCTTGTGCTCGTGCCTTCTGTATATGAGAAGAAGCCTTGGCCTGTCAGTGACAGTGGGACAATAATAGGCTCGTATTATTATTATAGGTTCGAACAAGGAGTTTGAAATTTTCGACATTATTAAACCAAATGTTAGCTTTAAACATTGAATACTGTCAATAATGTCGAAGCTTTAATTTTCAAAGACATATTATTACACAAATCATGTAAACGGCCTATGAATTATTTTTCATTAGCCTCCAAGTTGGCACGAAAACCACTATTGGAAAATTTTCAATCGATGATTTGCAAGAATAATGAGTAATGCAAACGATGCTAGAAATTAACAAGTCAGCGAACAAAGTAATTAACAGATTCTGATTTAAATGATTCATTACCTTTACGCTATGGAAAATCACAATATCAATCAAGACATTAGCGAAAACGTTTGTACCTAATTACAACTTCCATACCATAGATAGGACCCTGCTTTTATTCTTTTCGCATTCTTTTAGTTTGTCATCGTTTCCAACGAACAGTTGATGATTGTTCAACTATTAAAAATGTTAGAACACAAACACACAGTTCTGTTTCCATCAGTGTGTTAAATAATTCCACTAAAGATATTAAGACCAAAAAAAAGTTACGAAATCAAAAAAATATATACATCGGAGAATCCGATTAATTTGAGAATTCTACACAAAAAACATCTTATGAATGGCAACTTCCTTTGAAGCGTAAAAAATGAACCTTTACGTCCCAATATCAAATATAACTACATAATTATCATCAAACTGAAACACCGTACAAATAATACAACCAATCATTATTTGTGAAATGAAGTAAGAAGAAATAGGTAGAAGATCGTTGAGGAGGCTAAGACCCACAAAGGATTGCCGAAGAAGAAGAAGGATTCCGAAGGGAACTGGGAATTTATAGTGTTTATTTTATAAGCATGGAAGACTTACAGCTACAAACAAAAACTTAACAGCAAAAAGGAAATAATAGTCGACAGAAAGCCACTTACAAGTCTTCGCGTATATGCAGTACCCACTACAATAGAACTGTAAATTCCCAGTTGATCCGAAAACATTCCGCTGAGGTTCTCTAACACTTACTTCCTTTGGCACTAAAACCCTTTTCGGTCTTAGCGTCCTCAGCGATCTTCTTCCATGTCGCTCTGACTCTTGCCCCTTCACCAAGATGTTTTCCTACCTATACTCCGCAAACCTTTTCGTCAAGACAATTCTTCCAACGATTCCTGGTTCTCTAAAAGGCTTCAAAGATATTTCGCGACGCAAACTAACGCAGATAATTAACCTAAAGCCATAATCACACAATGAATCACTTGCCAACCATATACGTCCAAGTGTTTGCGTTAAATTATTTCCATATTGGAAAATTTGCTCGTTGGTGTCCGTCTATGGACATGGTTCAGTGGAAATTAATGTATACATAATATGTTAATAAATAGTTATTTTATTACTTATAATTGAGTATTTCCACCTTGAGCTGGGTAATTGGGTATGGAAAAGATATTATAAGCTCCCTGTCACCTGGATACCTATTTGGCGGATAAAACCATCACATCGCATACCCCCATGGAGTCTGGCCTAATCAGGGTATGCTGAACGAGGACACTGACCGTCTGATGTTATGAGGACTTTATCGAAAGCTCATCATCATCATCATGTCAACCTTTAGACCTATTATTGACCAGATGGGAGATCTTTAGACGCCTACTACAGGGCGTCTAAAGATCTCCCATGTGTGGGCTAATTCACGTAACTAAAGAAGTGTTGTTGCAGTTGCAGTTAAGTTTCAATCAAACCAACGCTTTTCGTATTCTCTACCGCTGTCAGACACGCTCGCGTCAAGTTTGCGTCACGCGAGCGTAATAACGGCATTCTACTGTTGCGCGTCTTTGGTGCGTGCTTCGGAACGCAACATGATCGGTATTCTACTATTCGTTTGACGTAAGAAAAGCACAAAAATCTGTACTGGGGTATTATTTTAATATTATAATAACGTCATATTCATTGAAATGTAATCGATTCTATTCGATTATTTAGTGAGCAGTATTTTTTCTCTTATGTGGACACCACAGTTTGATAGAGTTTGGTTGTCGTACAGTTGACGTGCAGTTTACGCGTAGCTTACGCGTAGTTCAAAGATTACAAGAATACCGTTTATCACTCAAACTTGAACTTAACTGCAACTGCACTACAACTTCATCAGCGCGTCAAAAAATTACGTGAATTAGCCTTCTGGTCAATATCTCTGTCGCGTTTTACGACACCCACGGGTAGAAATGGTGTGGTGCGAAACACGGCTAATCACCGACCACATACTCCATACAAAACCTAGTCTAGTGATATTTGATCAATAAGCAGGTTATGTATGTTAGTATCTAGGTTTATGGTTAGTCAGGCATAATTATACACGGTAACTCGTAAACTCGTAATTCGGCTTACGTTTCATTTAGTGACAAAAAAAAATCTACTTTCATACGTTTCATGAGTCATGACGCATGGTTCATGCATGGGTGATCAAAAGCAAGATGTGTCATGGTTTGCGCTTGCTTGCTTATATCGTTATGGGTAAGTCTACTATAAAATGTACTAACATTTTGATACTTTTAGATTGGTCGCACTCAAACTTGTAAGACTTTCAGTAGACTCATCTATACTTTATTAATATTATAACGCTGAAGAGTTTGTTTGTTTGTTTGGTTAAACGCGCTAATTTCAGGATCTACTGGTTCGAATTGAAAAATTATTTTTGTGTTGGATAGTCCATTTACCGAGAAAGGCTATAGGCCCATGCGAAGCTGGGTCGGGTCGCTAGTAAATAATAATTTCAGAAATACAGTTTCAATATAGGTAGATTCAGAGCTTGTTACATGTTTGAGTTTGTGATCAATCATAACGAGAAACACGAAATTGTACCAAATAATTTAATATACGTTCTAAAGATAAATGTGTTCACGGTCTGACAAATTCTAAATGCAAATGAAAAACATGCACTGCCGCACCGGGTGAAAACCGACAGTTGGAAAGAAAGTAAATTCACTACATATGTTTGAATTAACATAGAACACAAGATTGTACAATTGGATACATATATTTGGATTTAATTTATGACGAAATAAAAATTGTATGCCCAAAATACAACTAAACTAAACTTTTATATTTGAATTCAGAATTCTAGAGACGCAAAATAAACTTTTGCCCTTTGCCATTTGCAAATGATGTAACCATTTGCAAGCTTAATTCTCCGAAATATAGCTAATTAAAAGCTGTCAAAGGAACTCTAGCTGTCAACAATGTTGAAATTAACTGCCTAAAATCCTACTTGGAATTTGAAACCTTTGTCATAAGTCCTTGAAATGTGAACATCTTTGGCTAATACAGTCAACTACAAAACGATTACGCAAGACTTTATTTTACATTGGGAACAAGGGGAGGAGGGGAATGCAGACAAAACGATCAAAAAACCAACGAATGATTGAGTGAATTAATTATACCATTATATTCTAGAATATAGGATGTACATCAGGTGTTACACACTTCGCTTGTTACAAGAAGAAAAAAGAAAAATCAAAGAATGCTCGATCTCGGGATCTTGTGTCAAAGAATCATGACGATATATATTTTCTTAGCAACAAGTTTACATCTATGATTGGACGAATTTACTTAATTTCACGCAATCTATTTCCGTTTATGAAAATGAACAACAATGACATAGTGATTTAAACTGTAACAACTTACAAATAAAACAACCTTCACCTTCAGTGTTAGGTACAGAGGCCGAGGAACATCTGTCAAATTTCTACGATAGATTTTCAACTTTATTCCAAAAGCATAAGGTTCATATTCAATTGGGAAAATTTGACAGTTTGGTATGGCTTGATGTGCTGGCGTCTGTCCATCAAATAGTTACACGATCAGCTTTGCCGTGTCGTCCTTATTCGCGAATAAATCTATATAAAGCTGAAGAGTATGTTTGCCTGTTTGTTTGATTGAACACGCTAATCTCCGGATCCACTGGTTCGATTCTGAAAATTCTTCCGCCAATTGGAAGCTACGTTAGTAAGTTAGGAAGAGATATTTTGTAATCTCTCGGTTACCCAAAGATACGAAGTAACTGTCTCTTCTACTAAATCATTTCTTTCCACTAGCCTCTCGGTTTCCCAAAGATACGAACAAACTGTCTAATCTACTAAATCATTTCTTTCCACTAGCCTCTCGGTTACCCAAAGATACGAACAAACTGTATTTTCTACTAAATCATTTCTTTCCACTAGCCTCTCGGTTACCCAAAGATACGAACAAACTGTCTTTTCTACTAAATCATGTCTTTCCACTAGCCTTTCGGTTACCCAAAGATACGAACAAACTGTCTAATCTACTAAATCATTTCTTTCCACTAGCCTCTCGGTTACCCAAAGATACGAACAAACTGTCTTTTCTACTAAATCATTTCTTTCCACTAGCCTCTCGGTTACCCAAAGATACGAACAAACTGTCTTTTCTACTAAATCATTTCTTTCCACTAGCCTCTCGGTTACCCAAAGATACGAACAAACTGTCTAATCTACTAAATCATTTCTTTCCACTAGCCTCTCGGTTACCCAAAGATACGAACAAACTGTCTTTTCTACTAAATCATGTCTTTCCACTAGCCTTTCGGTTACCCAAAGATACGAACAAACTGTCTAATCTACTAAATCATTTCTTTCCACTAGCCTCTCGGTTACCCAAAGATACGAACAAACTGTCTAATCTACTAAATCATTTCTTTCCACTAGCCTCTCGGTTACCCAAAGATACGAACAAACTGTCTTTTCTACTAAATCATGTCTTTCCACTAGCCTTTCGGTTACCCAAAGATACGAACAAACTGTCTAATCTACTAAATCATTTCTTTCCACTAGCCTCTCGGTTACCCAAAGATACGAACAAACTGTCTTCTCTACTAAATCATTTCTTTCCACTTATCAATGGGAGTTATAGGCTCATCAAAAATTGGAATTCGTAAGAAACTTCACGTCGACGAAGCCGCGGGTAATAACTAAAGTATCGTTTTTTTTTTTAATAATATTATATTCTTATTTGACAATTTAGTACCCACAGGATTTTTCAGGAATTTTTGAGGGGGCCTATGTTCAGCATTGGACCTCTTTCCGTTTAAATAATGATGAGAAACTATATAACTTTTTTAGTCCCGACTGTACATTAGGTACTTCTATATTTATGCTCCATAAACGTCGAACTGCGGCACATCGTCATAAATATACGACGCACGAACATAGAAGTTATATTTCTTGGAAGGCTTATAGAATATAAAACTTTTTATCAAGACAAAAGGATCAAATACAGAAACCAGTGTTTCTAATAAATTATTGATTTGTTTAACCTCGATAAACGAGTCTAAATTTATAAGTCGAAACTATTACAGGTAGGTTAGGTAGCTAAACTTAGTGCTTCGATTTCAGGACACCATGTCAAGGATATCCAAAAAAAAAACGTTTGTTTTCTAGATTTTTTTTTACCCTCTGAATGTAGTTGCGTGAGGTATACTCAATCAATACCATTCTATACACAGTTAAAGAATATTAATTCAAATAATGGAGCAGTTCGATCGTTGAAAGCCCCATACACGACGCAGTCATTTTGGGGTGGTAGACACGGACACCCACATAATGACTCGCGACACGTGTAAACAACATCGTTGCCTTAGTTACTAAACCAAAACAAACATAACCCTAATCCGTCGATTACTAACAAGAGCAAAGGTCATCACTTGACACATACTTAGGTAGGTACATTTCTTTTGTTATCGCTCTAAACAGGAGATAACCCTGAAATGCTCCGGTAACTCGGTAGCACATTTATCGAACACATTATGCCTCAACAAATGATCTTAGGCGTGATAATGGCATGAACAAATATTACTACCCTGTGTTATCTTAAAGGCTTGTTCAGATACGGTAAGTGTAAGCTTTAGATTGAGTTGGAACTTTAAGTAATGGTGTACCCGGTGGTACCTAGTTAAATTGTAATGTGAATGGTAGTGAAATTTCAAAAATGTATGTTGACAAGATAAAAAGTTTAAATAAACACAGTGATTTTTAAATTGCAAAAAAAAACAGGGAAATATTTTTCATAGAAACACTTACGGCAGTTTGTATTAAATTATTAGGTTCTTGTGTCTGCGAAGACTACTGAATTAAGCTTAAGTTCTAATTTATCCAATAGAACCCAAAAACAGGATAAAATACCCCCAAGGGTTAAGCTGGGTTAATATCTATACCAGTCGGGGTTGCGGAAGTATCAACAGTTCCCACGACCCCCGAATTAGATGTGAGATGGAACACCAGTTTGGTTTTTAGTCAGTAGGAGTCAGACAGGACCCTTCGGCCCGCCCCAGGGCGGAGGACATCAATGAGGATTTTCCAAACCGGTACAAATAAAAGTTTCCCTATCTGTGTCTTCTGCTAATTCCTTCCAGCCGTTAAATCGCGATTCAACAAGAAACATACAAAATTTTACGTTTATGATATTAGAGGATTAATTTAATTTAGCACACATTTTTTTCCTACTTTACAGTAGCCAAGAGCTTTACGAATGTAAATATTGCCTACCTACCATCTAAACCAGCATTTGAACACGCTCTTACACATCCATTTGTCTATTATTTATTCTGCCCAAATACATCTCAGCTATTATACTCGTACGTACGGGGCCTTGTTACTGCAATTTTATATTTCCACTAGCTTTTACCCGCGACTGCGTCCGCATCCGCATGAATGTCGGTTATTGCGGATGCAAACGAAGTCGTGGATTAAAAAGTAGCCTATTTCCTTCTTTGGGATTCATGTTGGGGTTTGGCTCAAGCATTGAACTATATTACTTACTAGTAGTAGTTCCTCAGTGGGCTCAAGGAAGAATTTTGGCTAAATGGTGCGCTGTATCGACGTTTCCGCGGCCAGCTACGCGACTTCTTACAGGCCTCAAGTCTGCTATTATGATAGAGTCAGAATGGTCTATCATTGATTTCATAATTGTTAATTTTGACAAGTTTGGCAATCTACTAATATAATGGCGTCATTATGACTTGGCAATCTACTAATATAATGGCGTCATTATGACTTTCCATTGGTCAACCACTGACACGCCATTGAAAGGAATGATATAGAATGGTAATCTCGTACAAAATGACAACTGACTGACTGACTTAGGCGGTAATCTGCAAAAATTTTGACAGTTCCTTTGATCAGTGACCTACCATTAGATCGTCATTGTGCAGTCATTGCTTTTAATTCGACCGACCAACGATCGACCATTATGAATTTAGCAGATTACGAACTTTTAGCAAAATGACAATGGGATCGTGTTGGAATGACGGAATTATAAAAATAGCAGACTTGGGCCCCTTACAGTGTAACACGTCGCCGTTACTTCGTATGCAGTAGTTTTTAAGTCTCTTGTATAAAATATGTACTACTTTATGGTTATTGTTTTTATCCTTATATATGTGTTGTGTTTTATGGGTCTTAGTTGCCAGAAATATAAGATAAATCAATAAGTCTGTACCAAATGTCATCAAAATCTGTTTAGTAGTTTAGTCGTGCCGTTGTAAACAAACAGATTTTCGCGTTTATAATATTAGTGTGGATTCTGCGTAAACCGACACAAGGATAGATAAACTAAAATGTTTTGTTGTTAAAATGTTATTAACATTGTCAATTATATGAGTACCGTGACACTGTACGCTTTAACTATGGTGTGGTTTAACTATTCGACTGTCGCAATGCGAAACTGCTTGTTTATGGGTTTTGTAAAACATTTCAAAACTCGAAACCTTCTCTTCTTGCTCCGACAAAATTATCTATATTTAAATTTCTTATTAGAGCCTATTTGCTGTTCATTACTATAGTCTCTATATCTAATCTCTAAACTTCATTCCATCAATCTATATCTATACTTAATATTATAAAGCTGAAGAGTTTGTTTGTTTGTTTGGTTGGTAAAACGCGCTAATCTCAGGATCTACTGGTTCGAATTGAAAAAATATTTTTGTGTTGGATAGTCCATTTATCGAGTAAAGCTATAGGCCCACGCGAAGCCGGGTCGGGTCACAAGTTTACACATACATATTTTAATGAATTTTGATAATTAGACTACTAACAATTTGATCAAAGTTTTTACTAACTAACACTACTTCGTTTTAGCAATATTGTACAAATATGGATAGTAATACATCATCATCATCATCTTCCTACCCCTATCCTATGGTCGACCGCAACCAAGAAGCTTATAGGGAAAAGTGAAGCCAACACTCAGAACACCTAAGTGAAACCAACTGTGACCAGACGCTCTCTTTCTGAATGCATACATAAGATAAAGAAAACACATATCACTGTCTCGTTCTTATGTATACATTCAGAAAGAGAGCGTCTGCCCACAGTTGGTTTCACTCAGGTATTTAGAGTGTTGCCCCCACTTTTATCTACACTCGCGCGTCACAAAAATCGCACCTTTTCGAAAATAAGTTTAAAACATGTCCCGCCAGTAACGAATACATTAAACCCAATTAATATTGGTATCAATTAAAAGTATGTTTAACGACCTTTAAATTAACAACAGTTAGAATTCCTAAACACAACAGATCTCATTAGCACGTAACGTTAAAAAAAATGTTGTCAAAATACGCATTACAACGGCCACTAATTGCACCTCCCTACAAGGGTATAAAACGGGCGACCCGGGTTAAATGTGGGTCATTCGCTATTCAACCTTTGAAGTGAACACACGTGAACAGCTACAGCAAGAAATATACCCCAGAAGATGGATACCACTGCAGATGAAGCCGCTCAAGTCATTGCACTACTGCAATCAGGGATGCGGCAATGTGATGTTGCTCGGCAACTGAACTTGAGTCGTTTTGCCGTTCGACGAGTGTTCCAACGTTTCCAAGAGACTGGTGGCTATATCCGAAGACGTGGATCTGGAAGACAACGGTGCACATCCGAAAGAGACGATCGCTTCATTGTTTCGACGTCTTTACGTAATCGGTTCTCCAATGCTGTTGAGCTGCAACAACAACTGCGATCAGCTCGCAGAACTTCTGTAAGCGTCTCCACGATTAGAAGAAGAATGCGGGAGAAGAAAATTGCAGCTCATAGGGCTGCTACAGGGCCCAAATTGACTGCACAGCATAGGAGAGACCGGTTGCAATTTGCCCGTGACCATGTGGATTGGACAATAGACCAATGGAGGGCTGTGCTCTTCTCGAATGAGACGAGGGTGTGTCTTTTCTGCAACGACAGGCGTCGAAGAGTGTATAGGAGGCAAGGGGAACGATTCGCACAAGCCTGTATTCAAGAGACTGTGGAATACGGGGGTGGCTCGTGCATGTTCTGGGGCGGCATGTCAATCGACGGTAAAACGAACCTTGTGTGTGTTTCTCGGACTGGAAGTGCTCGCGGGCAAGGGTCGCTGACTGCTGCTCGGTACATAACAGAGATCTTAGAGGAGCAGGTTGTCCCTTATGCGGGTTTTGTTGGCAGTGGGTTCACGTTAATGCACGATAACGCCCGTTGTCACACCGCTTTAATTGTAAGAGACTACCTGCAAGAAGTTGGCATCCCTGTTATGCGCTGGCCGGCGCGAAGTCCAGACCTGAACCCTATTGAGCACCTTTGGGATGAACTGAAACGGCGAGTACGGGCACGAAATCCTGCCCCTACCACTCTCCAAGACCTTCAAGATGCCGTCGTTGCAGAATGGGACAACATTCCACAAGAGACTGTTGTCACATTAATAAGGTCCATGAGAGAACGCATGGAAGCAGTCATCAGGGCTAGGGGGGGTAACACTAGGTTTTAAGTTAGTTTTAAGGACTTTGTTGTAATTTTTGCTGTAAAATAAAATTTAACTTTTTAATCATTTGCATTAGCTTGCTTTTTTTTATTCCCTGGTAAACAAAAAACCAAATCCATTGATTTATTCTGAAATTTAAATAAATTGCCTTTCCAATTATACCTTATAGTCATATGTATACCATTGATTAATAGGGTTAAAATGACTTTGAAGGGAATTCTTAAAGAGGTGCGATTTTTGTGACGCCGAGTGTATAAGCTTCTTGACCGCAACACGTCTTCTTCCATTCCGTCTTGTCAACCGTCAAGCTGTCACTGACTCCTTTCTCTATCATATCATTCTTCACACAATCCATCCTTCTTTTCTTCGGCCTTCCTCTTCTTCTCCACCCATCCACATTTATATTCATAACTCTAATAATAATCTCTCAATATTAACGAACTTATAACGACCGAACTAATTTAAAATTAATCAGCGTAATATATGCAAAATCATTAGTATTACTTCTAAAACGGGGGAAATGTTGACATAAAAGATGCGTTCTACAAGATCAGGATCCGCGCTCTCGAAGACTACGGAGGAACGTACTTTATCAGCGGATTGGAGTCAGAGTGCACCGAGTGAAACTGATATCGAGTCTTTTTAACACAGACCTAAACCCATTATGTCTCAAACCAATCAAAATGGTTTTTATTGTATCTCATACATTTTTAACACCTTAATTAATTGAGACAGTCCCAGTAAGTTATAAAATATACTTGTGTTGGGGCTGCCTCAATACTTCCTTCAGTTACAAGTACTCTTAACTGAAGTAAGTATGTGTTTATATTTGTTTTCCAAAATGTTTTCCAAAATGTTTCATGTATTCCCGTAAACTATTTTGTACGCCTATCCATACTCCATAGTGCTGCCTACTTATCTACCGGTAACTTGCGAAACTATTCGTTTAGTATCACCATACTAATTAACGAGTCGTCTTTCTATCTTTCCAACTAATGACTGCTGGCTCGTACTATCAGCATTTCTTTTGGTTCCAAACAATTAGGTTTTCGTGTTGACTCGTTTGCCGGTAAACGATAAATGGATGACAATTACGATTGATGAGAATGACGGCTATTTAAATGGATGGTCGCGTTTTTGGGTTAAACGATAATACGTTTTGGAAGTATAGTCAGTAACTCGACCTAGTTAATAAGTTGAAATCCTCCTGAAAAGTTCAGTTCTAAAGGGACAGGATCAATATTAGATTGGAAAGATCCGGGAAAGTACAAACAAAGACAAAGATTACTTTTAAATCTCATAGATAATATGCTAAGTCTCTTTTCTATTATCCGCTACGGAAAATGACCTAGATTTTTACCGTCGTATTTACTTTTGTAAAAGGGTATGTAGAACTAACGGGGACAAAAGGAATTACCTTCCTAGGCCTTAGGGTTGTAAGGATAACAAAAATATATTTTATACACCCTGCAGCAGTAACTTATATCTACACTCTCATCTGTTAATTTTCTTGTTTACTGTTGTTTTTATTAACGTTTCTATAACATTTAATAAAACTATCAAAACGACTTGATTTCATATTTTTTTCTTTATACTGTGCATACAATTTAGCAGCATTTGTAGTTTGTATATAACTTTAAAATATCTTAAGGAGTCAACCCTATCCATCCTTGTAACAATAACGGTACAGTCAAATGCATAGTGCATTCTGAAAGGTGCATTTGCTCAAGAACTTACCTAATGCTTGTTTTTATTCGTAGTCCGGACTATCTGTACTAAGATCGCGGTCTAAGCAAGAAGGTTCATTGTCACTTTTTTATAGATAGTTTAAATAGCCCTGTTACACGAACTGGATGCGCTTTTAAATAATTAGATACTAGGATAGTTAGAAAAATGTGCATAAGTACTTGCCTACTATTATTTCAAACTCACGTTTACCTATGAGTGAGATTCGAATGACTTTTTTTAGTATTTGAATTATTTTGTTTATGCTTAGTTGAAAACTCAGACCAATAAAAAAGTACTTACTTACTACCACTTTTTTATTGGTCTGAGGTTGAAAATTGTCAATTTTTGTGCGTTACTGCAGTAATTAAATTCGAAAACGAAGGTCTAAAAGACTGATCTGTGCTTTTTGTAAAAAAACCCACTTTACCACTGCCAAAAAAACTGCGTAAAGTAAGTTCGATACTATCAAGTACAATACGGTCAACGTAACTTGGCGCGTCTGAAGTTAACTGTTTGGCTGCGCAATGGAACTTTTAGGAACGAAATTGTCTACTGCGCAGCTAATCGGCTAACTTCAGACGCGCCAAGTTACGTTGACCGTACTGTAAAGTTCAATTACAAAACGTCATCTCCGCGTTGAAGTGCAAATGAGTGATGCAGTTGATTACCGTATAATTACTATCGGATACCTACTAAACCGCAGCCATAAACCTACCTACATAATTCCAATTAAACGATGACTGACTAAAAGTTAGTACCTACTCCTTATGAAAGCATGACACATCCAGTTGAAATCTAAAGTGACATCATTGCGAGTTAACTTAGTACTGGCAATCATCGTAATTAACCACAGTACATAATCAGGGAAACATGGTAGAAATGTCTGTAACAAAGTCGTTCCTGAACAAAGTTTCACTTTATTTCTTCAAAAATAGAGTCGTGAATTGCGTGGATATGTTTGGTTTTGTAAAAAGAATGTATCGTACGTGTAGCCGAGGGCTCTAGGCGTAAGGATTAATTTGCAATCATTAATAACTAGCCGCGGTCGCAGACGTGAGGCAAAAACGAAGGTAGACCTACCATAACATGTTTATAACTTCCACTGAGGAAATAATAGGGGAAGTGTTTCTGGAACTGGCAGATGAACTTATGTGATATAGATGGTAATTTGATAGAATGTACTGTACAGTCCAACTAGGTCTGATATCTGTGTGTGAAAAGAGTGGAGGCAGTGGTCGTCAAAACTTAAAAGTTTAAACAAAAAAATTTTATTAAAAAAAAAGAAAACCGCCTTCAAAAACTGAAAAGTGATGAATAACTTTAGCACATTACTTTAGTTTCGGATGTCAGTGGCGGTGGCTTTGTTGTTTTGTATTGCCACCGACTTCCGAAAGTAAAGTAATGTGCTAAAGTTATTTATCACTTTTCAGTCTTTGAAGGCGGTTTTCTTTTTTTTGAAAAAAACTTTTTATTTTTCGCTTTTTAGTATTGCCCTAACATCCAAATTCATTAAGAAACGGCGACACACTTAAAACAGAGCTTGTAAGTCCTCCAAATATTAAAGTAACTAAAACGTCAACAAAGTTTTTTTTTGGGATTTGTCGACAAAACCCAAAAAAATACTTAGTTGACGACTAAGTACTTTTTTGGGTTTTGTCGATTTTTTCAAAAAGGGCTGGATCAATTTTGGTAAAAATTTTATGAGACCATTTCGGAATAAACTCTTATGAATAGAGTGTGCGGTAGCCGCAACAGTATCCTGAGGGCTGTAGGCGGGAAGTGCGAGTGTCCTATCAGCCACCATTGGACGACTGTACTGGTTGGGTGAGGCTTAGATTAGCTACCATGCATTAAAGATTGATGTAGGAAATAATTAATGAGTTTAAATTTTGACTGTAATGATAAATTAAGTTTTTTTTTTGTATTATTATTATTTTATCTGATTTTATGACATGTCGTAATTTAAATAATGAAATGATTTAGTCTAGCGTCTGTGATATAATTTTTATTGTGTAATTTCCCATCTATTTATTGTGATTGTAACTAAATTCTAACTTTTATAATTTATAATTTGTATGTGATATGATAATGTTGTAATGAATTATTATTATTATTTATTGTCTATGGAACCAGTTTTCTGAAATAAATGAATTATTATTATTATTATAAACCATCAAATTAGACAATTTTAAAACCATCATAAAAAAAATAGGCAAATAGGTATTTTTTATAACAATAATATAAAACAGTTCTTAGGCAAACAAGTTTATTAATTTTCTTTTGATTGAATAAACATTGCTTAGTTGATTTGTTAAACCTATTTGTATTTTGTTAGCCTTCAAGATAGTATGCACAATTTAATTCAATCAAAGTGCAATAGCCTAGGCTATAGAATAATTTATTTGTACCAGTGAGTCATGTCCGGAAACATTAAAATAGTTAAAATATTGACAACATTGAGTACTACGCCATTCACTATTAAATTGAAAATGTAGACATAACTTTTGTTCGACAGTATTCACAATAAAAATATACGTAGATGGGAATTTGAACCTATAAAGCACCTTATTGCATGTCTTTAAGATTCATTTTCTTTTATTTTATTTGTTTAAAATGCGATTTTTTTACTTTTAAAAGGACTTAACCGTCAGCGCGCCGCGCTCCATGAAAAGTGTCTAGTTATATATTTTTTTATAAACAAGTTATCAATTAAACTTGATGACATTTTAAAGATAGGATAAAAAGGGCATTCATATGGAAGCTTAAGGATAGTAACTGCTTCCCATTTTTCTAATTTTAAATTAAATTTCATATTGAAATTAAGTAGATACTGCCCTTATCATATGAAATTACATCGACCTGAATAGGGTATTTTACCAAAAAAATCTAATTAGTCCGTCAGATTTCCAAAAAATATTGGACACGTGTTTTTCCTTTTTCACGTAAACGAAAAATTAAAACTCGTGTGACGTCACTATATCAGTACACTTTTACTGGCGAAGTGACGTCACAAACCCCCACTCATGATCTTTGATGCGTTTTATCTTCGTCAGTTTTTATTGATTTGATAAAACAAAAAATACGTATCCAATATTTTTCGATAATCTAACTGACGCCATGACGGACTAATTAGATTTTTTTTTGGTAAAATACTCTATTACTTATTGACGATAACAATATGACTAGAATACTTTTCATGGAACGCACCGTTCATCGGTAGACTTCGTGATGTAGGAACCATTTAAATTACTTGAACTCTTCGAGTTCTGCGCAGACTAATGTAAAAAAAGGGGTGAGGCATCTAGTACATATTCTATTTTATTGTCATTCCTTGTTACCTTCAAATTATCAGCCAATTGGAATTTCATTGTTTTTCAATAAATCTGACAGTAGGAATTTAAATAAGTTCCACTATTTCATAAAAATATGAGTTAATATTTAAGCTGCAAATAAATATTATTGATATAGTAAGAGGTACAAATAGGCATTTTAGAAATAAAGAAGTATTTCTTCTTTATTTATTTTTTTCAGATTTTCTTTTTCTTTTGGATTTTGTTTAGTCTGGATTAATATTCAAGCTGCAACATAATATTATTGATATGCAATATGTACAAATAGGCATTTTAGCATGAATTCTTAGAAATAAAAATTTTTTTTTTTTTTTTTTCATTTTGCGTTTCGAGTTTTTAGATTTTCATAACTTTTTGGATATTGTTTTTTGTTGTATTTCTTTTTCTTCCTATAAGGAAAGAGGGATTAATTGTGTGAAGTGTTATTAAATAGAAGGAAGTCAATGATATAATGATGGTTGACAGGACGGAATGGAACAAGAAAACTTGTTGCGGCGACCCCAAGTAACGTGGACAGATAAATGATAATGGGTCAAGTAATCACAAAAAAACTTTTAAAACCTAAGGGAATGTTTCCTTAGGATGATTTAATCGTTCTTTTTGTTGATTTCCCACTTCAATGGGGTGGTTCAAAACCGCAAAAGCCAGTAAAGAGGCCAGCACATCGGGCTACAACAATCTTTCAAATCTCTTTTTTTTTTTTTTTTTTTTTTTTATCTATTGATAGGCATGCGTTTGACCACTATCTCGCCTGATGGGAAGATACATACATACATACCTTTGATACATTTCCAATTTTATTACAGAAAAATAAGGTTAATATTCAAATGGGAAAATTTGATAGTTTGGTATGGCTTGTGCTGGCGTCTGTACTATTATTAAATTATCAGTTTAGTGATCGCGCCATCACGTCATTTCTACATGAATCATTTTATAATTGCTATTGCATTACTATTATGCAAAATTAAGTACTAATCATGGAGAAATAAAAGATTCCTATTACAACAATGAATTAATAAGTAACTAAAAATATGATTGTTACATTGTTATTTATTGAGTTGTAAAAAGATACATGTATACAGAAATGACATCATTTATCGGTTAATGTTTAGATGTACAGAGATAATTATGATTTATTCTTAAGTAAACAAGAAGATCAACAAATATATAAATGGTTATTGTACTTGGAAAGAAGCGCTGTCCAACCCCAAATATGTTCATTAAAATATTTTCGCGCCTAAGTTTCCAGGCCCAAGAATTAATTTGAGTCTATTAGATGTTCTGCTATACAGGGTGAATTTGAACTAACTGCGTATCTTTCAGGTAAGAGTATTCATGAATACAAACCACTTTTTTATGAGGTTAGCCCTGAAAAATTTAAAGAAAATGCAGTTTCTTACATTTTGATTGTAATGAATTTTTGTAGGGAACAATATTGTACAGTTGTTTTTTTTTTATTACAGAATTGGTCTTATACTCATATTATAGTAAAACTTCTTTGTATTTTTGGGCACTTTCCGTCGCTGTAAGGTGAATTAAAAGTCAGCCTATACAGATGTTTCGATTATATTGGACGTTTTGCTACGATTTGAGCTGATATTTTGAGTAGTAAAGACCTTTTGTTTCTTAGACGCATTGATCTTGAGGCAATTAAATTGGGTATAAGAATATAGATACAAAAAGTCTTGACAGAAATTATATTTTCAAACCACGAAAAATAAATTCAATAATTATCTATATTAGCTAAAAGCCTCAGAAAATACCACCAAAACCTCGCTCTACAAAACAAACAACTTTTCAACCAGTAAATCAGGAATTCAGGACACGAAATAATATGTACAAGCAACAGTTATACATTCACAATCTGTGACTAATTATACCACGCAGTGTAAATAGCATAGTAAACTACACATTACTGGGCAGACTGAGTGGCACCCAGTGTAACGATCTGTGTCACTGAATTATATGGAATTACAAATATATTAGTGGATTCGAATTTCGGTGGTAACTGTGTCACAGGTGATTGTGGTCGGAAGTGTAATTTTTGTGGAAGCATGACCCATGGATTGTATGCACATACATACACGTCACTGCTATTACAGAAGCATTTGAATCCCTTGCACTTGCAGCGGTAGATCGACATCGCCTCATAATTTGTTGTAACAGAAATAGAATGAAGAATTTTATGACCGTACACTGACTCTGGAAATACAGGCTTTAAATATAAATATGCTGTGCATTGTAAATATCTGTAATATTGGTGAATAATAGTTATTTGTTATACAAGAGTGCAAAGTTGCTTTTTAACCGCGTGTTCAATTTTGATGACCGAGCAAGCGAAGGATTCTAAAATTGAATCACGAGCGCAGCGAGTGATTCAAAATTAGAATCCTGAGCGTTAGTGAGGGAATCAAAAGAGCACGAGGTGAAAAATCTTTGCACTCGAGTGCAACACGTAACTTTTCATTCCACCTCAGCGAGGAAATGACTAAATGCAAAAAAAAAACGTTTACAAAGTCTGAGTTTTTAACAAATTAAAAAAAAGTTGTATGATATATTCGGCACCATAGAGGTAGCAGTAAATAGGTTTAATGTTTTTTTTTAATTCACAAACTTAGTGCACACGATGTTCTAAATTCAATTTACTTTATCCTCTAGAGAATAAAAACGGCTTTTCCACTCAGATATTGAAGATAAATTTACTTTATCCTCTAGAGAATAAAAACGGCTTTTCCACTCAGATATTGAAGATTAAAAATACTCTTTCCGAGATGGTGGGATGAAAACTATATTATTATTGACCCATTGTAGCGAAGCCATGAAACAATATAGTATTACATACCTTATTTATGACTCACCATTTGACCTGAGTATCGTTAGTCTAAATGGTCACAACTATGACCGCTTAGTATTGAGTCCTGGGTACGATTCTCAGAAGCATGTTCAGTAGACATTACAGAAGTTGCTTTTGTTCCTTTTTAACAAAAAGGTTTAAAAATGCGAAATTACTTCAGTTTCATTTAAAGTAATACTTGGAATATAATATATTAATTATAATATAGATACATATAACTGATCGCATGACATCATGCTAATTTGAGTACGTCACACGCACACCCCACCTTGTGGGGACTTTTAGTAGGCACTGGTACAGTCAACAGCAAAAGTAGATGATCAAAATCAGAAAATCAATACTAATTTACTAACACTAATTTATATAATTTATTACTAGTTTATTTATTAAAAGTATGAGATTGTCACACACATACTTTTGAATCACTTCGACGCCACACAGTTCTGACGCGAACTCCGTTCATTAGTATTCAATTTCTGATTTTGATCATCTACTTTTGCTGTTGACTGTACACACGGCTACACATCAAGCTATAGATTTCCAGTATAAGCTGACCTCGCATTGTACGGAAATCCTATACAATGCGAGATCAGCATTAACTGGAAATGTAAAGCTTGGTGTGTAGCCTTGTGTACCAAACCAACACCGAAGCAAAATGTTCCCCCTATAACTTACATGCAACCCATACTGGGTTGACTTATAACGAGTGCTTAAATGTAATCTCTGTTTATACCTTCGAAGATTACAAGCGTGATATTACGTATGTCCGGTTGACCTATAGTCGACCACATCATGAGATCACCATAATTATTCTGTTAATAAGAACTAGGCACCAGCGATTTTATTTGACAGATTTTTTTATGTGAGTTATATAAATAACTAACTTTAGCCCGCAACGTCGTTCGAGTGAAATTAAAAAAAAAATACGAAAAATAGTTTGATTGGCCATTTATTTATTTATTTACAAGAAACATATTACAACATAACAGACAAAGTCCAAATAAATGTACAGTAAAAAAAAATAAAAAAGTACACCTTTTACTATAAGAAAACATAAAAGAGAAAAAAAAAGTAGTAAAAAATAAAAAGTAAATAACAACGGGTAATATAAGATTAACACAAAAAAAACCTCATCTTTTGTCCATAATCTCACAGAATTTCAAACATTCACGACACACATCTATCCATTTTGCGGCAAACAAATCACACTCCGGCGTAATTTTGAATAATTAAAAATTAATAAATAATAAATTAAAAAATTAATTTAAAAATTCGATGATAAAATATAGCATAGGTAGGACTCGGTGATATCGAAGCTTACTATTAGCGAAAGAATTTTCAGAAAGTTTTGGAGATTAGCGCGTTCAAACAATAAAACAACCAAACTCTTCAGTTTTATCACTACATAATTTAAAACAAAGTCCCCGGCCGCGTCTGTCTGTCTGTTCACGAAAAACTCAAAAACTACTGAACGGATTTTCATACGGGTTTCACCAATAGACAGTGTGATTCATGAGGAAGGTTTTGTGTTAATTGGTGGAAATATGACGATAATTATACCCGTGCGAAGCCGGGGCGTGTAGTTAGTAATATTTTAATATAGATGATGATATTGTTTTAATATTATTATATTTTATTTTTATGTTTAAAGCTAGATATAAGTTGAATTAATTATTATAATATTTTAATTGTGAAAGTCAATCCATGTGATATTAACAAATACTCTGCCATATTATTAGTTTTAAGCTATCTTGCTGCGCCCTAACAGGGTCATGTAATTTTAAGCCTAGCGTGTAAGCTCTGGTTGTGTACATTGTGCATTAAATAAATAAATATAATTTACCATTATTATGTTAATAACACTTCAGCAGTGATATTTATTTCTTTAATTATCATTACAGTTCACTTCGCTAGTATGTAATTGCTTGACACCGTTAAAAATTACTTCACACTATTTTGCAGAATTCTAAATGAAAAATGTCTTGACAGTTATTCAGTAATATTTTAGAATGAAGAAATATACTTTACTACATACATCTGCCTACCCTCTGATGTAAATCAGGCTTTATTGTGTAATGTTATTTGATGTATAACCTATGTTAAACATAACCACGTGTTTTGTACATGCCGATAAAAACCAAAACAATATGCATTCATGATTGTTCGAGACTAGTAGCGCCATCTCTTGAGGTGAATACGAACTACCGATGCAAAACAAAAACGTCAAATGTTCTACTTCTATTTTAGTATTGCCGGTAGCGATGTAGTATCCGCATTCCAGAAGAAACGGTGGCTCGTTTTTATTCCCAAATCGGGAATTTAAGTATTCAAATTTAATAATATTTTTTCAAAAACTACACAGTTCAAAACATATGATCTTCCTCTTTCTATAATGATAAGATAAATGTTGTCATTCTGGCTTAGATACCACTCGTTACAGTTTAATTTATTACATAATACTAGTATTGATTGCCAACTTGTCGCAGAACCTTGTGATTCACAGTTCATTGCCATGGTTAAATATACGTATTTTATCGTGACAAACAAATATCTTGGATAAGGGTTTATATTATATTACCGCACTAATCTTTCGATTAAGGTCAAGCCATTTATTGGCGAGCCAAAATTGTTGAAGGTAAACCCTCCACTAGCGTCGGACACCGGTGTCCCCCATGGGGTTCAACGTGTTAAGCAACCACGCTTGTCGAGGTCAGTCCCTGGATGGGAGGTCATCTGTTTTATACTGAGACCCGTCCGTACCTCGGAAATTAAGTAAACGTGGCGATAACAAAAAATATTGTGTTTGTCCTGTGAGAGAAAGTACGCAAATCCACTGTTCCACTGCCAGACTGTGGAATTCGCTGCCCGCCTCTCTGTTCCCTGATAAGTATAATCTGGGTATCATCAAGGCACGAGTGAACCGGTTCATCCTAGGCAAGCGTGTTCCAACTTAGGCCGCATTATCACTTAAGATCAGGTGAATTGCGGTCAAACGCAATCCTATTTGATATTAAAAAATATATATAAACTAAATTATAACTTTATTTTTAACAGACTTCAAAAAGGTTCTCGATTCGTTTTTTTTTAATGTATGTACACCGATTACAGAGATTTATGATCCGATTTACGTGATTCTTCTTTAGTTTGATGCCGAATAGTTGCCATTTGGTCCCATACAAATTTAACATAGTTTGGCCCAGTAGTTTTCATTTTATGAAATCATTTCATTTTTTTTGTATTGCCCTGTAAGCCACGGTCGCGACTACATGACAGGCTTACACGTAATTCGTAGATTGGCCCCGAAGGCACGTTTTTTGATGTGGGGGTCAAAAGGAAATTGCTGTTGTAAAATGATAATTAATTACAGGGTCTCCCTAGTTTGGGCTCAGATGGCCGTGTGTGAAACGTCCCCACATATTATATTTACTATAAATAAATAACACTTGAAGTTTTGTTCGTAGTGCCACAGACGTCTCAGACTGTCTCCGTCTCTATATTATCTTCAGTTTCCTTTTAGAGCAATAGTCAAATGCCCTTGCACCTCTGCAAAGGGCATTTGACTATTTTGTATGTTGTGTCCTCACACAACATACGGTACCAAAATGTAAAAAGTCTGTCATAAGCAACTACAATTTCGTGTAGAAATGGATGGTAAATCGGAGAGGTATAAACAACTCCTACTTTTGGTTGGACGCCAGAGTCGCTTGCGTTATTCATCCTCAGCAATGTGTAAGGATATACATAAAAAAAATATAAAGTTTAAAAACTAAAACCCGACCACAACCAAAAGTGATCTAAAAAGTACAAAACAAGAAAATATTTCACACAGAAATCAAGACATAGGTACAAAATGGTCAAGGTAAGCCATGGTTGCATGCCTGTATCCCATATGAATGCGATGAACATGAATATAATGGCAGGCAACCACGGCTTACCTTGACCATTTTGTACCTATGTCTTGATTTCTGTGTGAAATATTTTCTTGTTTTGTACTTTTTAGATCACTTTTTGTTGTGGTCGGGTTTTAGTTTTTAAACTTTATATTTTTATTTAAACTTTAAACCATTTTGGAGTCACAGCTAAGTATTATATATTTAATAGGTACTAGTGAACCCCTTTCCAATGATACCAAACACGGTATGCGTATCTTACTTTATTTGGTAATCTTTCCTTTTTTTACAATAATTTGTGACAAATTACCACTAAATATTATATAAATTTGAAATGTACTAGTGAACCCCTTTCCAATGATACCAAACACGGTATGCTTGTCTTCATTTTTTTTTTTAATATTGTTTTTTTTGTCCGCCAGAGGGCGCCACATTGGATTCGGTGATACGTCATATAGCCTATAACCAGCGGACGATCAAGACGCTTCTAACGATACCTCATTTGTTCAGTT
Organism: Charanyca ferruginea; assembly: GCA_947361185.1. Taxonomy (NCBI): domain Eukaryota; kingdom Metazoa; phylum Arthropoda; class Insecta; order Lepidoptera; family Noctuidae; genus Charanyca; species Charanyca ferruginea. Next base: position 24,216,147 of record OX376064.1, on the reverse strand, counting down.
CTGATAAGTAGTTTAGGAGCTATGAGCGTACAGATGAACATACATACATACATACATACATACATACATACATACATACATACATACATAGCCTGTCAAACTCATAACCCTCCTTTGGCTTTGCCGTAGTCGGGTAATAATGGCGACCAGTGCGTAGTTACCCCTCTGTCTTGTATGAAAACGTGCCACCGCATCCGATGCGTTCCTCAAATAACACCTTATAATCGTTTTAAGACAGCGGCAACGGCTTCCGTGTAATTAACAGCTTCACTGCGATCCCCACGACGCCTGCCAAGCGTGGGGATTATAGCAACCCACTTTGGGGGAGGCCTTTGTTCAACAGTGGACGTCTTCCGACCGATAATTATCGTTTTAAGGGCATGCTAAAGATGTTTATCGGCTATTCCAACCTTTATCTATAAAAAAGTTACCTCTTTTGCAAAGGTATGTGTATTTAATTATCCATTAATCAATTGACATAATTTTGATGAGCTGTCAAAACGACATTCCCCTTGAAATTCTCACTTTGTATGACAATTGCAAATTGTGACGTCACTTATTTGTCAGCTCAACTATTCATTGATTTTAAAGACTGAAAATATATTTTTTACAGTTTATTCAAAATTAATCGGGTTCTGCTGAAATAAAGTATTTTATTCTTAGAAAAGTTGTCTTTTGGAATTATTGGTTTATGGTGTAGCTCGTAGCTAAGTAAAAGCCGGAAAGATCGATCGCTCAAAGGTTAAGCTTGCCGCGGTCGGTCTGTGGATGGGTGACCATCCATTTCATACCAAGTCCCCTCTGTGCCTCGGAAAGCACGTAAAGCCGTCCCGGCTGTCATTCGTAGATCTTTGGCAGTCGTTAAGGGTAGTCGGAAGCCAGAAAGTCTACAACCAGTCTTACTAAGGGGTATCGCCTAGTAACTGGGTTGTGGAGGTACCATAAGCAGTCGCTTTACCCGGTTAGACTGGAAGCCGACCCCAGTATAGTTAGGAAACGGCCAGGCAGATGATGATGGTGTGATGATGATCCAATCGTATATATTGTACAAAAATCCTTTACATAGCCATTTCCTTTAAATGTATTATGATCCAAAGTTGATTGAAATAAATAAATTATTATTATAGCAATAGGAGTGTCCCATGGGGTGTCCGGGTTAGAATGACACTCCCCATTTCATCCCGAGGGTGAATGTGGGGTCATTGAAGACATGCATCACTTATTAATGGAGTGTGCTAGATATGAGTCTACAAGAAATAATTTAATAGTGGCCTTGAATTTGAACAGAACTGACGTAGGCATATTCCACAAAATATTATCTCAGCCAAGTAGTATCGGAGCGAAGGTTCTGTTCAAATTTATGGCCCAAATATTGTAATTTTATATAATTGTAATAGTAGTAGGTAATTTGTAATTTTGTAGTGAAGTATTTGGATAAGGGTACGATGGGACTGGCATACGCTGTGCGTAAAAGTCCCTAAAATAAACGCAGAATAAAAAAAAATAAAAAGATCCCGAGGGTGTCGTAGAAGAAGTTGGGCAGCAGTGGCTTGACTCAACAACTTCACTGTGACCCCCAAGATGCCTTGCACGGCGTGAGGACTATGGCAACCCCCTTTGGGGCATGCTAAAGATGTTTATCGGCCATTTCAATCCATATCTATTAAAAAGTTTTCTCATTCGCAAAAGAATTATATCACGTTTCTAAACGGGATGACTTGTAATTGGCTTCTGTCGACTATTGTTTAATTTTGTTGTTGTTGTTACGATTTTGTTTATAGCTGAAGTCTTCCATGCTTAAATAAATCCATACTAATATTATAAATGCGAAAATAACTCTGTCTGTTACCACAAAATACAAAGGGTACAGAAGGACCGCTCCAACCATCTTCAAAAATAATTACCTAAACTTGCCAGACTCACTAGGGCTGCTAGTGTATTGACTCTGTAGGTTTTGCTTATGACAATAAAACATTTTATTGACACTGGTTGGAACTCTTTGCATTTTTTTATAACCTTTTTTTCTGTTCGTCATGAAATGTCAATGTCTCTCATTTATTCATTTAAATAAAACGTGACAGTCGAGATTGATGACTGCTTGAAACTGCTTGAGATTGCCTATAAACGTAATGTCAATGTGTGCGTGAGTAAAATGGCAGTTTGTTCTGAGTGGTCTCTCTGCTCGGGCGCGCCGCAGCCTTACGTACTTTGTGCTGTTACGCTTTCACGATGAAACGATGAAAGAATCATGGCAGGATTAGTACAAAAAAAAATAAGTTGTTTAGAGAAGTTAAAATTCCAATTCTTATATTCTTGGGTGGGTACCTAAAAAATATGTTCAGGCATTTACAATATTTTTAAAACCCCGCAAAAAAAAGTTAATAAGTTTAACGTAAAACTCGTTATTTCAGAACGAAACGGTGACTGACAGTAACAGTGACACTGACAATCGCCGTTTCGCAGTTCCTACATTGAAATTGCATCGTTGTATGGGAAATAATATCACAAATTTTTATTATTATTTTCCACACACTTGTCACATCACTTGTTTTTCAACTTTATAGATCCTTTAACATCACTTGTCACTTTCTTTGTTTTTTTATAAACACAAAATGGGCATCGCGTTGAAACGAAAAAGTGTTATTTTCATTTCGTAATATTTTAATTATGCGGGGGTTTCAAAATATGCTAAGTATATCAATTTGCTCCTGGTAATGTGTTCTTCACATTGGAAAATATCTTAAACCCTCTAAATTACTTTCTTTTTTCATACAAATGAATATATGAATCTCGCCATGATTCTTTGGTATGAAAATAGCTTGAACCTTGGGAAAGGACATTAGGTACTTTTGAATCGACGACTTCGTCTGCATCCGCTATAAAACCTAGTGAATAAATAAATAAGTGGAACTGACCTGAGCAAGCAAGTAAGCTGGACGTCGTTCTGGTACCGGTTGAGCGCGGGCACTCCCTCCACTCGCACCGTGTTCACCTTCTCGCGCAGGGAACCACCGCAGCCGCCGCATCGCTCGCGCAGTATCGACATTATGTTCGGCTGCCGGAGGAATGCTACCACCTTCGAACAAGAAAAATAAATTTTAAAACAGGCTAAATATAATATACATTCTGTCAAAAAAGTACAGGGAATGAACCATTTAAAAAACTCATTCAGGGATTGTCTAAATTCTTTTCGACGCTAACTTTTTGGCTATGCGTAGTGTCTTCGACTGGAAATTGATGACTCCTGCAGGAACTGTCGCCGCTGAAGACCGCAACCGAAGAGCTTCGAGTTTGAAGTTTTCTTCCGAGACCGTTACTTTTTCGAAAATAAACCGGCGAGATCCTAGAAGGACCAATGTTAGATATGCTCGTTGGAGAGAAATGAAAGTGGACTGTATACTGAAGGCTTGGTGTATTGCCAGTTAAATTCGAAATGTTACAGCTGACCCCAACAAACATAAAAGTAATTAAAGTTTCGGTTTAGGAGTGTCGTCCGTCGCGGTGGTGTCCGAGAAAGCTCATGGTCGGCGGTCGGGCCGGCTCCCCGCGCCGCACCTCAGCTCGCTCGCCGATGACGATGACGCGTAGGTGGGTCACGTCGCCTGCGCGTGCTGTGTATGTGTTGGGTTCGATTCCCAACACAACTGTCCTCTTTACTCACGCCTTCGATCGTCACTGGTCGTTCTGTTAGTTCACAGTGCGCCATTTTGTCAGTTAACGTCAACTGTGTTTTGCGATTTTTACTATAGTTAAAAATATCGAACAAATAATTCGTCTTAAATTTTGCATCGCCAATGGAATTCCGTGTTCGGAGTCACTGAAAATGTTACAGAAGGCTTACGGTGAATCGACTTTATCAAAAACACGTGCGTATGAGATGTACAATGCATTTAAATGTGGTCGAGATGTGGTGTAAGATTTGCCTCGTTCTGGTCGGCCATCAACGTCTTTCACTGAACTAACATAGCTATAATAAAGGAAATGGTGACGGAAAATCGTCGTTTTAGTCTGGGAGAGATAGCTGCTGAAATTTCTGCATCTCAAGAATCAATTCGTACCGTTTTAAACGATTGTTTTGGCATGAAATGCGTTGCCGCTCGACTAGTCGCAGTAGTACTAGTACCGAAAGATTTGAATCGTCTGCAAAATCTCAATTGGCGTAAACGTTGCTCGAGACGTGTTAGAAAGAGTCAATTCCGACCCCACTCGTCTTTTCGTTCACTCGTCAATTCCCACATTCATAAAACGCATTCACAAACGCAGAGAAGCGGGTTTACGAGTTTGACATCCAAACCAGTCAACAAGATTTAGAATGGTACCTTATAACTGAATAAATATGACGTAAAACGTTTTTGATTATTGGGTTATTCGTTGGCGTTAATGTATTATTACGAAATGGACCTACTTTGAAGGCGATACAATAAATTTAGATATTTAATACATATTTTGTTTTTTATTGAATAATTCCCGGTACTCACTTGACACGGTAGTATTTCAAAGATTTTGATATCTTTGAAATACTACTGTGTCAAGTGAGTACCGGGATCAAATTCCGTACTCATACGAGATTTTTGACGTACTTATTTAGAATGGCACTGGAAAAGGGTAGGTATTAAAAAATAGGGCAGAAATGTGGGCCGTAACGAAATCTGTGTAACTACATAAGAAGAGTTTCTGAGATGTAATTTTTGGCAAGGCAAATATAAACCGTCGTATTTTGCTAGGAACCGAACCGGAACTTAAGTTTTATTTTAAAACAATCCATCCTGATATTGTTGGAATAGTTTCTTTTTTATCCTGTCCAAATAAGAATTAGCCAACTGCGAATCGGACTCGCGCACGAAGGGTTTCGAACCATTATCTATACATTAGATACTATATTAAAACATTTAGTTTGTTATATGGTAGCCTCCCTTAAATATTTATTTTACTCTGTTTGTCGTATTTCTTGTTCAACTGTCTAGCTGTCACGGTTCATAAGATACAGCCTGATGACAGTCATCCAGGCGGACAGTGGAGTCTTAGTAATAGGATCCCGTTTTTACCCTTTGGGTACAGAACCCTAAAAATGATAAAAAACTGATTATGATTTTTCATGAAAAATTAAACCAATTTTTATTTTGTTTTTAGACTTTCTCGTTTCAATATTTGTCAAAATTTTTTTGCTCTTACCTTATCATTGTACGCGACGGGGATCTCTTGATGCGTGTTCTGTACTTGCGCATCCGCAGCGGACAGCGGTGGTCGAGGCGGGGGCGTTGGTGCCTGCGAACATTACAAAATGAATCAATTTCTTCTAGCACTGTGATTTAAATACTCAGAAAAAAACGTATATTATAAACTTTAAGCCCACTTGCGCATAAGTATTTCTTATAATTGGCTAGATGACACCAATTAACTAATATTTCCATAGCACAACTTTTCTAAAAGAACACTTTAGGGGCCCTTTCAATTTTTGCGATTGGTACCGGACTGCTGCGACGCCGGAACAGTCCGCGTGTCGTTCTGCACACGGACAGATGTCTTTTTCCATACAGCTGACACGTGACGTTTGTCGTCCTGCCGTCCGCGTCGTGCGAGCGCTGTACCGGTGTCGCACGGCACTTTCGACGTGTCAGCTGTTTGAAAACAGACAACCGTCCGTGTGCAGTCCGACATCCGTAATGCTTTGGCGTCGCAGCAGTTCGGCACCAAACACATAATTTGAAAGAGCCCTAGACAAAATCCCTTTTCTGTTAGCGTTAACACCAAACGGAAAAAAATCTAATTGTATGCAGTTGACATATTTGCATCACGTGACATCGCGTAAGCAAACTTCAACTCCATACAATTTGATTTTTCCGTTGGCGTTAACGCTAACAGAAAATGATTTTGTCTACAGGCTCTGAAAACCTGATTATTCGATTTTTAGTTCTATAAGTAGTTAGTCAATTGAGATGGCAAAGAAGTGATGTCATAAGTATAAATTGTCATACAAAATATCCCATATAATTTGTTTGTCAATTTATAATCCATTTTGATAACTCATAAAAAGTATGTGAATTCATTGGTTGTGTCATCTACTCTATTTGGAAATAATTATTTGGTTAGTGCAACATATGTGCATAAAACACTATTGCGCCAATGGGCCAAAATAAACAGATAAACAATAAAACAAAAATGAACAAATCCAAAAATAACCCAATAAGAAAAATAAATGTTATGAAAACAAACAACCAAAAATAAAATAACCAACATTTAACCAAAAACAAACACATAGACAAGCATAGACAAAAGTCGAGACGAAAACGAGCAAACTCAAACAAAAAAATGGACATACACGAAAAACATGCGTGGAAACGAGACAACACAATACAGAACATTCAAACCATGCTAGGTACAAAAAAATATCACAAACGACAATAAAATAAAAATGGCGATTCTAAAAATGATTAAAAATAGATAGATGTTGCCAATCAGTCAGAAAAAAAAATGCAATCTACAGCTGTTTAAAACTTCACAAATGTAGCAATCCAATAAAACAGAAAATGATGTAATCCATGGTATCCAATGAGAATATGTATCAAAGAGTAAGTACAGTTCGATTCAAACTTAATGGCGGCTTATTTTGTGAAGTGTGCTACAGGCTGCGCAGTACCTCGCCCCCACCCCCGCTGACACGCGAAATACTTACTGCGTAGCCACTCGCCTCGTGCTCAGAACCGCCATTAAGTTTGAATCGTACTATAGTAATAACTAAATGGAGTGATAATGTCCCAACAAAACAAGTCATACTTGACTTATATATGTTGCCGCCCGTCAATATATAATCGTAGCAAACATCGCCAGTGCTATACTGTAAAAAATTTACTCGGTGAATTACAGTGAAAGGAGCGTGCGGTGAGCTATTAATCTTCAGCATCACCGCTCAAGCTCGTAGGATATAAGATTATTTACTTTGTTATATCATGAGTATACACACGAATGAAAGATATTATTACCTACACAAAATATTTCATGGATTATCTGTCATATTTTGCCTTAAACGAGTAGAAAATATATCTCAGTATAAATAAGAATCCTAAAATTATTTACTCATACACGCACGCTTCCTCAAAATTTACAAAGGAAGATTTTTACTGAATAGACCGGCTGAGCACTCCATTTACTCATTACTCTATAGACGCACAGTCTATTTCGACTAGCAAACAAAAATGATGTAGGAAAATGAACCAAAATCAACAAAAACTGAAGAAAAGCAAGCAAGTTCGTGTCAAGTCACCGGCGGTGGCGGCTCGATGGCGGGGCGACGTCGGTGCGGCAACAGCGGAGAGAACGGACCCGACGCGGCCGTGCGAGGTACGCGCGGGTCGATGAACGTCGTACGACGCATCACGTGGTCCACGAAGAAGCGCTGCCGTACCAGAATATCATGTAGCTGATGGTTCTTTGGCAAAGTATGGCCTAAAGAACTGGCCCTATATTCTATTTCCATAAAATATATGAATGTTTTCATAAAATACTTAAAAAACGATGATTTCAATTTGTGTTTTTCTACTGCTCAGTAGCAGAAAAAAATTATACTGGATAAAGTAGTAACTCAACGGAAATGATCACCATCCAGAAGCAAGGCAGTATCGAAAAATATTGGTATAAAGGACAACCGGCAATAATGGACTCAACTTTTATACATCCTCCATCAACTGTCATTCCTTGTTATATCACTTTGCACACAGTGCACACACACACACATCCAAATTCACGTACAGGCACGAAAAATTCAATACATAAATACTGCCTTGAATTACATATGAAGTATCCTATAGTATTTAAACACTTAGTTCTAAGAATATTGTTACTATGCTATCATCTAAATAAAACAATAGACTATACTTCGACTTTTAATTCAATTCAATAACTAGACAGTTCAAAGATAAATAATGCTACCATACTAAAACTAATAGTGTTGGGGTAGTGAACGATTTTGTGTAAAGAACGAATGATAAAAATGGTAATTAAAATAAAACTATAAATATCCGTCGAATTGAATTGTTAAAAGTATTTATTAACAATTCAATTTGAAGTATTAGTTTATCGAATTGTTAACAAAAGTATTTTTTTTTTTTTTATTGAAACAAAACTTTTTTTCAGTTTTGTAATTTAATAGTGTTTAGATATAGTTATAGACGTGTGTGATACACACACGTTTGATACGGTATACGTATACGGTATAGGGTTTGACGTGTAAAGATTTTGTTTCTTAAAAACAAAATCTATACACACATATAGATTTTGTTTTTAAGACCAGTTATTAAATATAAAATAAAAAATTTGCAATTTAAGTAGGTACATTATTTAAGTTAATTCAATTTCGTTCATTCTAACACCACCTCACTACCTTCTTTTTGTCAATTTCTCAAGGTATCCATCAAGTTACTGAATAGAACTAAAAGTCGAAGTATAATTCCTGCCAGTGTCTTCACATGAATGTTGGTTGCGGAAAAAAAAGTAGGCTATGTCCGTAACCAGATCCAAGCTACCTGTTTGTTAAACATTATGATCAGTTCATTGGTTTTGCCGTGATGATGTAATAACCATAAACAACCCACCTTCCCATTCCTATCAAGCTTGGTGTCCCATCCCAAAGGCAGCTCCCTGTCGGACTCACTGAACATGTTGACAAGCGCTACCAGGTCACGGTTGTGTTGGTATCGTTCAAACGACGTTGTATCCCTTCTGATCTTAGAGATCATGTGCTTTAGCGTGGAGTTACCATTGTAGAGGACGGACGCTTCCTGTAATGTAAGTATAGGTGGTTTTATTTGTGTATTTTGAAAGCATTTTGAGTAGCAGACATTACATAACATATTGGTCATTATGTTGTGAAGGCGGTGCCTAAAGAAGTTTAGAGGAAAAAAAGTCGTAATGTTCCTTTCGAAATTCGAACTTTTTGGAAGCTTACAGTTTTTCATTTTACATCTAAATTCTAACCGTCACAACACAATAAAAAACAATGTCAGACTGTCAGTGTCAAAAAGTGACGTACAGATAAAACAGCTGTCAAACCAGTAGAAATGTCCGACTGCCAGTTTGAAAAAGTGACGTACAGATAAAACAGCTGTCAAACCAATAGAAATGTCAGACAGCCAGTTTGAAAAAGTGACGTACAGATAAAACAGCTGTCAAACCAATAGAAATGTCAGACTGCCAGTTTGAAAAAGTGACGTACAGATAAAACAGCTGTCAAACCAATAGAAATGTCAGACAGCCAGTTTGAAAAAGTGACGTACAGATAAAACAGCTGTCAAACCAATAGAAATGTCAGACTGCCAGTTTGAAAACGTGACGTACAGATAAAACAGCTGTCAAACCAATAGAAATGTCAGACAGCCAGTTTGAAAAAGTGACGTACAGATAAAACAGCTGTCAAACCAATAGAAATGTCAGACTGCCAGTATGAAAAAGTGACGGACAGATAAAACAGCCATATGCCCCATTCAAAAGGTCTCCTATCTATGGCATGACCCTGTACCGTACCAGAGACTACAACGTCTTTCTATATTCATAAATAGATTTTTTATTGTTATTATTATCAAATAGCCTTGCGTTTGACCGCAATTCACCTGATCTTAAGTGATGATGCGGCCAAAGTTGGAACACGCTTGCCTAGGAAAAACCGGTTCACTCGTGCCTTGAAGAGTTACAGTACTACTAATATTATGGACCTTAGTATATCACTGACCAGTATGAGTTCCATACCTGGTTCATATGCAGTATGGAGTAGAAGTCAGGTCGAGCGAGGAAGAAGGCGGCGGGGTGCGGCACGTGCGAGCAGTCGGACGCGCGCGACGTGGACGCGCCGGCGCAGGGCACGTGCGCGTGCGCGTGGCAGGGGGGGGGGCGACGCGCAGCCCGCGTGCGGGGCGCAGGGGGGGGGCGACGCGCACGCGCCCGCCTCCTCCTCCGCCAGCTGCGTGCGCGTCATGGTGCGGCGGATGGACTGGTAGCTGGAACGAGTGACAATTTGACATCAGAATCTATCTATCTAAATATATAAAAGAGAAAAGACACTCACTCATCACGAAATATCGAAAACCGCTTGACGTATAAGTGTCTAAACACACTATGCCGAAGTTACGCGACCTAAGTTCGGCGGCAGATTTTATGTTCCGACGTATTCGGCTGATATGACACACCATAAGTGCCGAACTTACGCGGCAGAAATTCAGTTCCGCAACTTTGTGTGGTATTCAGTGTCTCGAGCGCTGTCGTGGCGTCATGTCGTGTTGTCTACACAGTTGGACAGACATACGCAAAACAAAGTGATCTTGTTATTAATGTGTGCTCACAGAATAAGTTGCCGCTGAACTTACACCCGACCGAAGTTAGGCTGTACGCTATGACGTAGCGAGCATTGCAGGCGTAATTGTGCTGAACTTCGGTCGCGTAACTTCGGCATAGTATGTTTAGACACTAAAGATGAAATTTGGCATGGACGTAATTTATAGTTAGTAGACGTCCGCTTAGAACGGATTTTGAAACCGCTTCCGCTTAGAACACTGTTGCTCACCTCTTCCCACGTCAAACGTACTCTCGAAACTGCTTTTAGTTCTCGCGGCGAGTAGATACGCACGCACACGCACGTTTTTGTACAGTCTATTATTTTGGTAGTAGTGTAAGTAATTCAATCGTTTCGTTTAAATGGAGTGTCGTAGGTGTGTCAGAATCAAAGCTGAAAATCTGACGTAGTGTTATAGCTCACGCACAAGTGCTAGTCACCATCTAAAGGTATGCGAGCGGTGCAGGAGAGGTGACAGAATCAGATGTCACAAGTTGACGTATCAGTGAGCTCTCGCATCACGTCATCACACTTCTGTGGAATAATCAGCGTATCTACATATAGCCCGCGAGATCGAAGAAGTAGGCTTGAGGCACACAGTTAAGTTGTTTTATGTTCGACTTTATTTCAACTCCGATAAGGTTAAAATTTATTTGTACTGTATAATGCACTTTTGACCTGAAATCAGAGGCGGCTGCTGATCTGATTTTTACGATGATATTATACGGTAGGATGGCCAACAAACAATTTTATCAATTTGGAGCCCCTTAAAGAGTCTGCTTGTCAAACTCACCGTCGATCTAGTTGCCGCCGCTGTACTTCCGGTGCTGGTGACCTTGGAGTGGTACCATTCACTCCAGGCCTTTGCCACGTGGTGGTCCTGTTGATGTGGTCTATGTAGAATACTCGACCATGACTGTCCATGCGCGCCTCCCAGCCTGGAAGACAATTTAAAGGCGACAATTTATCGTTTGAGTGAAAAACCAACGAACAAAAGACTAATCAACTGCATCTACCTCAATCCAATGTTGGACATAGACCTCCAATCACCACCAATTCATCTAATTTTTTTTATAGACTATATTTACATTTTGTTCAAATGTACTTGTGCACCTTAACACCTGATTCTCCGTCCTGGACATCAAATTTACTTTTTAAGGTCGACTAATAAATAAAATAAATGTCTTCAGTATAATATCAAGTCACAGGATCATATACTTTTTAGGATAACAATTTGAATGGGAATGACTTTCTAAAGCTCACGACATTTTGAGATTGTAGTTTCATTTCGAATCGCTAGATGGCGCCCTATGTTCCTAGAATGTCCAAAATCAACATAGTAATGATATTAAATAGAGACAATACACACCTGCCGGTAAAGGTTCTTCGCATTCAATAATCCCCCCAATCATATTAGCAGGAAAATCACCCGTCAAAGCCATCTGCCTTGATGCCCTTTCTGGTATTGAAGGTAGCCTTATACCGGCCATGTGCCTCAATGGCGTGGGTGACGCAACTGCGTTGTCATTGTCATCAATATCCTCTACTGGCCTCGGCCTCCTTAGCACCACATCCTCAGGCGGCCCCGCGTGGACTATCGTAAAGTGATTGCTATTCACAAATTCCATATTGGGCGATCTAATCTCAGATGTTCTCAATTCATTCGTGAACTCGACCATTTCGAAATTTTCTTGCAGCCTCCCTTCAGCATTTTGAACCGGAGGCGGGTGCAGATCTGGTGGTGGCATCGGCCTTGGTCTCCTCGCGTGGTGCGTCGGCGTAGGCGGGCATTGTGGAACTGCACCACCAGCCAGCGCCGCCACGCGAGTCAATACCCTCGGGTGAGGCCGCACCGGACTCTCAATATTGTTCGTCTTTTGAGGCGAGTGCTTCGGAGTTCCCTCACACCCAAGGTTCTTTATCAAATGCCGCGGTAAGCTCGAATGCTTTGGCGTTGATGAATCACATGAATGTTTCCGGTTCATCATCATAGTTCCCATGCATGGCATCATTTTGTTTGACTCATCAACGGGTGACGTCGAGTGTGAGGAATTGCAGGAACTGTGACCATTCGAACTGTTGTTATCTGTCTCTCTTGTTGGAGGATCTACGTGAGACGAGTTTAGAAACGCTGTCATCATTGTCGGTGTAGCGCGACCTGAGTTCTGCCGCGTCAGAGGCTTGTGACCTTTCAATATTGTGATTTCTTTCTCCTCTATCTGATTCCTATTATCATCCTCAAACTCAGAATGATTACTAATATCATTTAAAAAAGTGTGTTGAGCTTTCTCTTCAGACTTGGCATGATTTGGCGTTCGGTTCACTCCGTCCACCACATCTTTGGGAGGACTGGGCTTCTCTTTCCGTGTGAATGTTGTCGTTATATAATTATCGGGACCTATATCTTTTATAAACAGTATCTTATTCCTACTTACGCTCGGGGCGCCATCAGGTACATCTTTTGATCTCTTCTCCTCATTTAACCTAGATAATTTCATGGAAGAAACTGTGGATTCACATAAGCTGCCATCAGTTTCAGGTGTCGCTAAAGGCGCTATATTTTGGCCACTTCTCCAAAAACTCGCCGTTGATGACGTAGCTAACTGATTGCCAGAGTAAAATTCCCCTGGTTTGAAATCGTTTAGTTCTCCTTGTAAAGCAGCTGAGTTTGTTATGTTATTGTCAGTGAAGAATTGTTCATCCGTGTCGATCAATTCAAAGTTGAACGCGTCTTCGGGCTTTGTTAATTTTTTTGGCTTTCTGTGTCTGGGTACCTGTGGCGGGGATAATGCGTGCATTCTCTCGAGCGGTTTGTGTGATTGTCTCGGTGGCAGGGGTGGCACCGGCGACTTTTCTGCTTCACTGGGCACATTCGCACTCTCCACGTCGTATACGAACTTCATTATTTTGCAAGGATTCTTTGGTGACCATATTTTATAATACTCTGTGCCCGGAGAAGTGGGTGAGTCGAAACCGCTATTAGGTATAGGTTTCTTCTTAACGCCATTGAGTGCCTGCCCGCCACCGGTGTCCACGGGTGGAGGACACTTTTTCTTCACCCCCGACGACGTGGCTCTGCAGTCTGTAGTACTCCGAGATTCATTATTTACATTTTGAGATTCTTGGCTTAAATTACTAACTAGAGATTTACTAGGATCACATTTTGTTTGTTCGAGAATGTTCCCGTTACTTTCTAAAGCACTAATTGAGCATTTGTTGACGTTCTCGCTGAGATGTTTGATGTCGTGACTAGTGCCGGGCACGAACTCGATGCGGGGAGGGTTCTCCGAGTTCATCTCGAAGCTCTCGTTGTTGTACGAGAAGGGCGACACGTGGTCGCCGCTGCGTTTCCTGGACATTCCCTCCTTGAGCCGAAGGGGTAGTTTCTTGAGGTCCACTTTGAAGCGCGTGGGGAGCGCCGACGACTCCGCCGCGCACTCCTCGCCTTCGCCATTGTAGTAGCGGAAGCATAGCAGTTGTTCACAGTCTGAAACAACCAAAATAAAAACCTAATAAAGTCGTTATTATATTATTACTAACAAACAAGAGGGGAAAATATCACAGTTCAGCATGACAGGCGTGTATGTAAGTAATAAACAGTTAATATAATAATTACCTTCATAAGGTTGATTAGGCTCATCAAGAAGCCACATTATGTCGCCACTGGCGCATCCGGTAGCCGGCACGCGCCTGACGACACTGGTGGAGCCCGCCGACTCTGCAATCAACAGACAATCTTAATGATTAATTTGATAAGTTAACAAACATAAACACTCAATGAACGACCTTAGGATATTGATGCGAAAAAATAAAAACCAGTTTTATGCTGACCCAAACCGCAAGTAATAAAACCTAAATTATGAATATGAGACATTTCCCAACCATGTTATCTTACTTTAAATTATTAATGTTTTTAAATCGGATGCATATTCAATGAAGCTTATTTGCATAAAACAATAAAAGGAAACCGTCAGGTTCACGTTTGCAAGAAACAAAAGCAAAAATGACGCTCGCAAAATCTCATTTAGAGCGGCCGGCGGGCGGGTACCAGCATGAAATACAAAACGCGCAGGTGCAAAAGAGTCGACATTAAAAACAAACAACGAATAAGGCGAGTACGCAGTAACAGACCTCAGAGAACCCTCCGCTTTTTTATCTAACAAAAATCAAGCAGGCTTAGGCTGGCTGGGCGCAGTTCGGCGCAGGCGCATCACAAATTATGCGCCCGACGTAATCACCGGATGCGGGAGTCGCCCGCACATTTTATGCGAAATAATCGAAGCCACCGAATTGCCAGTTAATTGGGGAAACACGACCATAAATTTCACGGGGGCAAATTGATTCCGCAAGTAAATTTACCAGGCTCAGCCGGCCATTACCATATTTTGATTGGGCTAATATACGAGCGGACGGTTAACATCTTCCTGTCGCTGATGAAGTGTTCGATGCCGTCATAAATATTGAAACTTAGTGCACACGTTAGCTTCCATGTCAAAACTTGGCTTTATTTTGAACCGCGCCTACGTCCTGTCCAGAAAAACATCGCGATATCTGCACGAAAAGGAAAGGGCGCGTCGGCGTCGTGGAGCAAATACCTACTCAGGCGGATACACGTAGGACAGGATAAATCGTAGTATTATCTCGAAACTGTTTCCGTTTGGAAATAATTGCTGGGTTCTACAAGCAGACGCAAGATCGATCGCTGTCATTAGTTTTTTGTTTCCACTCAAGTCATTTGTTACGAGATTTTTGGGTAAAAGGACATTAGCAGATAAGCACGTAGCTCCATACTTACGTTCAAATTTGTTGAGAGACTGTAATTTCCTTCAGAGGGATCTGTTTCAGGGGGTGATGACGGAGTGTGGTCGAGTCAGAGTTCACGTGCTGAGTGTGATAATTTGGACGTGGACAGAGTGACGCGCGCGGTGAGTCGGTGACACAGAGGGCGTCTATTTCCGGACGGTGACGCAACATCCGCGGGCTTCCGTCCGCAGGATACGGGAGGAGATACAAATGTCGCGGCACTGGCGGAGATCAACTGCTATGCTTCCGCGGGATTTGCGATAATGATGATAAAAACCATGATGACTATACCAGACCAGACATAGTAGGTATGTAGGTTACGCAGCCGTCAACATTATCATCGGCAGTGATTTATGTTGCGTTTCCGTATAGTTAGTACACGAACCTTCATAATATTCCAGATCCTACAGGTTACTTCAGCGTCTATTGATGGATTACTGACTTTGATTGATCAAACCATACGTAGCAAAACAGCGAATAGAACGAAATTATTTACTGGAATTCGGTGTTGGTATCATTCATAAAATGTAATATGAGAAAGTAAAAGCGGATGACAAAATAAACATTCCCGGATTATCTATAGGGTTTATTTTTGAACAACTTGTAGACACACTCATCAATTTTCTGGAAGGGTGACTAGGGAGAGAAATATTCACATTAGTGATTATGTTTCCGTTCATTTCGGGAAAAGAGAATCCTAATCATATTATTAATATAAAAATGTAAGTATGTAGGTATAAATAACCTATTTACATGAAAAGGAAACATCTGTTATTCAGTTCACTTCCCAGAATTTTAGAAAAAAAATGCCCTCTGATGTATTGGGTAGTAAGTACATAACATACCGTACATATGTCCGTTCATATTTACAAGCTTCTTGAAGCGAACAGGCGATGACGGAGTTATAAATATTTGCGATAATGAAACTAAGTGCATTACGGGAGTAGGAAACAATAAACAGTATCCGATATACCTCGCGGATGCACAAAACAATTTAACATTCAAACATCTAAAAGCTAAAACGCAATAAAGCGAAATCCACTTGGACTTTGAATAAAAACAACACCGGTTACACAACTTGTTTTCAAGAACCAAATCATAATTCGCCAGCTAGTTATTTAACTTTAATTAAAAATAACAAACGCCGATCAACAATGAAGAGCTGACGATAACAGTTCTGTTGCAAGTTTACGGTTTAAGATACTTTGTTAGACTCAAAAATAATATGCATATTAATTTTTATGAGAAAACATAATAAGTAATTATAAAGTTAGGCGACGGTTTCGTCAGAATAAAACGTAGGTAAATAAAAGTTACAAAAATACCTAATTGGCAAAAATCTTATGATAACATTTGCAAGACAATTTAATAACTTTCACAACTTACATTGTAACCGCTCATTACGTCGACAACACATCATGTTTCTAGTAGGTATATTGTTTTTATTGAACGCCAATGCGCGTACACAACCTTAACGCACCAGAGCTTAATCAAATTAATTAAATTTGAGTGCAGCCAATATAAAATTGCGTTCATGGGAACTATGCATTAGAAATTCAAACAGCGCCAAGCTCCTCTAATAATCACCGCCATGGGAAAAGCCAAAGGAAGTATTTATTAAAACATGAAAACAAATGACCATGCGGTTAAATTTAAAATTCATAGCAGCAATTACGTGAATCACGATTAGCGTCACTTATGGAACGCATAGGAGATTATCATGCCGGTGTAAGAAGTGCAAGGGCAATGCGGACTATGTGTCACCTAACCGACCGTTTGGCGGAAGCCAACAGTTAACTAAACGACGGTCATTCCACGACCCCTTGAACACATCTGTCACTTTACGCCTACGGCCCGATGTGTTTAAGTGAGTTTTTTTACACGGCGACATGATATGTCTTAAGTGGTGCCCTCGGTTTCACACGATGCGTGTCAGACAACTCGTATCCTCGAATTGGGTAAACAATACGGCTGTCAGTGGTGATGATTGTTACGTGTATGCTGCTTGAGCTTTTTTTGGGAAACAAGGGGGCAAAGGCTTCACCGGTACAGGATACTGAATGCTTGGTGATGGTGACATATGTGTGACAATGATTTGTGTGAATGTTATCCGTACTGCGGGCCAAGGAGGTCGTCTAGATCGTCGTCTTTAAAAGACAGGATCTATGATGTACACGGTCGTTCAGTCTAAAGATAAAATTATTATCACCATAACAGGTCCCGAAGATAACATCTCACAGTACATCTTTCGAATAAAACGAGTAGTAATCACTATAATTACAAATGCACCACACATTTTTTATCCAAGCCAAAAATAGACCAGACACTTACCCGTATCCGTCTTAAAATAAACGAAATTACATTTCGAAGTGAGGAAACGACAATTTAAAGGGGTCGGCTCGATGACAGAGCCCCATTAGGCAAGTGACGATTTGACAGTTTCACGACTCTGTTACACTCTGTTTAGAGACGTCGACGTCGAACAGAGCTTTGTTTCCATTTCACACGAATGCCTTTCAGCGTATTAACAACTTGTTGACGAGAGGCTCTTAAATCAGCTTTATTTTTGTCTTCACATCCTTTAGAATTGTAAAGATGTTTGCAGTTGCAGGTTAGACGTCATTTAACGTGTTGGTATTGTTCGTTTCTTTGAGCTTGCCATTTGTCTTAACTGGTATGCTCTGTCAAGAAATGAAAATAAAATTAAAACCTGGCATTATCCTAGGTCACATGTGTAAGGTGACCTAGGATAATGCCATTTTCAAACTGAACTTCCACGTTAAAATAAAACTAAAAGCTTTTAGTTTTATTTTATTGAATATTCTAAAGGCAGAATTCCTAGGTAGTGTTAAAGAAGCGGTGAAAAGTAATAATCCACATGCTTTGAACGTGGAAGTTCAATGCGAACCACCTTTTCACAGGCAAACCATTATTCTGTGACGTGTTGTTCTCGACTTTAAGAACTCTACAGCACTGTAAGCGCTGCATCGACATTTCCGCAATGCTAACAAGTGAAAGTATTGGTGTAAGAACTCATTAGGTACAAGAAATTGAAACCGTAACAATTGAGCCAGAGCCGAAGCGAATTTAATAAATGAGTGAAGAACCTACTCACCGTCATAAAGTTGGCCGATGTTAATACTTATTTTAAAATACCTTTCCGTCCATTCAAAAGGTCCATTAAGGACCGGTTAATTTTACGAGTAAAGACCACTTAAAATTCCGAAGGGTGGGCACAAATCGGCTTGGATATTGAATGTTGCGGACAGTCGTCTGTGTCCATTAGCACCTACACTGATAAGTTACGTTGACATTTACAGTCTTGACTCTACGGTCAATATGATGACGAATGTGTCAATGTACCCAAAATTTATGAAGGACGAAAAGTATTACTTAGAACTTAGACACACAAAACGATATATCTGTTGACTGATATATAGAAGGCGTACAAGGACCGAGTGGCTACAAAGACCAAGCTAATTGCGACTCTAAAGTCTACAAAACCATTCAGATGTTTATCTAATTAATCTTTTCATGGAAAAGACAACCTCAACTGCTTGGCCTTCGTTGATTTTCCGCCGTTCATATGTAAATCCGGCGTGACTCATTAGCGTCTAATCGCAATAGAAGAGTGCGAGTACGCCGGGCCCCTGGAACACACTCCGATACTATTGGCACTGATTATGATTCATTATAATAGAATATTCATTAGCACGTGAATGAGAGTCTCACGTTATTAAGTATTGTGTGATGTCATGACCGGTAGAAGATACCAAGAGATTCCATCACCTTACCTTATTAAAACAAGACCAGCGTTGAAAAATTGAAGTATAAACGTTAATTACTAAGCTCAACTACCTACGTCAGGTACAAACAACCTTGTGGTGCCCGACCGTGCAACCTCGCCACCTCACTCGTGCCAAATAAGGCGTGATACTATCTGACCATTTGATATGGTTGTCACCTCATAAGGGCCACTGAATATGGCCGGAAAACACTGCGCCCATGCGTTAGCCATGCCTCTCCCACAATGGCCGCGCTCATTACCCAATAAGGGATCCAAACGTTAGATGGAGCTGCCCGTTATCACCATCTAAGGTAATATAGATGCGGCGAGCCAATATCTTAGCGTAGAATAAAAGAAATCGACGTTTATACTGTGTATTTAGATTCATTCACCTAGTTTATTATCATTGCGGTTAAGAAAACAAATTCAGATTCCAAAAGATGTAATTGAAGCGATAGAGCGACGCGTGGGCGGCGCGGGCGCAACTCGGACTGTATCATAGCAATCGCCGGCCACTCAATTATGGTGGCCAGGTCTAATAGGGCATTTACCTGTCAATTACAAGTGATCGACTCGGTCGCCAGATAAGTGTTCCAGATTGATACCATTGTCAACGAGCTATAGCTGGACGAATGGGAGATTAGAAAGTTTACAAAATTGTTCTTCGCTGTGTTGAATGACTGCTTTGAATCACTATTAAGCATATCTTTAACCAAAACATGGTAATATAATCAGTCCTGCGTATTATTGTTTATTTGAACTATAAATAAGAACTAAGTTTTCCTCTATTGTTTCGAATCTACATTCTTCTACGGAAAGTGAGGTAAACATTCTCTGCGAGCACAACTCGACCCACTATAATTTAGATAGATTCTAAATATAACATAAAGAAATGTAGTTTAGATTAGCGCAGTATCGATAGCCACGTGCGGTCCATTGATCGTGCGGATGGTGCGGGGTGAGGGGATTCATTCATTCATATTGCGCACGCGCATCGATCGCGACCTCGCCGCGGCCGCCGGCGCATGCCGCCCGCACCTCGCACTCACCGCTAAATGCATGGTTCACATTACTTCGTGTCATAATCATAAATAATTCTGACGCCATGTCATTCCGAAGTAATCCATTACAGAGCCAATGAACTCTCACGACGTCATTGTTATGAAAGATCACGTTATCTTTAATCCTCGATCGGGTCCGATCTCTAATGCTGTTGACAGTCGTCCCATTCAATAATACCGATTTGTTGTCAGTGCGATGTCGTATGACTACGCCTACACTGCAATTAAATAATGTGGAATGTTGATCCTAAAGGTGAGTGTAGGTGACAACGAAAATATTAAATTACCTAGTCGATTAGGTAATAAAGTAAATGTGCGGTTGCCTGGTGAATTAGGCAAGTGCTAATATTTGCGGACACCTACATCCGCCAACCTGCCGCATGCCGGTCGACCGTGCCGCAGCTCGAGTCAATAAACTCCCACTATGTTATACTAGCTAACACTACGAAATGGAGTACCTAACTAGAAAATGCATGGGGGCGAAATCAATTTGCTTTCGCGCGCGGAACAGATGAAACGTTAATATTATACGATCTGAGTACAGACAGATGTCATTCATAGAAATTGCCACATTTACCACCTTCACGTTAATTATAAAATTTAAAACACGAGAAGATGTTGTAGGTACAGCGGCAAGGATCATAGTCATTTGCATAATATCTTCATAGATATCAAAGCAATACACATTTACAATTTATAAGCTAAGGGGAGCCAGAAGCTTCAACATAGAAGTAAAGTGTTGCAGCAGAGCTTAGGGCCTAATTATGTAAATCCAATGCGACCGGCGAGGTAAACCAGTAAGTATAGGAAAACAAATAACAAGACAGTAATGCAACCATGCTTAACATGAAGCTTGCGCACAATTTTGTTACAGGTTAACAAATACCAAAACATAAATATAAGGAGGATGACACCGACTACACTGTGCTCGACATTATGTGGTGTATACAACATGGATATCAACTCTAAATAGTTTCTCGATCACTGTAGATCCATCTACAAACATCGCCTACCAGTTGCTTCCCTTACCTGTTATGATTTCAATATAATACTTCTCTTTATCACATATTGTTTTCA
The DNA here is from genome assembly GCA_947361185.1 of Charanyca ferruginea. Classification (NCBI taxonomy): domain Eukaryota; kingdom Metazoa; phylum Arthropoda; class Insecta; order Lepidoptera; family Noctuidae; genus Charanyca; species Charanyca ferruginea. Next base: position 24,195,101 of record OX376064.1, on the reverse strand, counting down.
ATTAGAGAAGGTTTAGCACCGAGCCATATAGGGGACAATACTAATCGATGTGACAAGTGAGTGTGACAGTTCGCGAGCGGGGGCGGTAGCTCTGTGCGGTATGACGGCGTGGCGGTGCCGCAGAGGTGGTGCTACTGCCAGGAGTGACGCGTCACGTAGGCGCGTGCGCTCGGCATGCGCGACGCGCCCACCGTTACGCCGCCGCCATTATAAATCTACGATTCCGCGGAATTTATGGGAACGTTGCCAGCGACATCCTCGCGCATCGACATCGACCGGTTATCGACTGGCCACTTGCCTACTCCGATTCCGGACACGTAATGGTAGTCGTAAATTTGAGTACCCATTTTGGAATGCTTTGCCTTAATTTTAAGGACGCCGAAATTGGTTACGTTTCGATTGTACACTCAACGTTTTAACTTCCGTGAGAGTGACAGTTGTTAGCTATAGGGTAAACGAACCAGTTGTGTGCGATGGGGAATTCCAAGCTAAAACTCCATTCAATAAAGTATTCAATGAGCGTAGTGCTTTCAACGTGTTAATACAAATACGCAAGCGGAATCGGGATTCAGATTGCGGCTTGCAAAAGAATAAGCGACATCAGACGAGAACCGGGACGAACGACCTCCACATCTGTAATGCGAATACAAATGTCCTAATCGGGTAGTCGACTAATGTGATCAGTCAGCACAGAAGTATAATAAATCATGAGAAAATAACGAGAAACTTATTTGCATTCATTGCAAGATTGCAATAAAAGTGCACACGACAACCACAGCAAAATAATATAAGATCGTTAAATCAATAAAATACGATAAAGGAATCTTTTTTTATCTATACCAGTGACATCATTGTGCCCAAAGGTATTACAAATTAGGCTCTTAATTAGCATATTCATGTGTCAGCCGCTAACAAAAGTTATAACAGTTATTAAAATTTGAACGTCGAAGTACCTTCACCGAATTGCGGGCGTATTGTCGCGCGGCGTTTCAACGAACCGAATACTTACACGCACTTCCTGTACTACAAGTATTCAATTGGCAAAAAACAACGGCCACTAATAATAACCGTTTGTAAGGCTTGTAACAAGATGATAACATACGTGCTCGATCAAATTGCCTCGGATAGCATCGCGATTCACGTGCCATTGACCGTGATCCTCGACCAAATGTCAAAGGTTGTTGTTGACTAGGATTTCCGCTTACAAATACACGCTAACGAATATATTCTATCGGAATAACAATAGCATTATCACAATTTGTTAATATTATGTTCGCACCTATGTCTTTTGAAGTGATCTCTCTCTCCAAATCTCTACATCTGACAATTTCGGAATATAATGTGGGAACTAATTCTTTGATATTTGCAAACAATGGTTGTGCAAAAACATGATTCGCAGACAGGTATCGTGTGATTGTGCAGTCTCATTAACTGGCTCTTTAAATTATATTTATTGTGAGAACAGAATTAACAAAGGCTTTTGAAATGTTTGTGTATATTTTGAGAGGAGATTGGGTGAACACACGAGAAAAAGTTTCATCACGAAAATATCAAGGTATTGCAAGACTATCAGCGATAGTCGAGACTAAAATGTTAATTGTGTAGATTCCCGACTAATTGGCGAATTGTATAATAGGCAGGCGCGCTTTCCTGCGTCGTGTGGCGTCAGACTCAGACGCAGCATTAGAGATGGTATTATTTTTTTCTCAGAATGGGAAGTGGACGGTAGACAGGTGAGCCGGTAACGGAGGAATGGCGACGAGCGAGCGGCCACGTCCCGCGCGTCCACATTCCTGGATAAATCTTTATCTAACCGATGCCGGGCAACTTGAACGACGACGAAAACCCAAACATTCCAGTGTTCTACGATGTCCTTCCTAAAAACTCACGCAATTAAAACATTAGTTTAGTTAATCTTTGATTTAGAAATATAGCACTGTTATCGACAAATGATATTCCAGTATCCCGTATAGCTAAAAGAGAATTGACTTTGAACAATTAGCAGCAGATATTATTTTCGTACGATTGCGCTTTCAATCCTTGATCATTGCCTCTACCACTCACCCAAAACCATTAAAAATAGGAAACCAACAAATTCGTTAACAAAACTCCATAACAGGCTGCTGGGATTGCAGCTAAATTAACTATGGATGTTTCCGTTTTTTCGTGCTGCAAACTAGTTGGTGAGCCATTTTATCATCTGTCACCTCGCAGATGGTTCACTTATTGGGTAATAAACGCAATCATATTCAGTGTTCAATACATAAATAAACAGAGAGATAATTTTAGTGTCATATTCACAGGCTCATGTAGCGAACGAGTGCAATCGTAAGTAGAGCGTTGCATTCCCACATGATAAGTACCGCTGGTTGACGATTGTGGTGCCTTCTCTACGCAGGGAACTGATTTATCTTTGCGATTCGCTTCCGTTCAATTGTTACCATAGGCCGTGTGAATTTCGCGAAACTTTGACTTTACCGTTAAAATTGTAAAAGAAAATTAATAGAATACCGTTAGTCTTTAATTATCATTGACAGTGAACTTTAACTTCAGTATTCTGGTTTCATCTACAAATGTAGTAAGAATGAATCCACATTATTTTGTCATTTGCACTTCGCTCTATATAAGGTCAGATAAATATCGCTGGAACAACATAATCGATAGCCGTCTGTAAATATATTCTCGAAAATAGATTGGTCGCCGATTGGTTCTTTGTTCGGAGAGAATTTTTTCATTTTCGTTAGATAAAGATGGCGTAAAATTTTAATATGGTAAATTTATTCTAAGACAAGATTCCTTTCCATCACTAGATTTCTACACAAGGTGCACTGTTACCTTAACGCAATCTCTATTACGTAACGAGTTTGATGCATAAATTGCAACAGCTCATAGATTGTTGCAAGCGTTGAGTTTTTAAGCATCGCAAAACTTATTAACCTTAGTTATCTGTTTGAAAATAACTATACTAACAAATCAGAAAAAAATAGCTGCTCCAGTAGTTTCCAGAACATTCATAAATATGCAAATATTTCTATCGTTTTCTTCTAAAATGAATATAAATCTTAACCATATCTTTAATTGTTAAAACTGAAGATGTTGCAACGTCCTTTATACGTCTATTATTGTTTCGAAACGACCATTAACAACCACGCAGTACCTACCACTTTCTACGTTTATAACCTAGGAATCGTAAACATGCAAAGTACTAGCACTCGGCACTGATACGATCGATAGCCTGCATGTTCCCACGCGATCACCGCGGAAGTCCGTATCGTTCTGTCAGCAATGCTGGGCTGGTCTGGACGTCGCTCTGTTCAAACGCTGTCCAACGTCCGGAACCTTGCCATTTTGCGGGAATATGGTATCCAAATTAATATCATCATCTTCCTGCCCTTTTGGGGTTACATGGGGTCATTGCAACACGTTTTCTTCTTCCATTCCGTCTTGTCAACCAGCCTGCTATCACTGGCTCCTTTTCTTTATTCAGTATCCCAATTAATAATGCGTGCGAAATATTTGTCTATCCCAAAGGGTTTCGTGCTATTTTCTGCATTTAACTGAACCACCCTTATGTTGAAACAGAAACCAACGGGAAGCCCAACGTTTTCAGCGCGTTTGTTTGGCTGTGTTCCGGTGTTCTACGGAAGCGCGTATGCTGTTTCAAGTTCCATTTTTAACATGCCAACATTTGCTTATATTTCGATGACATGGCGACGTTCCAGTTAAAGTGCAAACTGTTGAACGACACGCGAAACTTCCCGTTTCCCTTACACGCTAAACCACTACTTCTTCACATATAACATGCATTTAAAACATGGCGTCGCATGGTGTCCGCATTTGGACCTGCAATATTTTGCACTCATAAACGTCGCGATAACGGCCGAATTGAAAAATAATTTGCTTTTAAGTGTCCGTTTTACAAAAAGATCACTGACTGCTGGCTGCAGTATAAGAGGGTTGCTTATTATTATAAAGGTTTTTATGTGTCTGGTGAGTTTATCTGAGTTTGGGTATAATTATGGTAATACGGTCGTTAATATTAATTAATCCACACATTGCTCAAGCCGTGTCACTGGAGCCCTTCGTGAGTCGTACAAGGTGCGTTCTCTAGTTACGGACACCCAATATCTCACCTTATCTGGCAAGCTTATGTGCCATAAGCAGATCAAACGCATCATAATATTAAGTTATTTGAGGCGAAATAATCTCGTAAATAAGCTGATAAACAAGACAGGTAGAATATAATGAAACGGGACAGCAAAAAACTTCTTATTGCCGGGCAAATGTTCCAAAGAAAATAAAACACCAAAGCAGTATCGAAAGATATTCCAGTAAAATGTAGAAGAACACAAATCGCAACCCTAAACGTAATTAAACTAATTTCGTATTATTGAAAAGAAGCCGAGTCAAAGAATTAATTAAATGATTTTAATTATTTGGATTGTAAGTGCTGTTTGAGACTGATGTTGACAGACTTCAAAACCACCATTACTGACATGGTATGTTTTAAAAGATTTGAAAGTTTGACATACACTTAAGGACTAAGCACCAGAATCGTTTCTAAGCCCTTTCAAAGATAATGTCCCCATAATCCGATAACCCATCCGTTGTCACTTTTTACTGCACTACCCTAATTATGTCAGAGAGCTTCTCAAACTTTCTATGCCTTTTCCTTTTAATTATACTCATTCACACGTCAGTGAATGCCTTTTACGACACTACGAAATAATGTCGTGACAAAGTCCATAATTTTAAGTGTAAATGATAGAATTAGTAACTAAGTTCGTGGTGTTTTTATTGTTTATTTGTATTGAACTTGAAAGCAGTGACGTAGGTTCTAACAAAAACACTTTCAAAACAACACCCACGAAAAAAAGAAAAGCTTCTTTCAAGTCCTCTACTTCTGAGAACACACTTGATAGAAAAATTACGCAGTATTCAGTATTTGTTAACGAAAATATAGATCCACGTTATAAATAGGCCTAGACAACAGTTTCAAAGACGAACCCTCACTCCTTAAGAGCACGTCGTCGATCGCGACCGAGTTTGTAAACTCGGTCGCGATCGACGACGTGCTCTATCAAAAATCCAATTTGCAAGGCGTTAACTCGCCCGCTTAGTCGACGAAGCACCCATTATGAAGCACTAGAAAATTCACTGATAGCACCTCGATGCACGAATTTCAATAGGAAAATTGTGTAGAAAATTATTTAGCAACATTGGCTTACCTTCGCAATCAATTTCTGGGGTCAAATTCAATTTTCTATGATTTTGAAACCGAGAGTGCACTGTTCACTTTCTCCCAATGCGTTATTGACCGATGACGTCGGTTATCAGTACGCATGTACAGCGTATCACTAAAGCACTGCGCAGACACCACCTCGCGGGGAGCACGGGCGTAAGCGACAACAATGAGATGCAACAAGTAAAATAACCGCACACTATTCCGTTTACGAGCTTTTTATTAGCTATTGAAAGCATCCTCGATTACACAATGCAATTACATTAGGATACTTTGTTGCACCACACGAATATGTACCGATGAACGGAGATACTGTGCTCGGCATGGCCCTAAGCGAGACTGAACTGAACTATTGATCTGTTAGATAACTGCACTTCTTTACCGACTAAAGCGTTGTACTATTTGTATTTACTTGTCACCTGGCTTTCGAGCTTTCCGCTGCATGAAGCCGTCCAGCGGGACTACCTATAAATACGTTGTACTATCGTTTCTGCGCTTTTGTGGGTAGAAAGTCATTTGAATTATGGTAAACACAATTAACTTTCATGCACGATTCACTTAGTTAATTGCCTTTTGGCATATTATATTTATGAAGGTTATTAAGGACTTAAAGCTTATCGTTGTGTGTAGCGTGCATTTACGTATCAGCACCCAGCGGTTGATCCCCATGATATCACGCTTTACAAGCCATTTTGCTATTATAGAACCATTTCAATTAAAACTAATACTAACTAGTATATAAGTATTTAACCGGTTAAATGTCGCTATTAGAAATTAATAGCAGCACCAGTATAAATACCAGACTTCCGGATAATATCCGCATACTACAGTAAATTTATATGTCTCTTTTCTGTATTTGTGTTTTATCTCATTCTAACAAATAATCAAAGGAAACCATAAAGAATTACGACAAATTAAACAGTCATTTTGAATACGAAATTATCATTCAAACTTTCGCATTAACAACATCATAAATTGCCAAGATTAATTTTGTCGAATCCGCGCAATCATATTATCGCTGGTGATACTGGCAAATAAAACGAAAAACCTGATTGAAACAGTACCAAGGACAAATGTATGTATGTACATGTGTCGAAGTGTGACACTAATTTACATAGTTTGTGACCGGATGTCAGGCACCGACATCATTTGCCCATGCGGTGCATGTTAGCACTTGTTCTGATGCAGCCGGTCAAGGTTGACTTTGGTTTAGACCACCCGCGTGTACTAGACTAGGCTACACGGTGCATATACAACCTGGTCATTGGTCATATCCTACCGACACTTTGGTCAGCTTCGCACGTTGTTTGGACTATGAAACAGTTCAAATCTGTTGAGCTGACCACAATTGTGTCTTCCATTCGTACTTTTATCCACGTCTAGTTGTCTTGAATAGTAAACATGTGCTTTGATTTGCGGTGTGAAGCTAATTTGTGTGGTGGGTCTTCAAATTCATAATAGTGTAGAGTGGAGTGGTATGTTCATAACATTCATACAATCTTCTTCAATTAATACAGAGAATTTGTTTATAGCGTTCTGGTTCCAAACTAGGCAGAAATGGTTGAATCGATCTGGTAATCCGATTTTCGTAAACAGACAATATTTGTGTTAGACAGTGAATTACAACCAATCTTTAAACCATGCCATATGTTTAGGAAGTGTCTAGTGTCTAGACAGAATAAGGAATAGACGATCTATTGAAACGAATTCCCAAGACGACAGTCACTGTGCAGTCGCTCGGTGTCTAGACAGGCCCATACATCAACTAAATAAAGTTTAATCTTCCAAACACATCTTCGACATTCCATTAAATTTACCAGTAAAAAATGTACATTTAAGAATCTCTAGGTTCCATTGCAATTTCAGTAGTGCAGTAGAGCATAACATCGACAAGCATAGAGCGCTGAATACGTTAACTTTGCAAAATTCAGTTGCAATAGTCCTCGTGAGGAATGTTAAGCATTCTAAAATATTGTTGGTTACATTTGCCGAAAGAAAAACAAAGCCAACGGTAAATTTTATCCAAATTGGTCGACTGCTTTTCGAGGTTGCCGAAATTTAAAAGGAACAAGATATTTCTTTAATGCGAATATAAAAGCAACATATTTGGTACTCACAGAGGAGACAAACTAGTACCTATCCAATACTGTTTATCAGTGTATGGATGAGTAAAACTAAAATAAAACTGCCTAACTAATAACTGTCAGTAATGGCGGATGCAAATGATTGTGCGATTTTTAGGTTCGTATGATGCGAACACAATGATATCGAATGGAATAACGAAACAAAACAAACTAACGGCATAATAAATAGGTATATTTTCTTTTTGCAGGTTAGATACCTAATTTAAGAAATCCAAAATTCATCCATTACAGCACAAATTCTCGGTCGGTCAGGCAGGAAGCTAGAAAATCTGACAGTGTTAAGAGTTATGAGATTGGTATCTTAACCGAATAGTCTTTTTAACACAAACTAAGGAACACATTGTTGACTACTGTTTAATTCATAGAAATATCTTTCTTATATCTATGGTTTTAATATTAGCGTGGTTTAACTGCTTAGGAACATCCAATTAGAGTTTTAACTTCACAATATGAACGGGAATCGTTCAGATGAAGTAGATACAATTCATAATGTATATCTAACTTTATCTTGGACACAATTGGCCTCCATGAAGAAAAATAAGTAAGGAAACCAAGACTTAAATCGCCAGTTCGCCTTGAGCAAGCGTAGTGATCAATGCTTGTGCCTTCTCTAAATAAGAAGAGTCCTTTATTCTTTAGTGGGACCATAATATGCTGGTCTTATTTATTTATTTACGTACAATTTTGTCCCTTGTGGTGACCCAGAACATAACACTATCCGTTAAATAACGTAACGTACCAAATTGGGACAGATAAGGAACTAAACTTCGTACGATCACATTACATATGGTTACGAAATTAGACCTACTCCAAATTTAATAAGAAAGAATGTAGGCACCATTTCGATCGAATTTTTCGACTTTTAATAACAAGTCAGATTTTACATCTAGTTGATCCTCCTAGGCTGATTTTAGAAAGGCTATCTAGTCCACATAATGTAGGTACAATTTGGCACGGGCTGCGCCATATAGCGTCACATCCGGCCCGATGACCGCTTCGTTGCGCAAGCGCACCAACATGGGCATTGTATGCAAAACGTCCGCGCACCACTCGCCAAATACCGAATGTTAACGGTACATTACTAATGGAGATTTAGGGTATCGGGGATTTGTGCTGATTCTTAAACATGAATAGATTTCAATAAAAAAAGAAGAATTTTGGAAGATTCCGAATATGTGTACTGCATTACCACAGTTCTGATTACTTATACAAGCATTAACCAGCGTGTTATAAATAAGTTCGGTATCTATTTATTTATTTTACTTTTCTATCTGTTGCATTCCTATATACCCCTTGTTTTTAAACCTATTGTTAGACTTCGCTGTTATGCTTTCCCGGAAAAACAGTAGGTATATTATGGTGTGACTAACGGTTATCGTATGCCACATATAAAAATGTATCAATGAAAATACCGAAGATAACAAAATACACTGACATAACACGGCCTTACCTTTTATACAATAATTATAAACATAATCAGCTACTGTAACCATGTAGACCTATTACACATGTCCACATTGGTTTTTTGTATTCCAACGCTGGCAAACTTCCGGACGTGCATACATAATGAGATTAAATCGTTCCGCGGGCAACAAATGTATGGTAAAAACACAAAAGGTTGAAATCACACACCCGTACAACGAATGATGTTTACCCAAGCTTCGTCGGACAAACACACTGGCCCTTTGAAATGCGCGTACGCCGCTTACCCGCGATATCAAAAGGACCGGAAGGATTTCGAGCTTCTTTAGTCCGGTTCCTACGCTAACTAATGTTATTTTTTTAAGCAAACAACCTTTATGATTTTCCTTTCAGCATGAGATTAAAACTTCAAAAGATATTTTTGACAGTTCGTAATAAATTGATGCCGAATCTTTAGCAAACAAAATATTTTGTTTACGATAAAGTCATACTGCGGGTATATTCCGAACAAATATTTAGTATTAGAGGTGAGGAAAACTATTACTTTTAAAGAATATACAAAATAAGGTTGAAAAAACTTCGTTGGCTGTCTTAATCTTGACGAAGCCCCAGAGAAGCAACGTTCATGTGAAACAAATCCTGACCGGCACCGGACATCCGTCTTTGTTGATATTCCCGTACTACTTCAAAGGGAACCACTCAATTTAAAACACAAACAAGATTGAACCTTAAAATTGTGATTTAAGTGCCCACACTAGCACTTTTGGAAACGGCCAACATGAAACTGCTCTAATACATCTTGTCTCTCGAAGAGATGATTAAATTGCAGTGGACAGCGTTACAATAGCGGATGCGGAAATAAGTCGTAGTGTTACAAATTGTGATGCGGTCCACGTCCAGAGAGAGTCACAATATACTATTGTATGAGATATATATCCTACTCTGTCTGTATTCACCGACATTGACATATTAGAGTTCAATTGATTAACGTTGACACGTGTTGAACATTGTAATAGACACGAAGGGTCGAAGGGTCGAATAAGGATATTTATATATCATTATCATCGAATGTAATTGATTGATGAAAAAAGCTTTTTACAAAAAAGACAACCGCCTTCAAAAAGTGAAAAATAACTTTAGCACAGAACACACATTGACTTTAGTTTCGAAATTCAGTGGCTTTGTTCTGTTTGTTGTTTTGTATTGCCACCGACTTCCGAAACTAAAGTCAATGTGTGTTCTGTGCTAAAGTTATTTTTCACTTTTTGAAGGCGGTTGTCTTTTTTGTAAAAAGCTTTTTATTTTCCGCTTTTTAGTACCTCCTTCTCATTCAAATCTATTAAGAAGAAATTGAAAGTTAACTACTACAAAGATTGATGAAACTAAAACGTCGTCGTAAAATTTTTGGGTATTTGTTGATTTTTCAAAAAGTGCTGAATCAGTTTCGATAAAATTTATATGGGACCACCCCTGAAGCATACCCTATCTATAAAAAAAAGAATTTTCAAAATCGGTTTACGTTTGCCTGAGAAATCGCGTAACAAATCGCGCACATACTTCATGTAAATTTAAGACTTATACGGTTTTCTCATGGATGCCATGGTCAGAACTGGACCAAATTAAAATGGGACCACACGGGAAGCACTAGCTTCCAAATAAAAAAAGAATCATCAAAATCGGTTCACCCAGTCCCGAGAAATCAGGTAACAAACATAAAAAAAAAAAAAAAAAAAAAAAAAAAAAAAAAAAAAAAAAAAAAAAGAAAAGAATACAGACGAATTGATAACCTCCTCCTTTTTTGAAGTCGGTTGAAAAGCGTGACCTTCAGTGGAACCTGACGATGATTGCGGAGCTCTTACCTGGAACAAACGAGAAGAAAATTAGTTAACGAGCTGAGATGAGGGACTAACAGAAATATATAATGATATAAATTTGTCACTCTAAGAGTGGTCACTCGCACACTCCGTAGGTGTCGCCCACGTCCAATCCATTTCCGTTGGGGACTTCAGAGACGAGACACGTTCTTCCCTTAAAATTCTCGCAAACGTTTTATTCTCTTTGATCCTATCGATACTACATGACGATATGGTTGCTATTGGACACTTGTTGAAGTATTTTAAGCACCTACATCTGATCGCAACTTATAGTTCCGATTAATGCACCGGTTGATTGGTTATAAGAACCGTCGACCTTGTCAGGGGACTCGTTTAGCGGACGTGGATGGTCGTAAAATAAAAACGGCTCTCGCAGTCGCACAGACAAACAGACAGACGACTATAATATAATATGGCGAGACGCTCACACGATTGACGGCCGATAGCTCCTCCGACAGAACGCCGGCATCCGGCATTCAAGGTGACACGGCCTATCCTTGCAGATCCGGTCCCGACCAATGTAGTATTATCAAAGAAACAATAGTCAGCGCCTAATTATCATGAGAAAAGTATAGAAAGCTATTTCCCATTATCATAAATCAATACACGGATAATCTTGACAGTACATTTAGAGTATAAATGCTTGCAGTTAATGGTGTAGTCTCCATAAATCCTAAGAAATATGAAACCTTTAACATTAAACGCCACTAACTGAATGCTTTAATGTCCACTATTATTATGGTAAGCATTCAGCATTAAGCGTTAAATCATAATGATGGTCAATAGAATACTGAATCATTACTCAACATGAGATTTGAAATTAAAGTCCGTAATATAATCCGCGTGACTATCACCAGGGCCAAGGCAACACTCGTGTGGATGGTTGAGTAATACAATTAATGGATGGGTGGCATCGAGGCGGAATGTTAGCCTAGTGCGCAATGGATTGTCGTTAAATTGAATTAGAGCGCACCACCGGCTTGCGCCCGCGCAGTTCGACGACCGATCGCCCACCACATTTACCATACTTATTGATCCCATTCAGCCGATCCTTTTTGATTGATCAACCTTGATGTGGGAGTGACAGCGTTTCAAACATGTGACAGAATTTATGATTTTTGCTTGTAAAGAGATTATTATTATTGATGCAACGCCCTCTTGACGACAATACGTTGCATAAGTAGTAAATAAGTGTTTCTAAAGATTCTTTATGTACCCGTGGGCAGGAGGAAAGTATATAGAAATACGAAGGCGGGCGTGGGTGTAAGTCGGGGGCGGCGACATTATATCTCCCTCCAGCGATAGTCTAGTTAGTACTCAAATGAGCCTGTTCTTATTAATGTGTGATAGTGACGGGTGACGCCTTGCATAACACAATGCAACTAGAATAATAGCAGACGGGAAGTGAACAATCTCGGAGTATGTTATGCAAACGCGGAATACCGCACATAATACTTGCTTTTACGTAAACTATGCGGGTGATAGAAGCTATGATTGGCAATACGTATTTACACGAGATCCGACTGGCAACCACAAAATTACAACAAAGGACAATGCCAGAAACTCTATAGAACTTTGCCCCACTCAATAAAAGTCATGTGCAATATGTAGCATCTTACTGTTTATTTATTGCTGATAACTAAACATTTGTCTTATGGACTGTAGAACTTGCGGTTTCCGTTTAAATCTAAAAACAATAATGAATTGGTTATAGGTTAATTGTATTTTAGGTAAAATGAGTTTGTATTTTGTGGGTAGGTATTTCGAAATCCGCAAGTTCTAAAGAAAAACAATTTAGTATAGAAAGGTTCTATATTCATTACAATTATTTTCATTAATTTACTTTTTCTGTACATGGGTGGGGCAGGATCTGGCATTGTCATTTATCTGACGTACCATGTGTTTTAGAACACTGCAGTTCGTAATGTATTTGTTTACCAACACAACCTAATGTACTAAATACGTGAGGTCATTTCAGATGGTCATATTAATTTTTTTTACGTAGGTAGGTAAATTATGATTGAAGGACACCTTGAAAATGACAGAGTAAAGATTTGCTCATGGAGAGCACTATTTGCATATATTATTCCAAGCAATGACACAAAAGGTCGGACACTTGTTTGCTAATGAAATTACATTTTTGTTGAATTGAAACCTTCTGATTACAAGTCATCACGGTCTAGTCCAAAATAATACAATAAACAATTTCTAAAAGATATTTGGCAAAGAACACCGTGTATTTATATTCATAAGGTAGAAAATAGCTGCAACAGCGTATAGTCACTTTCACTACACTATATTAGTTACAGACAGCATGACATGTGTAACACTTCACCACTAGTTACGTTACTTCGGTTGCTGCCTGTGACTGAGCGTTGCGTTCTGCCGCATCTCTAAGCGTTCTACTATTGTGACATGACCATTTTTCCTGCAATCGTAAACGTAACTGGGCCTGACAAAATCCTTTTTAACCCCCGACGAAAAAGAGGGGTGTTATAAGTTTGACGTGTCTGTGTGTCTGTGTGTCTGTGTGTCTGTCTGTGGCACTGTAGCTCTTTAACGGGTGAACCGATTTGAATGCGGTTTTTTCTATTTGAAAGTAGATTCTCTAGCGGTTGTTCTTAGACATGTTTCATCAAAATCGGTTCAGCAGTTTTAAAGTTATCAGCTCTTTTGTTTGCTGCGGTAGGGATCTTAGACGCATACCGGATGTTTACTTTGCTTTCAAACATATTATTATAGGTGACCACACTGACCACACAAAACCAAACTAAATTACATTTAAAAAATTTAAAATAAAAATTAAATTAAAAATTTTAAAAAACCCCCAACGCAAAACATAAAAGCGATTATGTAAAAAGTAAAAAATAATACTTTTGTTGAGCCATCAAATGTTTGTTCGTTGAAATGGCGCTATAATGTCGCGGCGGGGTACCGCTAAGTTTAAAGCAATAACTAAATATCTAAAATAGCGAACTGATGGTAACTAGATTTGCAACAAGATTAACAACTAGATTAGCAACAAAAATTTGATAATATCGAAGCAAATTGGTCGGAAATGCTGGTAAATTAATAGACAGTGAATGAAATTGAGGGACTGACTTACTTAACCGGTACCCCGCCGCGACATTATAGCGCCATTTCAACGAACAAACATTTGATGGCTCAACAAAAGTATTATTTTTTACTTTTTACATAATCGCTTTTATGTTTAGTTTGGGGGTTTTTTTAAATTTTTAATTTAATTTTTCTTTTAAGGTCAACGGAAAATGAAATTGTATGGAGTTGACGTTTGCTTACGCGATGTCACGTGATGCAAATATGTCAACTGCATACAATTTGATGTTTCCGTTGGCGTTAACGCTAACAGAAAAGGGATTTTGTCTACAGGCCCTGGAAGCGCGCTGAAACGCGTTGCACGCCGCAATTACGTCGCCATATTATGCGGTACCGCACTGCTTGTATGTTTTATAGTATATGCTATTCTTACACTTGTCATTTATAATTTATCATCCTTTTTTATTGGTTTTTAGCGAATCGATCTAGATAAGTTTCGTTTTCATAGAATTTACTGAAATGAAATATTAATAATTTTGTTATGACTTGTAAGACAGGTGACAACTATCAGTTACTTTCTTTCTCTTACTGGCATATTGGCTTTTGGCTTATATAACTTAAATTATTTTCATCAATACGGTTAGCTCAAATATTGTATTTTATGTGTAATAATTACGATTGTTTACTAAATAATTTAACTATAAATTATATTTATAAAATTCTTTACGCACTCGTGGTTTTATGAAGGAGGTCAGATATATCCTTTCTGACTACACTTATCCTGGCCGATTATACTTGTCAGATGGAATGATTATATGGCCGCAAGAAGAAAAACTAAATTCGAAAGGAAGGTTACTTTGAAAGCAAGCTGATGGAGATCAGTCAGTCTACAATTGGATTCCAAAGGAGCATCATCAACTACTGAAGTTGATGGACCAACTAAGTCATCAAACTACTCAAAGCAGATGAACTGACGCGTGCCTGCACTTCCCAGGGGGGATCCCCCTAACAGATCCGCCAGGGAACTCTGCTCCCGATCTTGGAGCTGACTACGCGGCTGTCCTGACCTCGTCTTCCTGCCTGCCTGACCACACCTTCTTGACTCCCTGGACTCACCTTCCTGCCCGTGCTTCGTGCCCGTTTTGTAATCATATGTATTTTTTATCTCTTTCATCATCTGCCTAGCCTTTTCCCAACTATATTGGGGTCGGCTTCCAGTCTAACCGGATGCAGCTGAATACCAGTGTTTTACATGGAGCGACTGCCTATCGGACCTCCACAACCCAGTTAATGGGTAACACGATACCCCTTGGTAAGACTGGTTGTCAGACTTTCTGGCTTCTGACTACCCATAACGACTGCCAAAGATCTACAAATGACAGCCGGGACCAACAGCTTCACGTGCTTTCCGAGGCACGGAGGGAACTCGTTATGAAAGTCTGAAAGGGATGGTCACCCATCCACAGACCGACTGCGGCTATTTTTTATCTCTTTGATTCACTTTATTAATTAAATTTTAAATGTGTGCAAATCTATTATTTTGATAGGATCTCGTAATTTCTTAAGTTTGTCGGCTTTTAATCAGACACTCTTCCAATTTTACAAGATTCTCAAGACAGAATTCAGTAATGTGATCCTCGCCAAGCAATGAGAAATAATAATTGTAAGGGAAATATTTCTACAATAAATTCCAATACGCGGTGAGAAACCGCAAACCGCATAGCTTTATAGCTCTCCGTTCACTCTATACACTGACTTGACTGGATATTACATTGTTAATAGTGCCTTATAAAGGAAATAAATATTACTGACCAATCACTTGAACTGACATAACTAAGTTGCTTTACGCGTCGTCTAGATAGAGGCGTTAGTAGTCACATATCAGTTTGACATATTTGACATAATATAATATGTCAAATCAGTACAAATTATGGCAAATTGACAGTAGTACGCTACTGCCATCGCTGTATAAACTACGCGTTAAGAACTCGTTTTCACTAGTAGACCCTTGGTCATGGTGTTTCCACTATGACTAAGGGTCTACCAACAGAAAAGCTAAAAGGATAACAGGCTCTTTAAAGAAATCAAACCTTTACACCAGGAGTAAAGCAAGCCTAAACTGTATATCAAACAGGAGTTACTTGTCAATAAAATTAATAATTCAATGATATTATAAAAGTAGATTACGAAAGACTTCACCAGTAAAAGTCAAGAATGATAAACGACTGACCGAATATTCATAAAACGTTTTCGGTAAAAATTCCTTTTGCGTATTTTGGCAGCCATTAAAGTCCAGCCCTAAGAGGGTGTGACTTGCTAATCCCTCAACCGAGTGTATGGGCACGTGCCTCGAAGAACTCACGACCTTCCAAGATATTTGTGAAGATTAGCCGAACACCGTATGTCATCAACGAATTTATTAAACAAAAGCGTTATAGGTACGCCGCTATGGTAACGCCACTGAAAGTGTGTTTATAGCATCCGCCTTCCTGCTGTGGACCGACGAAAATACCGTTACGCCCGCACAACCAAACTCCATTGATTTACATACGCAAATCATGACGAATTGCCCACAATGAGCAGCCGAAATACATCGATGTCCATCCATATCCACAACACAGAGCAAAGTGATTCATGGCCCACTTCCACCCACCGAGAGACCATATTCGCATGAATGAAGATGTTATTCTTAGACCTTTTCGGAAATTATATGAAGTTGCGCGTTGCAGAAGGTGGTTTGTAAGACGATAAAAAAATCATTTTAAGGGCACTGTCTAGAATGCAGTAATTCTAAAAATACAAAATCAATGATCAGAAGGACTGTTCATGAGATCGTTACATTATAGTGCATTGTAAATGTCAACGACGTGCTTAGAATCCCAGTGTCTAGAAACAGCATATTTATATTCAGATTCAGATCAAAAGCCTCATCTCCTGTTTATTAAAGTCTATTCAACGACTAAACTAGTAGGAAACTGCATACAAGTTATCGCACAGCAACCTATAGATACATTCTATCGCGTCTTTATGTGAACGGAATGCCCGACGGGGAGACAGTTAATTCTGTTGTAGATTCTTTTAATAGAAACTAATAAGCTCTAATGGTTATCGCATACTATATGTACCGGTTGAGTTATGGATTAAGTCATGGCGGAAACGGCCTTCAACAAAAACAAACTAATGCTGCATGGTGAAGTTTAAAAAATTTAACACTCGTTAGTGCATCCGGTGAATTACGATTGCGCATGGTGTCTTTTTGCTTCAAACTCGATTAAAAAAAATAAACCGATCAATCGGCCAGCATAGCACACAGCGAGGGAGAATATCCTGTCGCCGCGGGAGAGTGGGGAGGAGGTTGCGCGCAGGCATCCATGAATGGCCCTAACGAACTCGCTGGCCTTGGCAGGACGGCCCTGCGGCCCTCCATTGCCTCGGCTAGCTATGGACACAAACTTGCCATCTAACACTATAAAACCATTAATACCTCATGATATATTGCTTTCTTCTGAATTGCTTTCATAAATACTTTCGTAATGATGACTTATGGCATTAACACATCCAGCAGCATCTAATCTGCTGTCAAAAATTTGCATAAGAGACAAAAAATATATTTTATTTTTGATTGAAAAGCAGGAAATCGTAAAGCTTGTTTAATAATGAAACATGATTATGTTTCGATGGGATGATACATACATAATATGATGTACTACGTTATAAAACAGGAAACGCTTCAAGTCTTGCACACATAACGCGTGTACGAGCGCGGTAAACATCTCATTCACGATCCTTTGATTGAGTTTGAATGAGTGACGTGCTCAGCGTTTACAATTCGACTCGTAACAGGAAGTGAAACGAGTCCAACTACATATATCAAGGACGCTAATATTGGAACATGATTTGTTACTCCATTCACTGAGGCAACTATTTCAAATTTAATTTCTTCCGTAACCTGTTTGATGGCAACATCGGTATTCGATATTTTATAATATTCTTGGAGCCAGTTTTATATTTTAAGGATAGTAATGTGTCTATTGATGATGTAGTTATGCAGGTAAATGATTCTTGCGACCTTGAACAGGCCAGGATCGACATGCTAACCCACTTAACGCTGCGTGCTTGCGCGTGCCGTCAAGGGATTACCGCTCGAGCTAATGACGCCACCATTTACAACATCTGGTGATTTGCTTTTATTTGTTCTTTGCTATTTACATGAAACTAACACATAGATGAACAAGACAGTTTTCAATTTTATCGTTCTACTTTTGTCTGCAAATACTTTTATTTGGAATGCCATGAAATTCTTTGCCAAGATTTACGCTAAGCGTTATTTACAAGTGCTAAGCATTTTCTTAAATACCTAAAGATAGGTCATATAATAGCAAAAGGCACCGAATATATTAACGTTCTTCTTCCCGATATGCCACTAGAGGTCAATAACACAAACAAAGCGGATGTTCACAAAGTAAATGCAGTAAGCTCCCATAAC
The DNA here is from genome assembly GCA_947361185.1 of Charanyca ferruginea. NCBI lineage: Eukaryota > Metazoa > Arthropoda > Insecta > Lepidoptera > Noctuidae > Charanyca > Charanyca ferruginea. The sequence continues at coordinate 24,176,876 of OX376064.1, read as the reverse complement.
CTTTCGGAAGCAGTCGGGCTGCGGACGAATGGCCAAGTAAACATTAAGAAGTTCCGTCTCACTGGTGACAATGGTTCTCAGGCAAGCGCCGGAACGTGCGGAAGAAGCAACGTTACGCTGTCATGTAGCCGACCAACCGGCTCTCCAAATCAAGAATCAAACCAAAAAGATCAATGGCTCGAATTAGCCCAATAATTACCCAGCTTTACTATCTTGCAAACGGACAGGGCGACGCCTATAGGAGTTGCTAATAAAGACACGCCCTCCCATCATTGTTCCACGAAATGCTGCCCGTACATCTGCTTCATTTAAAGAACTTTTGATAATCACTATGTACGATACGATATCTACTGATTATTTCTGATGAACAGCATTCCCAAACTTCCATCATTTGTGTGTGATTTACTTAAAAAAAAAAATATTGAAATTGGACGGTGCGGCGTGCAAAGGTATAGGGTCAATTCGTGACCGATGATTGACTACGGTACGTTTGTAATAAGCCCCTAACTCAAGCACGAATTCTGATTCACGGTGCTTGCACTGCAGAGTAAATGCCAGATCCATTATCATTTGGTGTCAGTTAAAATTGCCGTTGCAGATCCGTGAAGGAACGTTGACCTGGATTTATGAACGCCTTACCAGCATATGATACTGCACTTACATTCAATGCACAAATGACCAGTTTAGCAATCGGTTCACAGTCCGGATCTGCGTCTTGAAAACAGAATAAGATGTGAACAATGCCTCATTATAGACCGGTGTTGTTACCACCACGGTCTGAACTAAGGAAGTCAATATCTATTAGCTCGTCACAATAGGTGAGCGACATCCGAAGCTCATTACTGGCATACGTTTCCGTTGGCGATTCGCAACACGCGAATAAATCGCGGCCTATTGGAATTGAAGCAGGCTTACTACGTTATAAATAAGTTGTGTACAAACTTTTCGAGACTGTTTAAGAGTAAAATAGATATTGCTCTTAATTCAAAGCCAAGTTTTGCCGCAGTTTACTCCTTAAGGAACAGCGTTTTATTCGCAAATATGCCTCCGTCGAATCCAATTTCCAAGTCTAACATAAATTATGCTGTGTTATCTAAATCTAAATCATCTTGGTTCGATCTATCTTGTCTGTAATCATTCGACTCTTTTGTCCGAGACAATGAGTGAAGACGCTGGTAATAGATCTTAAATAATAGGTACCTGGTACCTACCTAATGTGTGATGTCTAATGTCTAGCCAATATTACCTTTTAAATAAACCTGCCGATGTATATATTCGTGTTATTAACGTTAGTGGACTCGTAAACATACGCGGCCTTGGCTAGCGCTTGTTTACGGATACAAATGCGTTGGCAAATGAACTCGAATGTGTAGTTAATTTTGTAAAACGATGACACCGATGTTTTGCTTAAGACTTTTAATTGATGAATACTAACTGCCTGCAAACTCAATAAAAAACTAGCTAAAAGCAACAAATATACCTGACAAATAAATAACTGCATATAAGTTCTCCTTTATTGTTTGTTTATTTATTAGCCTCTGGCAAATTCTAACCTGTGCCGACAGTAAATGCATATCCATAAACCAATGCAAATAGAACGTGAGGACGCATAATATCCAAGCGCTAGTGATCCGTGCCAGCAATCCTCCGAACATAAAGTAAGCAAACATGATTTGTTTTGTGCAAACAGCGTGTGTTATCTTGGCGGTTTACAGCCGTATTATCTGTGCGCACCACCGCACCACCTACGGTGAACATAGTAGTCACAAGAGACGTACGTGCTTTTTCTACTACACAAACATTTGTCATGTCAATATTTGTCGCATGCCCCCGCGAGTGTTGCAAGAGGCCGCCCCCAGTCTACCTCATCCTACAGACTTTTGATGAGCGCAAACAAACGCGAGGATTAAAAAGCGAGACCAGTCGTTAAAACAAATAAAAACAAACGACAGCTAAAGAGGCGATTTAAAGTCGCGGAATGATCAGCGTGAGTTCGATCACAAAGAAATAAACGTGAAATTGACGTCAGACAATGATCTTGCAAGAAGAAATCCGACGAGTGAACCCATGATCGCTGATTTAATGAATACATTTTACAGGGCAGCAGTACAACGAACAGCGGAAAGCGCATAATGACTTCCGTTCGTCGGACAACGAGAAACATCGAAAATAAAACGACACGCCGCTTTTAGTGGACTGGGAATCGCAAAGATTGACAGATTCGATAAAAACACATTGTCGACAAGTACCTAGCGAAAGTATTTCTAAAGATTGTGAAAATAAAAACAGATTGAAGACAAAGCTTAAAATGTTTAGAACGACGTAAATACCCCAAATTAGTTTTATTAGACACCAGCTTTTGCCCGCGACTTCGTCCGCGTGAATGTCGGTTATAGTGGATGTAGACGAAGTCGTTGATTAAAAAGTAGCATATGTCCTTCCCCAGGGTTCAAGCCATTTTCATACCAAATTTCATCAAAATCGGTTCAGCTGTTTCATCATGAAAGCGTAACAGACAGGGTTACTTTCGCATTTGTTATATTAGTATGGATTGTTATTAAACGAAATCTTTTGGCAGACGGTATAAATGCTAATTCAGGAAATCTGTTTACATTTTACGATTTAAGGGACTTTGATAAACGGATAGGGGAAGTGCGGTCGACATAGCGCAAGTGGCCCACCGTTCATCGGCTCGCGATTCTAATTTTGATATATCCTGCGGGTTTCCTGCGCAAGCACCGACCGGAACCGGCCCACTCTCCACTGGTAATAAATAAACCATACGGGTTTCCAACGTCGTCGCTCATGAACTTATAAACATCTAGTACGATATCTACCGAAAGTAAGTACCAATAGTTCATACATAGTTCCAAAATTAACATTTTTATTTTCAGGACAAAGGTGGAAGATGTTTTGTTTATATTTTCAGTCATACCGACAAACATGTGGACACTGATTGAAATGAGATTTCCCTATAAACACTAGAGCTAACAATGAACCTATTACTAAGCTGGACTCGCACAATGAGGGACTAACACCATCAATCACCCATTCACAAGTCCGCAGTTATTGTCTATTCGTGTGAGCTGTGAATGATAACAATACGGTCTACTAACAAAAACAAACCGCTTCATATCGGCACCGATATACACAGTATATTTACATACCATACCCACTATAAACACGCGTACAAGCGGCTACTTCGTCAGTCATCAAACACATTCATCACAAACTATTGCTGTAAATTAAAAACATAAATTATGATGTTTACAATAACTCTATTTGAGCTACCTTCGACGATCTAAAACATATCCGAAGGTGAAATTCACGAAAAAAGAAGCATTGTTTGTAGAAATTGTAGATCGAATTTGTGAGTTAGGGTAAAAAGTTCACATTGAACTAGTCGGTAATCAGTTCACATCCTCTTTAGACGCGCGTACTAAATGTGCAAGTTAACACCTATTGTTTCCTTCGATGAGTACTCTTTCCATTCACCACACCTAACGAGCCCATTGACTGTTTCTAGGAACTACTTCGATTGTTTAGTTCTCAGGACGGCACCTTTGGCCACTGCAACTTGGAATATCTGCATCCAAGTATTTCTTCGAAATAACACCATAACTTTTATTAACTACCTTCAAAGTTAAGGAAAATTGTAGGGGGGAACGGGAAAGAAAACGCAATGCAAATGTCTATGATTTCATGCAACAGCTCATAAACTACATGCAAGGATGAGCACCGACGTAAATGATGGCATGAAGACAGTCACAGTCCAGAAGCTCGTCATGGGAAAACGAGTCTAATTGTGACTGCAAACTGTAATGAAGATAGATTTATAATGAAATTCTACCTGTACACAGAAACTAAATGATGCAGTTATATACTCGTGGGAAAACTAAAAAAATCCTATATTCATTGACTGTAAGCAATTATCAAATGAACCTAGAGGAGGTTCATACATAATTTGTCATTTCAAATACTTGTTGTTCAATCAAGATGATCATTAATAACGCTGAGCTTATTAACAAGTTTGTAACAATCTTTTAATAACTTACACCTACACTACAAGACATCAATAGAACAAAAACGAAGATAATCATTGCAAAGATAATTGAAGCGGACCTGTTCATTAGCTGAGGAAAAAACGATAAAAAGCATTGACGTTCACGAACACGACACAAAAACGTTCAGCGACCAAGTATGCTGCTGTAAATACAAACCAAAGCACGACACTCGCAAGATAATTGAAGACAGACTAATTAGCGATTTAGATTGGAACATATTAAAAACAATAACATCCGTGATGTTAAACGGCGGAACATTAATTCTTGACCATAATATAAAAGACAACTTATAAGGAAGTCATGACTATTGACTGCCAACCGAAAGAAGAAACTCGGCAGGGGGTGATACTGATGATATCCCGACGTTTAATTGGACAGGCGACCTTTTACGGTAGATTTTCTTGAAAGCAACAGAGGCTCACGATCTCGGTTGTCGTCGCCTGATGTCGCGAGACAGGAAGCTGGGGCAAGGGGCGCGGGGGCAAGCTACACGATATCCCTTTTACGCGGACCAATTAACGGACCCCGTTGGACCGGATGTACGTATACACATGCATTAGCACCTCCACCCTTCACTAATCTTTTTATGAGACCTAAAAACGTCTTGAGAAAATATACAAGCCCGCGAAATCTTAGGTGTCAAGAATATTTTATTGTCTATAATATGGTCACATACGCAGCGAAGACGTGACTTCATTGACCGGATTTCACACCATGGGCAATCGTCCTTGGTTGAGCTACTTAGCTCCTGAGTCGCCTTTGGAACAGGACAATAAAACTTGCTAAGCATACAATTACATCCATAAGTGGAGGACACGAGAGTAATTGTATTCAATGCGCGTTCCAAATGGGCACGGTTCGTCCAGTGTTCCAGACGGAACGTATCTTCATGAGAGCTCTATTTATTTTCGAAACACAACGCACTTCAGTGTCGCCAAATCTGTCCAACTATTCACAGCTGGAGTAAAGCCACGTGTTGAAATCCTGACATTGTTGTGAGCCTAAAATAGGTCAGCTTGTGGGAATTCACAAATACCAAAATATTGAAAACATTGATGCAATGAAATGAGTGAGGCGAGTTATTTTGGAGAAACGTAAATTCCTCTTTCACCGCTCAAGGACTTTAACTCAACGAATTGTAATGAACAACTTTAATTTTTTCACATAAATAGTGTGGATTTCTTGCTTCAAAAATATCTTACATGTTTTAAATTATCCCGAATTTCGAAACAAAAATGTGTAGTCCCAAAACTAGTTTCAATAACTGTACTGAAATCAGTACATATGTAGCATTTTTATGTGTCCAATTCCTAATTTAAATAATCAGTATATCAGTATCAATAATAATAAAACGAAAAAGAAACCCAGTTTTAATAAATTGGTTAGGTTAAAACTTACTTTGATAGGTGTGAAGCTAAATAAAATCATTATAACAAAAAAGTAAAGGAAACACTTTGTTCTATTATTAGTTATTCCTAAAAGAAGCCGGAAGTACGCCCGTGCCGCCAATTACAAAGCCAAGGTATGGCAGACGTCTGTTACTTCCGTTTTGGCGTATACCGGTAACCACCCCTAGCGAGTGCTGTTCCGGAAGGGACACATATTTAAGTGCTTAAAAGTCAACCGCATTTTTGGTCTCAATCAGTACACTTCCGGTCTTTTCAAAAAGAACACCTACATAAATATATGCGTCTGTTTCCAGAAATGAACAATTCCGATTTGATTCGGTATTCTCTTACGAATCGAATTACCTGTACAATAATATTGTTCAAAATAGCCACTGTCGAAAATTAAAACTGAACAATTCCTTTCAGAGGGTTCGTGTGATGCTGCGCGAGCGCACTGATCGCGAGCTCGTAGCCCATTACCGGCCGATCGTATAAACTTCGAACATAATTTATCGCTTCCTCTCTGTGTTTTTCACTCGGCAACAATGCTCGCCTCTCCAAGTGTGAAGTTAATGGCTTTACGACGTGTCGAGGTGTAATTTGCTTTAACGAGTTTGTGGATACTGTATGATAGCAAGCATTACACTATCACTGAGTGTTGGAATACTTAGAATCATTCAAATTGCAAACCGCAAAACTTAACATCCTCCACCAGTTGATGAAAGCCACCCCGCGGTTTTAACTGCAAGGAAACAATGCTCAAAAAAGAAATCTAATTAAAAATCCATGATTCAAGCGAAACAGCAGGACCCCAAGTAGTTTCTTAGTGAGCTCGCCTCGTGAGAAACTGTCTCACAATTTCTTTTACTTGTCGCACTCGCAACACACCACTTGACTAATGGCAGTTAGCGTCTACGTCGAAACGTCGTGAGAATCATTTGACTGGCGCAGATAATGAAGCCAGCATAAAGTTTAATGATACATTTGCTAGTAACAACTTATTACCTGTCTGAAAGCTGTACACTTAAATTTTCTTCAAATGATTTACTTCAAGTGAGACAATGTAACTCGCAGTCAGAGTTTAACGTACTCTTAGCTTTGAATTAAATTTTTAGACCATTACCATCAAATACAATGGTGAGAAATATACCCGTAGGTTGTGTATAATGAGACATGACTGGATAATTAGTAGACGAAGGAAATTATATTAAAATCGAATGGATGGCATTCAAAAAACTGGATGTCGTAAGGGAAAGGAAGCAAATTGTAAACTTAATGGAACTGGTGTAATAAATTAAGGAACTTGAGGGGTTCCAACACAAGCTCGCCACAATAATCGAGTTTGTTTCATTCAGAATCTAAAAAGATAAGATGTTATTCACGGTACTCACAGAGCGCGTACTTGTCTTAATTAAATGGGATAATGCAACGCCGCCGCTGCGCTGGGAGGAGAGGGTGTGTCCATTTAATTTCCGCTGACCATCATGCGGAGCTTTCAGAGCTCAATAATTTATTACACAGAGTCATTCGAGAGAGTATGAAATAAGGAAATATTAATATCAACCTTAGCCATTCTTATCTGTGATTACAGATAATAGTATAGGGACTTCTAAGATCGAAATCGATTCATCCCAACAAGATGTTCTTAACTAGCGGTAGATATAAAAAGAAGTAAGACGGCTAGTTAATTATGCGACAACATGCTCTATAAAAATTCTCGTCAAAGATAAGACACTTGATAATTCTCTGAGATAAGCCGGTGCCGTCGATCAGCTTCCTGTTCAATTGAGACTTAATTACTGAGCCGATCTCACTACAGCTTCATATAAAATAAGATTATTTACCTTTATATTTGTACTAGATGTAATTTCCGTCATAAACATTTCTTGCACCTGCACATGTTTATCGTAACAAAAAGTGTTCTCCACAAGCGCCCAGTTAGAAACGTTATGTAGTAATATCGTCGTAATGGGATGAAATGAAGGAGTGTTCCGAGCGAGGCGTGTCAATTTAATATCCGCTGGTGGGCTCATGATGGATGGCTGTTTTATTAGCCCCCGGACGGAGTTTACGTGCTTACACGACACATCAATCGATATCATCAAGAAAGCCGATAGTGTTCTAGCTTTCATGCATTCGAAAGCTAACTTTGTAATACAAATTTTCGATTAATAGGAACAAAAATCTACAACCTTGATCGAAATGTTGATTTGACGCCCATAGAAGGGAAATCGCTGAACGGTGTCATACCGAAACCGATCGATATCACGTGCAAACAATAGGGGCTCATCAATTACAAACAGACGTGAGTGGCGAAAAAAAATTGGCGAGTATTAAGTCCAGGTAGAGTTTGCTTAGCGCCTTATTAAACGGGCTATTGTGTTGCAACGGCGCCTACTCTGACCATTTTTTGCAGACAATTTATAAACAAAAACGGAACGCATCTGTCTCGTTGAGGTGCCCCGCTTTAGCCTTGAATAATATTATAACTATGTACAACTATTTTAGGACCGATTGCTACAAGTCTCAAAAAAGTATATTAACTCTTTAGTCTACGTTAACAAGTAAATTTTTATTACATTAATGGGTACATAATATTTAATTTCCCTCGAGTGACAGAAGTATCTATTCCGGACGTATCTAAATGTCCATGATAAGTAAGTACTTAATTACAGGAAAGCTATTAGAGGCGAGGTCTAGTCGGTACACATAGATAAGCAATATGAATGAACACTATTTAAATATTCATTCAACCATAGTGTATTTGTAATACCTACATTGTTTTAAGAACAATTATTGCTCAAGCTAATTGCGCTGGATACAAGAAGACACGATGGCGTAGTACACCTACAAATATTAAAAGTACGTGGGCACCCCACCTACAAGCCGGCCCACAACCGTATTTTTGGTTCAATAAGCCTAGAGCCTACGTGTCACCTTTGCTAATGCTCGATAACCTATAATAAGAATTAGTAGTGAATGAAAGAAAAATTCGTAATGACTTACTCACCGTATATGTCAAACTATGTCTACCGTTGGCGGCTTTCCCGAAGGCTGATTTTCTTATAGTAATAGCGTCCAGCGTCTCACTGCGGAAATTGCATCGCAACAGAAACGAGCAGGAAAGCAATTTTCACTTAAAAGTCAACCGTCAATCAAACTTAAACACAGACAAACACGTACGATTTGATATTTGAAAACGACAAAATGTTCGCACTCGCATGCGCTCGCGTGTTAGCGCGTTCATCGAGGGCGCGCGGCGCGACTGAGCGTGAGCGGCGAGAGCGCGGCACGCGCCGGTGGGGGCTTCATTCACAAATCGAGTGGCGGGGACCGGAGGCGCGGGGTTCTGACCCATAGGCTCATTCATGCGATTACCAAGTCGGTGTGGTGACCTGCGGCCTAGCGCTACGTGCTTCGCCCGGCCCACCACACCGATCTTGTAAGGCTCCCACAAATTCATTGTAATACAAAGAAAACCATGCCAACTTCCTGTTCTTGCCGAAACACCGGTTTGTGGAACCGCACAACGTAAGGAGCAATTTAGAGAATTTTATTGTACACAACAATGAATATACAATAACACATATATATTCGTCTTTGGCAATACGACCGGTCATACGTGTGCGCAATTGCAACAGCGACCTGACACAATTAATGCAACTACAGAACCGGCGAAAGTCAGGAGAAATTCGAGAGTCGCATTTGTATTATGGAGGACATCTGTGCATAATTCAGATAACGCTGGATTAAAGACCTGTGTACCTGATAGTTCGCGATATACTCCATAAAGATCGACAATGCGGGTATTCGCTTCATAATAAATGACGACAATTTTATCGTTGTATCACGATTAAAACCGCTACGTATAAAACGGTGACTTGAAATCAGATCCCGTTGCGCCACCGACGGATTTACAGCAATAATAGCTTTGCAAGCAAGAAAATGACAAGCAACAGTGCCGGTGAAAGGCTCTAAGCCACAAGCGGTTTATGTAACAAAGTGGCTGCAGCGCACGTGCCCTGCGTTTTGCTTTACTTTATTGCGATGCTTAGTGCTTTTTATTTCGCTGAAGACCACATTAACATTCGCGCGGCGTGTGATGATCTCAGAATATTCGGCGTAGAGCTTTAGTCAAAAATAACAATCATGTTCCTTAGAGGCTCATATTTTGTGCTGTCTTGCTTGCACGACAGCAACAGCGTTTTTATCGCATTCATGATCCAAGTATCCGACCAATGAATACGTAAACGTTTTATTTTATCCTTGACCTTTCGTTTTTCGTCACTCCCGGTTAATACAAATGTTAATGGCGCCTTTTGAACCACGTAAGAGACTGCTCGGCGCCCTCGCAACTATTAAGTTACGTAAACTAGGGAATGAATGACCCAAGGTGAGACACGCTATTTGATTCGTCATCTATGATTTGAGGCGTGATGTGACAGTAACACATTATAATCACTTATAGGCAAATAAAAACTCTATATGACTTACTGCTAATTATCTTCTCTGTGTCTCCTACAATCTAGGTACGTAGAATGGTAACGGAAACACCCTAATTAATCCTACTTAGGGTGTTACTACACCAATCGATCGATCATCGATCGATGCCATCGGTCGACATCGATCGACGTTGATCGATTGGTGTGGTAGCTTTGGCTGATCGATAGCATCGATTACCGGTCGAGGGCATCGGTCGACGTTGATCGATTAACTCCGGCCATAATCCATCACTAATAATAATCAAGCAACTCGATCGACGTCGACTAATCCATTCTACCATCGATCGATGCCGTGGGTCGACGATCGATCGATTGGTCTGGTAACACCCTTAGAGATGCATACGATAACCTAGCCAGAACATTATTGCAAACTTTGAAAGACAGCGTTGACATACAGCTCAAGTGGTAATTACTGATAGGTAATGCTAGTAAATGTTTCCTTAAAAAAGTTTTTTCAAAAAAAAGAAAACCGCCTTTAAAAACTAAAAAGTGATTTATAACTTTAGCACAGAACGCACATTACTTTACTTTCGGAAGTCGGTGGCGGTGGCTTTGTGTTTGTTGTTTTGTATTGCTATTTTCCGCTTTTTAGTGTTGCCCTAACATCCAAATCCATTAAGAAACGGCGACATACTTAAAAGAGATTGTAAGTCCTCCAAAGATTGAAGAAACTAAAACGTCGTCTAAGTAATTTATTTGGGAATTTGTTGATTATCTCAAGAAGGGCTGTATCAATTTTGATAAGATTTATATGGGATCATTTCGGAATAAACCCCTTTCGAACAAAAAAATAATTTTGCAAATCCGTCTTTATATGACAGAGTTATGCCCGAACATACATAAAAAAATAAAAAATATATAAACATTCGAATTGATAACCTCCTCCTTTTTGAAGTCGGTTAAAAAGGCTAAGCATCAAGTACGAAAATGGAAAAGTAAAACTTCTAACACATAGCAAGCTAACTATACCCTGTTCACAATAAGATTAGACATTTACAAAAACCTTTTTTACAGTCCGTTCAACCGATTTTGACTTATATTGCGTTGGTAGCATGACAAATGGCAACTGCAGTAAACAGTTGTTATTGTAACCACTTTTTTGCCTCTAATGTCATCCTTAAGCCTACGGAATAGAAGTCAAAATCGGTTGAAGGGACTGTAAAAAAGGTTTGTGTTTATGTCTAATTTTATTGTGAACAGGGTATAGTTGGCTAATTACTTTAAATAGACAGCAAAAGGCAACTCTATGGACTTGGCTATAACTGCTTGTACTATGTCGCCTAATTAACGGGGTAGCTTTCATAGAACCCACCCTCTTTAACGATCTTATCGCTTTCTAAATCGGTAACTAATAAAGTCTTTACAGTGATGTATTTGATCACAAGCTCTTATAAATTAGTTTATTAATACTCAGTGCAGCCATTTGAATGTCTTGCGAGTTTCTAAGACTACACTGCACTTTATTTTAATTAAGTATAGATAATCAATTTAAAACCTGTTTGGAAATGAAAGAACATTGATTAGCAGAGAAATAATTGTAATTATAAATTTCTACAATTTCTCCGTTATGTACGTATGTCTTTATTAAAAAAATACATAAATATGTATATTTTAAACGACGGGGTGGAAAGTTGGGGGGAAAGGGGTTTTGTTCCGGGGTGGAAAATCCTCATGGATTTCCTCCGCCCTGGGGCGGGCGGAGGGGTCTGTCAGACTCTTACTGACTAAAAACCAACCCGGTGTTCCATCTCACACCTACGTCGGGGGTCGCGAGAAGTGGAGATACTTTCGCAAACCCCGAAAACGACGGCCCCTAAAACGTTATTGGCATAATATAGAATATAAGTTATTTCATAAAACAGCGTGATTTACACCTAAATATAAAAAAATGTTAGCAAGTCCACGGAAAAGTTATATTATTCCAAGCTAAACCTTAATGATTGAACGTGTTTCCTCAAAAGCAGAGAGACGTACGAAAGTATCTAACGAATGCAATGGTTCATGGAATTAGTTATCTCAGCCACGAAAAGAGCAGCTTCGCGAGGATAATAAAAACTGGCCAAGTGCGAGTCGGATTCGCGCACGAAGGGTTCCGTACCATTATCTATACAACATTAGACATCGAGCAGAAAAACGGCAAAAAAACACGTTTGGAGGCCCTCTTAAATATTTATTTTATTCTGTTTTTAGTACTTGTTGTTATTTTTTTTTTATTTTATTCTGCATTTATTTTAGGGACTTTTTCGCACATATCGTACACTTATTCAAATACATCACTACAAAATTACAAATATCTAAATACAATTGAAATACATAATATACAATATTTGGGCCATTTTGAACAGAACCTTCGCTCCGATATTACTTGCCTGAAAATTTTTTTTGTGGAATATGCCTATGTCAGTTCTGTCAGTGACAGTGGAGTCTTAGTAATGGGGTCCCGTTTTTACCCTTTGGGTACGGAACCCTAAAAAGGGAGGTGGGCAAGACACTTACGAGCGAGATCATTAATCCGGATAACTATGGCCCCAAGAAGATAGTTCCTAGTAGAAGGACCTGTGTATAGTATAATAATATACGCTTTTTAGGGTTCCGTCACTCAAAAGGAAAAAACGGAAGCCTTATAGGATCACTTTGTTGTCCGTCTGTCTGTACGTCTGTCTGTCAAGACCCTTTATCTCGGGAACGCATGGAGGTATCGAGTTGAAATTAAAACCATATACTCAAGTCTACAGTCCCTTGAAGCTGTGAAAAAATCCAACTTATAAGTTAACGCGAAAAAAAAAGATACGGTACTATTATGCCGAAAAAACGCATATTTCGACAGTCTCAAGGGAATCAATCCCGTTGACCTAGAACTATGAAATTTGGCATGAAATATCATCTTATACTACAAGTACAGGGAAAAGTCTGAAAACTATATAAATCATAAAAATATAGTCTTTATTTAAAGTACGTAATCGATCATCGAGGTATGCGCGGTCATAATTGTATGGGTGACCAAATAACGGAATTTGAACGGAACTCTCGGTGGGCGAGTCCGACTCGCACTTGTCCGGTTTTTCAACGTATCCCACCGTATAACGTTAATTCAATTCAAATTACAAGACTACGATTTTGTTACTTTCATTCTCTTTGCTTTCTAACTGCTACACTCAGAGACGTCAATTAATAATAATGAATCATTTACTTTAATTAAACAACATAACTTGGAACGCTGTCAGTCAAAAATATTGTTGTTGACATGTGCCAAGTTATGTTGGACAATTAAAGTTAATAATTCATTATTATTAAGGGACGTCGACCAATCAAATAGGAATGGACTTTGTGCAATATTGTATTGTTATGAAATTAACTGGTATTACTTAAAATAATAATTGAAATATGAATTAGTAGATGGCAAAATTTTTGCTAGTGGATACTTACACACACTCGATTCTTTATTATGGAATATAGATTTAAATTGAGGTATCAAATTTAACAAATCAATGAAAGGAGTCGTAGTAGTAGTAGAGTAGTTTTATTTTATTTAAATTGGTAGAAAAAAAATAATAGTAGGTATTCGAAATAAGAGCAATCGCAACCAATAATAATTTGATGATGATTTTCGAACTATACCAAATTGTAGCACATGAGGAAGCAACAGACGAACAGGTCGAAAGCGTTGGCACTAGAGAGGTCCTAGGGTCAATTGCTATCCGATTAAGTAACTAACTTTGTTGAACCTGATCGTAGGCCAATCACATTTACCCTAGGTAGGAGGTAAATTAAACATCATTTCAAAAATAATGGGAATATTTAACCCATAATGCGACAACGGATTAATCCATAGCATTAAGGAGGTTCTCAATAATTCGTCTGTATGTTGTTTTTTTTTTGTATATTTGTTACGCGATTTCTCCAGGAAATGTAAAGCGATTTTCAAAAATCTTTCTTTGATGGATAGGGTATGCCTCAAGGGTGGTCCCATAAACATTTTATCGAAAATGATTCAGCACTTTTTGAAAAAATCGACAGAAAGCACAAAAATATACATGGATGATGTTCTAATGTTCTCCAACCTTGTACTTTCAATCTCTGTTTTGACTGTGTTGCCGTTTCTTAATGGATTTGGATGATAAGGAAGTACTAAAAAGCGAAAAATAAAAAGCTTTTTTTAGAAAAAAGACAAAAAAAAATAACTTTAGCACATAACACACATGACTTTAGTTTCGGAAGTCGGTGGCGTGGCAATACAAAACATCAAACAGAACAAAGCCACCGACTTCGAAACTAAAGTCATGTGTTATGTGCTAAAGTTATTTATCACTTTTTAGATTTTGAAGGCGGTTGTCTTTTTTTGAGCAACACCAACGGCTAATCTTCATGGCAGCTCAATTGAAATAGGGTATTTTACTCTATACGAGAAAAAATCTATAAATATGTTATTGAGACAGTTTAGGCATAAAGCAGTCGGAAAATGTAAGTTTTAGTTCATAAAATAACAAAACAAATTTTTAAATTCAATTCAAAGTTTTCAGTATTTTTAATCTGTTATAAAACACCGTGAAATAGTAGCGGCCATGTTATTACGCCATACGGCTGTGTAAACAAAAAATTGACAACTGTCAGTCAACCGATTGGCGTATTATAGGCTTTGTACTTTTATTATTTTCGTAACCAACGTATTTTTTTCATTATTACACCAAGTACAAAATATGCTTTTAATTATTTTTAAATGATATGCAATTATCATATTTAATATGAGCTCATTTGATACAAAACGAACTGACGTCATTTACGCAGAGCAATATGGCGTCCAGTAAGAGGCGTTTTCGTCAAACTACGCGCGAAATTTGAAAATTTAAGATTTTGGATTCATTTTTATGGCACTTATCGATTGAATAAAACTTTTGTGTTGTTTTTGGTATCATATTAGCACTACAGAATTTCCTTGAGACACTTTTCAAAAATGTGTGTAATACCCTATTGGTTTTGTGCAAGGCACGGCGCAATCCTCTGACATTTAACCGCGACTGATAACATCTACAGGGGGGTAGGTCGGTCGTACTCACGCTGCTTCCTGTGTCAATTAATGCAATGGCCGCTACGGCAGCGCTGGCATATATATTATACAATTATAACACTAATCCTCGCTGTGCAGGGGGTTTAGTCCCATCTTGGCACCCAAGAATAAAAATGGGAATGTTTCGTGGGCCTGATAAATTAATTCATGGGTGCCAAGATGGCAAGGTTCCGAATAGGACTAAACCGTGCAGGGAGTCATATACACAAATCACGGTCTGGCCAACGACTACCAATTACGTAAAACGGATATTCATCGGTACCAAAACTATAAATAATAATAATAATCGCACTAAGTTTGTGTTCATTTGGAACTTCAGAAACTTCTGTGCGGATTTTCATATTACGTTTTTCACTAATAGAAAGAGGACTTATGTAGAAAGGTATACTTCCGACTATAGAAATTAGTAGATGCTACTCGTGCAAAGCCGGGGCGGGTCGGGATCGGGACGTTAGTTACATGCATAAAACACAAGCCGCTAGTAAGGCTTAAAACTTGAGACAGCTATTGCGTTTGACCTTCATAAAGCTCATGCAAAGAAACCAAGTATATATACCAACCCTATTTCTGGAGTTAATTTTGTCACAGATGAAAATGGATTATGGCCACAAGTCAAAAGTCGAAAGACCATCGATTTTGTTAAAACTCTTGATCTAGATCTCTGGCCACGACGGGAGGCTAGAAGAAAAATTGATATGCAGTATGCTACAGATTTGAAATGACTGGCTATTAAGGTAGACTATTACTTACTATTTAAGCTAGCGTTTTTAGTTGCCTACATTTTACTCATACCACAAAGTAACACTTTATACTGACTGAGCATAAAATGACAATGGGATTACCATCCCGAGTAGAACAAAGGCATAAACAAAGCTGCAAAAACTAATTTAGTAAGTAGTTTCATATGACAAAAACAATGTATCTACCTAACCCATCCAATTAGCAAAATGTATAGCTTTCAAATTAGCGAGAATTATGAACAGGGAACTCATGACTCACTTCATTGAACTCAGCGGCAATCAAAACCGCTGGATGTGATGTGAATGACATCGGTAGAATGAATGATATCAAGGCTCTAGCCAGAGCGAATGTAAAATTCATTGAGAACATGTTCATGCTATTTAAAAAAATAAAATGAGACAGTTTCAGACGCCTTCCGTAGCGATTTTGTTTAATTATTTTTTTGTGGTTTTCGCCTTTGAGAAGAGTGTAGATAAAACCTAAGCAATAACGGCCGTCTTCAATAGGGTATTACACCCATTTTTGAAAAGTGTCTCAATGAAATTCTGTAGTGCTAATATGCCACAAAAAAAAACACAACATTTTTATTCAATCGATAAGTGCCATAAAAATGCATCTAAATTTTCAATTTTCAAATTTCGCGCGTAGTTTGACGAAAACGCCTCTTACTGGACGCCATATTGCTCAGCGTAAATGACGTCAGTTCGTTTTGTATCAAATGAGCTCATATTAAATATGATAATTGTATATCATTTAAAAATAATTAAAAGCATATTTTGTAATAGGTGTAATAATGAAAAAATTACGTTGGTTGCGAAAATAATAAAAGTACAAAGCCTATATTACGCCAATCGGTTGACTGACAGTTGACAATTTTTTGTTTACACAGCCGTATGGCGTAATAACATGGCCGCTACTATTTCACGGTGTTTTATAACAGATTAAAAATACTGAAAACTTTGAATTGAATTTAAAAATTTGTTTTGTTATTTTATGAACTAAAACTTACATTTTCCGACTGCTTAATGCCTAAACTGTCTCAATAACATATTTATAGATTTTTTCTCGTATAGAGTAAAATACCCTATTGCCATTTATAGTTTCACCTCTAAGCAGAACTGCTTTGCGTGACATAATCAAGCTACCAAGGCAATGCTACTATTATGTAACTTAGATGCAATTAAATGCAACTAACGCCCACGCGGATTGTAAAATCTTTCATATTATATTCTATAATAGTAATTGTGATACGTTTGCTTGTGAAACATCGATCGCTGAATATTTTTCCACCGTGTCGCCTTCGATTTTACATTCACATTACTACCGTTTCTCCGGACTCGCCCCTGTTTACTCGGAATTCGAGACCTAGTAGAACATCGCATTTTAATATATCCTGCAGTTCCGAACAGTCTTATTAAATGTTTGAGTCGGTGCTTTGAAGTCCGCTGTCGTCACGAACCGAAGTACTTGGTTCTGACATTGTCCGTTTGGAATCGCATGTCTCACACTCATACATAGGTACATGGCAAACTGACGAGGACTCCATACAAATCGATTCCTTTTCCTACCGGCTTCCTTTCCGAAGTTCGGAACAGAAGGTAAGTACTCTGCCGCGATTGAAAAATGGCACAGTCAGTCTGCCGTCTAGTCTACTATTGCTCAATAATATAGTCAGTCAGTTTAATGATAAAATGTTAAATTCAGGAAAACAAAATTGTATACTTATGAGAATCCATACTAATATATAATCTGAGACTAATATTATAAATACGAAAGTAACTCTGTCTGTTACTAGTTGGAACGGTTTAACTGGTTTTGATGAAACTTGGTATGATGATAGCTTGAACCCTAGGGAAGGACAGAGACTTTTTGATCCGCGACTTTGTCTGCATCCACGATAACCGACATTCTCGCGGACGAAGTCGCGGGCAAAAGCTAGTCAGTAATAAGTGCTTCGATTTTCGTCTTATGAAAATTAACCCTGCGCCGCTGAACATAGCGCTTACAGATCGTGCTATTGAAGTTGATGAAAGACCTAAAGCATACCTTAACAAAGGGCAGTGATAAATGTATACGGTGGTAATTTGGATCCTTCCCAATGGAATTGTTTCTGGATTTAAACTCAACATTTTCTTTTTAAAGTTAGCAATTCTTACCTGTACAACATAGTGCGATGTAGTCGTTCTTCGTCGCAGCTCCCTGCGGCAGGCTCCATGCTATTTTAAACTCGTTCCCTTCCGCCGTCCAGCTCAGCGTTGCTTTCTCATTGGCACCGTATAAATCCTTCTTCTCATCCACCTCACTACTTAACGTCTCTTTGTCTATGGCATCTATGGCACTGTCTTCTTTGGATGTGTTGGCACTTGGTTCTTCGGTATCTACCGTCATTGGACAGTCTTCGGATGTAACATTCTCGATCGCTGGTTCGCCGCTTTCGGCCACTGGTTTTTCATTTTCGAGCACTTTTTCGTCATTTTCGTCAGTCTGTTTTTCGTCTTCCATGGGACAATCCACGTCATGTTCCTCAGACATGACTCCTCGATCACACGATTTAGTTAGGCACGCATTGTTATTGTTTAAGTACTTGACTGAAGTTTTGTAAATCGGAACTACAATAAGTAGGTAGGTATGTTAGAAAAAGAAAATAACTTAGGAATATATGTGAGACTATGTATGAATTCGTATTCAATGATCTCATAATATACAACGAAGCAATAAATGAAAATCCACAAAACAGAAGAGAAAACTGGCAACAAACTTCACAAAGTTTATCAAAGTTGTAAGATGGCGGAGCAAGAATATAAGAGTAGTAAGTGAGAAGGGACACTGAGACTGACACGTTGGGGGTGTGAGGGGGTAGCGAGACGAGTGCGGGGCGGGTACGGGCGGCGACGTCGCGACGCCAGCCCGGCCGGCGCCGCCGCCGCCGTCGTCGTCGACCTACTGCCCACTAATGCAGACTATTCAACTCTCAGCCAATCATTACAAAGGTAATGATTACTGATACTGTTATCATAAGGATTCTTCCACTGATTCTTTAAATAAATCAGAAGTTAATACAAGAAACAGATTTGCTGTAATACTAGCTATCATTATTGTATTTTTGTAGGAATGTATGAAAGTTGGTTATTGTACCTACAAAAATATATCAGTGGTACAGTCAGCAACAAAAGTAGATTAACACTATACATTTTAATATTCTCTAAAAAGACACAAAAACTATGTAAGAAATACTTTACAGTATTCCAGGTCATAGTCAAGAGTTTATTTTATCTTTACTATTTTACTTTTTACTTTAGATTACTATTTAAAAATCTGAAGTGTTCATCAACTTTCGTTGCTGACCGTACATATCAGTCACTAAATCCATTGTTAGAGGAGGAGAATCTGGAGCTGGATATATAAAAGTTATAACATTTATTTGCACTGAAGTTTGACTGAATGTTATCAAACATTTAAAGTATATAAGTATATATACATGTTACATCCAGTGCAAGCAGATAAATTGAAGCACTTGAGATATTGAAGTCATAGTAAGGTCATACAGTCACAAAACATGTGCTTAAACAAAAGAAATTTTCGAATAACAAATTCATAATGTGTCTTCTTCACAAATTCTGATTCAAACATTCCTTCATTCATTTCAAATTAGGTATGACGACAGTAGGTAATTATAATTCAGAATCAAACCAATATTATAACATAGTTATAGAATTTTCATACAGTTCAACCAGTAAACATTTCATGATAGACCAGATAACATTCAGCTAGGTATTATAAAGACAAGAAACCAGCTGCAGCGGCTGGTTATGGGATGGTATAAGAGCTAAATGCAGAAGGATCTTTCTAGTAAGGCACAACAAAGCCCAAATATGTCTAGCAAACAACGTCTCGTCCTATAATAGATTGATAAAGAATTACCATGATGCAAAGTATCTAGTCAAGCTAATAAATAAAAATAATGTGACCAAAATAAATAGGAATAAAATCATCAATTATTTGTTGTTATTATTCGGTAAATGTTACAAGATAAACTAATCACTTCAAGTAATTATTGTGTAAAATTTTGAATTATTTTATTTAATGTAATTATTTTTTTTAGTTTCTGCTACAAATCAATAAATAAGCCATAAAAACAATATCCGCCACACAGTTATTATGACACGCAAGAGAAGGAAAATGATATATCACCACCACATACACTTTTCGGAAAAATATTTTGAGTTTTTCACACAAAATTCACCGTCGGTAATTTACTCATTAGCGATTTTCGAAAAAAATTGGCTTTTCTCCAATGCAGGCGATTCTTTCCGCAGCGGATGACATTGACATTTTGATGTTTAGAAAATCACAAATTATACGACAGATATGACAAACATTTTTCAAAGCTTTCGAGAAATTACCCATAGATACCCATAAGTTTAGCTTTTATTTATATATCAAATTAAGAACAATATACAATGTACTTTGTTTTATTGAAACATCGAGTCGTAAAATAAGAAAATGATAGACTTCGTAGCGGATTTCTAAACGAACAGCTAGCTGTCTAAGATTGCGTTCCAATTCAAATATTACCTCAGTGCCCAGGGAGTTAAGCACTATAATTGTCGTCCGCTAGATAGCGCTACAACAGAGGATGCTTGCAAGAAAGAGATAAAAGAAATCAGACGTTCAAAGTGTGATACCTACTACATTCATCGAATTTTCGAAAAGCATCTTTCAAAATTATTTGTTGTTGATTTTGATTTAAATTTTGATTGTTGATGTTGAATGAATTTCAAACTAACTGTCTAGCACGAAGTAAGTATATTAGTTACTTTGTGCTGTATAGTAACTAGTAATATAAGTTTAACTGTTCTTGTTCTTGTTCTGTGTTGAAGTCTGATGTTCTAATAATATTGGTCAGATAATTTGTTTTCTTTAGAAAATTAAAAAATAATTAAAATGACTTCAATTGCACCCTCGGATTCAGAATCAAATGTGAGCGGTTTCTTCCGCTATAGTAATAAGGATGTAAAATATTTGTATACTTCTATGATAGAGGTATGTTAAAAAGCAATAATACTTAATTTGTACTTTAAAAGTTTAAGTATGTAGGTACCATAAGTTATGTGAATATTTTTGTAATAGGTAGTATCTTTTATTCACAGAACATGGAATCAATCAACCAGGACATATTACAAGTAGAAAAAAACGTTAAAAACTTGATACAAGTAGCTGGTCCTTTAGAGGGTCAGCTGTCTGTGCTGTTACAAGCTCTGCCGAAACCTAACCTTGAACTTCCGATGGAAACTGACTAACAATATTAGTACCTACTTTTATAATGTTGGAGTAAGAATAGTGACAATAAGGAATAAGCGGAATTACTGATTTTCACAATCATACACTGTAACCCTGTGTAAGCAATATTAAGCTTGCGTAAAATACCTACTAATTAAGCTACCTGCTTAATATATATTATATTTTTTAAGCTTTGTATATATTTAATTCGGTTAAGTGGTTTGAAAATAAATACCTATCTAAAATATCACAAAAAAAAACTGCTTGCATGCAGAGTAATGTAGATATAAGTAGGTAAATAAAAAGAATATTACTAAATATATTTATTTTATTTTTTGTTGCATTTATCCACATAGTAGGCGAAAACTAAAGAACACCAGCTGGTAGGATCCTTACATTTATTTCTTTTGCTTCGTCCACATGGATCATTATGTTCCTCCATATTCCACAGCATGGCTTGACAACTCAAACAATTCATTCAGGAGAGGTGTATCCTCTAGCCATTTGTGCACAAAAATAGGCAATACCTCACCCACATTCTTTACTTGGCTGTTTCAGGACAGAAATCAGAAACCATTCCTCCAAGCCTAGCAGTAACAACAAATAAATATTTTTTTTAATAAGACCTTTTACTCAAAATAAAATCTCGTTGCTCATCGACCTTTAAGAAAAAAAACTCAATGACAGATTTTGACTGATTATATTACCCTCTGTTTATATATTGTACTCTTTGATATTACCTAGGTACCTCAGTGTATTTGTCAGAAACAATCAGAATTTTATAAATCAATTATCTTTGTTAAACTTTAGTCAAGATGAAAAGTCAAATTATGGTTAGCACGAGAGCAAAGTCGCCGAGTCGTACCGAGGCCATTGCCAAAGCTCTAGTCAATCGCCCTATGTATAGCAATGGTGTTCTTATAGGTTAGTATTACATAATTAGGTAGGTGCCTATTCAAACGCCTGCCTGCCTGCCTGCCCCTTATTCCAATAGCCATCTTGTACAGTCAACAGCAAAAGTAGATGATCAAAATCAGAAATTCAATTTCAATACTAATGAACGGAGTTCGCGTCAGAACTGTGTGGCGTCGAAGTGATTCAAAAGTAATGCGTGTGACAATCACATACTTTTAATAAATAAACTAGTAATCCATACTTCCATACTAATATTATAAATGCGAAAGTAACTCTGTCTGTTACGCTTTCACGATGACGCTTGGCTGTACCCATTTTGATGAAATTCGGTATGACGATAGCTTGGACCCCAGGGAAGAACATAAGACATTTTAATCCGCGACTTTGTCTGCATCCGCTATAACCGACATTCACGCGGGCAAAAGCTAGTAAATTATATAAATTAGTATTGAATTTCTGATTTTGATCATCTACTTTTGCTGTTGACTGTACCCCCACCTTCAGATTCTTGAAGGGGAAGTATGTACACAGACACCAGCACTTCAAGCCATACCAAAATGTCAAATTATCTCAATTGAATAAGAACTTTATGCTTTTGTAATAAAGTAAAAATCTATCAAAGAAAGAACAATGCCAGAAACTCTATAGAACTTTGCCCCACTCAATAAAAGTCATGTGCATCTTACTGTTTATTTATTGCTGATATGATAACTACACATTAGTCTTAGTGACTGTAGAACTTGCGGTTTAAATCTAAAAACAATAATGACATTGATTATAGGTTAAGTTGTATTTTAGGTAAAATGAGTTTGTATTTTGTGGGTGAGTTTGTATTTTGTGGGTAGGTATTTCGTAATCCGCAAGTTCTAAAGAAAAACAATTTAGTATAGAAAGGTTCATATATTCATTACAATTATTTTCATTAATTTACTTTTTCTGTACATGTGTTACTTTTTCTGTACATGGGTGGGGCAGGATCTGGCATTGTCATTTGGCAGATTGTTGTAGCTTGATGTGTTGGCCTCTGTACCAATATTTTGAATACACAGTTTACGTAAGTATACCTATATAATAATTGGTTGCTTTGATTCATCATCATCATCAACCGAAAGACGTCTACTGTTGAACATAGGCCTCCCCCATCCCATAGAACACATCAACGAGCGGCAACCTGCCGCTTGCTTCCATCTTTTTTGATTGACCTTTCCAATTTGGTGGCCTAATGCCCGTTTTCACCAACTACCCCTAAATTTTAAGTAACCCCTAAGAGATTTTAGGTGACGGATTCCTTTGCGATTCCGTCACCTAAAATGCCTTAGGGGTTACCATTTCAGGGACCGTCCGTCCGTCCTTCTTTTCCACACACTATACCTAGTTATATGTATACTTACCTACGTTTATCGTTTTCTTTCTATAGCGAACTGGGTAGAAGACCGGATGGAATGCATAAATCAAGGCTCGCTTTACTTCCCTCCAAAAGAAGAAATAGACTATACAAAAATGAAACCAGAATCAAGGCAGCCCGACTTTAGACTAAATAAATTAAATAATACACAGGTCAGGTACCTACCTACTTAAAAAAATAATAATAACTAGGTACCTAGCTGACCCGACAGTGACGTTGTCCTGTCCCTATCGACTTTACCTTCCAACCTAAACCTTCCTGGACTTCCACAAATATTTCAAGACCAAAATTAGCCAAATCGGTCCAGCCGTTCTCGAGTTTTAGAGAAACTAACGAACAACGATTAATTTTTATTTTATAGAAGATAAGTTATAATTGTGCGAAAGTGAGTTTGTTTATAATTATTAGGTACGTTTTCACTGCTAAACCAAAGAACCTATTTTGATGAAATTTGGCAGACTAAGCTTGAGCCCAAAGAAGGGATGGGATATAGGCTACTTATTAATTCGCTGCTGACTTCGTCTGCATCCGCCATGACCGACATTCATACGGACGAAATCGCAGGAAAAAGCTAGTGATATTATTTAAAGGTACAGACGCCATAACATCAAGCCATACCTTTGAATATAAACCTTATCCTTTCGGAATAAAGTTGAAAATCTATCAAAGAAATTTCACAGATTGTTGTAACTCGATGTGCTGGCCTCTGCCTACTTTATCTCACGTCAGTCACTGTTTTCCCAACCAACAATTAGAATTTAAATTTTATAATCGTTTTACAGAGCAATATATCATCCGTAATACGGCACGATAGCCACGACGCGTGTGATAATTATGCGACAACAAACGACCTGGTGTACCACCACTTGCCGAAGCCTCTGTGCGGTCCGATACAGCGTTATTACAAAAGGGCGCAGCATCAGTTCTATCCCCAACCTGACTTCATGAAATGTTTTGTATGTACCCTCTTATTTACGATTAGTAAGTACAATGTATTAATCTCCCCAAATGAATACTTCGTTAGGGTACAATCGCAAGAGCTTTTTTGAGTTGTTCGATTAGGAATTTCTCTGGAGCAACAGATCTGGATCTGCCCGGCTAATATTAATAAGGCTCGCGCCCGTTAAGGCTCTTACACACGAGCGGCATGTTGCTAACGGCCGAGGTAACTGCAGCGGTCGACACGCGTCAGCGCCAGCCGTCGACGCTTCGACATGCCAACTTCAAAGATCAGAGGCCGCCGTCATCGTCGTCGTTTGAAGTTGGCATATCGACGGCTGCCGTCGACGCTTCAGCAGCTGCAGTTACATCTGCCGCGGCCGTTGGCAACATGCCGCATGCCGCTCGTGTGTAAGGGCCTTTACATATCTGGCGTAGTTTGATCTGGTTTTTATTATTCCGTGATCTGGTGCTACACTTTGGCAAAAACAGACGCATCTAATGCAAAAAAAAAAAACTTCATTCCTGTTACTCCAGGCCTCCAGCCCTCATAGCTAAGCGAGAGTAACGGCTATTTTAAATATTGTGGAGTTTCTTTCGTCATTAGGTAATAGAAAAATAAGTGATTATATTGTAATCGTTTTTTTTAAACCCTCGCTCCTACTTTCCCATAATATTACAAAACTGTCACAACACCTGCTCTATAACCCCCCTATTTTAGGGCAATGCGACAGAGTGGGGGCTGAGGAAGCATTTACAATATGAGTGGCAATGCACAGATGTGTCAGACTATACGTCGTCTCTGTATGAAGACACGTTTGTTCCCCCACGGCCCCACCAGTACTTACAGCGTAACGAGAGGAAAGCGCGAAATTCGTAAGTAATTTGATTGTCGTTTGGCTGGCCCAAAAACAGTTTCATCTTTCACGTGATGTAGGAATCAAACGATATTATACTGTTTTACGTTTTTTATTGCAGGAGTTTTACAAGAAGTTTCCGTTTTTTAATGACAAAACCAAAACGATGATAACATCAAGAATCATTTTTCCACTTTTCGCAAAAATTATTTAGTCTTTACAATATCACATTTTGTTCGAGAATAGGACAGTGACGTCCATATAAAAATTGTTAACAATACAATAATTCTTAATGCTTTCATATCGCCAACACCCTGGCACCAACACGAGATCAGCAAATACGTCTTATAAACTAAGTTTAGTCTCAAACGTTACAACTAACAATCGCTTACAACTAACATGATATAACTTAACAAAATGTTCTTAACATAATGGCAGTTCACGGAACTTTCATAAAAATATATAAAATAAAGAGGTAAGAGCAAGACAAAAATACGTACGAGTTTAAAGGAAACAACATGTTAGAAATGTCAGACTAGTTGTCAAGCGTCAACGAGATGAGAAGGAATCTGCTTTTGGCAGCTTTATAAGACCAGAACCTCCAGGAGTCTTAAACAGACTGGTACTTTGTGCGTATTGCTGATGTTGAGCAAACGCGTTTGCAGACATCTTGTTCTGTTGAGCAAATTGAGCCTGAGGTATGTGGACATGACCATTATACTGCATTTGTGGAAATACTGGCGAGCTTATTCGACTAAAGTTTTGTGGTGATTGAAAACCATTAAAATGACTCATGGTTGGAAAACGATCTAACACCATTGGTTCCCCGCAGACAGACTCTTCACGGGAGGGAGGCTGCGAGAACACGTTTCGCTGGTTCACGCTAGACGTCTGAGATTCGAAACCCGAACTTTGGCTCGAGGAACGACTCCCGTCTACACTGAATATCTGACGCTCGCCTTCGGAGCCCCAGTAGCCACCTGCCACCCAAGAAGTACTGTGACCCAGCTTGCTCGGCGATATTAAGGGCCTAGCACGAGCCATAGGCGTCGGAGCAATAAAACTGGGAGTAGCAGTAAATTTTCTTAAAGAGAAGATAGAATTCGTTTTCTTCTTTGACTTTGTAGGACTACCTATACATAAGGAACTAATGCTTTCATCTAGTTCAGAGTCTGAGTCGTCCTTTATGAGTTTCTGATATTTGTTAAATGAAGGTTTAACAAATATGGTATCAGATACAGAACTTGGACTTTTACTTGTAACAGAATTGACACAAAATGTTGAATTTAGTTTAGGTTTTGTCCAAATACTGTCGGCTCTTGGTGTAAATGTTCTGCCATTCATCATGCTGGCATTCATCAGACCATTGTCGTTTGAGGACTCTGAGATGTTATGCAAGCCGAATTTGCTCAATGAAACATCGTCGTCACTATCTAAATGCGTATGGTCGTAGTCATCGTCATTTAGCATACTTGCAGATGAATTCGCCAGGTTTTTCATTCGTTTTGGTGAAGTTGGGGATCTTATGTCTACTCTTCTGGTTCCTGTCTTGATTGATTTGTATACCAATATTACTATAAAGGTACATAATGTCTGCAACAAAAGAATTTATTTTCATTTTAGGTAGTTTATTACGACTGCAGTAAAAATATTTAAGAATAAAATTAATGAGTATGATTATCTTATTTATTTTGAAGCACCCATCCATCAACTGGTCTACAGCTATCTCGGCGCAGGCAGGGCACGTCGTAAGTTTCTTAGAAATTGCTACGAGTGGTAACGATAATGGAAATGGGTGCAATAGGTACAACAGTACCTTTTATACAAAATCACACAATGTAAAACAAAATCTGGTGAGTGTCATGCATGAGCTGCTGCTGTGGACTAGTTGATGCATAACTGTTACACATCTTTGATTGTAATAATATTTTATTATTTAACACAATTTCTTTAGATATTTCCCACAATTTGTAAAACAGGACTTTAAAAAGATCTGATGGTACCAACCTTAATGAAGCTTAAATAAATAGGTTCCACAGCCACATAGCGGTGTCCAATCGTAGCAATTACAAATATCAGCCATTGCAAGTCAATTAAAATAGTATGCTTCAAGCTGTTCACATTCCAGATAATTCCAATTGTTTGTAAAATGCATACAAAACTTCCTAAAGTTTCCTGTGTAGTCATGTTAAATTGGTCTAAATGTATCTGTCTAAAATTAAAACTTTTTGGCATCATGTTCACAATATTTATGTCAAAGAAATAATTTTCTAATGCAGGGAATGTCATAGTTGTCTTTATTTCAATGATAGAGTATATTCTTTGCAGAAGACCTAGTATTACCTCCTTTATATTAGTTATTGTACTAAGTAAATTCTTGTGTCTTAACATTAAGTTGGTGTAGAGTTCAAAAGAAACCAGTATAAAAAGTATAACTGCTATAAGCATTGAGGTATTGTTTATAAGTTTTCTCAGCAGTTTGTTTTGTTTAAACTGCTTTTGATTTATCTTTTCTAATGTTCTAGTTTCTAATAATTTGGACCCCAGAAGGGTTTCTTTCTCTTTATGCAGTTTTGTTTGGAGAACTTTTCGGCAAGGGCTGCATAGCTTATAAGCCTCCTCTAACTGAAGCCTGAAAAGTAGAAATACTCTTTATTAAATACAGAAATATTAAATCGTGATTGTGGTTAAATGGATGTTTCTCTTTACTCTTACACTTAAACCATTGAACAATTGAAAATATAGCACTTGTATAGATCTAGCAGAACACAGGATAATTTTAATCAAGTTTGAGTGTTTTTCTATTTAAATGTAGTTTACAAATTATTTAGATGGTAAACTTTTAATTTATTTATTTATTTAGCCTGTTAAACTGGGTGAGAATTAATCTTTATGACTGTGTTGTTGGATTCGTTTAGCTATAGGATGTCTCAATTTTAATTAATGTTGTACAAACAGTGGCAGCCATATTTATCTTACAAGTAAAATTCATGCCTTGTAATATAAAAGCTTAGATGTAGATTAAAAATAACAATTTTATTTTATTTTATTACTTTTAAGAAGGCTTAAAAACTAATTACATAATAATAGGTAACTTCAATAAATTACTACTAGTAGGTATGCCAATTTTTGTCTCTTTGATTTAGCAAGGATTAATATCAAACTGGATCAGTAAACATGACTTAATAGTGACTGATATCACTTTGTACAATTAAGATAAGTAGAATATACTAAGTAATGAGGCCTCTACTGTATGGCAATGAGAATGAGTGATTAACATTAACACTTATCATTTTAGAATACATTTACATCTACAGGTGTCATTTGAAATTGTGATAAATACTGATGTAAAGTTAATTTTGCTTACTGTGTTAAAAATCTATAAGATCTTCATTATTATTTATACACAGTATAACTTTTGACAGTTATCTCGACCTTGAAACTATACCCTGTTCACAATAAGATTAGACATAAACACAAACCTTTTTTACAGTCCCTTCAACCGATTTTGACTTCTATTCCGTAGGCTTAAGGATGACATTAGAGGCAAAAAAAGTGGTTAGAATACAACTGTTTACTGCAGCTGCCATTTGTCATGCTCAATAGAAGTCAAAATCGGTTGAACGGACTGTAAAAAAAGGTTTGAGTAAATATCTAATCTTATTGTGAACAGGGTATAGATTAATGTTGGTACTCTAGAATATTATTTACCTGTATGATTCTATTTCATCGTCATACTTCTTCTCATACATAGGAACAAAATTGGCTAATTGTGTCACTTTCAATTGTTGATTTATATTACACATCTTGCATAGACCATTCTTAGGTGGGCTGTTCTTGAATACCTTTGGTGGTTGGTTACCCTGCACCTGGTCATTGAATGCCGTAATTGGCTTATTGTAGTCTCCATCCTAGAATTATGAAATTGAAATTATCAGATTGAACTGGAAAATAATATTTGCTTTAGTCTTTTCAGGTAGGAGTATACTATTGAAATAACATCTTCGTACAAGAACTAAACAAATCCGACACAAATAAAGGTAGCACAGTCTATCACATGAGGAAGTAACTGGTAAAAAAAATATAAATTGTCATTTATATGCCTGAACTAGTCTTTGATGACTTAAAAAGCTGAAACATTGCCAATTTTTAATAAAAAGATTAGGTAAGAAATATGGAAAATCTTCTTCTAAAATCCGTTCACTATAGTGGTTTTTAAGAAGATTTAAACCTAATTAACCAGTATACATTATGTAACACTTAATTATATTAGTAATTTCATTCTTAAAAAGTAATAACCTGACCTTATTGAATCCATTATACTGATCACATTTTGGGCAAGTCCAGCTGTTGCGATCTGGATATTTTACCCAAAAATCATTGTTACAGAACCAACAGTTCACGCGCCACGGTAAAGCTGACCTACAAAAACCATAAAAACATATTTTTTAGTTTCTGTCGGGCGGGAAAGCGTTATCTATAACCTTACCAACTTACCGTAGTTTACAAAGTAATTTCACGAGTAACACTGTACATAAAACAACGGCTATACTTATCAGCACTGACTCCATTTTATAAATATATTTCATTTTAGTCAAGCTATTTCTAAAAGTTCATAAATTCCCTAACCTAAAAGTACACCCATTTTGTTTGCCATAGACAAGGCCATAGACAATAGATACACCACATAATTTATATTTGTACTCTTTGCCATAGACCACATAAGACCAACCAGTCGATAGAGTAGGGAACTAGTGGTTGTAGGTTCCTTACCTTGCCTTTTCCCGAACCCTTTCGAATAAATCTGACATGATGATTTTATAGCACAAAAGCTTGCCATAAATGGGCAATTGCCACTTCGTAGCATGTAGCATGTGTGTACTATAATAATATTATGTTTATAAGTTATTGACATGCTCAAGACTAGCATGCCCTTGAATGCTCAAAGCATATACTCGAAATACTTATAATTTAATAGCAAGTTCTCTACCAGTGTAGCGTATAGTGAAAAATGGAAAACCAAGTGGCCCTCCGCACAGAATTTTATAAAATCATCTATTTGGATGCGATGATTTCTATCCTGTACGGATTCCAGTGGCATTCTTTTTGTTCCGAACTTCCGAGATAGTTACAAATTTTAATATTTTTTCATCTCTCTAGCGATACATTTTTGGCACCTAGTCGAACAAGCTCCGTTACTACGAACAACTGATCGATACGACGATCATACAATCGATGCAGGAGCATGCAGAGCATGCTAGATGCTCCTGCAAACTGGTTCACTTCAGACGCGCTTGGCGCTTGCAACACGCCCCCTACCACCCGCGCTGTAGGTAGCATGCGTGCGCCAAAATCGCACGACGGTCTATTTGCATGCAGCTACTTTCAAAAGACATCTTTCTTTTTAAACTTGTAACGCTTCAAATACTGTGTTTGAATAACGTAACTTAACTTAAATCGGAAACTGTGCAAGATTTTTAAAGATAGTGATTTGGGGGTTACCGGGTGTGCATTGGTTCTATAGATCCTTGCGGAATAAGTGGATTGTATATTTAATGACTGGTATAATACATTAAAATTATAATAATCTAATCCCAACAATGTTGCGTTCGTTACGTAACGACTTGCCAGCGCGCCTTGTCTTAGGGGCTTGATTATGCCTGAATCAATGTTGAAATAGTGCTGTGTAAATAGTACAATGTAAAAAACCTACTGAAAGGCCTCAGTAGCCGGGTCATTATATTTCAACAAAAACTACGAACTGTCACTAATTTTGACAGCATATTTTGAGGTTACTTAGTTGTCAAAAACACGAGATAAATAGTAATAAATACTATAGACTCAATCAATCAATCAAGTCAATCAGTACTGATAAACATTGCTTGATTGCTCGAAGACGGGTTAAAATCACTTCCTAAATATCATAGCACTATTTCAAAAGAATTAATCTATGTAACTAATTAATTTAAGATTACCAAAATGACACCAGAATCAATTTTATTTTTATGTAATTACGATGACCAGCTGAACACAGGTAGGGAGATTAAAAACTTATTAGGTAACGTCAATGTTCACTTCGTCTTAAAAATTCTCACTTCTATTTAAATAACGTTTACTTTCAGATAATGAATCTATAAAAAAACTATGGTCGAAGAAATGGTCAACCAGCGACATGGAGATATGTAAGGAACTATTAGCAACTGGTCTTGAAACAGATGCGTTGAAAGATGTATTAAAAAAATATCAAAAAGACATTAGTGCTATGGAAAATATTCTTTGTGTATCAATCAGTTCATTCCTAACATTTTGTGATCACAATTGGAACCCACACCCAGAAACATTGAGTGTAGAAGATTTGTTTGGAGTAGAATGGCCTAAAGAAATTGACGCCAATGTGATGCTCCAGCGGGACTCAGAGCCAATATATGTGAATATCCTCCATCCAGAACTGTTATACTTCTCTACACAAGTTTTCAATGTGCTGTGTAATGCTGATCAAAGTTTGGTAAGTTAATTAATTAATTATGGGGTAAATTTTCAAAATGAACACTTTCATTTGACTTGTCTAGGTTGATGAAAAACAAAAGTTTTATCAGGTTAGGATAATTTAGGAAAAGTTACACATATTTTATTTTATTCTAAGTTAAGCCTTACAGATAGATCGGTCAAAGGTTAAGCTACGCCAGCCGCGGTCGGTCTGTGCATGGGTGACCATCCCTTTCTTATCGAGTTCCCTCCGTGCCTCGGAAAGCACGTAAAGCCGTTGGTCCCGGCTGTCATTTGTAGATCTTTGGCAGTCGTTACGGGTAGTCAGAAGCCAGAAAGTCTGACAACCAGTCTTACCAAGGTGTATCGTGTTACTCAGTAACTGGGTTGTGGAGGTCTGATAGGCAGTTGCTCCATGTAAAGCACTGGTATTCAGCTGCATCCGGTTAGACTGGAAGCCGACCCCAATATAGTTGGGAAAAGGCTAGGCAGATGATGATTACTAAATTATGAATCAGAAATAATGATTTAACATTGTTAAATTTGTAAACCCATTGACTGGCTATAAAATATGGCGGATCTTATCAATTTAAGAATTAATATGTTTATGATGATGATTTAGTACTTCATATGGCTTTCCTAAAAGAGGCTATCAGAGAAACACAAGGGCCGTTTTTCCATACAAACTTAGTCCCCTGTTTCCTCCCTGGATAATGCCAGTAGATCATTTTTTTTTTTTTAAATATCCATGGCTACTATTGGCATGTCCCTATGTTTTCCTTTTTCTCATAAATTTATTATTAAAAGAGATATGAATATTCAAAAACCAAAAAATTGGCATGATTTTCCGCTGTGTTCAAACATTCAGAAAACAAATTTGACTTGATTATATAAAAAATAGAAAACATAGGAACACGGCAAAAGCCTTTCTTAATTTTTTAATGAAAAAAGCAGTTAAATCGGTTAAGTTTTGGAGAAGAAATCAGGGGACTACGAATCATTGATTTTGTGTACTTTTAAAGGTATTTTCGGTCAAAGCTGCAGTTGTCTCTATCGCGCTCTGCGGTTCGTGTTCGGGCATCGCGCGACTGCAATAGATTTTACAAATACCTAATTTTCATTTCTCTAGCCCGTGGTATTTCCTCTTAAGAGGCATGATAATTCAAAAAGAAAGACTTGTCCTCTTTAAAGAGAGGTTGTTGTCAGACTGCATCAAACAAAATAAGTGTATTATTTTGGAGTATTTGGATCTTGTCAGTGTCTTATTTTTTATTTTATGTTTACTTAATTAAAATGATGAACAAACACCAATTACAATAATTAAAATAGATAGAAGCAACATGTACGCAAAATATGCACTGATAAGTGGAGTTGTGGGCACTGGCCCGTTATATATTTCATGAAACAACAATCACAACAAATAAGATGTTGACGATCCTACTAATATTATAAATGCCAAGGTTTGTGAGGATGGAAGAATGGATGTTTGTTACTCTTTCTCACAAAACCTGCAACTAATTTTGTGAATAAAGATTTTGTGTAAAATTAAGGAGAGAAAAAATAATCGTGAATTCAGTATGATACAACCATTGACACAACTACAGTAACAGGGAATCAACTCAGTTTCCAAGCTCTTTTATATCCAAGTACTAAGACTGCATAGCTTAGTAGTACTTTCCATATAAATAAGAATTAATGTTTGCCCCCATTTGTTTTTCTACCTTGATGCTTTAGTGTAACTTAACGGGGTCTTGCGTAAGCCCACAAAGGCAAAAACACCAGGAATAAAGTCCCAGGGAGCAGCTTGGTTTGACATAAACAATTTATGATCTACTTGCTCCCTAGATGAGTGACTGAGAAAACATGAATCAATCAGAATGAGAGTGTGTTGGTACACTCTCAATCTGGTTGGTCCATCATTTGGACCATATATTACTTTGCTCTATGATTTGGACTCTTGAGAGTGTAACGAGTATTTTCTACTCGCTACATAGTGTCGACCTCTCTCGTCATTTTTTTGGAAGTTTTCACGGTAATGCAGTACACACACTTTAGATATTTGATAGATTGGCTAGGATTTAGTAGAGTAATCGATAAAACCATAGACCATCAGTTTGACAGTTGGACCTTATTTCCCCGGCTGTCAGATTATTTTGACGTTTCCGGTTTGGGATATGTAACTTTCACTTTCCGACCGAAGTCACCAAGATGAAGCACGAATAAAATTCTATTCCGTGCCAATCATTAGATTGGAATATTTTAAGGGTCCACCCCTGCTTGGAACCCCTTGGTAGTGATGTCAGCAGCCGTGCAACAGTAATATTTTGGGAAATCGTGAGTATTTTGCTGGTTGAATTTTCCTCGCCATGACCTGACAATAAACTTGAGGTCATGTGTCCTAACCCTCGTCGATTTTCCATTGTTTCAGCTCCTATATCGCCATCGCGTATTGAGTGTGCCCATAGCACGAGTGATTGGCATTGTTTTAGTTTTCGTTAAGAACGGTGAGTAATTTACAATTCCCGATTTATCTCGTCGCCATTTTGCTCGACGCGTGGGTTTATCTAACTAAGGAAATCGTTTTGTTTTCAGCCCCAAAGGCGTTCTTACTTATACTTTGGATTTTTTTCATCTTAAAATTTAACTTCATCATGGATGAGCTGATGCGCTTCACCTCGTGTCTCCAATCAGGTTTAATTTAAATAAGTTTTTCTCGAAGCCTGTGGTATGTTAACTTAAATTCTTTCTCGTAGTTTCCACTTAAAAACGTGCAATACTGACAACTTAAACATAAACTCTAGTTATAGCATTTAATAGTTATAAAACAACTTGCCCTTCAAAAGAAAGGAATTTTCTAATATTGTGTTCGCCATACTGCCTGCGATAGAAATAAATGAGCTATTGTTAAAGAATTTGCAGCTTAATTTCAGAAATCTCCGACCTAGATTAGAAGTCCTGTCCTTTACCTTTTAGCTATCCCGGATTCCCTTTGTTTTAAATTACCTAGTGAGCTCTGGCGCCCGAATCTTATTCCTTTTAGTTATTTTTGTTTAATTTTGAGCTCCCTAACTTCTCAACTTTAGAATCACACCCATAGTTTGTTAGTTAGTTAAATAAATATAGACCCCCTTTAATTATTTTTATTACAATTGTCGCACTAGAACAGGGACTGAAGCATGGTTTGTACGGTGAGTACAGTCAGTATTGCACACTAAATTCATTTATATTTTAACTAATGAGTCTATTGTTTACAATATTTAGTATTCATATTGTATTTCATATTGTTTTTGCATTGTAATTGATCTAGTTTATAAACTTTGAATAATTAGACTCATAAGTTGTAACTTAGTTTGGTATTGTATTTTGTAAACAATGTTTTAGTTTTACATTGGATAATTTGTTTATTTTCTTGTGTTTTAACATGTTTTTTCCTTAGCAAAACCAACAATTGTTAAGTGTAGACCGTGTTATTGTTAAATCTCATACAGTGATATAATTCATATCTAAGTTAACTTTTTATGTTAATAATTAAATTTAAACATTAAGTACATTATTGTGCACCTAGTTTATTTAATTTTAAGCCGTTTTGTGAGTTATTATTGCACTTTTTAACGTTAAATAACTTAGCAATTTTTCATGGAAATACCACATTGATTTTCATACATAACCTCAAACTTTAATTTTATTTTTCAAACTTTGATTTATTTTGAAATTCTTTAAAGTTTAGTCCTTGCTTTTCGTTGCTATTTGCCTTGTTACTCGTTAGTCATGGAGGACAAGGGAGTTCAGTTTCCACCGCCTCAGGATTCGGTTGAGGTCGAAGCTTCTACTGCTGCTGATGCTAATGTTGTTGAGAAAGGTCACGAGATGGCTAATGCCACCGATGTTGGCAATCCTTTTGAATCTGGAATCGCACATTCGCCTTCGGATTTTACAGCTCGAGCTTTGCCTTCGTTCAATTCCTTGAATGCGCTTGTTAACGAAAACATTCGAAAAAACTTTCCTCCTCTTACTAAACTGCCTGATTTGAAAAAGAGCAAAATAATTTATGATGGTAGAACTTGTGTTCGCGATTTTATTACACAAGTTGAAGAATATTTTCTTTATAGAAATTACAACGAAAATTTGCTGGTTGGTTCTTTTGTCCAGAGTATGATAATTCTGTATTCTGTTATTTAGATGACTTAATTTGTATTAATTCTGATTTTAATAGCCATATAGCACAGTTGCATAAAATTCATAGTATATTAAAAGAGGCAGGTTTAACTGTAAATTTAAAAAAGTGTAATTTTTGCAAGGACAGACTTCGCTATCTTGGTTTCATTGTTGACAGTAATGGTTTACAAACTGATCCTTCTAAATTAGAGACAATAGAAAATTTCCCACGCCCAGAAACGGTAAAACAACTTCGCAGTTTCCTTGGTTTATGTTCTTATTATCGTAGATTCATTTGTAAATTTGCTGATATTGCTTCTCCTTTAACTAAATTGACAGCAGGTAGTAAAAATTCTAAAAAGTCACTTACTTGGAATGACGAAGCAGAAAATGCATATCAAGAATTAAAACATTCTTTAATAACTTCTCCTGTTTTGCAATGTCCTAATTTTGAAAAACCTTTCTTTTTGCATTGTGATGCCAGCTCTGTGGGCATAGGCAGTGTTTTGAGTCAAGAAGATGATAATGGTGATCAACATCCCATTGCTTTTTATTCTAGATCGCTTAATAAATGTGAAAGAAATTATAGTACCACAGAACGTGAATTATTAGCTATTTTAGATTCCATAGAACATTTTAGACCTTATATTGAAGGAATGAAGTTTACTGTTATTACTGACCACGCTTGTTTGAAATGGCTCCTAGGTCTCAATAATCCTAGTGGACGCTTAGCTCGTTGGGCTGCTAGAATTTCTCAATTTACTTTTGATATTATTCATAAAAAAGGTTCATTACACTTAGTTCCAGATGCTTTATCTCGTATAGAAGTCACTGCTATAACCACTCAGGATAATTTAGTCTCCCCTGATGATGATATTATTGATCCTTGGTATAGAAAAATATTTATTCAATGCCAGAAATCTCCTAGAAAGTATAAGAATTTTAGAGTCGAAAATAACACTTTGTATAAATATTGTAAAAATAAATTTAACCCTCATAGTCTTTTAGACTGGAAGATAGTTATTCCTAAAGAGAATATCTTAGATACTATTAGGTCAAATCATGATGATGTAAATTCAGGTCATTTAGGTATTCATAAAACTTTAAAGAAATTAAAACAACATTATTTTTGGAAAGGTATGTTTAATGATGTTCACCAATACATTTTGTCTTGTGATACTTGTAAAGCTTACAAACATACTACTTCTCCTCCTTTTGGTACTATGATTAATCCTAAAAAGGTTGATCGCCCCATGCTTATGCTTTCAGTAGATATAATAGGTATTTTACCTAAAACTTATTCTGGTCATAAATACATACTTTCAGTTGTAGATGTTTTTACTAAATATTGCTGGTTCTTTCCAATGATTAATGCAACTACTAGAGTAATCTGTAAACATTTTGAAAAAGAAATATTTCTTAAATTTGGTTGTCCAAAAATAGTAGTTTGTGACAATGGAACTCAATTTACTTCAAAACATTTTGTAGAATTCTTGAAAGGTTTTAATATAACTAAAATATTTTATAACACATTGTATACACCTCAAAATAATCCTGTTGAGAGATATAATAAAACAGTCGAAACTTGCATATCGTGTTTTGTTAAAGATGATCATAGGACTTGGTCAAGTTTTTTGCCCAATGTTCAATTAGCTTTAAATAATAGTGTAAATCTTGCTACAGAATTTACACCTAATTTTCTTATGTTTGGTAGGG
This sequence comes from Charanyca ferruginea, assembly GCA_947361185.1. Classification (NCBI taxonomy): domain Eukaryota; kingdom Metazoa; phylum Arthropoda; class Insecta; order Lepidoptera; family Noctuidae; genus Charanyca; species Charanyca ferruginea. Next base: position 24,139,363 of record OX376064.1, on the reverse strand, counting down.
AACTTGTTTTAGATGCTTCCTTACATCATTTTAGTAACTCTGTTGATAATTTATCTCAACTAGAGGTTTCAAATAGAAACTCTTATGCAGTTTCTCTTAATTCACTTAGTGATATTTTTGTTAAAGTTCAAACTTATTTGTTAAAGGGGTATAAGCGAAATGCCGCTTATTATAATAAGGGTCGGAAAGTCATTTCTTTTGATGTGGGTGATGTTGTGTGGAGAAGAAGTTTTGTTCAATCTCATGCACCTGCTTATTTTTCGGCTAAGCTTGCACCTAAGTTTTTAAAGTGTGAAATAACTGAAAAAGTTTCTGATAACGTTTATGTTTTGAAAGATTTAAATAAGGGTTCCGTGGGTCGTTATCATGTTAAGGATATAATTAAATTTTAAAATTTTGGGGAATTCATAGATTTGGTTTTGGTATTGAGTATTTTTGTGTGAAGGTTGGTCTTTGTTAGAATGATGAATGAAAGGTTATGACCATCTGAAACTATTATTATGTTAGGTAACTTCAACACAATTTATTAGATTCCAAGTCAATTCTTATTAAAATAAACTTAGGTCATTTTGGTTAAATTAGAAATACCTACTCTTTACACTATACATTTTACACATCAAAGGATCTTATCTTGTTTGTTTTGTTTGTTTGTTGAGCTTGTGTGGGATCTTATATCTTTTCTTTCTTTCTTTTTTAAAGGTAATCCTTTACTTGTTTTCATATTTTTTGAAAAAGAGAGATCCTATACAACCTTACACTTTGGGTTTTTATTACCTAAAAAGATTAAAAAAACTTAAATTTCATTTCAAGTTTTTTGTAATCTTCTTTTTCTGTAGATTAAAATCATTCTATTTCTCTCATAGTTTTAAATAGTTATTGATTTTAATTCTATTTTTTTTTGATTGATGACAGTGTTGTTTTTTGTCTAGATATTTCCTCGATACTAGACTTGGATTTGACTTTGTTAGTAACGCGTTCATACCGGATTTTGCTTTTGAGGTCATTCTGTAACTTTTGTTATAGAACGTCCTACCTTGTTTTTGCGGTCATTCTGAAACTTTTGTTAAAGAATGTACTTTGTTTTTGGATCTTGGTGTAATTGTTGACCTCGATTTCATCTTGGCTTTCGCCTTTAGGTATTGTGATTTTCCCCTTCGGTAATCCAATATATTTTGTTTGTTTGTCTGTGCTTGGAAGGTTGGTAGAGTAGAGCCAATCACAGCTTTCATTTGCCCTTTTATCATTGTGTTGGTCATTGTTGTACCAGTCACAATGGGGAATTTTGACTTTCGTCAAACCTTTTTACTATTGTGCTCGGAAGTTCGGTGGTGTAGCGCCGATCACAATATGGTTTTTGGTTGTTACAGGTTATTGCTGTGACAATATTTTTGGATAGAGCCCTTCAACTCTATCCAGCCTTTTAGATAGAGCCCTTCAACTCTGTCTGACCTTATTGATTCGGAATCTATACTTTTAGGTAGAGTCCTTCAACTCTATCTAGAATTTAAGTTTAGGTATTGTTATTTTTATTTGGTTGTTGCTGAGATAGACAGAGGCTATGGTGCCTAACTGTACTCAAAGCTGAACTGTAGGTTAGTTGAGGATAGTCAGCGGCGATAGTGCCTACCTGCACTCCAGATTAGTTGGTAGAGATGTGTAGAGTTAGTCAGTGGCGATAGTGCTTAACTGAACTTAAGTGGTGTGGTTTAGATTAGTAGGTTGGCTGAAGTTAGTCAGTGGCGATAGTGCTTAACTGAACTTAAGAGGTGTAGGATAGTTTAGTAAATTAGTGTAAAGTTAGTCAGTAGCCATAGCGCTTAACTGTACTCAAAGCTAGTGTTTAATGTTTAGAAGTTTTGTTCAAGATTTAGTCAGCGGCTCTCGTGCTTAACTGAGTCTAGATTTGTTTAGTGTTTAGTCTTGTTAGAGTTTTAGTCAGCGGCCCTCGGGTTTAACTGAATTTGGATTTGCTTGTTGTTTGGCTTTGTTGATCGGTGTAGTACCGACGTTTTAGTCAGTGGCCATGACGCCTAACTGCACTATGATAGTTTTCTTTGTTTTTGAATTTTTTGTTCACTTCGTTTTTCGTTGTTTCTTTCTAATAAAAGAAAGTTCCTTTCTTTTATTTTTCGGGGAGGGATGTAATGTAACGAGTATTTTCTACTCGCTACATAGTGTCGACCTCTCTCGTCATTTTTTTGGAAGTTTTCACGGTAATGCAGTACACACACTTTAGATATTTGATAGATTGGCTAGGATTTAGTAGAGTAATCGATAAAACTGTTAAAATAAAAATAGTAAACAGATAAATCTGCACCTTATAATAATATAATCTGTGCTTAACTTTGTTAATTTTTACACTATGTTTTTTTTACCTCTCTCTACTCTGTGGTCATCACTAGAAAGTTGCATTGTATTTTCTTATAAAATAAAGTTTAACTATAAATGATTAGAAAGTGATATTTTCATTTAATATTAATAGGTTATGGGCCCAGAAAGTCCGATAAATAAAATCAGTGCAAAAAGTAATAAAATAAAGTGTGAAAAACATTTTCGTAAAATACCTAACCTATAAAGGCAACGTGCTCAGTTTAAAGAACAAAATTTTTACTTTGATTCGAAATCAACATGTCCACAAGTAATCAACTGGCATTAATTGAGAAATTAACCGGCCGTGATAATTATTCCACATGGCGTTTTGCTGTTAGAACGTATTTACAGCATGAAGAGTTATGGGATTGCGTGGAATGTGAAAATTCGAGTACAATTGACAAAAAGCGGGACACTAAAGCCAGATCGAAAATAATACTTCTTGTCGATCCTATAAATTATATTCATATTCAAGAATCAAGCACTGCGAAGGAAGTTTGGGAAAATTTATCTCGTGCTTTCGATGACTCCGGGCTAACACGCCGAGTTGGTCTGCTGCGGGACTTATGCAATACTACACTAGCTGGATGTCTAAATGTAGAGGATTATGTCAGTAAAATAATGACAACAGCCCACAAGTTGAGGAACATTGGCTTTAATGTAGATGACGAGTGGTTAGGCACACTTTTGCTATCCGGCCTGCCAGAATGCTAAAAGCCAATGATAATGGCCCTTGAGAGTTCAGGTACGAAGATTTCCTCTGACTCAGTGAAATCTAAAATATTACAAGATGTCAAACAAACTGAAAGTGATTCATCGGCTCTGGCTACAAGTCAGAAGTTTCACAACAAAAATAAAAGGTTTTCTAAAGGCCCCCGCTGCTATACATGCAACAAATACGGTCATAAAAGTCCTGAGTGCAAATCATCTAAAACAAAAAAGGATCAGAAGAATACAAATAATCAAAACAGTTCATCTTATGCTGCTGTATTTATAGCTTCTTCCGAATACTCTGATGCCTGGTATGTTGATTCTGGTGCTTCTGTACACATGACCAAACACAATAATATGTTCATTGAAGAAACAACTCCACACATTAAAACCATTAAAGTTGCAAATAATAAAACACTGCCTGTTCAAAGCTCTGGAAAAATAAGCTTGAGTGTTTATGATGAAAGAGGCCAACAAAATAAAATATTGTTTACAAATGTGTTATATGTACCTGAACTGGCTACAAACCTGCTGTCAGTAAGTCAAATTATTAATAATGGTGGCCAAGTAAAGTTTAATAAAAGTGGCTGTGTTATTCTTAATAGAAAGAATGTCACAGTAGCAACAGCTAGCTTAATAAATAATATGTACCGATTGAACATGCCTGGTGGCTATGCATGCATATCAGATATTATTGAGCAAGACACTTACCTGTGGCACCAGAGGATGGGGCATCTGAACTTTCAGACCATGAAGAAACTGGCTGAGAATACCGCAGATTTAAACTTAAGTCAAGTTAAAGATAATGTTAAGTGTATAACGTGTCAGGAAGGAAAACAAACACGTCTGCCTTTTAAAAGTCAAGGGTCTCAGAGCAAAGATCTACTTGAATTGATACACTCGGATGTCTGCGGACCGATGGAAACTCAGTCTTTAGGTAAAGCCAGATATTTTGTCACATTCCTAGATGACTACTCGAAGAAAATATTTGTGTATACCATGCACAACAAGTCGGAAGTCTTCGATAAGTTTAAAGAATTCAAAAAGCAAGTTGAGAATCAGTTAAATCGCAGTATTAAAATTCTCAGATCAGACAATGGACTTGAATATGTTAATGAAAAGTTTTCAAATTTTCTCAAAGATGCTGGTATAATACATCAAACAACTACACCTTACACTCCAGAACAAAATGGTAAAGCTGAACGCATGAACAGAACTCTAATAGAAAGAGCAAGATGTATGTTATTAAATGCCAACTTACCAAAGATTTATTGGGCTGAAGCAATTAATACAGCTGCATACATTATCAACCGCTCTCCAACAAAATCTCTGTCATATAAAACCCCAGAAGAGATGTGGACTGGTCAGAAACCTAAAGTCAGCCATATGCGTACATTTGGTTGTGAGGCAATGGTTCATTTACCAAGAGAAAAGAGAAAGAAGTTGGATTCTAAATCTCAAAAATCTATCTTTATTGGTTACTGTGAGAACTCTAAAGGATATCGATTCATATTACCTAATTCAAGAACTGCAATAAAAAGTAGAGATGCAATATTTTTAGAGTCAACAGTTAAAAGAGATTATGTACCAATTGAATTAACTTCAAATGAAAACAGTAATAAAATTAAAGATAACATAGAAGAAATTTCAAGTGATGACTCATTTGACACTGTGACTGAAGGAAAATCACAGTCAGACAGCGAGTACATCCCTGATGAAAGTATAGAATCTTCACCTGAAAGGAATATAACAATTAGAACAAGAAGACAATGTTTAAATGCTCAGAAACAAAAAGAAAGTTCTTACCTGTGTTGTGAAGATAAATTATCAGAAAATGAAGTTCCTGATAGCTATGAAAAGGCATTAACATCTATTGATGCTACAAAATGGATAAAATCAATAAAAGAAGAGCTTGATTCTCATCACCAAAACAATACTTGGACATTAGTTGATAAAACTCCCAATATGCGATTGATTGGATGTAAATGGGTGTTTCGAATCAAAGAAGAACCTTCAGGTCCACGTTATAAGTCCAGGTTATGTGCAAAAGGATACTCACAAACCAAAGGTATTGATTACCAAGAAACATTTTCTCCAACTGTCAGGTATGATTCCATACGTCTATTACTCTCAGAAGCTGCCCAACACAATCTTCAGATAATTCAGTTAGATATTAAAACAGCTTTTTTATATGGTGAGCTTGAAGAAGACATATACATGACATTACCCGAGGGTTTAACCTGTGATACTAACAAGGTATGTAAACTCAATAAATCACTATATGGTTTAAAACAAGCTCCTAGATGCTGGAACTCAAAATTTGATGCTGTTTTAAAGAAGTTTGGGCTAGTCAATAGTAAAGCTGATCAATGTGTGTATGTTGGTAATATTAATGGAGCAAAATGTTATCTGTGTTTGTATGTTGATGATGGACTATTATTTGCTAAAGATGTATCTACTTTAAAGGGATTAATTAATGACTTACAATCCATATTTGAAGTAAAAACCTGTTCACTGAGGAATTTTGTTGGTGTTGAGATACAGAAATATGACAAGTACATTTTTATACATCAGTCAATCTATGTTGAGAAGCTGTTAAATAAATTTAATATGTATAATTGTAAACCTAACAGCATTCCAGTTGACCCACATATGAAGTTGGAAAAAGGAGAAGGAGAAACAGAACAGAATATTCCATATCGAGAGGCAGTTGGATCATTGATGCACCTAGCTACCGTAAGCAGACCTGATATTTCATTTGCAGTAAGCCTGGTGAGTCGATTTTTAAACTGTTACAATGAAACACATTGGAATGCTGTGAAGAAAATTCTTAAATATTTAAAAGAGACTAAAGATTATGGTCTATGCTACACACCAACATCAGGGCCCAATGTAGTTATTGGCTACAGTGATGCAGATTACGCTAACGACCCTAGCTCAAGACGATCAGTCACAGGATATGTCTTTACTAAAAATGGAGCAGCTGTGACTTGGACTTGTCAAAGACAACAGACAGTGGCCCTTTCGACCACTGAAGCAGAATTCATGGCAGCCTGTGCGGCCACTAAAGAGGCTATGTGGGTTAAGCAATTACTATGTGACATTGGTGAATTTCACCAAAAATCTGTGTGCTTAAACTTAGATAATCAAAGTGCTATAAGTGTAATTAAAAACATAAACTTTCATAAACGGTGCAAACATATTGACATTAAGTATCATTTTATTAAAGAAAAATACTATGCTAAAGTTATTGACTTGAACTATGTATGTACTAATGAGCAATATGCAGATATTTTTACCAAACCGCTGCCTAAAATAAAGTTTAATTATCTTAGAAATAAAATAGGTATGAACTCTTGTCAAACAGTCAAAAATACTTAATGCTTGTTGTTTCTGATTTTTTTTTGCTTTGTCTCAAATTTAAAATTAATTATTAGAAGGTATTGATTTAGGGGAAGTGTTAAAATAAAAATAGTAAACAGATAAATCTGCACCTTATAATAATATAATCTGTGCTTAACTTTGTTAATTTTTACACTATGTTTTTTTTACCTCTCTCTACTCTGTGGTCATCACTAGAAAGTTGCATTGTATTTTCTTATAAAATAAAGTTTAACTATAAATGATTAGAAAGTGATATTTTCATTTAATATTAATAAAAACCATAGACCATCAGTTTGACAGTTGGACCTTATTTCCCCGGCTGTCAGATTATTTTGACGTTTCCGGTTTGGGATATGTAACTTTCACTTTCCGACCGAAGTCACCAAGATGAAGCACGAATAAAATTCTATTCCGTGCCAATCATTAGATTGGAATATTTTAAGGGTCCACCCCTGCTTGGAACCCCTTGGTAGTGATGTCAGCAGCCGTGCAACAGTAATATTTTGGGAAATCGTGAGTATTTTGCTGGTTGAATTTTCCTCGCCATGACCTGACAATAAACTTGAGGTCATGTGTCCTAACCCTCGTCGATTTTCCATTGTTTCAGCTCCTATATCGCCATCGCGTATTGAGTGTGCCCATAGCACGAGTGATTGGCATTGTTTTAGTTTTCGTTAAGAATGGTGAGTAATTTACAATTCCCGATTTATCTCGTCGCCATTTTGCTCGACGCGTGGGTTTATCTAACTAAGGAAATCGTTTTGTTTTCAGCCCCAAAGGCGTTCTTACTTATACTTTGGATTTTTTTCATCTTAAAATTTAACTTCATCATGGATGAGCTGATGCGCTTCACCTCGTGTCTCCAATCAGGTTTAATTTAAATAAGTTTTTCTCGAAGCCTGTGGTATGTTAACTTAAATTCTTTCTCGTAGTTTCCACTTAAAAACGTGCAATACTGACAACTTAAACATAAACTCTAGTTATAGCATTTAATAGTTATAAAACAACTTGCCCTTCAAAAGAAAGGAATTTTCTAATATTGTGTTCGCCATACTGCCTGCGATAGAAATAAATGAGCTATTGTTAAAGAATTTGCAGCTTAATTTCAGAAATCTCCGACCTAGATTAGAAGTCCTGTCCTTTACCTTTTAGCTATCCCGGATTCCCTTTGTTTTAAATTACCTAGTGAGCTCTGGCGCCCGAATCTTATTCCTTTTAGTTATTTTTGTTTAATTTTGAGCTCCCTAACTTCTCAACTTTAGAATCACACCCATAGTTTGTTAGTTAGTTAAATAAATATAGACCCCTTTAATTTTTTTATTACAAGAGATATTGGAAAAAGATAAATGCTGTCGAAATTTGGTGTAGGAAGAAAATGCTTGGAGTGTTGTGGACAAAGTTCTGCACCAACATAGCTATACTACAAGAAGTCGACATCAACCCTCTCCCAATACTCCAATCAACTAAAAGTTACATTACAACTTTAATTTCCAGCTTCATTTATGGTGGTACTTTAGAAGTAAAGTCATCCATCAAAGGGCCTTAGAAGACACCAGTGCTACTTTGTATTCGGAGCTTGAAATCATAATAGCCAAGCTGACAAACCTCCTGCATGTCATTCAAGATAAGCCAAGGCTTCAGATTCTATTGTGTATGGAGATAGGCCAGGCTTATCTCATTTATGGTAGGGTGCAGAGGACCGAAGAGTATCTGAGAAGGGCCAGGGATCTTGCAGGGTTGAAACTGGAGCTAACAGGTACTTGTCAAATGATTACTTTTGTACGACGCGAATTGGTTATTCAAGACGGATCTTCTTAACAGATTGTAATATTTTTATTCCAATTTAATTTTTCTAGTTTTTGAGAAGACAAGGTTCATTAAAAATTGACAATAAAAACTGCATGACATAATTTATATATAAACATAAATGTCAATGAATTGGGATCATGAATATACATTTGATCCTGGGATTAAATATACATTTAATTGTAATATGCAGGTATCCTTGGCAAAAGAACGAAGTTTCAACAAACTATAATACCCCAGCTTGCTCTGTCCAGCGAGCTAGACTCCAAAATAGAAAGGCCATCAGCTGAAGAGAGTCATGGTGGGTCTGCACTGCCTCCTGACCTTGAGCTGCAAGATGATGTTAGGTTGAACAAGATAGCGTATACTGAGACTATCAGTCAAGCTGAACTGCCAAGTTTGGAACAGATTCTTTGCTTGCTGACGGTGTGAGTATTTTATTTTCCTACATTGCTACCACTTTACAAGCACTGGCTAAGTGGTCCATAAGATGAAACAAGAAAAGTGTTTCAGTCTGATACTGAACTCTTTCTTTTTGTTTTATACAAGAAACATATTATGCGACGGACATAGTGTCCAAATAATTGCACAGTAGTAAATAAAATACAAAAAAGAAACAATTAAAGCAACAAATAAAATTAATAATATTAAATAAACACAAAAACTCATCTTTCGTCCATCATCTCACGGAATCTATTTATATAAATGTGCAATTAAAACCCCGGCCAGACTGTTGTAAACAAGCCCTCCACATCGGTCTCCACCGGCGGTTTACAACAGTGTAAACACTTGTATGCAACAAAAATTCGTTTGACCTTCAACAACCTCTGTGGACGGACGCGCGTTGTAAACCGCGTGTGGATACACTGGATACCGCCGGCACAGCCGCCGGTAAACAAACAGTCGAGAACACACTGAGGTGGGAGCCTTGTTGTAAACCAGTGTGGGCGTGTGGACGCAAACTCCAACCGTGGGCTCCACAAACCTCCCACCAAGGTGACCCCTGTTGGACGCTTGTTTATAACAGTCTGGGCCTGCCTTTATAGGTACTTTTATGTTTGCCCACACTGCCCACTAAATAGGTGTATCATCCACTATATGTGCACCTTTTCCAATGCCATAAGACTCATTGTTTCACGGCGAATCTGTAACATTTGCTTCACACACAGAAAAACTGTTAAAATGAAAACCTGACCCTTTCAGCCAATATCTAATGAAGGCTCAGCCGAAAGACGCGTTAATGAACGAAGAGCTCGCCCCCTACATTGAAGCTGTTCTAATGCAGAAGAAAGGCGCATGGCCTACCAGGGTAGCTGCCCTACTCTTGAGATGCAAACTGGAGGCGAGCCATAAGAGAACTGTGGAGCGAGCTATGCTGCAGTGCGAGACTATTGTTAATGATAAGACGGGAGCCAGTTCTACAACAAGGTTGGTTTTAAAACAATATCATCATCTTTGCCGTAAGACGTCCACTGCTGGGCATGCGCTGTGCTGGAAAGGTGATAGCGAATAAGCCTGATTGCCCGTTCCTGGAGCCCTGGACCCGTATGCACGCCTACGGGTCTGGGCGGCGGGAAGCGTACATAGTTATAGATTTTTAAATTTATTGTATTTTGTTTTAGTTGTAGAAAATGTTACTAACATAGTTTGATAAGTGTTACTAACAACAATATGAATCTTGTGTTCGAATTAAATAAATAATAATAATAATAGGCCTCCCGCAAGTGTCGCCACATTGACCGGTCCCGTGCGACTCTCATCCAGCGGATCCCCGCCATCGGTCCACCTAGTAGGAGGCCTTCCAATGCAACGTCTTCCAGTTCGCGGTCGCCACTCCCGAACTTTTCGGCCCCATCGGCCATCCGTAAAACAATATAATGTATACATAATACATAGTATTACGAGTGCGAAAGTAACTCTGTTTGTCTCTGTTAAACCATACCTCAACCACTAAATTGACACTGAAATCAGATTTTCTTAAAATTTGGAGTACATCATATTTTTGAACCCTGTAAAAGAATATAAGATTCTATTTATCCACAACTTTGTCTGCGTCCGTGATAATCGACATTCATGCAGACGAGTTCGCGGGTAGAAAAATTTAAAAAAATTGCAAAGTAGTAAGGAATATTTTCAAACTGAGATGACTTATCAAAAGTATTTTTGCAACCATAATGATTTTTGTGATTCACAGATTATCATACCTTTGGGCGACCGGCTTACAACCTGCATGGATGTGGAGGCAGCAGCTAGCGGACCTGTACTTCAACCTGGGACTCGTGAAAGCCGCTCTGGAAGAATACCTCAAGTTACAGCTGTGGGAAGACGTCATCGTGTGTTATACTTCACTGCAGTTGCGACATAAGGTAGAATTTTAATTTGTTTTAAATTAGGTTTGATGTGGAGGAAAACGTGATGAAACCTAGACTTATCTAAAACTAGGTAACCCGACAGACGTTGTCCTGTCCCCTACCTACCTACATACCCTACCCTACACGTACCCTTCCCTACACCTACCCTACCTACCTAAAAGGACAATGCCAGAAACTCTATAGAACTTTGCCCCACTCAATAAAAGTCATGTGCAATATGTAGCATCTTACTGTTTACTTATTGTTGATAACTACACATTAGTCGTAGTGACTGTAGAACTTGCGGTTTCCGTTTAAATCTAAAAACAATAATGACATTGATTATAGGTTAAATTGTATTTTAGATAAAATGAGTTTGTATTTTGTGGGTAGGTATTTCGTAATCCGCAAGTTCTGAAGAAAAACAATTTAGTATAGAAAGGTTCTATATTCATTACAATTATTTTAATTAATTTACTTTTTCTGTACATGTGTTACTTTTTCTGTAAATGTGTTACTTTTTCTGTACATGGGTGGGGCAGGATCTGGCATTGTCATTTTCTTTTATACAAACCTTCTGACAAATAATTCAACTCAAAAAAAAAAAAAAAGAATTATCCATTTGGTCCAGCCGTTCGGAAGTGGCTCGAGTATGCGCTTACATACATTTCGGCGATATATACTAGTACTTGCCCCGCGACTTCGTTCGCGTGAATTTGCAATATAGCCCATGTTACTCAGCGATAATGTACAGTTCGATTGGTGAAAGAATTTTTGAAATCGGACCAGTAGTTTTTGAGTTTATTCGTTACATACAAAAATACAAATCTTTCCTCTCTATAATATTAGTTTTTATAGTATTTATGGATACTTCCTGACCCGGAAAACATTGTCCTGCCATATAAAAAAAAATTGCCTACAACCTATTCTCAGACATACTGAATATACACACAAAATTTCATAAGAGTTGGTCAAGCGGTTTCCGAGGAGTTTTGTTATAAACACTGTGACACAAGAATTTTATATATTAGATAGAGAAAAGATTTGATTTTTAGTTTGTAATGGATAAATGGATAAACTCAAAAATACTCAAAAAATCTATAACCAATATTAAGTTACATTATCCCTGAGTGCAATAGACTTCATTGCTGCGGTCGTACTATTTATACACCTCTGCGCAGCGTTTCAAGGAACACAAGCGTTATGTTGTGCTATATTAATTTGTATTAGTTTCTGCAGAATCTAAATTTAGCCTTTCTGTTCTAGCTAGCTTCTTTTACATAAGTTTTATTTATTTTTTTAGGCGGCTGAAGTAATACAACAGCAAATTGATTTAAATCCAACAGTGAAATTGTACTGTTTGCTTGGAGATGCAACAGGTTAGTTTTTATTTTATTTTCTTTAGAAATAGCATAATTTTGTTAAAAATAATGCAACTTATGCATGTTCCTTTAATCATAATCATTTTATTGCCAAAAGAACTTCATATCGTATTTGCAGTGTTGCCCACATGAGAGATGAGACATAAATTCTACTAATTTTAATGATTATTCTTATCACGAATTTGCAGATGATGTTAAATGCTTTGAGAAGGCGTGGGAATTTTCAAATCACAAGAGCAGTAGAGCCCAGAGACATTGGGGCAACTTTTTGTTCGACCACAAAGAATATGAACAATGCATTCCACATTTTGAAAAATCTGTGGAAATCAACTCAATACAGGAGCGAGTTTGGCTAAGATTAGGGTGAGTTTTTTAATAAAAATGCATAGTAAGATAGTTGAGAGTTTAAAGTCACTTGTTACGCAAGATACTAATAATAATAATAAATATCTTTGTTTCCAAAAATACAGACAAATGTACTAAGATTACATTTAAATGGGTTTTTATATGGTAAACAACATTTACATAAAAAAACAGTTGGATGCTGCAGAAATCTGTACACAATAAATTAAACTCTGTCTCTTAAACTAGGGTATCCTGTATCTTAAGAGACAGTGTTTTGCGATGAGGTTCCAATTGCTATTATCTATAAGTGGACTGTGTCGATTTACCTTCAGAAGGAAAGAAAGTTATATTTTATTTTAGTTTTAAAATTATGTATGAGTATGTGATAGTGTGAGGGTGAGGGTGGATGAATGTGATGTAGGTGTCAGTGTGGATAAGTGGGTGATGAGGAGTTGGTGTGTAAGTGAGATGTGTGGGCGAATGTGTATGGATGCGAAGATAGAAGTATTCGTGCAAGCATGAGTGTATATATTAGGCAATGAAGGTAAATAAATTCTCCGTTTCGGCATAGTCCTGTTTAAGGAGCTACTCTGTCACTTTTAGTTTTAGGTTGTGTTTGTTGAGGTCTAAGATATTTAGTTCTTTATGGATTTTTTTGTAAATATAAGAGCGCTAATTACAAAGTACTGATGCTGTGCAAACGTGGTCCTGTGTTGGGTGCTCGAGGGAAGGTTTGTACGCTTTTTTGGGTTAGACGGAGGGAGGCTACTATGTTTCCGAAGGACGGATTGCAGCACAAAGAGCTGACGAACTGTTAGAACCTTGTAGTCGGCGTACAGTTGTGTTGTTGGGTATCTGTGGGGCTTGCTGGTCATTACTTTTAGTACGGCTCTTTGTGCTCTCTCCACCCTTAGGACATAGCCTTTTGTAGCAGCACCCCATACAGAGATGCAGTATCCTATGACCGATTGGCATAGTGCATAATACACCAGTTTCAGTATAGCAGCATTAGCAGAATTTCGAAGGGATTTGAATATATGTATGAGGCGCAAGGCTCTAGTCGTGACAGCGTCAAGTTGTTTTTTATTTCATGTAAGTCCGTCATCTATGAGGACTCCTAAATACTTCACGCTGTCACTTCTAGTTAGTGCTGGACAGTGGCATGGTGCTGAACGATTAAAGCATAAATGGGCAGTAATTGAGAAATTTTGTGACGGTGCGGTCTTACGCCTAATTGCAAATGGGATGTAGCAGGTTTTCTTAACATTTAGGGTAAGGAGATTAATATTGAGCCATTTCATTATTTCCGCTACTGCCGACTCTGCAGTGGTTTTAACAATATCCCAAATAGGTCCATGAACTAAGATCGCGGTGTCATCAGCATATGTATATATCTTAGTATTTTTTTATACTATGTAATCAGTAGATATGAATGTAGTGTATTACGTAATCTCCTGGACATGCACAAATACAATGTGATTTATAAACATAAGAAGCCGAGGAGTGGGATGTTTTACCGCCATAATGCGATCTGTCGATCGATCCCTCCCCGGGCCGTTACCAATGAAGTAGTCGAGTTTACAGTCTCAGATTGCAATCTCGGTTAATGGATAACTGACATTGCTAGTTCAAAATATGCGTCATATCGTACAACAAGCATCACATAAAGTGCTCTCTATATTATTTCAGTTACGCAGCCCTTATGATGGAGAACTGGGAGGTATCAGCGAAAGCGTATCGACGCTATACATATCTACAGCCGAACACATTCGAAGCGTGGAACAATCTTGCAAAAGTTTACGTGAAGCAGGGAGACAAAAATAGAGCTTACAGGGCTCTAATGGAGGCGCTTAGGTTCAATTATGATAACTGGAAGGTTAGTTTTTTACTGCGAGCTGTATTGCTAAAAGATCTCCATTAAAATGTCTAAAAAATATTATGACTATCTTTAATATAAATATTGTAAGATTGCACAGTCTGCTACTTCATTGGCTGCGAAAGGGATCGATCTATAGATCGCATTTTTAAATAGCACTTTACATATGAAGGTGCCAGCTTCCAGCTAATTTAGTCATTTATTATAGCTTAATTTAACCCTTTCACAGCTCTGGGAGAACGTAATAACGGTGAGCATGGACACGGGCCATTTCGATGACGTGATTCGTGGTTGCCACCGTCTAGTTGAGCTGCAGCAAAAGTTTGAAGATGTCGAAGTATTAGGACTTCTGGTACGAGCTATTATTCAGGATAATAAAGATGCTGATGGAAACAGTGCTGCTAGGTAAGAAAATGTTAAAAAATCGTGCCGAGATCCATGCATTCATTTGTATGAAAAAAAAAACATATAGAGCTTTTAAAATATTTTCCAATGTGAAGAATACAAATTGCCAGGAATAGATCGATATACTTACCATATTTTTAAACCCCCGCCTAATTAAAATAACACTTCGAAATGAAAATAACACTTCCGTTTCATATCGTTGCCCATTTTGTATTTATAAAAAAAAGAAAGTTACAAGTGACATTAACGGATCTATCAAACTGGGAGACAAGTGCATCGTTTTATGAAAAATAATGTGTGACATTATTTTTCATAAAACGATGCAATTTCAGTGTAAGAACTGCAAAGCGGCGCTGACAGTGTCACTGTTACTGTTAGCCGCCGTTTCGTTCTGAAAAATAAGCTTTTCGTTAAACTTTTCACTTTTTACATCCATTTTTATTGCGGGGGTTTAAAAATATTCTAAATGCCTAAGGATACTCTTTCTCACAAAAAAAAAATTAAAGATGTTTAATCTTTAATTTTTTTTTGTACAAATCCTGCCATGATCCTTTATGTTAGTTACTAGGTCCTTAGAACTAAAAAAACAAAATAATATCTTGTCGAATAATATTTTTTTAATTGCTCCTTTGGTAATTTATTGTTCTATTTTTCTAGATTGCGAAAACGAGTTTTAGAATTATTTGGAAGGATAACGTCGATTCATCAAAACAACCCTGAAATTTGGCAGTTGTACTCAGATTTAAGTCCAACGTATTTGTTGAAAGCACAGCGCTTATTAAAGGCATACAAAGGCTTTACCCAGGTAACGATACAATATAATAGTTATTTCGTAAGCTATGAATACAGTGATGGCTAGAATATTTTGAACTAATTCTAAATTTATTTTTCAGAGTGGCAACTGGGCTAATAATCCAGATGTGTGTAAGAAGGTGATAGAAATGGCTCAGTCTCTTCTCGAACTAAGTAAAAAAGCTAGGGAAGAGTCAGAAGAGAAAGATATTCTTCAAGCTAATCAACAACTGTCTTCTGCAAGACTGACTGGTCAGGCGGTCATCAGGGCAGCTGAAAAACAGAACTGGCCAGAAACTCAAAGCGCTTTGGAAGATTTAATCAAGTTATTTTCTAATGTTACAGAATATATGAAATCAGTCATGTAAATTGTAGTTTCAATTACTTTCTTTTATTTGCTTTTAGGCCATCATAAATGCTAGCACAATGCTCTGTGCTCGACGTCGTGATTCGATTTCATATTGGATTTCTCTCAACAAGATTATTTCTGAAATAAAAAGCAAAATTTATAGTTGAGGCTGATAACACACTGAGCCGAAGGCGGGACCGAAATGGAGCCGAGAGTTAATCCGTTGCACACGCTTTTTTCAATACGTTTAAGTTGTAAGGGAAATTAAACGAAATTTCGTAAATGTTAGTATTTTGCCAAAGTATGGTACAAAAATTTCGAACCCTGATAGTTGTTTACCCCCGTAGCAGACTGACGAAGATACCAAACAGCTATTCAAAATAAATAAATATTTTTTTAATAACACAAGTTGTTTTTGTTGGCAAAAATAAGTGATGTATGAGGTTTGTCTATCTAACAATCCAACACTCGAGATTTAAAAAAAACCATTACCACTTTCGGTGCTGTAAAATGATAAAAAGCACTAGTGCATAATACGCTCGGACGACCACCTAACGCGCGCGAGCCACTACGCGCAAGTGTGTTGAAAAGTAATGACGCTGTCGTACCCTAAAGAAACGGATGTTTTATTAATGCACATGAATTCACATCTTCTCCTTCCTGATATTGTTATGATGTTATGATCTGAGAGTTAATGCCTTTTTATCAATCGTTACATAAGTTTTGTATAATATACTTGACAGTTGAAAAATCAAGCCTAAAGCCATAGTTCATCATCTTCCTGCCCCTGTCTCATGTTACTTGGGGTCGGCGCAACATGAAATGTTAAATTAATGTTAATTCATTTATAGTTAAAAACACTAAATAGCGCAGCCTATAAAAAAAAACATTATTTATTATACAAACAACCTTGTATATCAATACGCAAAATCTACAGAATCTACTATTCACTAAATTTTAGTTTTACGTGGGTAACACTTCTTTATGAAATTGACATCTCTTCTACGTTTTGTTACTTGCCAAAAGAATACATGTTTAATTTTATTATTTTTCGTACAACACCTCATTTTATTATTTAATCTAAGTTTACAATAGTAAATGGTTATTTCTTTTTCAATTAAGCCATACTTGATTATTTCATAAACAGGTAATAACAAAGAAAGCAGAGGTGAATTAAATACAATTAAACGTTTCTGTCAGTGTCAAACTGACAAAGTGTCAATTATCTTAATTTGTGCGAAGGCTGAGGGGTGTTGCAGTTTTCTTTCTCTTAGAAATTATAATTACTTTGCATGCATAATGGTGCATTAATTATAACTCTTTCACCATGGCTGCGGCTAACGACGAGGAAATCTTAGAGGGTTTTCTCTGTCCTATATGTAAAGCGGACTTGAAATCCGCCTCCCAATTAACAAACCATTTCGAAACTCTACACTCCGAAGAACAGGACGTCCTAAGATCTTTGAAGGATATCTTTGGCAAAGCAAAGAAAATAATACTAAACAATGACGATTCGGATTTGAAAGAGACGTTTGATCGGGCGTTAAAGTTTAGTTACCAGGAGCATCGCTACTTGGATGAGGAGCAAGGAGTAGGTGTGTCGCGTAGTTCTACGGAATATTTAAAGGGAGTGCGGTCTGCGCGGCTGGAGAGGTACGCCACGGAGACCAACAAACTGCTGATACGGCTGGACAAGCTTGTGTGCAATATGCCTGCTGAACCCAGTCAGAGGAAACTACATGAACAGGAAGTGAGTCCAGCTTTGGATATCATTTTTTGTTTCATTTAAATGTGATGGTGATTTCTTACAAGCATCCAATTGCATCAAATTCTTAAAAAGTCCTTAGTAGTTCAAATAATGTTTAAACAATAAGTTTGTAAAAAGCCACAATAAAAACTTTAAATTCTGTTTAAAAAAGTATGGATTCTATTGACTGATTACTAATTCAGAGAGGGATTAAATTAATCTTTGCCTTATCAATTACAAGTTAAGTCATAATAGGATTGAGTCATTGGTGTAGCAAGGTACAGGCAGAGGGTTGGGGGGGCTGCCTTTTCCTATAAGGGTGTGGTTTTCCTTCACCAAATTCTGTGATGTCCAAGATAGAATAGATCCAAGAAACGCTTACTGCTGTTGGCGTAATGGTTGAGTGATTTACTGCTGCGTAGCGTATTGCGGGTTCAAATCCCGCCCAGGGTATACATTTGTGTGATGAATACTTGTGTTTCGCTGTGTCTGGTTGTTGTTTATCTATATATGTATGTAATTTGTGTATTTATATCAGTTGTCTGACACCCATAGTACAGGGTCTACCTAGATTGGGGTCAGATAGCCATGTGTGAAATGTCCCCACAAAATATTATTATTATTATATCAATTATCTTTTTTTCTATTACTTGATTTTTTGACATTTATAAAACTGTATGATTTACATTTCCATTGCTATTGATATCTTTTGTTGTAGCCTCATAGTTATAAAAGGACGTAACTTCTGGGTATGCATGTATCACTGTCAACAGAGTCACACTTGCCACCTGATGAGATGGCAATGAATTGCAAGCCTAAAACAAACATCCATCTTGTTTCAATAAATTGTAATTTATTTTCAGGTAGTGCCATGGTTGGACGGGTCCTCAGTGAAGCTATGTCCCAACTGTGCAAAAGCGTTTAACTTAACGCGGCGGAAGCATCACTGTCGACTGTGTGGCTCCATCCTCTGCCATGACTGCTCACTGTTCCTTGATATTAATGTTGCCAGTTAGTATTTTTATGTACTACTAGGTTTTGCCCGCAACTTCCTCCGCGTTAATGTCGGTTATTGCGGATGCAGACGAAGTCGCGGATTAAAAAATAGCCTATGTCCTTCCCCAGGGTCCAAACCATTTTCATACCAAATTTCATCAAAATTGGTTCAGCCATTTCACCATGAAAGTGTAACAGACAGAGTTACTTTTGCATTTATAATATTAAAGTAAGGAAGTTAGGATTAGTTTCTGCCTGGGACTTCGTCTGCATAAACTTTTATACAAATTCCTAATAAAATTATCTACAAAACCTAAATTTTTTTGAAAATAAAATATAGCCTATAGCACTGGGATAAGGTTGCTTCGTACTGCATTCAAACAAAAAACAAACACAAACTCTTTAGCTTTATAATATTAGAATATATACTCTGTTTAATAGACAGATCTGCCATATCAGTACTGCACCAGGTGTATGGCTTTTCGTAAGCTCGAAATTTTAACCTAATACATACCCATTACAGGAGGGATAGTAGACCCATCTGTACCACAGACTTCAAGCCAGTCCAACCATGATATAACAGAGAAGAATGGCCTTCGTCTCTGTGAGCACTGCTACAATCTGATTGAGCTACGGAAGCAGGTGCAGGAGAGTCGGAACGCCAAGACTGTGCTGGTGACCGCATATGAGCAGATGCGGAGCTTGATGGACAAGGCTAGGCCAGATGTTGCTATGTATGAGAAGGTACATATTTAGTGTAGTTGTGTCATGGAGTATAGTAATGGTAGCCTATGGCATTGGTAAGCAAATAAGTTCTGTACAGCCCTCATCAGTGGTTCGTGCCAAAGGTTAATGCAATATATATTGCTAAGATACCACAAACCTAAGTTCGAAATAAGTACAAATGGGAAATGTGTGGTGCTTTCGGTCGCGGAAAGTAACGTTAATTTCGCGTGAGCCAATAATTTACGAATCTATAGAGATTATTTCAATTACGGTTTTCTTTGCGATTTATATACCTTTTTCCTTATCTGCATGTTTCGTCTTGTAAGTGTGTATGTTATTATATTCCATGTTAGTCCATCATATTTATAATATACCATGTAAACTATATCTTAACAAGTCTTAGGGGCCGTCTCCACGAGCGAGAGAATCGCGGCGATATTATCGTCGTGCCACGTATTTCTATACATTCTCTTAGAATGTGTCTACTTATGGCGATGTTATCGCGGCGATGCGACGAGTGACTGAGTGCGAGCGAAATCTAATCGTATCGCCGTCTACCCGACGATAGAAGCGCGAAATCGACGCGATTCTCTCGCTCGTGAAGACGTCCCCTTTCTGTCTGTTTGTTTATATGAAACAGAAATATTTATAATTTCACCAGATGTGTCAAAGTCTATTCGACGGCGAGACAACGTACAACCTGACAGACGTGAACAAGATGCGCGGTCGCATTGGTAAGCTGGCAGAGGGCATTGACCTGTTGAGCAAACAGATTGTTACCTTCCCGGCTGAACCGGGCACCCGGCAGGCGAGGCTACAGAATGCTATCAGACAAGCTGCCGCTCATTATATAAAGGTAATGTAACATGCCGTGTGGCGCTGGCCACGAATAGCACCACCCGTGTGTGTCGTAGAAGGCGACAGAGGGATATTGACCAGAGGATGGGCAGCAGCGTCCTTCTGAGTAACGCCAACGTGCATCGGCCAAGCATGGCGTTTACAACTTAACCCCCCATTGGGGGAGACCTATGTCCAGCAATGGGTGTGTAAATTTTGACGATGAACATGACATGTGCGTTGGATCATGTGGCTCCCTTCAAAATGGTTGAGCTGGATGGTGCTGATCCACGCGTCATGTTTGTAAATGGGCACTGTCAGTAGGGATTGGTCAACTCTTAACTGCCATGGCTTTATCTTTTTATCTTGACTCTTTTTTTTTTAATGCATTGTATTGGTCTTTACCTGCATTGTTTTGACATATAGAAGCAACGTGAATAATGTAATCAGTATTTTGTAAAAACTTGATTTAAAAGAGTGTCCGTGGAGTTCCTTGCTCATTCTTCTCCATAGAGACCTACCCTACGTTTTGGAACAAGCAACTAGCTTCATTTTTCTGACTAACAAGACAATTCAAAAGTGCCCTGTAAATGGGTTAATTGAAATAAATGCTTTGACTTTGACATGATGATGATGATGATGATACTGATGAATGTATCATCACGCTTGTATGTGTCAAAGGTACACTTAACAAATACTGTAACATCTATTCACTATCTAGATCAGAATGCAAAAAGACGGCATCTGAATGACTTATGCTGAAACTGAAGATCTGCTGAAATTAACATACACACACTGACACAATCTACACATGCATAAACCCCTACACACCCATCTCACTTACACATCTACTTTTCACACCTGCCTTGTCTTGTCTTGTAAATATTTATGTCAAAGAAATTGAAAATTCACATAAACTGTACCTAGATAATAAGTAAATTAATTTACAAGATACAAGCTAAATCTTACTTTGGGTTCATTTAAATTACATAGTATATTTTACAATAAGTCCAATTATTTCTTTGTATTTTTATGTAGGTAACCTGTAAATGGAAATAAACTATTTTCGATCCTATTCTGAAGGATTAGGTAAAAGTATAGGGTATGTATGGTCAAGTGTGGTGTATAGGGTACAGCGAGGCACCCATACCATACCTCGCCAGTTGTGTTAAATGCGGTCCTGTAGCCCCGAAAAACTACCCCGTTGGTCTAGTGTCGCAAGCGCGACTGCTGAGCGTAGGGTCCTCGGTTCGATATATAGTTTGGGGAAAGTGTCATTGAGTTTTTCTATTACGAATTCCTCAGTAGCAGCTTGAGTTTGGAAGTTAGTGATGTCCCACCCCTGCGCCTCGGAAATGACGTAAAGCTGTTAGTGCTGCGCCTGATCTTTCGCTGTTCATGTGGGATTACGTCCCTTGGGACTATAAGAGTGAGGGAACAGGAAGTACACCAGATTTTTGCAGACAAATGACGTCATAGTTTGCTATTGCGATACAAAATATCTGTGGGGGAATCGTATTTCGTCAGCTGATAAAAATTATGTCATTGGTGGTGTTTACTACCTACTCAATAAATATTTATGCTTCAAATCAATTGATTAGAGATTAACTACGATAACATGGCGCGCACCTCCAAATTATACTCTTTGTATGGTTCTATACCTCAAAAGGAAAAAACGGAAGCCTTATAGGATCACTTTGTTGTCCGTCTGTCTGTCTGTCTGTCTGTCAAGACCCTTATCTCGGGAACGCGTGGAGGTATCGAGTTGAAATTAAAACCATATACTCAAGTCTACGGTCCCTTGATGCTGTAAAAAAATCAACCCTCTATGTTAACGTGAAAAAAAGATACGGCCGTTTATGTCGCAAAAAACGCATTTATAATATTAAGTAGATTAAAGTATGGATTACTATAGAAGTATGGATTAGTATAGAAGTATATGGATATGTACCTACAAATATGTACGGAACCCTCGGCGGGCAAGTCCGACTCGCACTTGTCCGGTTTTTTTTTAATGTAAGACTCAAATCCGAACCTTTATAATTTCAGGAAGACCTGTTATCCTTACGGAAATTGCCAACCGAGGCACAAATAGAAGAAGTACGCAGACAACGATACGAGCGAGCTGAACGACAGATCCAGAAGGAAAGAGAGAGGATGGAGCGACAGAGAGGGAGAATGGAGGAGCTGGCGGGGCCTAGCGCGTCCAGGGTAGAGAGCACTCAGAATGATGATGACAACCCGCTGCTGGAGCAGATGAACATCATCAGGGAGTATATTAAGGAGGCACGGAGTGGACTCAAGTTTGAAGAGGTAAGTCTCCTTAAGAGCGCCCATCCCGTCATATTTCCCATACAAACGCTCGTACGTGATTACGGCGTTATAACAAATTAATCTCCACATATTTTTAACACACAGGTATCTAGGTTTGTATGAAGCCAAAAATAAATATTTTGAGAAACAAATTGAGTAACCAACTCGAACGTCTGAAAATCAGTTTTTCTGCACAGTTTTAACCTGAACTTTGGCCGTCCATAATGCACTCATACATTGAAAAAGTAAAAAAAAACAGCTTCATAGAAACCTTGCACATGTAATGGAGATTCAAATTACAAACATTATTACCAAAAACTTGTAAGGCTTTTTCAAAACACGTATTTCCAGGTACAAGTTTTGTGCAATCTCCGCGCGCAAATTTTCGTGCGATGTTATCGCGTTCTCACTCACTCATTTGTTTTCGAGTTTTGCGTTGGTTGAAACAAAAAAAAACCAATCACGCTCGCGTCGAAGTTCGGCCGATGGGGATGGGCGCTCTTAATTTTACAAGCATTACGAGATTGTGAGAGCTCGTGGCTAAGTAAAAGCCGTACAAATCGATCGGTGAAATGTTAAGCTACGCTTGCCGCGGTCGGTCTGTGGATGGGTGACCATTCATTTCATACCGAGTTCCCTCCGTGCCTCGGAAAGCACGTAAAGCCGTTGGTCCCGGCTGTCATTTGTAGATCTTTGGCAGTCGTTACGGGTAGTCGGAAGCCGAAAAGTCTGACAGCCAGGTATCGTGTTACCCAGTAACTGGGTTGTGGAGGTTCAATAGGCAGTCGCTCCATGTTAAACACCGGTATTCAGCTGCATCCGGTTAGACTGGAAGCCGATAGCATAGTTGGAAGAAGGCTTGGCAGATTATGATAAAGCAATATGAGATTTAGCCCACACCTTTATAAAAAGTTATGGTGTGCACCAGACAAAGCAGCATTATACTCGAGCAGATTTAATTCTTCATCATCATAGCCCAGGCATAGGATTCCCCCAAAGACCTCCTCGATCCCGCGCCGCGATCATCCAGCGGGATGAACCACCCACAACTTGAACTTGGCTATTCTTTTTGTGACTCTGGGTATCCTGCGGATCTCCTCATTCCGATTTAATTGATAAATTGATAGTTCCTGTATATAAAGTACTTTGAAACATGTATTTTAAACTAGCTTTTCCCTTCGATTTGTCCGCATGTATTTTGATACGGATCCCTTATTGTTTTAATAATTTAAAGTTTTAAAGCGAAAGAATTTGCAGAATTCGACTACTGGTCAAATATTCTGGAGAAAAAACACAAATTTAACTTTAATTTATAATGGTGCCAATTCTGTTGTGTACTCTTTCTCTACAATGAAACAAGAAAGAGACAGATACTAATAAGAGCTGTCAATTTAAGTTGATCTAAAATGTTCATACAATTATAGTTGTCTTGATTAAAAACACGGCAAAGTTGAAGAAAAAACGAATTTGTCATCTCTAACTTAGTTCTTATCTGTCGACGTCCTTTTCGTCAGCTGCCTGGTAGTAAGAGATGCCAATTGTCTAATATTAGTTCAGTTTGTAAACAATATGTAGTGAAGAGTAAGTTTGAGTCATTCTTGGCCATGCCAACCTACCTTTTGAAAGAAGCAACAGGGTCAAAAGTGTCTTTTAATGGTCCAATTGAAATAAATATTTCGACTTTTACTGTAATATCTTTTGTTTCATTTCCACACAGGTTGCAATCTTAGAAAAGAACTTAAAAGAACTGAAGAAGGAGTATCAACTGCAAAAACTGTCTAACAAGTCCTAGTCATTCCAAATATATAAATTTACGTAGTAAGCATAGTACCTATGTATATCACATTTTGTAATATAATTTATTTACCTTGTCAAAATACACTGTTGTTATATTTTGTACTTTATGATGCATAAGAATAAAGTTTATAATTTATTTGCAAGCTTTTTATTTAATGTCAATAAAGAGATTGTGGTTTGTGACACACAGATATTAGTGAGGTAGATGACGCTCTACTAAGCTGATTTTTTTATAAAACCTGAATTACGCTAATCAAACGCTGGGTCTGATAAGTACTCGTACTTACAGTAACTAGTAACTGAGACTGCCCCGTTGGTCTCGTGGTCGCAAGCGCGACTGCTGAGCGTGGGGTCCTGAATTTCTCAGTTTAACAGCCCGGAGTTTGGAAGTTGCCGGTGTAACACCCCCGTACCTCGGAAAGCACGTAAAGCCGTTGGTCCTGCGCCTGATCTCTCTCCGGTCGTGTCTGATTGTCGTCCCACCGGACTATGAGAGTGAGGGAAGAGGGAGTGCATCTGTGTTTTGCGCACACACTTGTGCACTATAATATCTTCTTCGTACTTGGCTGATCTCCATGGAGATTGGCCGCCGTGACCGAAATCCGGTCGGAAGATTACATAACTAGTAACTGAAAAATCTCTCACACAATAGTAAAACAATTGACGGCGACCTCCAGGAGGCTTTTGTACGGATGAAGGGATCTCCCGAATGAATTATTGCGGTCACGGCAGCCAATCTCAACGGTAACTAGACAAGTCCACAGGAGAGTATAAGTATTATGCACTAGCACAGTATAAGTATTAAGTAGTACTACCGTAAAGTACCGTACAGTAGCGACAGGCTCCGCCCCCCACCGAAACACTGTTCCTCACGTCTACCCGCGCCGAATCGGATCTGGCACAAAATATAAAGTTTACAGAAGGACCACTTCCGCCATTCTCAAAAATAATTACCTAAACTTGCTATACTCACTAGGGCTGCTACTGTATTGACTCTGAAGGATTTATTTGTGACCATATGAAATTTTATTGATACTGGTTGCAATTTTTGTATAGTAAAATTTTCTTGTTTGTCATGAAATGTCAATTACATCATTTATTCATTTTGACAACATGTGACAGTCGAGACTGAAGTCTGCTTGAAACTGAAAACATCATGCATGTTCGGAAAAATCTTCACCTGTTTAGTAAAATAAGTGACAGACATAACTTTAATACTAGAAATAGGAACAAATTATATCAACCAAGTTTCAGATTGTCAAAAGTACATACTTCTTTTATGGGGTATTGTGTAAAATGTTATAATAAAATACCGCTCGATATTTTGCAATTAAATGAAAGACAATTTAAAACATGCATTAAACGCACACTATGTAGGCAAGCATATTATAAGTTGGAAGATTATATCAATGATAAAAATGCTTGGCATAATGCTGGTCCTGCTCCACAGCCGCTTTAGGGAATTTCTTAATTGCAAGAAGATTATGTTGCTCACCCCTTAGTATTGACATGAATAACGTGTACCGTTATTATTATTTACTTATTATATTTTATCTGTCGAATGAATACATTGGAAATTTTGACTTTGTATAAATTAATAGCACTATTTCAATTATTATGTAAATGTGAGAACTATGGAGCCATTTATTTATTCAATGTGTTTGACATAAATGAGCATGGCAGTTGAGAGCATTGTCATGCTCGCTCAAATGTCTCACTGATGGTGGCGTGTGGGTTAGATCATTCAGTTCCCTTCAAAATGGTTGAGCTAAGTGGTGCTGATCCGCGCGTCATGTTCGTGAACGGGCGCTGTCAGTTGAGATTGGTCATCTCTTAACTGCCATGGCTTTTATATTCATTTATTTTTAATTAGAATGTTTTGGATTTCTCTTCACTTACATTGTTTTCACATATAGAAGCAACAAGAATAATGTAGCCTGGATTTTGTAAAAGCTTGATTGAAAAGAGTGTCCGTGGAGTTTCTTGCTCGTTCTTCTCCATAGAGACCTACCCTACGTTTTGGAACGAGCAACTAGCTTCAACTTTCTGACTAACTAACTGAACTTTGACTATTCAAAAGTGCCTGCAAATGGTTTAATTGAAATAAATGCTTTGACTTTGACTGCCTATAAACGTAATGTCAATGTGTGCGTTCGAAAAATGGCGGTTTGTTCTGAGTGGTCTCTTTCTTACGTTCTTTGTGGCTCTGGCTACGTGTTGTAGTTCAAGGGCTGACTCGCGGCGCGTAGAAACGTATATTCGCTCATTTGTGAAAAAGAAAATCGAAATATTTTATATTACATTAAATTTAATATTTTATATTTAAAAACAAATAATAATGTAACTATTAAGTTAGGTATATAACTTTTATCATATTAAACACTGACGTAAACATGCACGTACCTACCTGTTTTGAATTAAATACCATGAAATACAAGTTGGAAGAAATAAATAAAAAATCTAAAAGTATTGTAGAATACTGTGTAAATCATTCCCTCATCAATCGCCATTCCCTCCTAAGTGCAATGAGGAAATGATCGTGAGGGAATGACGAATTTTAACTAAAGCTTCAAACTTCTTGGTAGGTACAGACGCCAGCACATCAAGCTACTACAATCTGTCACATTTCTTTAATCGATTTTCAACTTTATGGTTAAAACATAAGGTTCAAGATTGATTGGGAAAATGTGACAGTTTCGGGTAGGTTGACCTGCTGGCGTCTGTACCTACCTAATTACCTATTTGGAAGTTCGAATTTCAAACCTTGAAAGAATCGAGTACCTACATGAGAAAGAGAAACACTTGTGTTGAGGCCAAAGAGAATATAAGAGATAATAGTCTTTGGTTGAGGCCGGTATCGTTCGCTCGCGGTGGCACTGGCAGTGACAGCCCTAGCAATATTAACGCACACACACGCGCCTATCTACAGATAGGCGCGATAGACTGTACACAGTCTGCTATTTTGGTAGCATTGTAGGCAATTATAGCGTTTCGTTTGTATGAAGTGTCGCGGGTGTGGCACTAGTGTGTCCCAGTCAAATTGCAGCGAAAGATAATACGGAGTGGGGCAGTGAGCCGGTTGTAGATGTACGTTAGGTAAGTACAGACACCAGCACATCAAGTTATGCCAAACTGTCAAATTTTTTCAATCGAATGCGAACCACACCCCTTTGATCCCTTTGTAATAAAGATGAAAATCTATCAAAGAAATTAGACAGATGCCTCTGTACCTAGTTGGGTAGGACGCCTTTGTCCTATTTATTCATTAGGTGGGAAACTCTTCGGTGAAAATATGAGTTGTCTGTGATAAAGGATATGAAAAGAAACTCGTTATGAGTGCAACTTTTGCCCATAGAATGAAGGCATATAATAATAATAATAATATGTGGGGACATTTTCACACACGGCCATCTGACCCCAAACTAGGGAGACCCTGTACTATGGGTGTCAGACAGCTGACATACATACACAAATACATTTTTTTTTTGTACATACATACATATATAGATAAACAACACCCAGACACAAGGCAAACACAAGTGCTCATCACACAAATGTTTACCCTGGGCGGGAATCGAACCCGCAACACGCTGCGCAGCAGTCGATCGCTTAGCCACTGCGCCAACCGTGTCGTCCGTGTCGACATTTGTAGCTGTAATATTGGTGGACTTCCAAGCGGGCGAAGTCAAACCAAACGACGGAGCTGGCCGGTTTTCAGCGGCGACAACCGCTGGCACATCGTCTTTGAAACAATTATTCTATAATTAAACCGTGGTTAACGTTAGGTAACTCGTTGAAATGGTAGAAAAAATTGCTACCTACCGGACCAAACTACTCAACTCTAGAGAAGTAAGGAATAACTACTATCGAATCTATTCGAAAAGATGATGGAATTTGAATTTGAAAATTCGTAGTATTCGTACTTGGGTTTCTTCGTGAATCAAAAGCTTCGTCAAGGACCCCGGGGCAGTTGCCCCCTAGAGATTCCAAAAGCTTCATGTGCCATTCATACCTACTTACCACTTTTGTGAAGAGAGAATAAATGATTTTTAACCGGCTTCAAAAAAAAGGAGGTTCTCAGTTCGACCCGCATGTTTGTATGTATGTTTGATGTTTGTTGTACGCGATTATCTCCTGTTTGGCTGAACCGATTTTGATGCGGTTTTCAGAAAAGTGTTTGTTACATTCTGGAGAAGGTTTAAGTATGCAACAAGCAGAAATTTATTCAGCGCTTTTTGAAAAAAAAAAACAAAAACCGAGAAGACGTTTTCGTTTCTTCCATCTTTCCATCTTTGGAGGACTTTCAATCTCTGTTTTAACTGTGTTGCCGTTCCTTAATGGATTTGGGTGATAAGGAGGCACAAGAGCGTCGCCGGATGGCCTAGGGGGGTCCCAGTTGATATACGGAGGATATGAAAGGTATAATAATAAAAACTTCTGAAAAAGAGAACTGCCTTCAAAAGAGAACTAAAAAGTGATAAATAACTTTAGCACAGAACACACATGACTTTAGTTTCGGAAGTAGGTGGCAATACAAAACAACAAACAGAACAAAGCCATCGACTTTCGAAACTAAAGTCATGTGTGTTCTGTGCTAAAGTTATTTATCACTTTTTAGTTCTCTTTTGAAGGCAGTTCTCTTTTTTTCAAAAAAGTTTTTATTATTATACCGTTCCTATCCTCCGTATATCAACTGGGACCTACCTAGGCCATCCGGCGACGCTCTTTACGTGAATACATACTAGTTCCGATTTTAGCCACATGCCGTGTAAGTATGTCTACAAAGGGAGGGCGCCCACGAGCAACTTAGTTGTCCGGCAACTTTTTTGTTTTTGTCGCTGTCTCCTCGCCCACGAGCAACTTAGTTGTCCGGCAACTTTTTTGTTTTTGTCGCTGTCTCCTCGCCCACGAGCAACTTAGTTGTCCGGCAACTTTTTTGTTTTTGTCGCAGTCTCCTCGCCCACGAGCAAATTAGTTGTCCGGCAACTTTTTTGTTTTTGTCGCTGTCTCGTCGCCGAGATTTGGACGATGCGCACACGGGAGCGATAGCAACGCGACTTTTTCGCAAAATTTTGCCGCATTCATCAACATGGATTTCGAGGAGACGTGGCTGTGGTCTGTGCGCCTGTTTTACGAAAAAGTCGCGTTGCTATCGCTCCCGTGTGCGCATCGTCCAAATCTCGGCGAGGAGACAGCGACAAAAACAAAAAGTTGCCGGACAACTAAGTTGCTCGTGGGCGCCCTCCCTAACACAATAGACCATTTGTAATTAATCCTCAATGCTCTGAGCTATTTAACGTATCGTAGTGATCCATATATATCTGTGGATGCATGATACATGTCAATGGTGATACGTCGAATTCAGTACGAATTTAAAGAGTTGCAGTTGAAGAAATTTCACACTATCACGAAAATCATTATTGAAGAGTTGACTATTAAAAAATACATAGCTTCGGTGCTTATGCACGAAAAATTTACTTTAACTTCATTTTTCTTATTTTATCACAATGGTCGAGTCAAGTAACGCTATTGCGGCCAATTCTGAAATGTCGATGTCAGTGTCACAGTTTGCTCTCGGTGAAGAACCTTCAGTAACAACTAAGAAAGAAGTAAGGCTCCCCGCCGTAGTAACCGCGCGGGACTTGTACCGTGTGATTTTCAATGATGTTGACGCCACCCCGGATCCCATCAGCCATCCGAGTTATGTATTAATAGATGAGAATACAGCACACGCCGCCTATGATGTTAGAGTAAGAGAAAAAAGCGAAGCGGCTATAAAAGACAGATCGAGATTAGTCCAGGGCGGGGAAGGCATAAAGGTGTACGCCACCACTATTAGCCTTGACGACATACAAATCGATTACACACTCAACACTGAGGAGGGGATAGAATATGGCGACGCCGATCTTTCTATAGCGCCGTCCGCATTCTACTTACCAAAAATGTATCCGGTTACATCTTACCCACCACAAATATTCGTCACACTTAAAGAAACTGAAACAGTTTATTTATTTGGGTTGCCAAGTTTAACTTACGATAAAGGAACAGCTGAAGGCAATATAGTTGAAGAAGAAAATACTTACTATGAGTATATTACTGTCGGAAAAGGTAGAAATCGAAAAATGGTCACTCAAGAAACTCAAACCACAGCAACTGTCAAGCAGACGAGACATACACTTGCCACGAGACCCGATAAGAGAAACGCTATGTCATTTGCTTCTATGTGGGACATGCACGATACTTATTCACGTTTAGCACGTATGGAGGATGCGGAGATGGAAGATGAAATGGTCATGTATCAATCTGCAGCACGCGACTTGTTACGGAAGAAGAAAAATAAGTTCCAAGATTTTGGGCAAGGCAAAACTTTCAAAGAAATTGGGGCCACGCCGCAATTTTTAGATGCAGTGCTTTTGACAGAACGTGTGCTCTCATCATTAGAATATGATGCCGCCCAGAAAACGTTCCGAGGACTCGTAGCTATGGATCCACTATCATTAGACTTGGTATATATTTACACATTAATCCCTTTGTGGATTTACGAATGTGAGGATATTTTAAACAAACCAATCTCGAGTATATCTTTTAATCCAAAATGTCAAGATATATGCGCAATAGCTCATGGAAAATTCGGGTACGCCGATTTTTGCAAAGGCGTAGTCTGTATTTGGTGTACCAAAAATCCACGGGAACCGGAAAGAGTTTATCGCTTTGAAGATTCTGTCACATCCGTGAGCTTCTCTGAAAAGAACCCGAACTGGTTGGCATGTGGGTTTTGTAATGGTGATGTGATAATATTAGATATTACTTCGTACACTGTTAAGACAATAGCTAAAAGTAAACGTGATACTAATCCTTGCTTCGAGCCAATATGGGTAATTACTTGGCACACTATAGAGAAAGAAGACTACGTAATAACCACTTGTCAAGACGGAAGGATCCGCAAGCTGCAAAGTACTAAAACGCATGACTTTATTAGTTCACCCATGATGCGCGTGTCTACTGTCGAGGGAAAGTTAAGGGGACTGGAAATACCCAAAGCTTGTTTAAAAGTGGACGTTCCTATCACGAGGTATCCAGCTGTGTTGTGCATGATATGGCATCCTACTATTGACCATTGTTATTTGGTCGGCACTGACGAGGGCTGCATACACCGCTGCTCCACACACTACCTGAACCAACATATGGACGTGTACCGCGCTCACGCCGGGCCAGTGACGGACATGTGCGTTTCACCTTTTATTAATTATTTGTTAGCATCTTGCGGTTCTGACCACGCTATTCGCTTCTGGATAGATGGCATGGATGACGTAATAATGACATTACATTGTCCAATCGCAGTGAACTCGATCACTTTCTCTCCAATAAATTCGACTATTTTACTTTCCACGAGTGGCAACGTGCTATCAATTTGGGATCTTCGTCGGAAAATTCATAAGCCGTGTGCAGAATACACTTTTCCCGGTAATGTAACTTTGACATATGTAAAGTTTGAGGCATCTGGGAAGAATGTTTATGTCGGGGACACACTTGGAAGACTTCATACATTTCATTTAGAGGACACACCGTTACCACCGTTTGACCAGAGAAAAATGTTGGATGATGCTATAAGAAATGCTCTATGCACTAGACCTGATATGATAAAGCAACTCGATAAACTTCTAAGCTTTAGAGAGCGGTTGAAAGTACAGGCTCAGAGTAAGTCGCAGATGCAGATGTAATAGGAGGTTATTTTTCTCCGCAACTACCTAGATAACTACCGCGTTTTTTTCCAGTCGCCGCAGTTCGCAGTTGTATAAAGTCTAGTCTATTGCCTGCTCTTTGCTTGTGTACTTTTCATGCGTTCTGAAATTACTTATACCAGAACACATTGTCCTTATGTTTTTAAATACGTAAACATCACAACGACATTAACATACATGATAGAAGGTATTGCTTTATTTTTGTTCACCTTGAGAACTTCTCATTTCTCAAAAAATAAGAGGCTTGATATTATTAATCTCTTAATTCGTTGTTTCTGTCAACCAATCACAACTTGATCACAGCAACCAACAATCAGACTAAACACAAGGCTTTGGTACTTAATTTAAGAAAACAAAATAACTAAGAAGAATTAAGAATGTTGCAACAACAACTTTTAGTTGTTGTTGCAACATTTTGGTGTTGATTGATTGATTGTTGTCGTTTTGAGGGTGTAACCATAGTACTAAATAAATATGTCAATTTGGCCAGAATTTACACATGACGAAAAAAGGAAAAATCTTTATAGTACGCATATCGACGTATGTGCAATACATGGTTCCGCAGAGCATATCGCACGCCGTTCACCCGCCGTTCACCCGCACGATGCGCTTTACCGAGCGTGATTCCGCTTATGGGTTTCACCCCACCATACATAGGTACTTGTCTATGGTCTTAATCACTCGCCTTGGGTCACAGTTTAGTTATTATATACCATTACTTTAATTGCAATAACTGTTTCTTTATAAGTGGGTGTCATGGTTCGGTTGGAGTCACAATTGGAAAGCTGAGGAAAATGTTTTGAGATGATTTTGTTTTGAGATCTAGTGATTGATCTTGTTTCCATGTGCCTATCTAAGTACCTACGTATCTATAGGAAAGTCCGCTATTTTACTGGAATCCAGCCGAATATGCTGGTGTTGTGGTTGACGATTTTGGTTTGAACAATAAATAATTAGAAATTGATTTTTCATTTTAAATTTCCGAGTCCTAAACTGCTTAACCGAAAACAAAAGACAACAAAGACTGAATCAAAAACAAAGCTTAGTCATTCGCAAATTAAACGATCACACCGTATCAGGACATTAGGGATTCAGATGTAAAGTTTATCCACCTCGCGACGCTACCGGCGCCGGCGCAGCCAAGCGTGACGGTGGCCAGCTCGGTGCAGACAGCATTAGTGTCGCGGGCGCGTGCGCGGGAACACCTGGCTAAGGAGTCCCTTATTACGGTACACACCTAACAATCACTGAGAAAAGCACGGGTTGAACCCACCAGTTCACCATGAAGAGGATCTTCAACAAATGCAGAGAGAGTAAGTAGAATAGCGTAACTTGCGTAATGTTAGTTATTTAACATTATGATATAATTGTTACATGCCAGCTAATTGATGTTGGTCAAGTAGGTGAGCGACTGTGAGTCTGTTCCGGTGAATCACTGATGCAGATATTTAGACATTTGTTGCTTTGTTCTTATTCAATCTCACTTAATTTGATAACTGTTTACTTTCAAGATCCCATTACTTACCCCAATTATTTTCAACGTAATCTATAGTTATACAAGTAAGTTTTTATTCTGCGAAATAACGCGAATACACGCATATTTTCATCTTGTTGTTCACTATATGAGTGGCGTGTAGCGCGTAAATTAATCGTCTTCATGGCTAGTTCTCGTCGCTCGGCTCGCCGGCTCCCATCATCCGAAACAAAAGCACAACAAAGCTAAAGAGCAACATGGTATGCTATCAGATACTAGAGTCAGGTTAATTTCTGCCCGCGCCGCCTACATTTCGTCGGCGCGCTGTACCGATGAGAGCATGCGTGCGCGTGCGTCCATCGATACAAGCTGTATCGGTAATTGCATCTCCTTTTAAGAATGTAGTTAATAATAAAACTGACCAGGCGACCCGTGACATTATATGGGTATTTAGAGCATGAAGATTGTAAAAACGATGAGATATTTTTTGTTATTTAATTGGTTTTACTGGCAATGTCCGTCTTATTATTTTGATATCGTGTAATTTCGGTTAAACTGCAAGAGTAATTTTAACGTCCTGCACACGAAAAATGTAAAAATATTGAACATAAATATTTCACGAAAGTAGGTGAAATCGTGCTGCAGAGCGAAGAGCGAATGCAATTTCGAGATTGTTTCGCTGGGCCGTCCGCGTCACCGTGACAGGACGAGTGTCCACAGGCGGCGGCGCGGCTGCCCGGGCGCAGGCCGAGGGTCGAGAGGTCGTGCGCGCAGACGCGCTCCGCCCCCCTAATTGCCGCGCCCCACGCAAATAAATAATTTTTATCCACTGCGTCGAGATCACGCTCCTTCTTGACCTTAAATTATTGTACGTAAAGCTCTTTTTTTCTGAATTTTAATCGGTTTCCCGAATGCCAGTGTAGCAAGAATTCCATGTGGATGCCGAAAAGCAGCGCAAGCGATGATCGCTGTTTTATGATACCATCGCTACGTCGAATTGTTAATAATACGTTTGGAACTGGCCACAAATGTAATAATTAAACGTTTTGCGATGAAAGCATCGTGTAAGTAATCAGGTTATATTATAGATAACATTCAAAACAGCTGTTAACAAGACAGTTTCGAATTACTGCACTAAATTGAGACAAGATATTGCGAGGCTGTGTTTAGGCGCTGTAAAACAAATGATATCATAAACGAATCATAGAGCATTGCAGTCCGAGCTGCATCGTCCACTTAACGTCAGTCGAAACAAATTGCATTCCCTGTTAAAATAAATTATGCGAGATTTTGTAATCCGAGAAGAATGGAAATGTGACCATTGAGCTAGATTAAATTGGAAGAGACAGACCCTTCCTTGACCATGTCACGTCATTGCGGATAATGTGGATAACTTCAACATGTGACGGAACTGCGTCGGAGCTGGTCAGTGTACCCCTACAATACTTGGATATTGTACTGAAAATCAATACGTTAGACCCATTTTCTTGACTTTGAATAAACACATACTTACTTACCTATAACTTTTTTCTCCGTACTACGGTACTACAGAAGTGCAATATGTACTTGAAGAAAGTATTAGAAGTAGTTATTATCTACTCCGGGAGTCTGGTATATTCTTCCAGGTCTACAGCGTACATCGTTGTCGTCAGAACTCAACTGTCTGTCGTCGTATTCTTATGTCCTCCATCTTTAGGTAGGTACTTGGATTAAAAAATACACCATCTTCTTCTATAAATAAAAGTACTGCATCTCTGTGCTTCTAGTCTCACTTGTTCTGTGTAAATTGCAGTTCTATTGTAATGACCCCACTAACATTGTTGCATAATATAAATGTTTAGATTAACTTAATAATGCTTTCTATTGTGTCATACTTAAGTAGATACTTTTATTTATATTCTGTTATAGTAGTATTATTATTTTTCCTATCAAGACATATTTTATCTAACAGGTAGAGTATACAATGGCTATTGTTAGCTTGCTTTGGATGTTCAGAATGTTCAGATAGGTTCATTTTGATTGATAACTTATTATGTTGGGACTTTTATGGCCTGCCTCTGCCTCAGTACGCCAGGACCTGCCTATGGTTAATGGAAACAACCTACTTTCATAGTTTTACAAATTCTTAAAAGAATTTGTACGAATAGAAAAGAAATCAAGAATTTGTACGAGTTACGAAATACGGTTACCTAATGATTGTTTGTTATTCAAAAGTCACATTTTGGCAGCTGAGTAACACAACCAAGTTCAAAAGGCTTTGCTACCTATCAATATCGCTATTTCCTCCAGGTCTACAGATTAGGGGTCATCCATAAAGTACGTCACACTAATTTCCTGATTTTTTTTTACCCCTCCCCCGTCCTTGTCACAGTTGGTCACATTTGTGAAACCCCCTCTCTAGTGTGGTGTGACGTCACATATTTTGCAATTTTACATCTGGAAATTATGAAATTAAAACAGTGATTCCGAAATTAGTTTTAATGTCAGGAACATTCGATGTGTCAAAATCTTTTTCATTCAACCATATAACATCATCGTCATATTCGTCATCATCCGAACAATCAATTTCTCCGGCACGTCTAGCAGGAATCTTTGCAAAATGTGCCGTAACGAAACTTAGGACCCCTCACACCCCTTGTCACACTTCCTCGACCCCCCCCCCCCCCTTAACGTGTGACGTACTTTATGGATAGTCCCTTAGATACCTACAATTCTCTCGGTATTTTGCGTAACACGCAAATTACCAATTGTAATGCACTTACTTTAGCAAGCTTGCGCAAGCTTAATTGCGTGACCATTTTGTAAAGATGTCAACACCCATCGTCAGTGGTCGCGACGGGTAGGCGTGACGAATCGCGTAGCCCATACTTGTGATTACCTATTCGCCACAGTCATACTTTGTTTTGCGACATTAGGAAAGCGTACCACTAACCTCTACGGTTCTGCCGTTTTCGCTTTCTATTGTCAGTAAATTCAACATTATTTGAACGCCGAATCCTAATATTAGCAGACAAAAAATGCCACTTTCTTTAGCAAAAACCAGTTTGCACGCGACGCGACTAGATAAATAAAAGATTAAGTTGGTCTTCCAGATTGAGTTTGAGTTTAATGCTGTTATAATGTTTGTAAAGATAAGTACCTATGTTTTTAACGGATTAATATCGAAGTCCTGTTCAAAATCCTTTTAACTAGAAGTCCATTTTCCGCAACATTCACATCGTTGATGCCTCTGCGTTTAAGGAGGAATATCTAAGAACACATGCAGTCATTACGAAATGCACTGTGATGCACACAATGCATGATTCGTGCAGGTGTGCATCGTATGCGCTGGGCAGCGTCGAGACACCATAAAGAGAGATGCAGAAAGCATATTCCGTAAAACGTTGCCGAGCTGGAAACTTGCATTAATTAGTTAAGATATCCGTGACATCTAAGACATCCGTGTTTGCCATCGCAAGAAGAGGATAAATGAAAGTAAATGAGCCCCAAATTCACAATAGTTTTAGTTGAAGTTGTAATAGATTAAGTATTATTATCATTAAATAATGTTTAATAAATATTATCTCATAGAAAACTTAGGTAGTGGACCTTCTGTGTTGCTCCATTACATGGCGCTCGGGACGCTCGGCAGATTGCGCCTGCGCAGCAATTTTGCCTTTTCGCCGATTGTGGCGTGCAATGCGATGTAGGAGGTGCATAAGGAAAGTAGAGTTTGCAAAGGCACCTTACACTAATACCCACAGAACATATATAAGGATCCCAAATACATAGTCACACGACACGATTGGCGCAGTGGCTGAGCGATCGACTGCTGCGCAGTGCGTTGCGGGTTCGATTCCCGCCCAGGGTAAACATTTGTGTGATGAGCACTTGTGTTTGCCTTGTGTCTGGGTGTTGTTTATCTATATATGTATGTATTTACAAAAAAAAAATGTATTTATGTATGTATATCAGCTGTCTGACACCCATAGTACAGGGTCTCCCTAGTTTGGGGTCAGATGGCCGTGTGTGGAAATGTCCCCACATATTATTATTATTATTATTATTATAGTTTGATCGTTACAAATTAGTGCCCTTTTTTTAAAGAATAGGTACTTCAGTAGGTTCGTACTTGCTTATTCCTTGATGGAGTTATTTTATTAGCGAACTATGTAAAATCGAAAAGCTTTACATTCTCAATGAGTTGCATGAAATCGCATAATCACGCGTCGATTAATAAATAATCGTATTCGGTATCGGTGTCAACAAATTGTGAGATTTGCGAGTGATAGTCAAAATTGTTACGTCATCTTCCGTCTAATTAGCAGAACGCATAAATATTAAATTTATTATACAACGATATCTAAAAACTAATGTCTTATTTTAAGTACTTTCACTGCTAAGAGAATTTCAAATTGGCAATACTTTTGTGCTATCGGCGCAGGCGCAGGCGCAGGCAGCGGGCGCGGCGGGCGGGGCGCGTTCCCACGGTGCAATTATCGGTTGCCTACACTTACCCTTAATTCCCCGATGCCCTCCTACCAGTTCCACCAATGATGCTTCACTGACGCGTTCACGAATTTGAGTCACGGACTCACGGACGCACATCATGTGTGTGATTAGAGGTTTTAGTCGGACGTTCGTTGCTAAACAATTTGCAGATTCATGTCTCAAGCACACGGGCCGCGACACTCCATAGAAACTAAACGATATCGGCCTACACTAATACTAAAATAATCTAAACTAATTTTATAAAGCTCAAGAGTTTGTTTGTTTATTTGGTTGAACGCGCTAATCTCAAGATTTATTGGTTTGAATTAAAAAAATATTTTTGTGTTGGATAGTCCATTTATCGAGGAAGGCTATAGGCCCATGCGAAGCTGGGTCGTGTGATCGGGTCGCTAATAGACTATACAGATACGTGCGTGAGTGTGCGTGTCTACGCGCCGCGCGAACAAAAACGCAATTTATTTCCAGAGCTGTGAGCTAGTCGTTCGACGCAGGGAGAGGTGAGGAACGGTTTCAGAGGGAGGCGGAGCGTGTCGCTACTGTACGGTAGTACTTATACTGTGCCTCAAGTCTCAATAAGTTGACTTTCTGGTAACGACAAAGATCAATGTGCGACTAGTCAGGATTTCGGAAATCCAATAGATCCATTCTAATTATTTTTGCTGAAAGGCTCCTCTTATTTATAATAGTTACTAGCTTTTGTCGCGACTTCGTCCTCGTGAATGTCGGTTATCGCGGATGCAGAAGAAGTCGCGAATTAATAAAAAAATAAAGTTTAAAAACTAAAACCCGACCACAACAAAAAGTGATCTAAAAAGTACGAAACAAGAAAATATTTCACACAGAAATCAAGACATAGGTACAAAATGGTCAAGGTAAGCCGTGGTTGCATGCCTGTATCCCATATGAGTGCGATGAACATGAATATAATGGCATGCAACCACGGCTTACCTTGACCATTTTGTACCTATGTCTTGATTTATGTGTGAAATATTTTCTTGTTTCGTACTTTTTAGATCACTTTTTGTTGTGGTCGGGTTTTAGTTTTTAAACTTTATTTTTTTATTTAAACCATTTTGGAGTCACAGCAGCTAAGTATTATATATTTAATAGGTACTAGTGAACCCCTTTCCAATGATACTAAACACGGTATGCGTATCTTAATTTATTTAGTAATCTTTCCTTTTTTGACAATAATTTGTGACAAATCACCACTAAATATTATATATTTGATAGGTACTATTGAACCCCTTTCCAATGATACCAAACACGGTATGCTTGTCTTCATATTTTTTTTAATCTTGGTTTTTTTGTTTGCCAGAGGGCGCCACATTGGATTCGGTGATACGTCATATAGCCTATAACCAGCGGACGATCAAGACGCTTCTAACGATACCTCATTTGTTCAGTTCTGATAAGGAGTTTAGGAGCTATGAGCGAACAGATGAACATACATACATACATACATAGCCTGTCAAAATCATAACCCTCCTTTGGCTTTGCCGTAGTCGGGTAAAAAGTAGCCTATGTCCTTCCCCAGGGTTTAAGGGCGCGTATTCGATTTAGCGCAACTCAAAATCTAAACGATTGCTAGAACGGCGTAGCAGCATTGACACACACTAGTACAATACAATGGTCTGTTTGTGTACATCAGGAAAAAAAATATGCACGAAATAAGCACGAATCATTGAAATTGATCGGCAAACGACAGCGCGCGATGTTTTACAGTGCTTTTTAAAATAATTGTCTAAAATAAATGAGCTCGTATAACGGACTGAAAAATATTCTGTAAGTAAGCATAACATTTACTTTCATAAAATAAATATATCAGTTATGTTTTTATTGAAATACTGGTGAAAAAAAATTGTCAAAGTGCACCGATTTTCTACAATTAACATTGTTTAACTAACATTGTTTTTTAATACATAATAGTAATATTTTCATAATTTTGGCTCTGTAGCTGTCTTTATGACTGTATATACTATTGGAAAAACGCATAAAACTAAATATTTTGGCATATTGTAATGGTTGTATTCGTCCCAAAAGTTAACTCTGACTTCTATTTTCGTAAAACGATATGAAAGAATTGTCTTCGCTTCAAAAAACCATAATTAAAAATTATACTTTTACTCTGTAGCTGTCTAAATCAAGACTTAATCTTTCTAAAACTGTAAATTGTCTTTAAATAATCTGCTTACATAATTACGATATTGCTCTAGGCAAAACGCAAAAACATGAAGTTTTCGTCACGAATCGAATACGCGCTCTGTAGCTATTTTCATACCAAATTTCATAAAAATCGGTTCAGCCGTTTTATCGTGAAAATGTAACAGACAGACAGAGTTACTTTCGCTATTATTTCGGATATTTAGAGCACTAGAAAGATTTAACATTTAATCGTAATGACTGACAACAATAACTCAAGTTTTACTTCGAACACACAAACCATTATACTCAAGTGTCAACCATTAGATAACCAAATCACCAATACTTATTATAATTCCCTATAATTAGCTGTCACAAATTATCTCAAACTTATTAGCGGAGACATCAGAACCAAGCAAACTCACGTTAGTTTTGATAAACAGAATAAATTATCAAAACTTGGCACCTTTTAATATGGTAGATTTTAGCGAGATAAAAGTTATATTATAAAGTTTAATATCTAAGAGGAACGTAGGCGTTTCTAAAAAATATTTCGTGGACGAACATAATGACTTACCGATAATGATCAACTTAATAATACGTTCAAACTAATAGCTAGTTCACATTGTAGTTTATAATGTTTATATCGTGAATTTTAAATGTTATTATCGAGCGTCTATAATTTCTTTCGGAATAAGTAGGTAGGTAGATAAATAAGCAAAAGATATTCGTAAAAAGGCTATAAAAATTAAAATTATGAATGTTGGCGAACTTAATTACATCATTTACAACAAAAAAGGCTATAATGTCACAGTAACATAAATAATATCAGATTATTACTTAATGTTTTAGTCATAAATTATTATGTCAATAACAACAATAATAAATTCAAATCCATCGGATTAATTATGATTTAGTTTATAATGGAAACAAGATGTGGACGGCAAAAATATAAAACAGCTACCTACACAATCGCTCAAAAAACTGAAGCCTTTGAATAGTTCAATACTTACGGATTACATGTCATAATAAACTATGTGCACAATCACATAGTGTCCATATAACGGATTTACGGATGCACAATAAGGCCCCAAATAACGGAAACGTCACGCGTAATTTGTACTCACATGATTACCGCATTTTGACTCACTGCCGACAAAAATAACAAAACCATTGTAAGACAACTACGTAATTATATATGTATTCAGAGTAAAATTGTATTGTTGTATAACATCGTATAATTTCTCGCGTAAATTATTATGGTAGCAAGAGGTACTTACATCATCCTGATAATAGCCCTGATAATAGCTGGACCGCCTAGCTAGATTCTAGCCAAAGTGTAAACCATTCAATTTACTCAAGTGAAACGGTTACGTAATTTATTATTTATCTACTATTATGTTATGAAATTCATTGGCATTTTCATAGAAACTTCAAATTATATCAAACTAGTATGATTTAAAAAAAAATCCTATTCAAGTACTTACTTACTACTACTACTATTAAAAAATCCATAATTTGTTTTATGAGTTGCATTGGTTGCTTGCGCGACGGGATGCTAGGTGGGATGCGTGTGCGCACGTTTTCGGCAGTTGTCGTGATCTGCGCGGCATTCCGGCTCATTGTGGGGACACATTCTCCACATAGCGATATGCTCGTGATTTGGGCTTAAACGCATTGTCTTCCGTTTTCACGCTTACGAAAAGAATACGGAAAAAAATCAAAGAAATATTTTTGGAATTCTTGCCAATGGATGGAAATTGCATCTTTATTGTAAGGAAGTGGGTTTTTAACTAAAACACCTACATATTGCCTAAACGTTGATAAGTATTTCGTAAGAGACTACTTGTCAAACGAATCCTCTTTTTACATTGGTTCTAAATATTATACGAATGAACTTATTCGGCTAGTAAAAAATGGAGAACGTTAGACCATCTAGATACAAATTATTTAGGCTAAAATAAAGTTTTTCTATAAATGACATTAATATCTGACCTAAAGACTTTAATATATCCTAAACGGATAGTCTGATCTCCAGCCATGGCATGGCAACATCGTAGGACAAAGCTGAGCAAAGCATAATAACAACTTATTCCTGGGCGAGTCCTGAATTTTCCCACAAGCCATAAAACAATGTACAATTAAGATCTATCTAGCTAACGCAGCCAGGTAACACTTTAGTTAGGTATTTACTAATAAAATACCCAACGTGGGTGGCCAGCAGAGGCGTCTAATGAAAGTAATTAATTTCGTCTACTAAACGATAATAACAGCAGACGTATAAACGTTATCCCGCGGAAACATTCTCACTTGTGTGGCCAGAGTAGCTATATTTTGTAACGAATTGTATAATTACATACGTATTTCAAACTATGTTGTACATTAACAATTATGTGAGAGCGGTAAAGTAATATTGGATGCAGTAAAACCGTGAAATTGGCGGCGGAGTAACGTTCGCGACACAGTCTCAACAAACTGTCTCACTTTCCAATTTCGTGGAATGTTAAACGTGTAAAGTTATGGCTGTCGCATTTATTTTATGGTGTTCATAAATAAAATAAGTAATAAAATTGTCACCATTTGGGGTAAACAAAAATGGCCAACAATGCGGCGTGGGCTGTAAGTATTTTGGAGACCTGTGAATGACCTGGGGAGGGAAAAAGCCTTAACTCCTTCAAAAAAAATTACAAATAGTTTCTAATGCTGTTCATCCAC
Organism: Charanyca ferruginea; assembly: GCA_947361185.1. Lineage (NCBI taxonomy): Eukaryota > Metazoa > Arthropoda > Insecta > Lepidoptera > Noctuidae > Charanyca > Charanyca ferruginea. The sequence goes on along the minus strand of OX376064.1, from coordinate 24,096,612 downwards.
TCAGCAGTGAAGTAGCAACGTTATGTCTGTAAATTCGCCCTAACTCTGAATGGATAAACGTTCCTTTCTGATTGTAGTTCCACTAGTTTGCTCTAGGTAGAGTTCTAAAGAACGAGTGTAAGTACATTGGCAAGGGTAAGTTCCGATATGAAATAATTCGAAAAAGGACTAGAGTTGCCGACGAAGCTTGCAGAATTAGCAAGATGAGTTGCAGTGGATCGGTCATGTATGGAGAACGACCGATATATAGGCCATTGGAGCAGATAAGTGCAGCAGTAAAGACAGCGTATGGGGAAGCGCAGCTACTCAACTTGATGGCGGCTGGGACAGACTGGATGCGGAAGGCGGAGAACCTGGTGTTGTGATTATGGTTATAAGGAGATTCCTATGTCCAGCAGTAGACTGCTATAGGTTGAGTTGATTGACATAATCCAGACTGGAGAACCAAAACTTAATTAATAATAACATTCCCAAACATCTTGGGGGAGGCCTATGTCCAGCAGTGAACGTCTTTCGGCTGAAATGATGATGATTCCCAAACATTCCCATCGTTTGGTGTGGATTCTGCTACAAACAAGTATTCTCACCATAGAGTGTTTTTTTTTTTTGTGTGGAATAACTAAAATTCGAAATCCCCATTTCTTTCTTGTTTTACTGTAACCGCATAAACATTCTTAGGCGAAGAAATCACACTTTTAGTGCACTATATTGAGCCATCATAAGGCATCTTAATCGCCTGACGAGAAACTTTTGTGCTATACTATAATGACAGATTCAGCCAGTAGAGACCGCGAAGCAAAAAAGGAGAAAATAAACAAAATATCTCCGTCGTCGGTCGCCTAATGCGAAGAAAAGTATTAAGTATTTACATTCAACGCGGATTGACTTGTACATTTGCAAATATGCATTACGTGCATAGTTCATCTCAGAAGTTTCCGATGATAAATAACTTCGAACAAAAAAACGCACAGTTTAAGTTCAAGTATTCATCAACAGAACGGAGGCTTCAGTTTTGTGTTGTATACTTGAAAAAAATAATTTTAACAAAAAAGACAACCGCCTTCAAAAAGTGAAAAATAACTTTCAATTCGCAAGTGGGCGGCTTTGGTTTTACGTATTTGTATTGCCACCGGCTTGCGAATTGAAAGTTATTTTTCACTTTTTGAAGGCGGTTGTCTTTTTTGTTAAAATTATTTTTTTTTCGCTTTTTAGTGCCTGCTTCTCATCATAGAAATTAATTACGAAACGGTGACACCAAAAAAAATCTGTCATCCTTAATTTTCAACCCTTAGGGGTGGAATATTTTCTTGAAATTTATATGGGACCAAATTTGAGGTATACACTATCAATTAAAAAAAAGAATCATCGAAATCGGACAACACTGAAAAGAGTTATGCGTGGTCAAACATAAAAATAAATATTTAAAAATAAAAAATGTTCATAAAATTAAAACTACTGGGCCAAACAATGTTAAATTTTTATGGGACCAAATGGCAACTATTCTGCATCAAACTAAAGAAGAATCACGTAAATCGGATCATAAATCTCAGAGTAATCGATGTACATACATAAAAAAAAACAACCGAATTGAGAACCTCCTCGATCCTTTTTGAAGTCGGTTAAAAAGTACAATTATAACTAGAATGCAAGGTTCTAATATTTATATATGACTAGCGATCCGCCCGACTTCGCACGGCTACAATGTAATATAACTATACGTATAAACCTTCCTCTTGAATCACTATCTATTGATGAAAAACGTATTAAAATCAAACGGCGGGAGCGACTTTGTTTTATACTATGTAAAGATGTGTAGTATCTTATTTACGATTGTTATGTTACGTTACGGTATCATATTAAAAAAAAAGGTAATACAGCTCTCAATTGTAAAGGAATCTTAGGAAAAAGAAATACAAATCAAGCTCGGCACGAGACAAGATAACGAAACACAAACACAGATGTTTATTTTGTACGCTTCGAAAAGCGTGAGAAGTGTTAAAACGCATGCCTTTAGAACTTATTGTTCGACTCTTAGCACCTGACAATTAGTGGCTCGTGACTGCCGCATTTCTACAATTTCACCCGATTTCATTAGATACCGATTGCGGTTTGAACGTGGATAGTGTATTGACTTATGCAAATGAATGTATGATGGATGACTCTACCTCTGACCGAATGTTTGCGGCGGCTGCAAATCGTGTCCCGCGGCTAATTCGACATCTTCCACTGCGCTCGCATGAGTGCGCCCAGTTTAAACTGTGAGAATGTGCCGAGATTTTTTTAGAGGAGGGCGATGTCGATAGTGTATCAGTACCCGAGCCAGTGTTGGGCGCGAAGCCGCGGACGGTGGGCGGCGCGCGCATCGGGGATATTTATGCCGAGCGCGAGAGTCGCACGGGAGCCGGCGGGTAGTCCGGGAGCGCGCATCCCCCCGGGAGGGCATTGTTTCGCGCACTCGCCCACTTTCATTGTTATGACTGCAACTTGATTATTTATGCCCAATAATCCGCTCAGCTGACTATGGTATAAATCTCGTTATTAATAGTATCCGGTGAAGCATTAAGTACGGCCGATTGTGATTTTTAATCGTTTAATATTTAACTTCCAGAAATCACGTTTAAAGAGTTACCGCCGCCGTATAGTGAACGAGTGAATGATTTTGATGGTATTGAAAATCAAGGATTGAACAATACGGTATGCTTCTTTGAAACAAAACATGAACATTTTAATAACCGTGAATTGCTGTTACAGTTAAAGTGACTTGTAAATTCCAGAGTAACGCACCTCCAGCATGCGAAGTCTTAGACTTGCTAGCGAACTGCAAAATATCGTCTCCAATAGATGACAACCCCGATACCAGTGTTGAGTACGCCGAAATTGCAGATATGGGTCTTTGGCACTCCACACCTTTAGCTCACCGTAATAAATCCAAGATATCGCTTACATGGGTGTTGAAAGAAAACTTAGAGAATGCGAAACTGACGGGTGATAAATTTCAAACTGAAGATAGAATAAAGAATACTATAATCAAAAGCGAAGTGGATAAGAATCACAATCAGAAGTCAAATGAAAACGAACGTTATAGAAAGTGCAAGCCCAGAGATGTGAAAGATAGGGTCGTGGGACGTAATGAGTATTACCATAATCTTAGGTTTAGGAACGCGTGTGAGGAGTTCGCTAACGTGCAGGACACCTATTCCGACACCAGTGTTGGTACGGAGGAGTATGTGCGGAAAAAACACAGGCATCGACACAGAAGAAAGAAGAGAAACCGGAGCGGAAAATTTGGATATGACATCCGCGATTTGGACAGCTTTCTTACAGAGGTGAGAAATTGTTTGCTTATTGATTTACAGTTAAAGCCGTACCAATCACTTAAACCTCATGACAATCGATAAGAACCATTTTATACATAATAATATATCATACAGATAACCCAATTTAATTTGTAAAAAGTCATTCATCATATTTTGGCATTCGTTCTTGCGATATTAACGGATCTTTTTACAAAAGAATTTAAATGCACCTGTAAATCTCAATCATTATTCATTTCTTCGGCGTTATTATGACGTTACGATGTACATACGGTTTTTGTGCGTTACCTCGGAGCATAAACCCGATTGAACAACGTAAGCCGCGAAATTGGCGCAAAATTGGACAACGCATAAATTGCAAATCATTTAAAAAAATTCGATATCCTTTCCGAAGTTTTTCACATAAATTCGGGCGAACAGTTTTGGACTGGCAGATTATTGAAGCAATTTTATTTCTGCGGTATATGCTCAAGATAATGGGCCTTAAGTGAATGTTTTTTAGGCTTGTAGTAATGTGGGGTTACAAGATAATCTTGAGAGGAATGGCCCGCGCCATTCATCAACGCGGTTTATTTAAAACAACAATATATCTTTGTAGGGGTTAAACGTTATGGTGTTAATTGCACCAGTTCGACGGGACGGTAATACAATAATTCACGAGAGACTTTTATAAATCGACACAAAAGGTTACGATAATTTGTAATCGACCTTCGTTGAAGCTCTGGTCTGTAGCATGCGTTTTTTTTTAATCTAACGTCTAGGTACTGGTACGGTCAGCAACAAAAGTCGATTAACTCTTCGGATGTTACAATCATAATTATTTAGCACAATATTAAATGAAATTCAGAAATTATGGAAAATCAATATAACATAAACTTTTGCCTATGACCTGAAATACTGAAAAATAATTGCTTCGTATTATCTTATGGCTTTTAGATGATAATAATAAGTAAATGTAACAGCGTTAATAAACTTTTGTTGCTGATCGTACAATAAAGTAGGTACCTACATATAATCTATCTATTTATTTAAAAAAAAACAAAAGTAAAAATAAACAAAAGTAGGAAAAAATTAGGTAAGTAGGTACATGTTATACGTTTAGATTGTACTATGATATTTAGTAATGGGGGCTATTTTTAAATTTCGCGGACTTTTATTGTTTTTCTTTTTTACACAAATCTTCGGGAATTGGTTTTTATCAGCCGTAGAATTGAATGCGTTTAACATAATATTGAATTCACGACCATTTGAAATTAATCACGAAAAAAATATTTATACGATAATAAGATAGGATAAGATAATATTTTATTTGTTAAAACACGCGTATACATACAGGGATTAACATGTATGCAAGATGGCAGAAAAAAAAAGTACAGTCATGTTTGTCACATGTTGTGACGTGCAAATATCATGAAATAAGTACCTATACCCTGTCTATTGGGTTATTGGTTTTTTGACAGCTGCCGTAAAATGTAATTGTTCCCGATTACCAGTTAACTTTAAAATGTGTTATAAAATAAATATATAAACACTGCCTAATCTTGTTGGATTATCTTATTTATGACCTCTTACATACATTATAATACAGGTATGGGTATCACTTTTTACAAAAAACATGAATATTGTTCACTAGTTGCAGCTGTCAAAAAACGATTAAGCCAGTGGACAGGGTATAGTTATTGCTAATTAAACAAAAAGTTTTCTTTATTGCAAACTCATTTAAAAAATTAAATTGCAAAGAAACTAAAAATCAAAACATACAACAAAGTCTATCAAAATATTAATTACTTACTTAAATATCATGTCAAAAAAAAAAAGTAAACAAAATTCAAAAGCAAAAATAAATAAGGTCGGGTTGTTCCTAACAAACATAACGTTTTCTAGGATATAAAGGGATGGCAGTGTCAAGATTTTATACTTTACAAAGTACGGTTTGCAACTGTCCGTGGTTTTCAGAAGGAACATAGCCCTAAGACATCTCTTTTGTGCTATAAATGGAACCTCTCTATTAGTCGAATAAGATAACACCGTATCTGAGTACAGATTTTACTAGGCCTTAGCAATTTATTTAAACTTCCTGCAACAAAAAGTACAAAGGCAGCAATTAATGCCTCAGTTAGGTATTCTCTGCTAGTCAACCAAAGAGTCCGAATCACACTGTTTTATAATTAATCACTCAAATTCCAAATCTAGGTCATCCATTTTCTACTTACAGGCTTCAATAGACCGTCCCGGCAACATTCCCGTCGTAATCGCATACCCCAGCACTCTGTACCAAACGCAGAAGGAAATCCAACAAGAACTGCCACTGCCCCTAGGTACAGTCGTGAACGCAGTGTTTAAGAACGAACAGTGGCTGTATGCGCAGACGCCGCACGGCAACGAGGGATACGTGCTGTACAGTGCGTGCCTCCCGCTGGGAATATTGCCTAATAGGTGCGTAATTTGTGCACTAAAGTAGCCGCTAGATAACGCTGCAATAAAAGTCGTTGACACCCTTCTACCAATGTATTATAATATCTAATATATAAAATTCTCGTGTCACAGTTTTCGTTCCCGTACTCCTCCGAAACGGCTTGACCGATTCTGATGAAATTTTGTGTGCATATTGGGTAGGTCTGAGAATCGGCCAACATCTATTTTTCATCCCCATTTTTCCACCCCTTTTCATCCCCCAGGTAGATCGGGACAGGACAACGTCTGTCGGGTCAGCTAGTCTAATATATAAAATTCTCGTGTCACAGTTTTCGTTCCCGAACTGCTCCGAAACGGCTTGACCGATTCTGATGAAATTTTTTGTGCATATTGGGTAGGTCTGAGAATAGGCCAACATCTATTTTTCATCCCCTTTTTTCACCCCTTTTTCATCCCCCATTAGGTCGATCGGGACAGGACAACCTCTGTCGGGTCAGCTAGTGTATTATAATATCTCAAAACCATACAAAAAAAAATGTAAAGCAGTCTCGCTAACACAATCGTATCGTGGTAAGGGGCGCCCTTGACGCAGTATTTGGTATTATTATTATGAAACTCGACCGAAGCAGTATTAGCGACAGTTTTGTACGATGAGCGATCTCTATCGTGAAGTTTTGGCACTTTTTGGTAGGTAAAAGTCGGATCAATGACTTTTATTGCAGCTTTATCTAGCGGCTACTTTAGTAACTCGTAATCAGCAATTCTTGTTTAGTTTGGAAACCGACCCCAAGATGGTGATGAGGTACGTAGTTTGTGATTGTACTTTCGAGATTATGGACTGAATGACCACGAACGAAACCCAAATAAATTGGAACAATGGTAGAAGACAAAAACAAAAAAAAAATCGTGTTAGCCAGTAACTGGGTTGTGGAGGTCGGATAGGCAGTCGCTCTATGTAAAACATTGGTATTACGCTGCAAACTCAAACTCATTTATTTCAAATAAACCATTTACAGGTACTTTTGAATTGTCAGAGTCAGTCAGTCAGAAAGTTGAAGCTAGTTGCTCGTTCCAAACAGTAGGTTTCTATGGAGAAGAACGAGCAAGAAACTCCATGAACACTCTTTTAAAATTAATAATATGTTACAAATTCCGGTTACATCATTCATATTGAATCTAGGGGTACAATGTGAGAACAATGTAACAAGTCGTGTACAGTACGCAAAAGAGATAAGTATCCATGTCGTCGGGAATAGTTGAAGATTTCTTAGAAACCAATAGGGGCTTTCAAAAGAAATTTTATTAAATCATTGAATTGTTTATTCTCTATAAATTGTATTTTATTTTATTCATAAAAGCCTATCGGTTTCTAAGTAAACTTCAACTGTTTCCGGCGACATGGTTACTTATCTCCTTTGGTGACCGTACGTTAAAAGAGGTCTAGATGAAAATACAATCATATTAAGCAATTCAATAAATTTAGAATAACCGAGGCAGCTAAGAGATGACCAGTCCCAACTAGCGGCGCCCGTTCACGAACATGACGCACGGATCGGCATCATTTAGCTCAACCATTTTGAAGGGAACCGAATGATCCAACACATGCGCCACCGCCAGCGGGATATTCCAGTGAGCATGACATACTCCCAACTGCCAGGGTACCTTCAAGTCAATGAAAGACATACCTCGTAAATGGTAGCTTTAAAGAACATAGTGCTCACATGTATGTGCTATGAAAAATTATACAATATTAACACATTGAGTTTATACAATGCAAAGATCATGTAGATCTACATCTTCAGCAGCTCCAGGAATAGCTACAAATGCTAATCAATTAATCTATATATGAACCCTTATTATGGCTGTGGAGCAAGACCAGCATCCAACCAAGCATTTTTATCAGTGATGTACTCCCCCAATGTATAATATGCTCGGCTGCATAGTGTGCGTTTTATGTATGACTTAAATTTTGTCTCATTTAGTTGAACAATGTGGGGAGGTATTTTATTGTAACATTTTAAACAGTACCCCATGAAAGAAGTATCTACTTTAGCCAGTCTAAAACTTGGTTGAACTAGTTGGTCACTATTTCTAGTGTTATAATTATGTCTATCACCTCTTTTACTAAAAAGATGCAGATTTTTTCTAGCGTACATTATGTTTTCATAGATGTATTGACAAGGTATCGTCATTATGTTAATTTCCTTAAACAGTTCCCTTAGAGAATCGCGCACACGGAGATTATAAATGGCTCTGATGGCTCTTTTCTGCAGAATAAAAATAGACTCGATGTCTGCAGCTCGTCCCCAAAGTAAAATACCGTAAGACAGTATACTATGAAAGTAACTGAAGTAGACCAGTCTCGCGGTATCCACATCAGTAAATTGGCGGATTTTTCTGACAGCATATGCTGCCGAACTTAGCCGTCCAGCGAGAGATGTTAGATGAGGACCCCATTGTAGCCTTGAGTCGAGCGTGATCCCCAGGAAAATAGTTTTATCAACGAATTCCAGCTTCTCATTATTCAATACTGTGTCACAGTCACTACTTTTGACATTTGGTAAAGTAAATCTGATGCACTTAGTTTTTTTTTCATTCAGTACTAAATTTTTCGCCGTGAATCAATTTTGGACCTGAAGTAAAGCGCTATTTACGTGGTCAAGATTCTGGGCCCGTCTATCTATCTTAAATATTATAGAAGTGTCATCAGCAAATAACACCATTTGTGGTTGGTTTTTCAACAAATGAAGAAGATCATTAATATACACTAAAAAGAGGAAAGGACCTAAAATTGAGCCTTGTGGAACCCCCATTTCTACCTTTAAACCATGTGAATTCACCCCATTTATTTGGACTTGCTGCTGCCTATTAATCAAATAAGATTTTACTAAACTAAGCGCAAGTCTACCTAGTCCGTAATGCTCAAGTTTCAAAAGTAGTGTGTCATGATTTACGCAGTCAAATGCCTTGGAGAGGTCACAAAAGATTCCTATGGCATCTTGTGCCTCATCCGCTTAGACTGGAAGCCGACGCCCAACATAGTTGGGAAAAGGCTAGGCAGATGATGATCTGGTAGGAAAAGTGTCTTTTAAGAGTGCAGTAAAGTGGTAGAACAAATAAACCATATTTTGAGCGGTTGCTGCATTTATCTTGACAGATCCTCTATGTATCAACTTGCCCGTGGCCATCAACTGGCGACGCTCTTGTTTCCTAGTAATAATTTTTGCTTAAACAAGTTAGACGCGCAGTTAACGACAACGTAATGTGTCTCTTTACAGCCTGGGTTCAGCTAAATACTGAAAGCTGTTTTGAATACAGTGCTGTCACAATGACAAGCTTATCCATCATCATTTTCTGCCTAGTCTTTTCCCAACTATGTTGGGGTCGGTTTCCAGTCTAATCTAACCGCATTCAGCTGAACAGCTGTGTTTTATATGGAGCGACTGCCTCCTCTCGACCCAGTTGCTGAGCAACACGCACGATACCCCTTGGTAAGACTGGTTGTCAGATTTTCTAGCTACCTATAACGACTGTCAAAGATCAACGAATGACAGCCGGGACCAACGGTTTTACGTGCTTTCCGAGGCACAGAGGATGAAAACGAACTTATTCCACTACAGTTCGCTACACTATTAATCAATAATGTTAAATTTTCCAGAACATCACCCCAAAAGAAGACACCATGTTGGGAGAGCAGCACGGACATCTACCCGCGTCCATGCGGCAACCTCACCGACAACGAGAAGGAACAGCTGCGCGGACGCACCCGCTCAGAGTGCCAATACCCCGCCCGAACTACACGACGCAAGTCCAAAAAATCGTGCGCGGAAAAAGACTTTGACACCCTATACTTAAAGACTAAATCCGTTTGCTCCAATATAGATAAGATACATGAGAAAGAGAATAAGGAATTTAAACAAGTGAAGAGACAGACTCTGTTAGTAGTGAACTGTGATTATACAGGTAGTGTGTTGAATAAAACTTTGACAGTGCAGAAGGGGGATGTAGTGGTTCTAGTGCAAGGTGGGGGAGTGGAAACTGATGTGGATGCCGAGTGGTTCTATGTGAAGAAGAGGGATGGCAGCGAAGGGTTCATACCTGCTGTAGTGGCCGGACATGGCTATATTTAAGTTTTTCACACAGCAAAGGGGCCACTCCACAAGCGAGAGTATCGCTACGAATCCGCGTTCCTTCGTCGGGAAACGATGACGTTTCGCTCGCACTCAGCCACTCGTCCATCGCCGCGATAACATCGTTGTGTGTAGACAGACACGTGCTAAGAGAGTGTATAGAAATATGTCGCACGACGATAATATCGCCGCGATTCTCTCGCTCATGTAGACGGCCCCAAAGGAAACAACCAGTTCTTATGGTTGACATTTAGGTTTAGTTCTGTCAAAAACCAACCTACGTCAAATGTATCCCATTTTTTGAGGCAATACTAATAAAATCTAATATAAGCATTAGTTTGGGATTCACATCGTATTGTAACTGCAAAATAGTCATTGGTGCCGATTCCCTTATTCACAAACTAAATTAGACAATTGGCATCTCTTACTGCCAGGCAGCTGAAGAAAAGGACGGCGACAGATAGGAACTAAGTTAGATTTTAGATTGAACTTCGCCGTGTTTTAAATCAATATGTTCTAACCTGACAACTAAAATTTTATTGTATGAACATTTTAGACCAACTTAAATTGATAGTTCTTGTTGGTATCTGTCTCTTTCTTGTTTTGTTGGAAAGAAAGAGATATAAAGCTTAAAATAAGTTTAGCTTGTGCTCAACAGAATTGGCATCATTGTGATTACCAGAAGTAGGGACACTTCTAAGGAGTTTTGGATGAGAAGAAATGGACTTTTAAATGTTCGTCAATAGAGTTCAAACTAGTTTTTGAAGCTAATTCATTTATAGTTGTGTAAAGTTTTGTAGCAATACTCACTGTCTTAATGTATTGCCAACATAAAATTGTAATTTAAACTGATAATCTTAAAATTGTTTCCACTTAGCAATAAAATTGTAAATAATAAAGTTTTGTTACATCATTTATTTATTTATTGTCTCATAATAAAATTAACTTATTTATAATAGAAAAAATAACCTATGCTATTATGTACTTACCTATCGAAAGTGCAAAACCTGATCTCTATAGTTGAATGTGGTGCACAGATCTATTTCTGGGCTGGACCCAGCAATGGCCAGGACTTTGTTGGGGGTGGTTCTCAAGACCGCAGAATATACTGTGGCTGCTGAGACAGGAAGTTCGACCTTCACCTCTCCGGAGTAGTTCAGTTGGTATAGGTGTTTGGCGGCTCCTCCCGCGAAGACGCAATCATCGTGGAAGAATGAAACGTGAATGCCGTGGTCAGGGAGGTCGAAGACAGTGGTGGCATCGAGAAAGCGTAGGTGCCAAAGTGCAAGGCGAGGACCGCCGCCACACACCTGATGAACAAAATAAAGTAGAACTGTTATATTTGGCTAAAAATGCATTGAGTTGATAGTCAATGGTCAATACAGAATTATTTATTTTACTCAGGCAACAAGAACAGGCAAGAACAACATACAAAAATGTACATAAACAATAGGTAGAAACTGTAAACTAGTACATACATAATAATACTAAAGTAAACTATAAAAGTATCATACACAAATCCTTGATTATTTAATAAATCTATGATATGATGGACCTACAGGTCCTAAAGGACCACATGTTTGACTCTTACAAGAAAATGTGTATGATAATGTAACGAAGACAGCTCAACACAGCTCGACAGATCTATAAAATTGTATAGTTTAGAATACAATCATTTTCCGATTCAATTTTGTATGCACATATGACCCTAAGAAGGTGTCCCATTGGTAAAGGGTTGCTATGATATAAAGCATTCATGGTTCAATATTTTTAGAGGAACTATGCAGATTTTAATGTTTTAATCAAGTTGTGCTTCTGCTCACCACTATAGTGCAAAGTAAATAAATTCCAGGTGTTTTACTCACAATCCCGGCCGCGAATAGTACTACCCTTTTTCTACTCGTCGGTGTCTTAGAAGGCGACTGAGGGATATTGCCCAGAGGATGAGCAGCAGCATCCTTTCGAGTACCATAAAGGCCTACATAGACCGGGACGGCATGGCAAGGGATTTTGCCGTCAGTCAGCGCACACTAGCCGCTTAGATACCGCGGCATTCCAGCGCCTTGCCACGGCATCCCTCAGCGTGCCGCGGCATGTCAAAGCATGCCTCGGCAGCTCCTGCTGCCCGATACACTTTTAGTCTTCAGTCTACCCCCGCCTCACTCTAGGAGCCCGTGGCACGTCTTTTAATGCTATGCAGTGCCCTTTCGATGCCACGGCAACATTTTAAAGCATAGCAATTTATATCGTATTTCTATGGATATGTTTGAATGTCTATTAGTAAAAATTTAAATCCCTTGCCATGCTGTCCCAGTCTGCGTAGGCCTTAACACCTACTGCGATCACCAACATGCATCGCCTAAGCATGGCGATTACTGCGGAACCCCCTCGGGGGAGACCTACGCCCCGCAGTAGGCGTCTAAAGGTTGACATGATGATGATGATACTCACAATCCAATCATCTCCTAAAGCCGCCGACCCGATCCACTTGCCAAGATCAGGCCTGCTCACTTTGCTGTTAGTATGGGGCTGCACTTTATTGTGACTTTTGCAAGTACGGGTGTCCCAGAGCATCACCGAGCCATCCTCACTGGCTGTGATGAGTTGCTGGTTACTGTAATTAATAAAGAACAATATTTATTTAACTTTATTCATCCCAACTAAGACCTCATCAAAAACCTTTCCTTTCTTCTGCCCATTTCTTTGTATGGTTATCTAAGGTCTGCAATTAATAAATAAATTCTTTATTTTCTCTTCCAATTATTTAAAGTAGGCACATAATATGACTAAATTTGTCAGCTGATACATTAACTTATTCTTACAAGCAAAATAAGAATCAGAGGGAGGTATGTTACAACTCTATGGAATTATGTATAGAAGTGTGTCATGTAGTTGTGACCATGGTGTGCTAGATATATTTTGGTTTGTCATGTATACATGACCCGTGGTCAAAAGGTTAATAAATAAAATCTAATATTGAATATTATCTTGTAACATCTTAAGATTAGACAAAAATTTATTAGGTATGTAATGACCACGGAATAATAAAAACAAGTGGAAGTGCCACGCAGCCATCGAACGTGTGGCACAATTATGTGGAAATGATCAACATTGGTTCAGTCGCGATCAACTACTTGCTGCGACGTGACATATCGCACAATATCGCACGTAAGGAAAAAAAATACAACCATGCGTTATTGTGCAATTTTTACATGTAAAAATGATAGCAGGTCAAAGAATGTTTCTTGCAGAGGTATATCTTATCACCAAAAAGTATAAAACTTTCATATATTTCAATATAATCGATTTTTATTGACAATACCTTATTTTTGCTTTGATGCGAACTAAAAACTACCTTATGTCCATTCACTAAAGTCTAAATTAGCTTGCTCGCTGTCTTGACTGTAATCGTTTTACGTGGCATAAATTCTAGAAACTTCGACGCTACTCGTTTAGGGATGGGACACATTAATGCAAATAGTTCGTGTCGACAAAACAATTACACAATAACAATAACATGTTTTTAAAGTAGGTACCTAACTTTATTTAAAAAAAATAAAAGTACGAGTTTGAAAGAATGAGTTTTAAAAACCTTATACCTATATTCTGGCAAATAGTCATTCATTCGCGGTTAGACGTAGGCCTATAAATATTCTATACACATGTATATAGTTTATTTTCCTACACAAGAATTGAGATGTCAATTATGTTTTTAAAAGACTGTCACATATTTAGAAAAGATATTGTCATGCCTAAAATAATGCGTCATTTCATTGGGATGTCAATCAATTTCCTACATACAATCATATTACGGACTCAATGAAAGATATCGCAGAAAAATATGTCAATACATCATTAGTTAATCATCATTTTTGATCCATTACGTACATTAAAAAGATTAATATATTTCTTACATTGTACAAATTATCGATAACTTGACCACATCTCTCATTGAATAGCAAAATAATTAACAGTTGCATGCGAAAATGACATCTATTCATAGTTACAATAGATGTCATGTTAAGTAATTTGGTAACAGCGCTCTCTAGCGTCGAATAGCTGAACTCGTTGGACATTGCTCGAACTGGATTGTTAGATGGAAAAAATCTCTTTAGATTTTGTCATGTAAAATAATAGCAACATTCGTCAGTTGTGATACGATTTAATTTCGAACAACAATAAAATAAGCTTTTCGCCAAAGTTGCGTTCATAATTTGTAGCCAATTATATCATCGTTTTCTGTGTATTGCAAGTACATTTTAATTTGTAAATGTGTGAGTTTGGCGACACTGGATCCAGTATTAAGTAAGACTAACGGCACTTCCTCTTGTTTTTATTATTCCGTGGTAATGACAATGACTGATTAGTCATTATCATCATCATCATGTCAACCTTTATGGTACTCAGAACGACACTGCTGCCCATCCTCTGGTCAATATCCCTCTGTCGCCTTCTACGACACCCATGGGTAGAAATGGGGTGGTGCTATTCACGACCGGTACCACACGGGGGAATAAATTAGTATGTATGAATAATACAGGTACTCACTGTCCATGAACGGAGTGAATGAAGTCTTTATGTCCCTTTAAAGTTGATATCAGTATACCATCTTCCATGTTATAAACATAAACATTATTATCTCCACATCCTGCAAACAACTTTGCATCATCTTCAGACAACCATAGACTATTCACATCAGTCTGTTCTAAGGATGATGTTTGTGATGGTATCCTGATGGCCCATGAAGGTTTACTTAGCTTTGAACTGACAGCATTCTTCCAATCCCATCCAAATATTTCATTAACTGTACCGACTATTAAAAACTTTTCTGTGCTAGCCAAACTACAGATTTGGCGCCCAGATTCGAGAGTGTGGGTGTATTTCGGTTTATTGTAATCCGAAGATAGCAGTTCCACCACAGGATTAAGAATTCGATCCAAACTAGAAAAGAAAAAATAACTTTTTTATATCGTAGGTGAATCTTCGACTGGGTGAAAGAAGAGATTCAGTAACCGTATCTCCTTTATCCTTTATCAATATTAGTTAGAAACATAACTAACCAACTTTAATATAGAAAATACTTACTCAAAAACAGCAATCTGACTGTAAATATTACCGGCAATCAAATACTTTCCGCACGGTGAAAGCGTTTGCGATAGAACAGTGTTGTACAAAATTTTGTCAAGCATGGTTAAAATATTGAATTGCTCTCAAATGCAATAACAGTCAATGATCGATTTAATTTATTTAGATGGTTTGTATGGTTTATAAACAAAACATAACCTAAGCGCTTCTTTCATGAATGAAACATGAATGCAGTGTTGCCAGATGTCTTGAACCTTTTATCTTAAACGAAACAAAAATTACTTTTTTAGTCATACATATTTTTGTTAAATTTTAACAGTAATTTATTATCAACCTCTAGGTTATAGCAAGGTTTTTCACCAATCAATTGCTTTGTATGCAAAAGACCTTCAATAGTATTTGTATTAAGTCTATTGCGTTGTTTTATCTTTATTAAATTTATAGACGAGAAGATCCTCTCTACGGCAGCACTAGAATGAGGTAGACTTAGGATTGCAGAAACAAATTTGGACAGCGTTGGGTATAATTGATTGCTGTGGTTAGCAGGATCACGGGCTGCAATGACTTTACACCAGAAGGTTTCGAGGTCTTCTGAATCATCAGGCGTTAGGTCTTTATTATTTCGCAAAAACTGCCACTCTGTGTCTAGTTCTTGCAGTTCATCAACTGAGATCAAATTTGGAAACTTTACTGCCAAAGTGACCAATGAATCAATTCTACGAGACTTGACAACTTGTGGGTCAAGAAACTGCATTTGTTTAATTACATCATTGGTGAAATTGTACCTTTTTTTTACCTGTTTTGCCCCTTCAACAAAAAAATCAAGGCATTTGAGTTTGAATGTTTCAATATCTTCTTGATTTAGAGCGTTTGAACTCGTAGAGACAAGGGAGGCTGAAACCTTTGCTCCTAGGTAAAGGTTATTTAATGATTTGTAATGACGTGGATTGTCAATCTAAATTAATCCGACTTCAGTTCGCGAAACATATCCGTCGTCCATATAACATTCTAATAAAGTTTTAAAAACAGTCACCATGTTTTCATGCATTTTATGAATTTGCGGCCGCTCTGACTGCATCAGCTTGTTCATGTTATTAAATATCGCTAACGAAAATTCCAAAAACTCTAAATAAAGCTTATTGTAAATTATTGTAAAATAAATTAACCATAAAGAATAGGATCATACAATGGGTGTGTGTAATGTAACGCGATATCTAAGTCATTTATTTTGATTCTATTTTAAGTTGAGGTAATTTAATCAATAGAGTTAGAAAATTCTCAAATTCTGTATGAAAATCTGTATCCAGTGCTAATCTGTATCACACATCGAAAATCTGTATAAATACGGAGAAATCTGTATATATGGCAACACTGCATGAATGAATGTCAATTATGTCAAATAATCAAATCAAATTGTCAATGTTTTTTTTTTATACATCTGAAGTGAACTGAAATAAAACATTTTTGATACCAAGCTATTTTGTTTGATATTTATCTTAAAAATAATGTTATTATTTTAAATGACACAATTGCTTTTAAAATGGTTTTGGAATACAAAGAATATTTAGATTTATTCGTCTTTATCATAAAATAATTGTACAAAACATTTTATTATATTAGAATGCTCTCTTATTTTTTTCTGAAGATGGTAACTCTGACATTCAAGTCAAGTCAATCAACCTAAAAAAAAAAATTAGAACCAGCCAAGATGGACGTGTGTCTTATGAATAAGAATTAAATTAACGAGGTGCTTGTAAATGGTGAGATATTTGTGTAGTTAATTGACCCAAATAATTTTGTAAGTGTGTTTGCGGCATCGTAGTAAACTTATTTACTTTTGACACCTCTAATGTGATTGTCCGGTTGAGCCATACATACCCCTCGCACAGCATGCCATAAAATTGATTTATGATTTTTAGGTAAATAAACCGGCAAAATGTATAATGGTATTGGTTTAACGACGCCACGGGGCTCCGGTACGAATGGCTACGTGCAAAGAAACTGGGCAGGAGTGCGGAAGACCAAAGATTCGGTGAATTATCGCACCGAAGAAGAAATAGCCAAGTTGGACTCTGCGTCAAATAAACAACCAAACCGGGAGATTCTCGACCATGAGAGGAAAAGGAAGATAGAGGTGAAATGTGCTGAACTTGAAGATAGTCTGGAGGAGCAGGGGTGAGTAACATGTAAATTGTGAAATTGCCTTGTTTTTAAATTTACGTGACGTAATAGTTTCTGAGGAGTGATTAAAAAGTTTTAATTTGTAGTAATCCTTGTTCATACACTTTTTACCATTCATTCTGATTCAACAATAATGTTATGTTACTTACTATAAAAGCTATTATTTGTTGAATCATTTGCATATATCTCAGGATCTCAGAAATCATGTATTCAAGAAACTAGTTATTAAATAGGATAGTCAACTAAACACTACTGAATTACCTAATTAGGTGCCTTAAATTTTGCCTCATAATGATCAAAATAAGAAGATAACTGCTCAACAATGTTTTTGGCTAAATTATTTTGAGAAAGAAAAAAGTAAAATGGCATTTTAATTTAGGAATTAATGTAAGCTAAATGCTTAAAATCGGATCCTGGGTGAGGCTTGCAAGTTATCATGACATACAAAGTATACATGGTGGATTTGAGACAGGGCAGTAACGGCCCTTAACACTAGAGTACACGCGCCCCTTTTTTAAACACCAATATACGCGTGGCCTACTATAGTAGGCCTTTTAGAAATGTCAATAAATGTTTTTTAGGTAATATTAAAATGAAACTAATAATCAAAATAATATATTTATATATTAAGTTTTTCAGTGTAAACTATTTTTTTTATATAACAGATAGGAACTTTGAATTAATAACAATTTACTTGTCTAATAGAAAAAAATAACGAAAATGGCACTTCTGAGATCAATGTCTTACATTATTTTCTTAAACAAATGTTAATTAGAAAAAAAGCAGTTTTTGTAATATTCAGTACACACCACAGCCTGGTGATCAGGGCAAATTCGTTTGTTGCAAGTCTTGCTCCACTTTTTCGTTGATCAATATCGAGCTCTTTTACAATAGGCGCAATCAACCAACTCGTCTCAACTTTGGGGTGACATCGTGCTGTAGTTTGTTATTATTATTATAATGTTCATCAAATAGAGGAAAAATGTAAATTGTCATCGGCGGCAGTTTCTTAGGACCATGTATTATTTACACATTTTATCTCTATCAATATGTCACCACACTTAGTACGTTTGCAAAAATAATTATTTAGGCTTGCGTTCTTCATGTGTATCGGGATCAATAGTTGCATCGTTATGCTTTATAGAAAGTAAGTTGACTGATTTTTTTTTTGGAGGTAGGACGCGAAAGCCTCCTCCTTCTGAAAACTGAAAATTCAACTCTTGATTGCGAAGCTTTCAGTCCAGTTTCGATTTCACTGGATTATGCCTCACGATACAGGGCTTAAAAATCCGGCGCTAGTTCTCTTCTTTACTCTCAATTGCATCATCATTGTCATCATAAGTCTCCATAAGTCACCTCTGCACTTGTGCAGTACCCATGATTAGATAAGTAAATATCTGCACAAAAGTAGCCAAATTACGAACTTAAAATAATAAATTTTATATTACAGTACAAAATAAACATAAGTGTTGTGCTATATGGTAAAAGTAAATATCAATAAATATACCTTATATACTAGAATTACGATAAAAATGGCTTACCTGAATTTGGTACACCAATACACGCGCGGACTACTATAGTAGGCCTGCGGTGTTGGCACCAAATTACAGAAATATGCGATTGCGCAAAGGTCACATGTGTAACTGACCTGTCGACAAATTTAATGGAGCAGGTTTACCTGGAAGCTCATCGCTCTAACATTCAAAACTGCTAAGTGAAAAATGTTACTGTGGTCTACTATAGTAGGCCACGCGTGTACTCTAGTGTTAATAGTCCTAATAGTTACAGGAAAACGTTCCTAGGAGACATATCCATAACTTTTTGAGATATTCTGAACTGCAGTCACAGATTTTGGTAAAAATGTAGTCAGTGAAAAAATGCCAACGGCCCTTTCTCTGACCCTTTTCAAAAATCCATCCTGTATATTAACCTAGATGAATTCTATAGAAAGCCATAATGTCTCAAATAAAATGTGTCTTACTACAATTATTCAACAATTTCATTGCTCAATGGTTTGCCAAATAAATAAATAATATATTGAGTAAAAAGTTTATATAGTTTTGGAGCAAAGCCAATGATAAAACATAAGACTTTATGGTATGGAAGTTTTCCTTCTTGTTTTATGAGCTTAGCAGTGAATTGTGCTTAAAGATACCTTTTGTATATTTTTCGGATACACAGAAGCCTGAAGGGTTGGCCTATTCCATTCGGCATTCTCAAAACATTTGATCTACTTGTATTTTAAATTCCAACTGAATGTGCAGGCCCGCTTATATCTATAGGAACTCTCACTGTCCACCCTGAGACCATATTACAATAATTTTCTTTATATAATATTTATAAACGCCTAATTCTACTGTACTCCGTAAATGAAAGACAAGACAGTCTCAATATTTTTACACGCAGTTCTCTCATTTTGGTCCATATTTCGGAAGATAGTTGGTGCATCTATTGATATGGAGATCTAGGCCTATAATTTTATTTTATTCTCTCAAACTCGAAATTAATTAAAAAACACATTTAATACTAAGTAAATGAAATGCAAAGACCCTCTGATATGCACACAAAAAGAATCTTCAAAATCGGTCCAGCCGTTTGACTCCTCCTAGTCATTCACCGTCTGTGACATACACACATACAGAAGAAATATACATAATCTCTCTGTAATTTATATCCTATCCCCTTTCTTGTGTCCCTAATGCAATGTCTCAATTTTACAGTTAGGTAAAAACATATTTACGTTAACCACAAAGTTATTGTAAATATTTTATTGTATTTATATCACAAATATGATAGTGTATGCATATGAGTTCATTTTTACAGCCGAATAAAAACACTTGTGAAAACTTTGGTTATCGACAAAACTTACCATAGGAAGTGTTGATAAGCGAAATAAATACCTACATCATGCCGTATAATGTTGGAAATACCTTCGCTTACGTATCAAAAGCAGGAAAACAAACCCTGTATAGAAAATTAATCTATTTTTTAATTATTCGTCGTCATATTTCGATCGTTTCTCATTTCCAGACATACATATTCTCTTTTATTTATATTTTACTCCATTATTTGAAATTAGAAAGTGTTTAACCTGTCAGTGTCAGCCCTTACAACAACCGCATCATGGCCGCTGCGCCAGAGTTGATAAATAATTCAACACTGTGAGACAAGGCCTTCCCTTTTATATAAGTCAAAGAGGGTTTACCCCGTTGCTCGAGTATTTCTTGCTCCTGTGCGGTAAATAATTAATGAATGTAACACGCGAACTCTTGGCCTTTCCAGCTAACGTGTGACGTGTATTTTCTCTTCTTTCGTTTTGATTACTTAAAGAATTTTTGTGCTGCAAAAAGTGTACGTGGAAATTTTAAATGAACTGCTTCCGAGGATGATTTCCACCAAACGGCTCGCATCGCATCGGATCGGCGGATACGAACGGCGCGCGGCGGCGACAGCCGATCGTGTCTAGCAGAATGTCGTGTCGACGCATTTGATCGGCTCCGTACATCGACGTCGCTTGCGAACGTATCCGTTTCTGCCTGCGCCTAGTCAAATAGTTTAATTCCTACTGTGTTGACAGCCGAAAGGATCCGATCGGATACGACGTCAGGCGAACAGAGTACATCGCGCGTCACAGCATACTTACGGCTACGATCGCGTGTCGCGGAAAGCCGGATCCACATAATTATGATCATTTGCCCGATCTGATCACCGTATCCATAGTCCGTGTGGTGTCGGACGTAAAGAATAGCACCATCCCATATCTTCCCGTGGGTGTCGTAAGTAAGAGGCGACTAAGGGACTCACCAGAGAATGGGCGTTCTCTGTGCCTTTGTAACAAGCATACTGCGATCGCCAACCCGCCTGCCAAGCATGGCGATTATGGCAAAACCCTCCCTTGGGGAGGCCTATGTCCAGCAGTGGACGTCTTTCGGCTGAAATGATGATCGCCGTATCATTCGTCGTACTGTATCAAGCTCCGTATCTAGTTTTGGACGCCTTTATTTCACTACGTATCGTACCTGTCGTATCCTCAAGAAATAGTATCGGCAAAGCGTACCGTATCCGTATCTTCTTTGATGATCGGACAAAAACCGACTCGAAATGGAACGGACCGTATCGCGCTGTGTAGATATTAGAGTGGTGTATCAAGACTGCGTATCATGATCGCGTATCATCAACCGTCTAAATAGGAGATCATGCTACGCGTCGGCGATACGGATACGGATCGGACAAATGATCATTTATCTGGATCCGCCTGAAGACGCCTGTGGTCAAGTTGCTGTGCGCGGTTTACGGCAGTTGCACGAAACCAAAGTTAGTTTAACGGAGGCTTTAAATTGATGCTGTCACTTTCGTTTTGATTAGAAATGTAAGGGAATTATTTTGACATGAATTTAAAGTCTCTGTTAAACTAATATTGGTTTCGTGCAACTCAACGTTTGTAATATAGACTTTAAATACACGCTCGACACGATACACGATTACACACGATTTAATATCGTTTAAAGATTGCAAAATCCGTTCCGATCCGTTTATGCGAGCCGTTTGGTGGAAATCATCAGAGTTCTACAAAAATAGGATTCGCAAGTTCTTGTTGTTTGGAGTGTCTAAGAAGAAAGACGCTACATTTTGCAAAAATCGTGAAAAAAGGTAAAGAAAGTTTATTAAATGGTTAGTGGCCTATATAAAGACTAGGTACTCTAAAGTAATAAATAATCCATTCGTAGATTTACGTGCAATTGTTATCTCTGTTGAAGATTAGTTCATTTTCAGTAGTAAGCCATCGAAAGATCTATTAGATCCTTTCTTACTGACAATAAATTCTTCCTTTGGACACACGCTGCTCCTTTTCTGACGCTTTTCTAAGTTTTCTACATTATAAAATCACCAGAAATACATTCGCTTCATTGGCCTCGAAATTCGGAACTGATAAAAACGCCGCAAAACTAGGAATGAAGAATTCCGTTTCCCTTTCCAACCGAAACTGGAGTCGAAGGGGTATATTCATCTCCAGCTAAACAAAATGTCACCCAATCAGCCGTGATGAAGCTACAAACGTCTAAACACAGTTTCGAATTTGTTAAATTTGACGGAATTTGTAACTCGAGGTGTAACAAGTTCTCAATTAGCTTTACATGCACTTGCACATGTTCACTTAGGTCACGTTGCCTTATCGATTTATTACTCAATAAAATCCCTTGTTTTATTTTGCTGAATAGAAAGTAGCCCCTCTACGGCCACACGGATAGATCGCACCCTTGCTTAGGGGTGATGGCCGGTGCGCCTGAGTCGGATCAATAATTCAACAGTGCGAGACTTGGCCACCCTTCGTGTTATATATTATTCAATAAGCAGGCCCCGTCCGCATTCAGTTTACAGTCGTGCAACGAGAACGTCTTATCGGGTTTTATTGTTTTCGAAAAGTAATTCTACGCCGTTATAGCGGCTTGGCGTATCATGCACTGGTAGGTATTACACTGAGAAATTTATTATAAGATTTGCAACTAGGCTTGTCGGTACGCGGTCGCTCAGTGAGACATTCGTGAATCCATCGGCTGCAAGTAAACAGTTCACGCGCGCCCGACGACGCACGCGTTTCATTTAGTTTTTCGTTTGTATTGTATTTTAATATTACGTGAATAATGAGTGTGTCACTTGTGTGGTTGCGTAGGTTGCCGAAGGAGGAGATCGCGGCGCGCGTGGCTGCCTTCAGAGCGAAGCTGTCCACGGCCGGCGCCGGCGACAAGGACCTGCCCAAGGACGAATTCGGAAGAGTTGCGTGAGTTATCTTTTATTTATCTTTTGGTAGCGCTCCTATATTTGTAAAGATTTACAGGAAATACTTTTTAGGCAGTTTTTTTTTTAATAGTCCTTAATTTTTTTAGAAGATTTAATATTATTGTGATAGTAGGAAGCATGCAATTAATGAGTATTTATGAGCACGCTAACATTATAATTTACGACTTAACATAAATCGAGACGAGCAAAAACCGTTGTGCATCTAGACTATTAAGATCGCTTGCGCACGCGCATAGTTTGTAGTGTTGAAATTATTAAGTATTTTTATTACACTTATAATTTAGCAAGAAGGAAAAAAACATAATGTGCGATTATCGAGCATTCAATTTAACGCATTACGTTTACCTTTATTGAATTTTAGTTAAGCAAAAACGTGATTAATTAATTTTCTAGCTGGAATGAGCTGTTAATAAAAGCTCGACGGAAATAACTATGAAAAGGTATATTACTAATGAGAACATGAGTGTTCCATTTACAATTTTAGTACCTGTGCTATGTATGCTTTCATAGTAGTTCTAAACGATACATCACTTTAGATCTTCAAGATCTACGCATCTAATTTGTCAAATTGGTGTCTCAATAAAATAAATTCTCGCCTCGAATGCTCATGACTTAGATAGTGCTGTGCTATTCTGTAAAAAATCTCCTGCGGTGCATTTAGATGCAGTGAGCGTGTCAAATATCAACATCGCATTTCTACCCGCGGGTGTCGTAAAAGACGACAGAGGGATATTGACCAGAGGACGGGCAGCAGCGTCCTGAGTACCATAACACCAACTGCGATCGCCAACATGCATCGGCCTAGCATGGCGATTACGGCTGAAACCCTCCTTGTGGGAGACCTGTGCCTAGCATGATGATGATGAGCTGGCAACCCCAAGCATCGTAGGATGGCACCTTACTTCACCTAATTCATCAAGGGAAGGGATATTTTTACACAATAGACCTATTGGAAACTATTTCGGATGTAATGGGTTCCATCATATCTATCAGTTTTCTCGAGTGTTACAGATCCCATCTTTGACCGAGCTGAAAGTATCAGAAAATAATGTCTTTCACTCGCTACACAGAACTTTTTTGTTTACTATTGTTGCTAAGTGCGTTACCAGATAATTCAATCCTACTATAATATTATAAATGTGAAAGTTTGTGAAGATGTTTGGATGTTTGTTACTCAATCACGCGTAAACCGTTGAACAGATTTGCATGAAAATTGGGACATAGGTCGACCATTTCCTGGATTAACACATAGGGTACTTTTTGTCCGGGTAATGGAGAACAGTTCTCTATACGCGGACGAAGCCGCGGGCAGAAGCTAGTTAGCAATAATTCAATGCGTAAAATTAACAAATTTCAGTTTCATTTCACTTTTTATGCGTAGAGAAAATCAGGTGCTTAGATGTGGGTGAAAATTATCGCGATTTTAATTAATATGATTGGCAATTAACTACCGTTAAATTAATTTCCACCGACTATTACTTGTTTAATTAGATTACCGTGCCCACTTGTAATAGTTACTTGACGTAAATATAAATATGATAGAGAAATGTAAATTCATATTCATGTGCGTCTGCGAGCCTAACTTTTCTGTGGCCAAAATCAAATCTAACATCTTTACAATTAAATTAAATTGAAGTGTCTGTTTATAATGTTCAAATAACAGTTTTTTACTGAATGCATTTAAATGTTTAGACGGTACTAGTAACAAAAAACTTATTTTTAACATTTTTGTTTGTTGGTCTGTTTTGCCTACTCTCCGAAATGGTTGGTCCTATTTTGACGATCGGATCTTTCACTGGCATATAGTTATGTTATCAGGAGTAACATAGACTACTTTTAATTTAGAAAAATAATTAGGGTACCGTGCAAAAAATTAAAACCCCACAGATAACCAAAATTCACGCGGACGAAGTCGCGGGCATCAGCTAGTAGCTAAATAATAGAATTATATGTGTATGGATGGGACTCCCTCTCTCCTAACCTTTATGCCTAGGAGTATTCAGGTCAAGAATAAGGCTCAGACTCCACCAAAGCGGAGAGGAGAGGAGATGTCCCGAACAACCAATCGGCTTGCGTTATATTCACATCTCCCCGCTTAGCTTCAACGCAATACAGTGTCCCATTGGTTGTTTACGAGTCATCTCCTCTCCTCTCCGCTTCAATGGAGTCCGGACCTAAGAGTTTACCTCTAGCCTCTAGCCTAACGACGTGCTCTATCATCGACCCCATCATCGCATATACGCCTTTTTTTAATTTTGAAAGAATACTACTTTTATTTAATTTTTTCGACAAAATTTTGAAAGTTTTGGACGCAGACTGCGTCCCTTCTGCATCAGTTTTGCGTCCAAAACTCTCAAAGTTTAGTCAAAAAAATTAAATAAAAGTAGTATTCTTTCAAAATTAAAAAAAAAGGCGTATACTAAAAGATAGATAATAAAATTGTCTGTAAAATGGTGTAAGTTTCGTTTAATTATACCTGGTAGATTTTGTGTGATTGTCAATGTTTTGTCCGCGTCAGACACAACTTCACGTATTAATTAAACTATATAATATGAATATAATTATTAAAAATATTCACTTACTAAGTGATTAAGAGAATGTTCTAGTTTAACATATATTTTTTTCAAATCATTTACACTGCACATTTTGACGTGATTGTCAGTTTAAAATCTGTAAAAGTCGTTTAATAGCCCCTTAAGGATGACATTAGAGCCAAAAATGTGGTTACAATAACAACTGTTTTTGCAGCTGCCATTTGTCATGCCACCAACGCAATATAAGTCAAAATCGGTTGAACGGACTGTAAAAAAGGTTTGTGTATATGTCTAATCTTAATGTGAACGGAGTATAGCCTACTTTATATTAAAAAGACACTATCATGTCATGTCATGTTTGCGTTTCTAAATGAGCGTCCGATCAATACTTTCAAGTGTAGCTGACACTTTCATAGAGATCTGAGATAGCGAACCTTCTAAATTATTAAAAACAATAACAGCTCGTACTTACTACCACCTATACCGTATAGTAGGTACTTCAGTATGTCTATTCTGTTACAATGTCCCTCGATCAACACCTAGACGAAGTGAGCTGTCATCCGTCCGTCTGCTTTGTCAATCCCTAGCATTGGGACGGATGACAGCTCACTTCACATAGGTGTTCACCTGAGAGAGATTGTGACAGAATAGCTCTACAGGTATATGATGTGTGTAGGGAGAGGAGGGCCACAGAAAAGATGAATAGATTGTGTGAACAATGATATGAAAGAAAAGGGAGTCAGTGATAGCATAGGGGTTGACAGGTCGGGATGGAAGTAGAAAACGTGTTGCGTCGACCCTAAGTAACATGGGTCAAGGGCAGGAAGTTTACAAATAGAACAGTTGTTTTGTAAGAATATAGTACAATAAGGTGTTACAATCGTTGTGGTCTCATATTCTACCAGTTCTGATGTAGAAATATTTTCTTGTAGCTCTAAAATCTATATAAAAAAAAGAATTGCTGTTTGTTAGTCTCGCTAAAACTCGAGAACGACTGGACCGATTTAGCTAATTTTGGTCTTGCAATATTTGTGGAAGTTCAGGGAAGGTTTAAACGGTAAGAAAATTTAAAAATCTATTGACAGGACAATGGTGTCAATTCTGTTGTGCACGAACTAAATTAATTTTAATAAAACAAGAAAGAGACATATCTTAATAAGAGCTGTCAATTTAAGTTGATCTAAAATGTTCATACAATTATAGTTGTCATTTCAGAACGTATTGATTAAAAACACTGCGAAGTTCAAGGGAAAATCTAATTTGACATCTCTAACTCAGTCCTTGTCTGTTGCCGTCCTTTTCTTCAGCTGCCTGGTAGTAAGAGATGCCAAATGCCTAATTTTTATTTAGTTTGTGAACAAGGGAATCGGCATTAATGTCTGTCGGGTCAGCTAGTATCTTATAATTTTTTACCTAAGAGGAACTCGTTTGTAAAATCGTTTACACTTAGTAATAATTTAAATAGCTTTCGCTTAAACGTGTCTAAATTAAGACATTTATAAACATTTCGAAAATTTATTATAAATTCGAATAGCCTGCATACAGTACGATAGTCTGATGATATAATGCCTTCTAAAACTTTGCACCGAGCAGTTTTCAGTATGGCTATTTTCATTCTACTCTGTCCACTGCTAATTCTTGTTAGCCTCTTTTCAACCGACTTCAAAAAAGGAGGAGGTTATCAATTCGTCTGTTTTTTTTATGTTTGTTACCTAAGAACTTTAAACTGGGTGAACCGATTTTGATGATTCTTTTTTATTTGAAAGCTGGTGCTTCCCGTGTGGTCCCATTTTAATTTAGTCCAGTTCTGACAATGGTATTCATGAGAAAACCGTATAAGTCTTAAATTTGCATTAAGTATGTGCGCGATTTGTTACGCGATTTCTCCGGCAAACGTTACCCGATTTTGAAAATTATTTTTTTATGGATAGGGTATGCTTCAGGGGTGGTCCCATATAAATTTTATCGAAATTGATTCAGCACTTTTTTAAAAAAAACAACAAATACCCAAAAATTTTACATAGACGACGTTTTAGTTTCTTCAATCTTTGGAGTAGTTAACTTTCAATCTCTTCCTTCCTTAGATTGGGATGAGAAGGAGGCACCAAAAAGCGGAAAATAAAAAGCTTTTAACAAAAAAGACAACCGCCTTCAAAAACTAAAAAGTGAAAAATTACTTTAGCACAGAACACACATTGACTTTAGTTTCGGAAGTCGGTGGCAATACAAAACAACAAACAGAACAAAGCCACCGAACTTCGAAACTAAAGTCAATGTGTGTTCTGTCCTCTGTGGGTTGGTGGATGTCACATTTATTGCTCTCTTCGTTCTACATTTCCATTTTCCAGTCCAACCCAGGTGAAATGCGCCTCAATACATCATAAAGCGAAGACAATCTATTTGCGTTAGTCCGCTGGTCTATTTCAGTTGCTCCACATCGATAATCGATAGCATAATTTATAACCAGTATCGTATTGTCTATGTCTCGTAAATGTCAAGTAAACCTTTGTCTCATAACTTTTGGATCGGTAAGATCGTTACGTGTTATGATCACAGTATTACTTGTCGTACACATTTTTTGTTTTTCTGTCAATTTTTTTTTCTTTCGGTAATATTTTGTCGAATGGGAGGTCTTTTACACAAATTGCTTCCGGTTGTCAAGGCGCTTTGCAATCAAAAAGGTTTCAAACGAAGTGTAACACATTTATTATTCTTTAATGGATTAGTAACGTTTTAAATAGATTACTTTCAAAACTCGCGATGAAGGTGAAAATTACTCCCTCGAGAGTCATTTACAGACGTTTTTAAAATGTTTTCTGTGTAATGTAATTTTAAGTAGCACTTGATTGCTGATCTCTTACCCTCCCGAGAACCTTTAACGAATCAAATAAGGGCACATTTTACCGCTTCGCAGTTGTTGGGTAGGCCAATTACTTCAGTTCTCTCATAAAACCGTGCCCAGAATTATTCTTTGTTCGTTTTATTACATTTCCTTCGTTGCTAACGCCATTAAACTGGCCGCTATATCGAATAGGTATCAACAGGTTAGCCTATTGATTGAATATCAGAAAAGGTGCCGATTGAACGAGAAAAACACCATTCCTAACTAATTTATATTGATTTGATTTGTTGTATTCGTTTCAATGCTTAGATATTGCCAAACAATATTTTATTAGTACTTTAACTTTTTGACGATGATAGAACAAAAACATTGAACATATACAATTTATACCGAATCTAAAATAAAAATACAGTAGGGTAAGCCGAATATATTTTTTTTTACTCCAAGAGAGAAATGTTTATACAAACTCGCGGACCTCTCTGAACGTATCCGATATTCTAGTACCCCTTGCATATCGATCGCGGTGCATGACGTCTGTTCCCCGCGGCCCTCACCTCGCCCCGGTAAGGGGAGACAGGTCACAGGACTTTTAATAAGTCGAAGTCGCAGTCCACTACGGTAGTAACCGAGCAGTCAGAACTGGGGTGACCTGTATTCATGAATATGACCAACTTTTAGCGAAAAATTAACTCTGAAATATCAAAGTCAAATTATTTATTACAATTAGACCCTCGTACAGCACTTTCTGACGTCATTTATAAGCAAAACAATTTAATCTAGTTGCATCTTCCAAAGGTAGTTTTGGATGGAGAAGAGTGGGCAAGAAACTCCATACTTAGTTAATCTTCTTTATTTTTATCTTTACATGCTAAAAAAGAAAGTTGTTCCCACTGTCTGTACGCTTCATCATGTCAACCTTTAGATGCCCACTGCTGGCATAGGTCTCCCCCAAAGGGTTCAGCCATAATCGCCATGCTCGGCCGATGCAAGTTGGCGATCGCAGTAGGTGTTACGGTACTCCGAAGGACGTTGCTGCCCACCCTCTGGTTAATATCCCTCTGTGGCCTTCTACGACACCCACGGGTAGAAATGGGGTGGTGCTATTCGCGGCCAGCACCACACGACGTTTAGCTTGTACGCTTAGACCTTTTAAACTATACGCAACGGATTTTAATGCAGTTTTCAGCAATAGATAGAGTGATTCAAGAGGAAGGTTTATACTTATAGTTTCGGCCAGTGGCCTGCCTAGGGGGGCAAAGTTAGGGCAAGCCCGACAGATGAGATAATGATTCAATACCTTAGAGCTATCTTATTCTTATGCTTTCTGAGTTTTTTTTATTGTCTCGCATTATTGATTGCAAATATACAATTGCAATAGCACCATCCCATATCTTCCCGTGGGTGTCGTAAGAGGCGACTAAGGGACTTACCAGAGAATGGGCAGCAGCGGTCTCTGTGCATTTGTAACAACCATACTGCGATCGCCAACCCGCCTGCCAAGCGTGGCGATTATGGCAAAACTCTTTCGGCTGAAATGATGATGATGATGGTTGATTGCAAGCCTGGCTTTTGCGCTTTAATGGAAGGCACGCCACTGGTGTCGGCTCTATTGCTCCCGTGCGAAGCCGGGGCGGGTCGCTAGTTTCAAATAAAGGTTTTACAATATTTTGTATAAGTACAGGAATTCTATCAGACGTTTGTATAAGTACAGGAATTCTATCAGACGTGAATACGGTGTACCTTGCATATCTCGAAAAATGATTTATATCTGTGTGTTTGTTCGGCTATTTCAGCATTGATCTCATTAAAGTAAAAGGTTTTCGTGAGTTTGTGAGTGTGAGTTTCACTTCACCCTTGAAAGACTGTTAGAATTCAATGTTACCTGTATTACAGCAATAGGAGGAAAAAACATGCTAATAATATCGCACTAAAATCTTGTAACCGTAAGCAAAGAGACTTTCCAAATAAATTAACAATTTAGTTTCAATTTTGCTCGCGGCACGGATAGGCACCGCTCTTGAAAACAAATTTTCTACCTCGCCTGACCCAACTTGCTTTACGTTTCGAAATAAACTACCCTGACCTAACTTATGATCTAAGAATAGTACAGTAATTGTGTTTTCAGTACGTTTTTATTAGTCTGGGAAATGTCTATTGCTTCATGATTTTATTTTTACATTTTCGTCTTATTGACGAGGTTGTATTCGAATTGAAGTTGTTTATCATGCGTGTTGTTCTAGAGCTAATTATAATTTACAAGAAACATAAATACAACATAACAGACGTAGTCCAAATAATTGTACAGACAATAAAATAATGACTGATGATTGTTTAATGACTTATGATGGAATCTCTAGACAATATTAGCTCTCTCAAGATACTCTATTTCGAGGTATAGTTGTATTGTCTTTATCTAAACTTAAAATATTACTGGCTGACCCGACAGATGTTGTCCTGTCCCTATCTACCTACTTACCTGCCTATTTATCTACCCTACACCTACCCAACAAAAGTTATTTTATTTTTTTACTAGCGACCCGACCCAGCTTCGCATGGGCCTATAGCCTTCCTCGATAAATGGACTATCCAACACAAAAATAATTTTTCAATTCGAACCAGTAGATCCTGAGATTAGCGCGTTCAACCAAGCAAACAAACTCTTCAGCTTCAGGAGACAGTATAAAAATTTGTTAATTGTTAGTGGTTCCGATACCGCCCTAGTAAAGAAAAGTATTATTTGTATGGGTCCGATCATATTTAACAAAATACCCGATGAAATAAAAAATGAGACATTTCCTGGTTTTTAAAAAGAAATTGACAGATCTATTAATTTATAAATGTTATTACTCAATTGGCGAATTTCTGACCGATAAAAAATTAATTTGATAATTGACATATGATTCCTAACATATAATTGACTGTATTTTCTGACTCGTACTTAATCTAGATCTAAGATAGTTTTAATTCAACTGTATTGACCTCGAAATTGACAATTTTATAATCACATTTTTATTAAACTTGACATTATGTAGGTATTGTTTTGCCTATTTTAAATTATTTGCTGAATTTCATCTTGACATGGTGAACTCATATTAATTTTATTGAATGTGTTAAAAATATATGTTAGATGAGTCTTTACTACTATAATAGCTAAAACTGTTTGCATGCCTTAGATAAAGGTAGTTAGTATAAGGATCTTTCAAAACTAAACATCTGTAACATGTACCTACTCTCATTGCAAATAAAGAACTATTCTATTATTCTATTCAGCTTTATAATATTAGTATAGATTTTTCTCTCCGTAAGAACCAACCTCGTACTTCAAGGAATATTATAAAAAAAGAAATAGCGAAATCGGTCCAGCTGCTCTCGAGATTTGCGATTAGCAAGACATTCAGCGATTTATTTTTATATTATAGAAGATAAAGAGGAATGATTGGTTGTTTGTTACGATTTAAGTCAAAAACTACTGGTCCGATTTCAAAAAATTCTTTCACCAATCTAAAGCTACATTATACGTGAGTAACATAGGCTATATTGCATTATAAAACAAAGTCAAAGTCAAATCATTTATTTCAATTAGACCATTAAAAAGGCACTTTGAACGTCATAATAAAAAAATATAAAGTTGATTCTAGTTGCCCATTCCAAAAGGTAGTTTCGTATGGAGAAGAATGGGCAAGAAACTCCATACTACAAATAGGGATCCATAAGTAAAATCAGTCCAAAGTGAAAGTTGTTATATTCCTCGACATCTGCAGAGATATTCTGTGAAATCTCTCGGTGTATTTGGGTTAAGTGAGCTTCTTGTGAGATATGTCATCCCACCTTATGCTAAGAATTGACCTTAGACTCATTTCACATAAATTCTAGATTTTTACAGAATAGGCCGGCTGCTTGCGTGTTTTCAGTACTTACCTACATGATACAATAAAATAAATTATTTTGTGTCGTACGTGCTCTTCTAATAATAGCTGCTCCGAGTTGGTGTCAAAAGATCTATGTATTATTTTTTCAGTCCGTTTTATGGATAGTATCGTAGGTAGAGAGACTGGAGTTTCAGTCTGTCAATTGCCAATTGTGGGAAACTTGATATATTCACTATATATACCTTGTACCTATAGACCCACTAAATTGGCGTTCGTTTGAAGTAACTAATCTCAGAAACCAGTCCGGATTTTCATATAGTTTTCACAAATAGAAAGAGAAATTATCTTGAAAGGTTATAGGCCCCTACCGCCCCCCCTTGGCGACGCCCTTGATCCATACTTGCATACTTTAATATTATAAATACGAAAGTAACTCTGTCTGTTTTGATGAAATTTGTTATGAAGATAGCTTAACCCCTGGGGAAGAACATAGACTACTTTTTAATACATCCGCGATAACCTACATTTACGCGGAATAAAAATATAGGATCCGCGGACAAAATCTACTAAATTATGAAGAAAAGAGTACGTTTATTGCTGCCAATTGACTAGTTTTTTTTAGCTCGCCCTCAAACATTGCACAGCTACAATTTTATTTTTATTATGCAAAAAATTAAGACGCATCGCGCATAAAAATATATTCTACTCTACCTCACTATTACAAAGCTCGCGCGTACCAACCAACTAATAAACATTTCAAATTCCAACAAATCATAACATGCCGCACGCCTATAAAATCCGAGCACGTACTAATTTTTGACACATTTCTTTATTAGTCACGCGATCGCAAAACAAATGAACGGTGAGACGGATAAACGTATTAACCCGTCACATGCGTAGCTATAATATTTATATGAATACATAATATTATGCTATACAAGGTGGGGGTGACGATACGACAAAAAATTAAAATACTAGTTCATAAGAATATTATGTAACCACCAAATAAATCCTATCACCGAAAAAAAAAGAACATACTAGAGAGTATATAAATGTAACCAAAATAGAACACCATTTGAAATATTGGTTTACGAACTTGTGAGAAGAG
The DNA here is from genome assembly GCA_947361185.1 of Charanyca ferruginea. Lineage (NCBI taxonomy): Eukaryota > Metazoa > Arthropoda > Insecta > Lepidoptera > Noctuidae > Charanyca > Charanyca ferruginea. Next base: position 24,063,335 of record OX376064.1, on the reverse strand, counting down.
CGGCAACTTGTGGCGCCATAATTTAATATTATTAATGCTCAATAAAAACATTTACACCAAATTACCAAATCCTGCCATGATCCTTTTTTTTTGTACTATTGCCATCGCCACCCAATATATTATATTTTAGCTAGCCACCACACACGGTAGCTAAAATATAAAAATATATTTTTGTCCTTATTAAGTCTGCGGTCGTTGTTTTTGCTGCACGTTTATGAAATATAACTTAATAGATTATATCTGTCCACAAATTTTGGTGACGTAATAAAGATATAATTATATTATAGCTACGTCTGTGACGGGCTATATTGTAATTAACAGGAGCGGCCGCGGGATAGCTATAGTGCGTGCCAGAAACCGCGCCTCCGTGCTTATGGATAGCTAAAGATACTTGTACTCATGATACATGGGTATTTGGCACGAGATGAGACCCGTCTGCCAGGATCAACATTGGCAGTCTGGCTGTGAGCGATCAGGCACAGGTGTGCATTGTATTCGAACGAGGAACGATAATAATTCTCATTTTCGGATGCTTGCGTTCGACTGTGACAATAACTAATTTATCAATAAACTGCATAGAGTATTCGTTTTAGCTTCTGTTTTAAGTAGCCAAAAATATGTTGTGATATCTTTCCGTGATTATTAATGTGCTCTTATTAACATTCGGAGACTAATCATTAAACCACAATGTCGCTATTGTTGCTTTTTAAAAAGTTGTGGAAAAAACCCTGTATACGGTTCTTATTAACCATGTTGCAGAAAAGGGCTTATTTATTAATACATGTCCCTTCAAAAAATACGCACATAACTAAATAATTTAAATAATAGTCCTATCTTGATCGCGTGCAAACGCTTTGGTTCATTAAAATATTTTATATTTGTGGTTACCATCCATAGCTCGCACGTAATTGTATAAATAATTACATATTTGAATACAAAATAGTTAAAAACGGAGCTGGTTGGTAAGCAAACCTTTCCCTAATGATCCAATTATAGTTCTTTGTGTGAAAGTTAATTGGTTGCCACCATTCACAGCAGAGAATAGCGACCACTTAAAAACCACTTAAGCGACTTCAGGGTGCTCTGTTTCCCTGCCTGAATGCGGTGGAGCCATTGTTTTATACTGCTAGAGGTATACGAAGTATTAAAGGCAGCGTACACTTCGTAAACGCGATGCTAAAGCCTGGACACATTGTGGTGTATCGCGGCGCGTTATGCCTTCATCTCTTGTGTATCTAATCTATGCATTATTGGCAGATTCACATTTTTATCGTGTGTTGCGTCAACGGCGACTCGACAATAGGGTATTACACCCATTTTTGAAAAGTGTCTCAATGAAATTCTGTAGTGCTAATATGCCACCAAAAAAACACAAAATTTTTATTCAATCGATAAGTGCCATAAAAATGCATCTAAATTTTAAATTTTCAAATTTCGCGCGTACTTTTACGAAAACACCTCTTACTGGACGCCATATTGCTCAGCGTAAATGACGTCAGTTCGTTTTGTATCAAATGAGCTCATATTAAATATGATAATTAAATATCATTTAAAAATAATTAAAAGTATATTTTGTAATGCTTTAAAAATGAAAAAAAAATACGTTTGTTACGAAAACAATAAAAGTACAAAGCCACTCGCCAATCGGTTGACTGACAGTTGATATTTTTTTGTTTACACAGCCGTACGGCGTAATAACATGGCCGCTACTATTTCACGGTGTTTTATAACAGATTAAAATGCTGAAAACTTTAAATTGAATTTAATTTGTGTTGTTATTTTATGAACTAAAACTTACATTTTCCGACTGCTTTGTGCCTAAACTGTCTCAATAACATATTTATAGATTTTTTCTCGTATAGAGTAAAATACCCTATTGTTAGAATTGTATGCAACACGACACCACAATAATTTGTCCTGGGCTTAAACGCTGCTTCATCGCCACGCTATAACGCAACGTAGGAATCTATGTGACGTTTACGCCGGACATACGCTCAGTGTGAAGGAAAAAACACACAGCTACAGCAAAGCAAGGTTCACAACAAATTGGGTCAGCGTTTATTGTAAAACAAATTATTTTCGTTATCGCAACATGGGAAATAAAGTACACTCTAACATGTGTTTTATTGTATAAACTAGGTCTTGCTGATTTGGTTCACGTTTTTCTCACAAATCTCTGGGCAGGTGTAAATATGTTAAGTGAAGCTTTGAGCAATTGAGCACAAACGAATTTGCCTCGACGCATAATTCTCATAATATCATACATTCATACCAAATCAATGAAATTAAAAAATTGCCACCCTGAGTCAATTGACTCATGAACTATTCAGTTTAATAATTAAATACATTTCTTCATCGTCATCACTACTTAATATTAATTAAACTTTCTATTAAGTCCTCCGTAGCGCTGAGTTTTTGTTCGGTTGGGCTTATAAAAATATCTATGGTCGGGCTAATCTCAGAAACTATTGCTTTAGTTCTGAAAAAATATTTCGTTGATACAAAGTATTACAAAGCTACGTCATCCCTGAGTTGTAAGCAAAATTTGTTTTTTTTTTTAAAAGCGGCCAAGTGCGAATCGGACTCGCCCATGAAGGGTTCCGTAGCAGCAAGTAAGGTAAATTGCGGTTTACGATTTATGACGTATTAAAAAAAAGTACTTACTAGATCTCGTTCAAACCAATTTTCGGTGGAAGTTGGTAATTCAAATTCAAATTCAAAATCATTTATTTCAACCACTTCTAGGTCATAAAATACAATTTCAAATAAAATTTCATTACAATAAAAATAATAAATAAAATAACATAAATAAAATTTAAAATTATTATCATCATTAAAATTAAACCATTAAAATCAAATTCAAATCATAAATATTAAATTAAAATCATAAAATCAAATTAAAATCATAAAATCAAATAATATATAATATCAAATTAAAATCATAAAATTAAATTAAAATCATAAAATCAAATCAAAATCATAAAATTAAAATAACAATAATAAAATTAAATTAACCCGACTAAAAATACGCCTGCCTCTGAGTCATTTCTTTAATGCATCATATATTTTTTTTAGTATCATTCTCTTATTTTAGAAGCTACAGGGGGGGGGGGACCGATTTTACCACTTTGGAAGTGTCTCTCGCGCAAACTTTTCAGTTTAGTAAAAAATAATGGTAGGTATTAGAAACCTCAATATCTGTTTTGAAGACCTATCCATAGATACCCCACACTAACTGGTAACTTTGTCACCGACTTCCGAAAGTAAAGTAATGTGTGTTCTGTGCTAAAGTTATTTATCACTTTAGTTTTTGAAGACGGTTTTCTTTTTTTTTTACTTTTTTTTTTCGCTTTTTAGTGTTGCCTTAACATCCAAATCCATTAAGAAACGGCGACACACTTAAAAGAGATTGTAAGTCCTGCAAAGATTGAAGAAATCAAGAAACTAAAACGTCGTCTAAGAATTTTTTTTTTTGGGAATTTGTTGTTTTTGTCAAAAAAGGCTGGATCAATTTTGGTCACATTTGCAAATCCGTCTATATATGACAGAGTTATGCCCGAACACACATAAACAAAAAATATATATAAACATTCGAATTGATAACCTCCTCCTTTTTGAAGTCGGTTAAAAAACTGTCTTACACACTCGCAATTTTTGACAGACCTATCCAACGATACACACATGGTAAAGACAAGGAAAAAAATCATCCCCACATCACGTGTAGCAGAGGTACCCTTTTTCAGATTTTATTCACTATCACCACAGACACGTTTCCACACATACATTCGAGCAGTATTATGTATTCTTTTATAATTGTAGAATTTTTCGTAAAAAATTTCCTTAATTTATTTTGCTTGTCAAGTATCTTTGTTAACAAACCAGTCTGTGTTACGTTAATTTGTTTGTTATCCTGCACTCGTAATGTAACGGAACAAAATTCAAAACTAGATCTCACGACAGGGAATCCTAGTGTGGAATCTAGAGAACCAAAACTAAACACTTGGAAGGCAATAAATTATTATTATTACTTATACCATTTTGTCGACGTGATTGATTTATGCATACCCGCGCTTTTCGCTTTCTAGTACTAATAGTCTCTGAGCTAAGCCGCGGACGGACAGACAGACGGACACTTTACTACCTTTTACAGGCGGACGAAGTCGCAGGTAAAACGTAGTAAAGTATAAAATATACGTAGGAAACATACGCAGAATTTAAAATACTTCAATGCGCTGACATTGGTAATAAAATAGATTTACTATTATCATTTCAATGGGACGTGCTGACAAGTTTACAACGACACTCATTCGTCTTTAACTACAGTTAATTGGTACACGATACAACAGATAAATTACTTTCATGAAACTGCTCTAATGAACTGCTGAAGAAAAACAATTTCAACAATTTTTTATGTAAAAATAGTACTATCAATACAGGAATATTCTAGATATTCAGTCTTTAACTACAGTTAATTGGTACACGATACAACAGATAAATTACTTTCATGAAACTGCTCTAATGAACTGCTGAAGAAAAACAATTTCAACAATTTTTTCTAGATATTCAGTTGATACAAACGGGCGCGACCGCGGATAATCCGATTTGATACATCACTCACTACTAATAAGATGACTTTTATATGGAACACACATGTATCGAACATTATAATGAATGGGATGCCTATTAAGTGTTGTTGTAAACAAAAACTTTACTGACTACGCAGGCTAAAATAACCGGTGCCCATTACCTAGTTATTGGATCAAAATCAATATCATCTCTTTAATGGAAGGCTAAAGGAATTAAAAAGATTTTAAATGAGAGTAAATAGCTTGAGGGTTGCACAAGAGGGTGTGAGGGAGCCCTTTGTGAGGCAATCGCGTCAGGGCGCGTATCCGATGTTTGCGCAGGCTGCGCGCGTCGGCGTGTTTCCTGTTATGGCACGCGACGCCCCGCAGTAGCGCCGCCGGCCCGCTGCCGGCCGCTCAGGATGTAGCCTCTACGCTCCTCTGCTCAAACAAGTCTTCCGCGGCGCAGCCGCCATGCATTAGTTTAAGAAAAATATTAGGATTAAGAAAACAAGTCTTCCATTAGTTAAGTAAGTAGATTAAGATGCAAAGGGGCAGGGCTCCGCGACGTGACGCAACGCAGAATAATAGGGTCGTGTTCGAACGCTTGTGGCGCGGCACGTTCCAAGCTGTGCTGGCTGGCGGGCGACGCGGCCGCGCCTCCTCGCTGGAGCCGAGCTCGGACGGCATGGCGCCGCCGCTCGCCCGCGCGCCGCCGCCTCTCGCGCTCGAGCCCGCGCTCCGCACCATCCTCGAAGGCCTCCGCAACACTTGCTGCTGCCACTGTAACTGTTCCGCAACAGATCGCAACTTTAACGACAATTTGCAGGTCTGTCTCTCCAACGATGAGGAGAGGAAGTCCATGCGATCCGTCATAAGGTGTGCACAGAGTTTTATCGATTTCTTTATAGGCTATTGTATTTATTCGGATTAGCACCCGTCGAGTGATAATTGCATTCCACATTTAATTAAACGTTACATATTTACAGTAAAAACAGGTATTCATTGAAATATACACCGATTTCGCACGTTTTAGTTATACAATGCGTAGATCATTGAAATTTGTATGCAATGTCAAATGAAGAGATTTATTATTTACTTATTTAAAAAAAAAAAAAATTGTCGAGATTGTCATGCTAAAATTGTACTGTTTCCCTATTTTTAGCGCACTTAGGTGCTGTGCAGGTAAATATGTGTTGTGTTAGAAGGATTTTATTTCATACTTACATTATAAAGTTAAATAGTACCTACATAGTAGATACATTGTTTGTGTACTGTAACTTTTCTGATATTCCTATGTTCATGAATGCGGTCGGCCATATTGTATTATGTTGTTTGTCAGCGTTCGCGAGACCCACGCGGTCGCGGAGGCGCAGCAAGAGAAGAACGCTCGTCTGCGGGACGCGTTCGGCATCTCGCCGCGCTTCGTGGAGGGCTCGAGCTTGGATCCTGAGAGGCGCGCGCGTGACCACGCGGCCCGGTATCCGCTGGTCAGGACGCCCAGCCATGAGCGGGATGAACACCCACCCAAGAGGAAGAAAAAGAGAAGGTAGGCACACATACCCGCCGCTCGTAACATAAGGTCCCATAACACAAACGACCTTATAAACTATATGGTCCTAAAAACAAAAGAATGAAAACGGTACAGTCATAACACAAAATAAAATAATAAGCTAATAAATTAAACATGTAAAAAACAACATGTTTACCAGTTGAATCTTTTAAAATAAATGTAGGAATTTATCTTGATGAACTAAAGACATGCTGCTAATTGACACAGCCATAAACCAACAGGTCCACCGATCCCGGATAGATCTGTTGTCGACAGATCTGTCTGGTTTTGTCATTATTATTAGGTAGATTACAACAAAGCGTACGACTCGGTGCCACATACAAGTACATGGTTCATAGAGTGTTGGAGTTATATAAAGTGGATGAAACTCTGGCCGACTGGTGACGACACCAGTACATGATATAGATAACGGTCCTTCGCTATCCAAGAAGACAGCATATTCAACAGAGAACGGTTAGTCTAACAGATTAAGCAAGGAATTCCCCAAGGATCCAGTTTGGGCCCCCGTTTGGTTTAGCCTAGTCTTGAAATTCGTTCCGGGCTTAGTTATCTATTACTAAGTGAGGTCAAATACCACCGGCTTTATAAAGATGACCTGTTTGTCAGTGTTCGCGAGACGCAAGCGTTCTCGGATGCGCAGGAGGCGAAGAACGCGCGGATGCGGGATGCGTTCGGCATCTCGCCGAGCTACGATCGACGCGCACAGCGGTACTCGTCGTCCAGGTCCCACAGCCCTGACCGCGGCGATCATTCACCCGAAGGGAAGGAAAAAAGAAGGTATGGGTCCCGCGGTACCTTCTTTTTTTCTTCTTCCCCTACATCCATTTTGAAAGGTAAGCTTAATAGACTTTGGATGATGTTTGACACGGGTAGACGATAACCGGGTTATATATACAAGATTTTTTTTTATCTTAGGTACCTAACTTCTTTTTCTTAGGCAACAAAATAAAAAGCTTGGAAACTGATAAAATAGGTTTCTTTATTTCCTTTATTCTACCTATACGTATTATTTACAATTTTGAACACGACGAACTAAAACCATTTCTTTTTTTGTAATTATTTTCTATTATGACTGTACTATTTCTATTCTTTTGTTTTTAGAATTGATAGGCCGTTCTGCTACGAAGAGTTTATTGTTAATCATGATTATGTTTGATTTTAAGACCTTGTGACAAATCAACAACCTTCTCTTTCTAGCTAAATTAGGTACTAAACTCAGGAAACTATAGGTTTGATTTCAAACTGCAAAGCAATGGATTACCCAAAAAATACTCAACCCAGAATTAGAGGATCAAATTAACGTTTTGCTTTCTTTATAAAGAGATGTGGTCTTAATAGGGATGACATTGTTTTTTATTAGATTACTTTATATGTAAAAATAACCAATAGTCAAGAGTGGTGTAACAGCAAGGTCTTTGGTATTGCAGATGTATTCTATAGACAACGGTGACCACTTTACGTCGAGTTGGTAACACAATGTCCTTTGCGCGCTTCAAGGACTTTGGATAAACCGAAAATTTTTAAAACTTTTCTACACTTCCATCGATTTTATTGTTACTATTTTTCAACGGTCACATATTTATTATGCCTTGTTTGAAATTACATTAGTTTTAAGTATTTTTAATCGTTCCTATTGATGTTAAATTTTTATACATTACAATACATATAGACATTTTTCTTTATTCAAATGATGAATACTATTGTTATGGACTATTCTAAAATTCATGTTCAGTTAATCGATATTCTGTTTCAGTGCATCACCAGAAGCTAAGAAGTTGAAAAAGAAAAAGTCCAAAAAGAATAAAAAGGAGAAGTAAGTTATATCCTATGCAAATTATACACGAAATATTTGTTTATTTATTTCATTTTTTTGTATATTTTTTGTAAATGTTGGCGTAAATTTCATAGATTACATTTGAACCCAGACAGGTGACTCTTCGGTTGTCAGCAAGGCAAGTATCAAAACTTTTTACCATTTGCCTTTATACATTTTTTTTTTATAAATTCAAGTATCAAATATGTCTGGTCATCATTTCAGTGAAAGAAATATGTTATGGGACTTCATGAATAGGTATGGTATGAGGGTTAATATGAACTTTTTTTATTATTATTAAAAACAAAGTTATTTTTTTATGTTTCTTTCTGATCTATATATTCTTTTTATCGCTCTGGTTCAAAAATTAACGAGGAATTCCTGTCACTTGTATTATTTTCAATTTCGTTCTATTTTACAAGGTTATTACATTACCACATTGTCAAACATATGTAACCTTATTTATTCAACCTTTATTAATTACCTTACCCACAGCTGTTTTTGTACGAAGGTTAGAACGACTATAAGCAAGTATCTGATCTACAATCACATGTTGTAACCTATGGTATCTTTATTTGTCATCAGACAAGAATCCGGCAAGAAAAAAAAGAAGCGCTCCAAATCTCCTGACACCGAGAGTTCCAGTAGCTCTGATGGACAACAAGACAGCGACAGCGCCAGCTCAGAGGATGAACGGCAGAGGAAGAAAAAGAAGGTAATTAAAACATTTACTCATTCCATGTTGTAATGTCGATGCATACTCTAGCTATTGAGATAGGATGCTGCAGTTCAAAGATTATGTTTGTTTGCTTCAAAGAAACCTATGCTTAAATACATGTTTACAAATTCATTTTGAAACAAAATTCTTAGCTTGGACATTTTACTTTATATTTTTAAACTTTTAATGTTTGCCTTGTACCTGGCAACCTTAAACATTTGACCTCACATTTTGTTAGTAAACAGCTAGCAGCAGTGATTGCTTTAAAGCACTTTATTGATCTTGGGATATTTAAAACATAATCTTTGATTCTTGAGATCTAACGTTACTACTCCGTGTGTTGGGGTTTGGGGCTACAGACTAGACAATATAATGCCACACGATGCCTCGTTTAGATTAACTCGGGACTTTTCCGCGTACTCGACTCCAATGCCTCTCAGATAAAGTTCCATCCTTCAGTAAACTAGTATAACGTTATAGTGACTTCGCAACAACCGATTACCTCGAGTAGCACATTGCTTTCTTTACTTTTATGTTAATGTGTAATAAACACATTGGCCTGATACATGAATATGACATTCTCGGCACCTCCTTTGCATAAAAGATTGGCTTCACGAATTTTGGTTTGTGTATAATTTCCTCACACGGCCCTGTCTCCATGCCCTCTACTTGCATCGTTCAACTGTTGAACTAACTGTAGCAGCCACAGAGTGCCACTATCTTATAGTTCCCGAGCCTCCGATGTGCATAGCTGGTACCGCGCGACTTTAGATTACGCTCCTCTAGCGGTCCGTGTGGGGCACACGATACGTATTATTTCAATGTTATTGTCTTCTTACCTCATTTTATTTTATTTTCTGTAAATACAAGAAATAGCCAGTAAAAATTATCTGTTTAACTGTGCATCATTTCATAGGATAGCCATCTTTATCTGAAGAAATAACGTATACTGTAAGTATATCACAAAGCAATAACACTCAGTAAGACACTATGTTAGGTGAATACTAAAATTATGTACTCCGTGATAATTTTGGTAATGCATTGTTAACTATCGCATTTGTGACTAACACAGAGATCATGAGATTACTTACAATGTGCGATCGTGGGTCCAAGTGTGCACAGTTACCTTATGCATGGTGTGTAGTACTTATAAACAGATGGTGGTTTAAACTTGTTCGTGTTACGCGACTGTGTGTGTTACAAAAACGTGCTCTAATTGTGAACGACACACCTACGATAACACGACCGCTATTCTATTGTTACGAAAAGCAAATAAAACGCTCGCTATTTTATTTATTTGTGTTGAACGACGCTTTGTGTCCACGTGAATACACGGCTAAACAAATAGTCGTCTATTCAGAGAGTGAGCATGTTTTCGTACCACGCGCTAGTTTATTAATATCCAGACTGTCTGATTATTAAAATGTAACTAATCCATAACATTCTCCCTCTTCTCATTTACCCAAAACTAATTAAGGATGCTCCACATGTTTAAATGGTATACAATACCACCACCGTTTGTTAAATAAGGTACGTTACCGAAGTGTTATATTTACATTTGATTTTTGTGTATTACATGTATTTATTAATTATGTTGAGCCGTAATGTGTTACTAACATCATTATAATAAGCGAGTAACGCACCGGTGCCAACCAATTCAATATGTTCCCTTTTGTTCCTTTTCTATCTATATGTTTATTTTATTTACTTTGAGTTTACACTTCGAGAATGTTATGGATCCGCTATTATGTAACATTCTAAGAGATCGTCCAGAATAATACACTTCCAAACAAATTACATGTTTATTTATACTTGCTTCCATCAATAGCTTTAAGTATAATTTTATTTTCTACTGTTACCTTTCGTTTGATGCCTCTATTTATTATTATTCCTTATTAGAATGCATGTGTACAAGTGATATATTTTATTATGTTTCTTTATTGAAATTCTTCATCTGGTTCATAAGATACCCCTGAAGAATTTCTCGTGTAACTTTAGTGTAATATGTTTATTTGCCATTACCACTATAGTCTATTGTATTGGCACTGGTGTTGTATGCCCGTCTATTGGAACAATGATCTTTACGCTTGTTGTCGAATTTTTGAACAGAAAAAGTCGAGCAGCCGACGACGCGGCAGCAGTGAACCATCGAGCCGTGACAGGTGAGACTGTTCCCAATGTCGTGATTATATCTATTTTAGGTTAAAGAATCTAAATTCTAATTCTTATATTTTTAGTTCCCCAGTGAAATACACGAAGGAGAAGCAACGGGACCGCTCCGTCGAAGAGAGAAACAATGATGTCCAATACAGAAAAACAGATAGGGAGCGCGAGGAGCGGAATAGGAAGTACGACAAGCGAGATGACACGCCGGTCAGAGAGTCGCGACACGACAGGCGGCGCGAGCGCAGCGCCGAGCGGGACGCGCGCGACTCGCCCGAACACCGCCAGCGCTCCTACATCACCAAGATAGAGAACAAGAGACGTGAGCCTTCGGCCGACTCCGACAGGCGTAAGAGTTCCAAACGATCCAAACGCGACCGTCAGCGCTCTTCTCCCGAGTCAGAATCTGAACCCGCCCCCAAAAGCAAGCCCGATAAAAGGAATAAGAAAAGTTATACCAGAGAGTCCAGCTCCTCTCCACCGCCAGAAAAGAAGAGGCGGAAGAGCTCCTCTCCGGAATACAGAAAGCGGGAGGATACTTACTATAACAGGAAAGAATCAATAAGAGAAAATAGTAAAAATCACCGAGAAGACAGAGATGAACGAAGAGCTCGGAGAAGTGAATCTCCAAGTTCTAGACATAGCAGGCGTGAGGGGTCATACTCCAGGAAAGAAAAAGATTCCAAATATGAAAAGAATAATAGAAATAATCTTGACCGTTACGAAGAAGCGCCAACGAAGCGAAAAGATAGGGAAACCAATGAAGAAAAACCTCGAAGAAAGAAGGACAGAAGCGTTTCGAAAGAAAAAAGAGATACGTCTCCAGAATACAAAGAACGGTCACCTGTCAGCAAGAGTCACAAGAACAGAGAGTCTCGGAAAGACACTGAAAAATCGCATAAAAGTTCTCGATCAGAAAGAAGGTATTCTTCATCCGAATCTGAGTCGGAACCACCACCTAAACAGAAATCCGAGAAAAGTTCTAAAAACAAAGCTCGCTACTACAAGGAGAGAAGTGAATCTCCACCACAGAGAGAACAGCGGAAACGAAGCCCGTCTCCCGAACACAGGAGGAAAGAATCCCCTCCGCCAAAAAACAAAGCGGATAAATACAAATTAAATCGAAAATCAGTTGAAAGTAAACGTGAGAGCAGTAAATCAAGAAGGAAATCTCCTTCACCAGAAGCAAGGTCACGGCGTAAAGCTGCGCCAAGTCGGTCCAAATCTCCTACTCCACGGAAAAGTTCAAAAAAGGAGAAACGAAAGAGTGTGACGCCAGTTAAGAAAAGCAAAAAATCATCAGAACGTCGCACCGCGGAACGCCGCACCTCACCATCGAAAGGTGAACACAGAGACCGCTCGGAGAAGGACAAAAACCACGACCGAAAGGACTCGCATAGAGACAGGTCTCGGTCCCGCTCACCGCGTAAGAGCAGAAGCACTTCTAGTCTGAGCTACTCGCCGGCCCGCCGCAGTCCCGAGCGATACCGCGACATCATAGAGAAATTACCCGAAAAAGACAAACGCAAATACATCAAGTCTCCATCCGATCTACAACCCAAGAAGAAAAAGAATAAAGACTTGGCTGAAAACTATAAACCAAAAGCTGTCTGCATGCGCAGCTCGTCTAGCGAACACGACGATTCAGAAGTCGAGTTCTTGAGGTTAGACGACAGAGACCGGCAAGAGGAATCAGATATCAAAGAGCTCAATAGACTGAAAGAAAGACTGGCACAACTCGCTAAGGTGTCGATGGAGCGCAGGAGGATTGAGGAGGAGACCGGCCCCTCGACGTCGACAGCTCCGCGGAGTCATTCCAAGCCGAAGGAAGCCGAAGTAGTAGTGGTCGAGAAAACTAAAAGGAAAAGTGTTAGTCCTATAATAATAGAAACAGTGAAAAATAAATCTCCAACGCCACCGGTTGAAGTTAAGAAGAGCCCCGAGCCAATCAAAGAGATCCCTAAAGAAAAAAGTCCACCGGTGAACGTAGAATCTTCTCCAGAGTCGAAGAAGGTTGAAGAAAAGGGTGGGGTAGGTGCGTCGGGTACGCCGCGACGTCGCTGGTCGCGGTCGTCGTCGCGGCGGTCGCGGTCACCGTCGCGGCGGTCGCAGTCTCGATCGCGGTCGCGCAACAAATTGTCGCGGTCGCGTTCGCGTAACAAGTCGTCGCGTTCCCGCTCGCGGTCCCGCTCTCGCTCGCGATCATCGAGATCAAGGTCACGGTCATATTCTTCGTCAAGGTCAGTTTTCAGATCTCTTATAGTTTTCTTTTACATATAATTTTTCACAGTATTAATGATACTGGCTTTTTAAGATTTAATTATGCCCCTCGGTCATAACGAAATAACTGAAAAGAAGTATTTGATTAAATTCAACTTAATCTTAAATACTCTGTGGGCATTTGCGATTTTTTTTATGTTCCTAGCATTGGATATACAGAGATAACATCGCATTACACAATGATATAAAAATGTTTGTCATTGTAAAATAAATATACAATACCTCGTATTTATGGGAAACAAAAGTTGCACAACATTGTTTCACACAATTTGAAACATGTTTCCAGCAGAAACTTTCTTCCATCCAACAGTTTTATTTCTATATTATTATTTAGCCTGTTACCTCTAGATTTTCTCAGACTTTTACTTAATTGCAGTCTCTCGGGACCCTGCGGACTCGGGGTCCTGAAAAAACATGTCCTATATTACTTAGTAATAGAGTAGCTATTTATCAATGAAATCATTTTAGTAATCGGCTCATATTTCCAAAGATTACCTTTTACAAACAAACTAAACCTCTCTGTATTTTTGTTATTATTTCAGTCCAACCGCATCGTCCCACTGCTGGGCAAATGCCTCCCTCTACTGTTCCATTTCTCACGGCTGTTTGTAGTTGTTTAGAAGTATAGATTAAACAAACGTATGTCGTGTTTGTTCCAGGCGGTCCCGCTCAAGTCGTTCGTCGTCTTATAGCAGTCGAAGCTCCTCCCGTTCATCTCGTAGCTCCTCGCGCTCCACCCGCTCATCTAGGTAAACACCACCTTTGAGCTCTTCATTTATTACACTACATAATACTACAGTTATACCAGAACAAAGAGTTGGTTCCGCAATAACTGGGACCATGCTGTAGTCGCTGGAAATCACAAGCGCGCGTCATGTAACTTTTATGTCTTTGACTTTAGGTTTAAATTGGTGAGGCGCGATCGTGAAATACAACAATAAAAATATATTACATTTAACACTTATTTTCAACACATTGGAAAGTAATAAAATAATGTTTTGTTCCACTTATAAAGTTTACTGCGTTTTTTATTTGGTATATGTTTCTTGTAATTTTAATCGTGCCGAAAGCAGCAGGTTTTCTTTTGTGACCTGATTTTAGTTTCTTGATTAACCTTTAGACCGCCACATCATTTAGGTAAATACGCGCCCACCACATCACTCTACAAACTGCGTCATTTTAGTGCCTATAAAAAGTAGTGATGTCAGGAATTATATCGATAAAACTCGAAATCTCAACTTGTATGAATAAAAAACTAATCATAACATTCGAGTTTTATTTAACCCGCTTTGTTCTTCATGATAATGATTGTGGCACAACAGGTAAGACGTTCTTTACAACAAAAAATCACAAATACACAGTCACTTAGGTACATTATTATAATTATCGCAGCGCTATTGTCTTTTATGAAGCCGTAGTCAAGACAGTGGCGTAGTTGGCACGGCGTTTTTATATTAGCGTAATTATTATTATATTAGTTTTATTATTCCATTTATTATTTCTATATAAATATAAATTACATTTTAAATATTAATATAAAAATAAAAACATTTAAAAATATAAAAACAGTAGCCCACCGGTATCGGGAACAGGGTCCAAGTTACCGGCGGTCAGGGCTCCAAAGAGAGAAACCTCCTGAGAATGCGGCCTTAATGCCTTAGTGTTATTATTATTAAATTAGTGTAATTAATATTAATAGCATTTCTAGCGTGGCGTGAATATTTTCACGTTAATTTTTGTACGATAGGCAAGATTTAGATTACAATAAAACTCACCACGAAATCTTAATCTTCCACGTCAAATGTGTTGATTAACTCTTTTGTTTTATAAAATTTAATTTATGTTCAAACTCTGTCGTAAGATTGTGAACGTGGCGCGCTGACCATGATTTGGTCTGTCATATATTCGTGACTGTGGCGGTCAAAGGTTATTTAATGACACAGTGTCTTTTATAAGTGGTAAACGCAAGCCTATAACAATATATTTAAAAAAAACTACGTATTCGATCAGGGGCCTTATTATGTAAAGGTAAATGTCATACTTGTTCCGTTGTGAAAAAGGGATGACACTACTATAGGCCATGTATAGCTCTGTCACTCTCTCGCACGGGAAACTCTGATGGCATTAACACTTTATAATAAGACCCCAGTACTCTACTAAATCAAACATATAAACTTTATTGTTGGAAATATTATTAATGTGATATAGAATAACGCAAAACTTTATCAAAAATCGTGCGACAAGAAATTACACAAATATTTTGAATAAATCTATCCTGTATTTTAACAAATAAACATCTTATGTGATATACGTTGTAGGCACACATTAGCCATGGCATGCCTTTGCGTCAAAAGTCAATATTGAATGATGAAGGAAACTTTCTATGACGTTTAACCACTGCATTAGTCATGAACTCATGACAGTCCTTTTTCTATTATTATCAGTTTACAAAACAAGCTTAATATATCTATTTCATATTTTTAACATCAATATTCCAAATGCAAGGAATGAGTTGTTTCCAATATAGACGTTTAGTATCTTGAACAAACTTCACAACAAACAATACTGTTAGAATCGCATGTATACACAAAAAGAAACTACTCATTTCTCACTAACTTTTTTTACCAAAATATTAACATATAATTTCTCTTTCCGTTAAACGAAACTCGGAAAACAATCAATGCATGCGATTGGTATCGTTCAGAACAATGACTGGCGTATACGCGGATTACCGTAGATCGACCGAGTCGCGCGCACGAACGCGCTCGCGCTCGCTCTCCATTCCGCGCCGGGCTGGCTCGCCCAGCTTCTTGGATAGGCGACGAATTACGAGGTATCAGTGACAACAAGAACAGTGTTTTTAAAATTAAATAGCATCCTGCGATGCTCGAGTTCGGCCTAGATATTTACAGCCTTTGACCACGACAGTCACAAATATATGACAAGCTAAATTGGACCCACTATAATCAACCGTATATGTACCCACCGCTGGGTTTTAGGCCTCCTTTTTGTGAGAGGAAGTTAACCGTAATACATACCTAATCCATACCATGTGTCCAGCTCAGCAGTGTAATATTTTATTTAAGAAATAAATCGTGAGGTGCCTGACATCATTTGGCTAGTCGTCTATATGTGACTGTGGCGTTCAATGACAAAAACAGTAAAAATGGAAAGATTATTATTTTTTTCTGCTAAAAACACTGTGTTCTTGCCAAATAGGGATTTTGTAAGCGCAATCAATGATGACATTTTATTTGATAAATAGTGGACATATTAGATCTTTTGTTCTACTTCAGTTGTGTTGTGAGCTTGACAGATGAATGTCATATTTATTGCGCAGTGTGTTTTAACTTTTTCCGTGTGTCGCTTTTTATCCTGATTTATAGATGTGCTTGTTAATTTATTTTGCGTTTGTTGTGTCATATCATGGTAGCTTCATAATAACTTCATGTTAATACCTTTATTATTTTGTTTGATGTTTAGAGGTGATCCCACATCGATTATACGAATTGATATTCCATCGTAGTCCTTCTTTTGGTTCAGTATCCAAAATTTAAATACTGAACGAAAAGAATTTACGAGTGCGAAATTTATATATTTTTTTAGTATTGTTTAACTTATCATTAAATATTAAAAACATCTGGTTTCGGAAGACTATACTAACACACATAATATGTGGGTCCCACGCACTAGTAACTCCATGATATGGCACTTTTTTTATTATTTTTTTCCTGTTATCTATTATGTTTTTATTTTCTTTATAGAAAAAAGTCGCGAAAATATAGCACGAGTTCTGAAGACACGAGTAGTAGCTCCGAGTAGTGAAGTGATTGTGCTAGTGTGAATTAGTTTTAAGTAATATTATGTATTGTATTAAAATATTAAGCCCTATTTTCACGTAATATATCGCTAAAGCCTTTTATAATCTTTCTTATTATAATCTGGGTGTCCATATCTGTATAGAGGCTGACTAGGTTTAAAATCATATTTTTTAAATATTCCCATTGGCTGTGAAATATATTGAGTACTCATGAACTCAATCATTGGTCAGTCTCTTTGCATCATGTTTTAACAACTTTAGATGTGTGCGTTCTTCTAACACTCATCATGCTAACAGGGTGTGCTACTAGTTCTAAGATTTTTAATACTTTTATATGTTATCCCTTTTAAATAATCAACTTTATTTATTTTTTAACATGAACTTTTTCAAAAATCAATTCGTTGTGAGAGGCTTCGGCTCGAATGGAAATATAATTAATAGTAATTTTTCCTCCGTAGCGCACCCATAATAGATCTTACATACCTGCCAACCAAATTCAAGTGTAGAAGAAGATAACGTGCCAATGAGATATTCACGTAATGGGAGTTTACAGTGATGCCCGCCAGGTGTAGACAGTGTGCTATTTATGTAGAACATGCTGCAAGTGTGTTTTCTGTTTCAAGATTAATCATTTTGTTTTATCACATTAAAAGTTTATTGAAATTTTTGTTGTTTTTATTTATTTTTTTTTATTTTTTATTGCTGCATGGTAGAGAAGCTAGAAGTTGTACACAATTTAGAACTCTAGAATTGTTGAAGAAGCTTTCGATTATGATGTCCATTTTTTTTTTCTTTATTCATTACTTTTAAAAGGTAAGTTATTATTTCTAACTTCATCATTCATGACCATGTTTTAACAGTTCAAATGTCGAAGAGTCAAATCGCAATTCTAAAAATTAACTTTGATTTAAGTAATCAGTATTTTTTACCATGTGTAAAGTTAACTATTTTTTTAAATGTTTTGCTAAACTGTAGTTTTTTTTTTCAAACGCTTTCACATGTTGCATGTTCATCTAATTGTACTAACGCCCATGAGCCTGCTACTAACACATTAACCGTGACAGCGCGCGCAAGCGCCCCATCCCGTACCGGAGGCCCACGCCGTCGACGCCCACCTCCACGGTCAGCAGTCGCTCCTCGCAGCACAGCTGGTCGCGCTCCCCGCGCCCCGAGAACAGGGAATGACTTCTGGTGGTTCACGCTCACGATTCACAACACACGCTTTATAAAATACACGGTGGAAGGACATAACGAGAACTTTTACCATGGATTAAGTTCGTAATTCTATATCCCTCAAAGTTGTCATTTTTAGCGGGTTATTAAAAAAAAAACAAAGTGGCGGGAGTGTGTGAAACAGCCGTAGACAGAGAAGGCACTATAGACTGCTGGTCATCTTCTATCTAGCTTACACAAGACAAAGAAAAATATATACAAGATGCTTGTAAAGAAAAGAGACAGAACTTCATATTTTTTATCCCTCATCGCGTGCCGCGTTTTTGGTTCATGTGCTAATCAAAGTCGTCACATATCCCTGCAAAATGGTACGGTGCCAGTGTTCTTAGTTGTGCTTTTCTGTCCCTTTCAGCGACACTCTGAGCAGTAGTCTAGTGTTCTATGTCAATGGAAACAGCAGATGTGTATTTTTTTTTAACTTGAACGCTCTGCTCTACCATGGTAAAAGTTTTCGTACGGTGTCCCTTCCTTCCTTTATTTATATCCTTTAAAAATCAAGCCCAACGACTAACTATACACTTTGTAACATTATTTTTACTAGGTACAGTAGACATTCTTATCCCATATTCACACTTCAAAAACAAAGTTGATGACGTTTGAATGTTTGATCAAAAATGTAAATAAGTACAGTAGGTAACCGGCACGTAAGTTGGCAAGATATTTTGTAGTGGGGAAAGTTCGCGCATGTAAATATGTATAAACTTGTGCGTGCGTGATCTTCCCCCACTACAAAATCTCTTGCCAATTTACGTGCCGGTAATTATACCGCGTGTAAGGTAGAAAATAGGCCAAATAATTTGACTTTTTGATTGATGTTTTATCAAAAAAACCATAGATTAAGATAATATTTATCTAGTCAAATGTGCTTAATCTATCAATTCCTTATTGGAAATGATTACTTGATCTCTAAAATAATTGATTTGTTTTCTTTTTTATTGTTGGTAATTTTATTAAATTATTGTCTAATTTATTTTGGTAACGATAATACTCTAGTCTAAATCAAGTACCTCCCTACTTTATTACACTAAAGTGCAATATATTTTATTGACATCTGATATTTACACTAATTTTATTTATTAATTTAATTTTACTAGTCATTTACAATCTTTATTGAAATTCTATGATAGAATAGGTGATAACTAAGTTATTCTAGCAATGTAAGCTATTGTATTGTAAACAATTGAAACTGTTTATTTGTTTCATATACCTAAGCAATAAATATGACGATATTCAATAATAATACTCAAGTGTAACCAGTAAAAACAGTTTAATAAGAATATCAAAATATACACTGAACTTATACATATTTGGTTTGTATAGAGAAATCTCATCTGAATTAAATGCACTGCATAAGAATTGATTTCGCAGATTTGAGTTTAGTAACATAGTGTCAGCAATTCCACACAACCATGTATAATCAAGTAAAAACCTACTGGTAAATAGATTGGATGGATTGCTGTTGTTAAATAAATTTCCCTGACAAAAATTGTTATTTCAATCCATATCCTTCAATATCCTGGCACAGTTTAAATAAATAATCATACCAGAATAGACAATGGTCCTCCCACCTTACAATATTACTAATAATTCAAGCATGTTGTTAAATGATAATTCGACTTCAAGAATTTCATTATGTAATTGACAATTAATCTTACATTTAACATCACTTGTGATGATCATGGGCTTTTTTAGAGAGTAGTTTAAAATAGTATTATTATAAAATTAAATACATATAACATTATGTTAAGGCAGTATCAGGGAATGTTTTATAGTATATCGAATAGAATTTACTTATCAGTATAATAACTGTCCCACATTTAAGTGTACCACTAAATACACACTACAGTACACTAAACAATCATGTTTACTTCACTGGAGAGGTCATCAAACTGCCCCATGAACCCTTGATCTCACAAATTCATGACTGCCACTAACACTAAATTTGTAAATATTTGTAAAAAAAGATTTATAGAATGTTCAACATCCATCACAGAAAAATATTAACATCCACCACCTTGTGTTGAGTATAAGTTCATTTTTTCAGTTCTTTTTCTGGCTCTGCTGACGTCTCTTTGTTGCCAAGAACATCGCCCAGCCGAATCCCACAAGATTCATGAAGAGAACCCTCAACTGGAACAGTAATATTGTAACTTTAATAATCTATACAAAATAAATAAGAATTACTGAACTGTATGCATGTAATGGACAGTAAAATTAAGCTTCTACTGGTATTTAAACGGTAACCTAATTATTTTCTTTTTTAAGTACAGCTTGTTATATCATCAGGTAAATATAAAGCCAAAGCCAGGGCCATAAGGGACCCAAACAGAATTCAATAAAAAGAAATAGGTAGGTAGGACAAGTATTCTAACAAATCAAGAAATCTCACCATAATTATTAACAACAACTAAAACAAACACTAATATTGAATGAATGAATATGAACATCACTTACCATAGGAGGCACAAATGCTAGGTTGATAACTTGGAATAAGGTCAACCACTTCCAGTTAGCTTCCAAAATAGGCATGTACAAAGCTAACAGCTGTTTCAGTGCAGCCTTGTGGTTCTTGCCCTCAAACCTAGCCAATGTGTAGAGTGAAAATGCTTGGATGATGGGAGCAAAAATTAATCTTTCAAATAAAAGCTTCTTTGCTAGTGGGAATGCAACAACTTCTTCAGCGAAAAACCTCTCTATGAACTCATAAAAGTAATGCGGGATTGTGCCACCAAACAATAATCTGAAATATAATAATACAAGCTTGTAAATACATAATTAAGTAGGTATGTTATTTGTGAACTTAAGTTTACGTAACTCACTGTTAAAGTATGCTTAGTTTACACTAAATTGAATTTTAAATTTTATAGGATATAGATATTTCATATAGAAAAAAGCCATTTGCTACGCTTTTGGAAAGCTTTTTATAGTTTTCAACTTCAAACCTCGTTACTTACCCATAAAGACCAAAGGCTAAGATTGGATCTATCCTAATCCTGTCACCAGCTACTAACTGAGACGCAATGCTACCAGCTGTACCCACCACGCAGCTGAAATGAATTATGCATTAAACAAATTAGAATCATTCTTGGTCAATGTTCAAACAAAAATGCAATGCAAAACAAGTTAGACTTTGGAACTTTGTAAAAGTACGTTATCTAGAATAGGTTGATGTCTTCTAATATAATTCATGAATTATACAGCCACTGAAA
Organism: Charanyca ferruginea; assembly: GCA_947361185.1. Taxonomy (NCBI): domain Eukaryota; kingdom Metazoa; phylum Arthropoda; class Insecta; order Lepidoptera; family Noctuidae; genus Charanyca; species Charanyca ferruginea. The sequence continues at coordinate 24,041,961 of OX376064.1, read as the reverse complement.
ACTTACCTTGTAATTGCTTTAGTTTTAATGGGATGTATGTATAAGTTTTGTAGATACGATGCCAGCAAATTCATAATTGGTTTTGATAAGGACATTTTTGCTTAAGTTCAATGAGACAATGTCACTTTAAAGTATCACAGTAAGCTCTCTTATGATCTAACTCGATTATTCTGAACGTAATTATACTTTACAGAATATACTGATAATAAAAGTATTCTGTTATCGCATATCAACAAACGTAGCAGTGTTCCTTCCAAAGATAATAATTCAGTCAGAGTCAGACAAAATCGTAATAGACTTTTGTTTTGACAGTTGATTGACGCCTGTCACACACAGATTATAAAATAAAAATGTATTGAAAGCAAAAGCGAATGTGAAAGAATAGATGACTTGTTTTTTTGGTTTGTACAGGAACTACGAGAGGAGTAATAAGTAAAGGGCCCAGTATGCACCCAAATGGCGTAGCTTGCCCTAGAAGGCTACTGACGGGACCCCCGTATCATTGATACGGCCTGATGTATAGGTACCCAGACCCAGACCTTAGAGGCCACACACATACTTAGGTGTAAAAGTAGTTCAGAGGCATAAGGGCCCTCAGGTTTCTACCTACGTTAGCAAGACCAAGACTTAAGCGTTTACCACACGCACAAGCTTCACCACAGTTTTGCCTGCGCAGGCCGGTTTGTACACAGAATACGGAGCGTATTTTACCAACCACACGCTCCGTGTTCCGTGTTCAAACTGGAGCGAGATTTTAGAATAAGAGAAAGAGCACTTTCTATGAAGACTCTTCTATATGAAGAGCACCGTCAAATTTTTTTGAATGCTAGAGCCTAGAAGTCTAAAAGAACGCGCAAGTCCTACACACCAAGCACAAATTCACAGCAAATATCTACAAATAAAAATAGGGAAATAACTAATGGATATATCTTTGTACCTTTTTACAATATTTTAATAATCTAAGACAGGAAACTTAATTTTGTACTAAAACGTTCTGTGTATCATTTTCTTGCAAGCTATTATAGCCGACGGTGGCGAGTTGGGTTTACGTTTTCATTTAATTTTGTCGGCTATGTAGGTACTTTGTAGTTTGATTAGAGCCAACTCCCGCTCCGTATAGATAAAGGCCTAAAGAAAAGCAAAGAATATTTCTTATTTACGTATAATCTTTAATTTGTACACAAAAATGTTTACATTATGCAAATTATAATAATTAATAAGATTTATATATTACTTGCTACGATAAGAAATTAAATTAAAGGATTTTCATCACAACACAATTTTCAGTCACAAATTTTATTTACATTGTTCGGAAAATCGTTATAGAAAAGAAAAGAATTTATATAAAATTGTAAGAGTATCGATTGCATAGCCAACCTGTAGCGCAATTTTTCTAAAAGAGTAAGGCATTTCATAAGTTGTAAATTACATAATACATTTTACCTAAAATTTTAATAATATTATTGCTCTCTTTACAAACTTTTTCTAATATAATAAATATTTTCTAAGAAGTTCCTAATTCTCATCGTAGAGTTTATCAAGCTGCTTTTGTAAATTATGTGACGTAACTGCTGGTGTATCAGGGACATGAAAAGTTGGTTTAGCAACAGGTGTATTTAAAAAGTTCATCTGTTCCTTCATTTTCATATACATGCTAAGAGCTTTGTTACCCATATCAGCCTTTACTGGAGTCATTGTCTCATTTGAAACATTTGGCATTGATTTACAGAAAACTTTTTTCCTTAAACACAAATTCTTTCTTGGTATCTTGTATGATGGTGATTTTGAACACGACTTTATTACTGAACATGGCTTACTAACAACAGCTTTTTGTTCTGGACTACATTTCTCTGTTTTTATAACTTTAGGAGTCTCTTTGGTATCAGTTAAAGTTTTGTCTCCACTCTCACTAGGCTTCTTATCGTTAATTAGTTTCCTGACATACTGCAGAGAAGTCAACTGTGACTGTTTTATTTTATTCAAAGCAGTAATGCTGTTATCTATCATCTTCAAATTATGTTCAGTCTGTTTTTCTATCTGTAACAAATCTTCAAGTTCTGTGCTCATTTTCCCTGAGTTTGCAACAGAAGCTTTATTGAGTAGATCACATAATGATACTATGACACTTTCTTCTCTCTTGGTGTTCTCTTTGCTATCTGAGGGTTTATCAAAGCTCATGATGGTGTTATCGTGATAGACTGCAGAACTTTCTAGTTCACTGGAGTGGTTGAAATATTCTTGAACATTTCTGTACTCTTTGAAGGGAGTGGACACTGGTGGTGTAACTGCAGCTAAATTTTCAAGTGTTGGTTCCTCTACTATTGCTCTTGTTTTTTCTTCTGCATCATTGATGTCTTTCTCATTTTGCAAAAAGCTGGCGTCACAGCTGGACTTCCATGATTCATTGGACATGGGAGTGTCAGGTATGGCAGGTATCAACTTTTTCTTTATCAAAGGCTTTGGTGGAGCCAATTTTTGAACATCCGTCTGATTGGAAACATTCTCTTTATTTGCTAGAGTCATTCTACTTTTGAGGGGTTTGTTCACAACTGGTGTTTCAGCGATATTGTTTATTCCACTTATTCTTACATTGTTACGAGCTAAAATAGAATGTAACAAGTATTATTATGAGATACTAAAATGTGTATTCAAAAAATAAAAACTATCAAATACCTTGCAATAAAAATAGAGACTTTTTGGGTCTGAATTCAGGCCGTGTGAACTTTGGTGATTCAGGGGCCATTGTTGCTCTGCTATTGGAAAATGGCTGAAACCAATTTGATACAAGATAACGATAAATAAATTAAAAAAATGACATAACATAAGTTTTACATTAGTTTTGTTACTAACACCATAGACTGTAATTGTCTGAGTAATAAAGAAGTAATTTCTATTCTCAAACAGCTTCACTTTTCTACTACCAAATCGGAACTGGAAAAACTAAGAGAACCATGAAAAGAGACTTAATAATTAAAACTTACTTTAGGTTTGGGTTGGAAATTAAGCACTTTTCTGACAGGGTTATGTTTCATTTTCCCGTTGGCTGTGTAGCTTACTGTTTTATCAACTTTTACTGAAGAGTTCCAATTTTTCTTCTTAGAGCTTGTGGCTCCCTGAGTGGGTCTCCTTGGTGACTTTACTCTTAGGGCTGGAACAGGGAATATAAGGCTAAAATATTTACTATGAAATAATTTGGTAATTATACAAAAAATCATGGTAAAACTTAGCAGCGTAATATTATAATTATCGCCTGTTTACTTACATAAGATGTCAGCTCTCATTTCCGCCATAGTTAAAGGCTTTATTATCTTCTCTGCGGTGCGAGTGTGTATAATTGTTTGACGAGGCTGCTTTTTTGCAGTCAGACTCTGCATACTGTCTTTGGACAAGATACCTATGAAACAAACAATAAGTACTTATTCATTGTGTTTGTCATAATAAGCGAGCTTCTTTACCTAGCTTTTATAGAAATGTATTTGCATTTTTAGATTGCGTAAAATTGATAAACGTTACTTTGTTTTACTACACTTAGATTTAGGGTGTTTATAAACTTTTACTTACCGCTAAGCCCTGGAAGCAATTCAGCCATGGACTTAGGTTTTATACGCGTTGTTGTATCCATTATGATTGGTATTATAACTCGGGCTCCAACTAAAAAACAATTTTAATACACATGAAAACATTCAAATGTTTTATTGTCAACCGTATAATCTGTCAAACAAAGTCAAGCAAAGCAAAGCAAGTCTCTCAACAAAACCGTTTCGTTTTGGTTTGTCTTTTTGGCAGTGTTGCCAACTAGGATTTTGAAAAAGGCGTAGACTACATTAGAAAATTACGTAGAGTTACTAAAATTGGCGTCTGAAAAGTTCGTAGATACGTATTTTTTTCTGAGTAAAATAAAGAGGGTAGTGTAGGTAAAACTGAATAAAACGAGTGTTTGGTTAAACAATTTAATCATTTTCATTATTATTTTGAAGCAAATTAAATTTCGACATACATTTTATTAACATGTTAAATATGTTCCCGCGAAGGCTTGCGGTTTTCGCAGAAAACAGTTGCTCGACATTGGCACTGTTATGTGGCAATGTTAATAAATTTTGTGCAAATTGGGCCAATGAAGAAAATATTGAGAAAATCGCCATTTTCTATTTTTTTAAATAAGATGCCAAAACTCTTCTACTAATTGTGTTCCTCTTCAAATGGAAGATTTGTATTTCTTCTTTGTTCTATTCCTCCATTCCCTGTATAATTCCGTCAGAACTGTTGGACATAATCGGAAAATAAAAATAATTAAGTATATTAAAGTGCAACAAACTCAACCCATAAATAAATAAAAAGTAAGTTAATGATAAAATAATTACCTGGACACATTGCCCCAACTGAGCTATAGATGGTACAGAACGTTTTGCATTTGGGTCTAGCAATGTGTCAGGGCTTATAAACAATAAGTTTTTAGCCTTTGTCTGTGCTCATCTTTAAAGGGGTAGCGATTTTTTATTTAATTTAATATACAACGGAACGTTCATCAACTTTTTTCGCGAATGAAAAGGAAATTATTATAATTTGGCCCATTCAGCTTAATGAATGAGTTATGTTATTTTACCAATTTGATAGAAAATACGTAGATTCTAGGACTGAAGATCGTAGGTTTCAGGTAAGGCCTAAAGTACGCAGACCTACGTAAAATTACGTAAAGTTGGCAACGCTGCTTTTTGGCTTGAATATTGATATCCATTGTACGCAGCAATAAGATTTCTTCCATGGCATGACACAGCGGTATAGAAAAGTCAAACTCTCTACGTGAAACAGAACGCCTGGATTATTTTTCCAGTTTCCAATCACTTTTGATCTACTCTGTGATCATAAACAACAAAAATACTGCTGTCAGGCAATGTCCTCCTAATGCTGTAATGCTGTTGTTGTCTTGCTTGTCGTTGTCGTGTCATGTCATGTCACATGTCACATTGTCACAATGACATTCCACAATCCACCAACACCAACAATTTTAATATCATTGAATGCATTGATAGTGCCGGCCGTACCTGGCTTTATTGTGTTTTGTATTGAAAATGGTCACTATGGTTGAATTACACGGATACGACGAGTTTGTGAAATATGCTGAAGCTATAGATCCAAAAGGTCCTCCAGTACTTCTGTGCTTCTCTGGTTCTAAGCTGCCGTCTGGAGAAAGCTGGTGTAGTGATTGTGTTGAAGGTACGTACAAGCCTATGCTTACGAAATTAGTACCTATATAATTTTATTCCCCGAAAATCTAAAGAATTAGCTATTTCCTGCTTACTAGAAAATAACATGACATGTTATTGACCTGTGATTGTCTACCACTAAATACCAAAGAGTCTACAGACTACATTCATGAATACAGCGATTCTCCAAACACCTTTTTGCATGGAGGTTGTATTCTCACGAAATTAAGACCGTTTTTGTACGCCTACTATGTACCTACTTTCATAGATTTAAATCATCTACTTTATTGTTTAGTATTAATTTTCTTGTCAACTAACCAATGGTCATAGTAACGGAAATGCTTCAAAATTATGATCAATTTACTTCATTTATTGATAAACTACCAGACCAAGGGCCTAAAGTATATTTCTTTTTCACTGGGAAAAAAAAGGATAATGGCTATAGTTGGTGTATGTATTGCCAATTAGGTAAGATGTTAGTTCTGTGGCAAGTGATGTCTGCAACTGCTAGAACTTCTCTGGTATTGTATATGGGGCTAGTTTCTGCGACTCCACATCTAAGCATGTAAAAGAGTATTTAATGAAAACTCTGCTGATGAAAAGCTTATTTATAAAAATGTATTATTTTTTACAGCCGAGCCTGTGATAAAGGCTTACCTGAATGAACTAAAGCAAAATATTATATTTGCTTATGTTGATGTTGGTGACAGGGATACGTAAGTAATATATTGTGCTTGTATAGATAAGTGCAAAAGCCTGAATTATGAAAACTTAACATATACTCTAACGCCAAAAGCCTGAAAAAGAAACCTTTTTTTTCCTTACTTGTTGCTGCTGAGTTAATTAAACTCGGGTATAAATATAATGATCACCAAAAAATACTTTAGGAACTTAAGCTCCCTTACCAAAAAAGTATACTAAATTATACCAAATGTACTAAATGGTCACCAAATCTTAGTGTGCAAAATAACCAAAATCTATTTGATCCCCCTGGGGCAGATCCGACATGGTTAGGTTAGGTTAGAACTGTGACCTCTTACGCACGAGGCGAGCGAGCGGAGTGAGGGTGCCGCGGTAGCGGCCGCCGAGTGCCAGAATCAAATCGCTTTTTACAGTCAAACTCATACATTTCTACAATACTTTAGGATACACCATTTTGGTGACCATTTACTATTTTTGGTTTTATTTTATTTACTATTATTGGTGATCATTTAGTAGATCTGGAGGTTCGTTAAACATAAGCCATTAAACTCGTGTTGGTAAAAATTAGTATTATAATTATAATGGTAAATCTTAGTCATTTTTGTGTAGGTAAGGATGGCGGGTGTATTGTTGCAGAAATAATCATGTTATTTATGAAAGGAATGTACCAGCAATGTACTTGAATGTACCTTTAATGAAATTTAATGTTCCTCCATGAAACAAGAACAATTATAACAATAAAGTGGGGTCCTGACAGTCAGAATGACGGATGAAATCTGATAGTGAATGTAATAGATATCTTATGGTTACCTAATTTCATATTTACCAGAGAAATGTACCTTTAATGTACCTCATAAAAATATATTCTGAAAATGTAATATGATGAAGAATTAACAAGAGAATCAAGAAATAAAATATTTGATGCCTACCATTTTTTCATAATAAGAATATGAGTAGGTATAGTTTTATTTGCTCGCATTTGGAATTGAACATGATTGTAAGAGGATTATTTACATTTAAATTGCCACTTTAATAATATTCTTGAAAGGAAAATTCTTGTGTTTATTTTTATATCATTTTCACACGATTTTGATTCCTTTCATATAGGTAACTTATTAATTTCTGCAACAATTCATCCGTCATCCTTACCTACACAAAAATGACTAAGATTTACCATTATACGGGCAACTCAAATTATTACATCATTGGAAAAGTGCCAAATGTCTTTCTGATAAAGTATCAAATGTCAAATAGCCAATTTATATGTTGAGTGATATTGTTAGATATGCCACAATTTTGAAAGTGGAAAGAAATTACTTTAAATAGCAAATACAATAAGAAAGAAAGAAAAAGCAGACATATTGAGTAGAATCGGTTTTACTAATGACGTATAAACTTTCTTGTACACACGGTTACACATCAAGCTTTACATTTCCAGTATACGCTGATTTCTCTTCTTTTTCCTGCCCTTATCCCATGTTACTTGGGGTCGGCGCAACATGTTTTCTTTTTCCATTCCGTCCTGTCCAACGTCATGCGACTGACTCCCTTTTCATTCATATCATTCTTCACACAATCCACCCATATTTTCTTTGACCTTCCTCTCCCTCTCCATCCATCCAAATTAATATTCATAGCTCTTTTGGTCACATGAGTTTCGTCTCTTCTCTTCAAATGCCCATACCAAGACAAACGATTCCCTTTCAACTTTTCTGTCACTGGCGCCACTTTCAAACTTCCTCTAATATATTCATTTTTCACCTTATCCATTCTGGTATCTCCCTCCACACATCCATCTCAACATTCTCATCTCCGCTACGTGCAATCTTTTTTCATCCATCTTCTTCACGGCCCAACATTCCGATCCATACAGTACGACAGGTCGTATCACGGACTTGTAGATTTTTCCCTTTAACTTGAGGGGCATCCGTGGGTCACAAGTTGTTCCAGTGACCTGTCGCCATTTCATCCATCCTGCGTTGATCCGGTGCGTTACGTCTCGGTCTACATCGCCATACCCTTGGACCAGCGACCAGAGGTACCGAAAGTCGGAGCAGGTCGGTATGGGCGTTCCATCTAGAGACATGGGCACAGGACTAGATTTCTCATTGTATGGAAATTCTATACAATGTCTATACAATGCGACATCAGCTTATACTGGAAATGCATAGCTTGATGTGTAGCCGTGTGTACATAATATAAATCACTTGCAGGTGGAAAGACAAAGCTTGCTCATTCAGGACAGATGCTCGGTTGAAGCTCATGGTTATCCCCACAATCGTCCTTTGGAAGGGTGTGCAGAGACTAGAAGGCTCTCAGTGCAATAAGAGAGAACTGCTTCAAATGCTCTTTGAGGATGAAGACTAAAGGGTGTCAGAAATTGTGTGGGACTTTTATGTATTCTTGTAAATAACATAATATTCTTAAGGAAGGTGGGTCTATTGTTTATTAAATACTTTTACAAGCCCATTTCTGTCTTTTAATGTATTTAAAAGGACAGTGCAACTGCACATTGAAGTTTAGAGTACCTAATGTTTTACTAAAACTTAGCCAGTGATAATCGATTATTCCCGATCAGTGACACCTTGTAGTCAACACTGTTGACGATCAGGAAAAACATTTGAATTTGTTTCGACCTTTTTTCGATTATTCCCGAACAATATTGAACACGGGAAAAGAAAATCCGTTTCAGCTTATATTGAACTCCACCTTACTAAACGTTGACTCTTGAACTAAGCATATTAAACCTACGATCGTGAAATAAAATGTTCCATTCATCAGCACTGAACGAAAGAAACTTTTTTCTTTACGATCGTCAGCAGCGTACCTATAAACTGCAATATTGAACGGGAATAATGAAGAAAAGGTCCCGTTCGTCAATACTGTAAACGAATGAAACTCTTTTCCCGGTCGTCAACAGTGTTGACGACAAGGTGTTAATAATCGGGAATAATCGGTGAAAATAATCTATTAATTAAAAGAAAAATCTTTTTTGTTTAGTAGTTTTCATGTTATCATAATTATGTCAAATTGGTAGGAAAATTGAGTAATGAAAGTCACTGATTCTGAACTTATCTGTGTCGTAAAATGCCGAGCAAATAAAAGATAAAGTAGGTATTGAGATAAAAATGCTGGTATAATCAATGTTGATTGCTGCTACATTACAATACTGATATATTATAAACTAGCTTAAGCACGCGAGTTCGTCCGCGTGAATGTGGTTCCAATCTTTTTTGCTCGGAACCCTACCTTTTTTTTTTCAAATTGCCTGTTAGGTACTTACTCCTTTTAACATCAGCTATCTGCCAGTGATAGTTCCGTAAAAATCGTACAATTAGTCTGAACAAACAAACGACAAACAAAAACTTTATACATTGGTCTTTTAGTATAAGTCCGTGTAAACATTTTTTCAGTTATTTTGACATTACAAAAACAGATTATTATTCAATTTCATTTATTTGTATAAATCATAGAATATAATTGAGCAATCATTATTTTGGAAGAATGTATTTATACACAGTTAATTAATTTTATATACAAACAAACAAACAAAATGTATCCTTAGCCATATTGATTAAATAGAATATTCGTTAAAATATTGTAAACCTTTGTAACTATTTATAATTCTCTAGTACTGCAAAACTTAAAATTATTTTTTCACAATCAACCATTTCATTTAACGTACCTAGCTGGATAAACCCCTGAGTTTATAACCACAGGAAAACAATAGAGTAAGAGAATACACAGTATTTTCCTTTGAAACGTGCTATGCATCATACAAAACAAAATCACTATTTTTTTTGATAAGCAATGGACGCCGCCGTAATAGGGGGCGTTGCAATATAGCAATAATTTCGTTATTGTCCCTGTTGTACTTATTTTATAACTTTTTATTCAATATTGTGTGTTATAGATTTATTCCATTGCACATGCGTTAATTGAAAGGGCAATGTATTGGTACATTAGTGGAAACTATCACAGAAATGCTTCCATTTCTAAAGACGTAAATGCATCGCATTTGTTCTTAAATTCTTATCTTATAAACCATTAAAGTCCCCTGTATCAGTATGTCAACAACTTAAAACCTAATTAGGAAGTATAAAATTACCTACATTATCATAATTAATATCTAACTATTTTAATTATTTCTTTAAATCACCAAAACTAACAAATATTATTAAACAAAGCAGTTCTTTAAAATGAAGTAACAATTTTGTTTTTCTAAAGTTATTAAAGTCATTCTTTCTTTTCATAGACCAAGTTAATTATTTTACGGAAAACCGGTGTGACTGAGATGAAGCGTAAGGCGGTAAAACCAGTTGTGCAATCGAAAGTATGCGCAAGCGCGACATCAAGAACGGAAATAATAGATTAGTACTATTTTTCCTATGTTAATTATCTCACCGATAAAACCGGCTTCTAGACACCGTTATTATCTGATTTATTATTGATGATGATATCTAGTTCTTTTACAACCGGTCCGTATTTATTGAAGGTTAAAATACTGCTGTTACAAAACAGATATTATTTATTCTCGCGCTACGACGCCGTAGCACTGCAAGCGGCAGCAGACGAGGTCTCATCTATGGGGTCGTCGCTGATGTTGAGGTCCCTGGTCGGCACTGCGATCAGGACGTCGTAGTAAACCTTCTTGTTGCGGAGGAACGCGCTTTTGTTGTCGAATATCACTGAATCTGTTGGATATATGTATAAATTTAGTTTATGGTCTGACAATAATAATAGTGTAGTAAATATTTCAAATGTTCCAATAACAATATTTCATTTTTCATGTAACAAAGGCTCATAATTTATATACTTTACAGTCTAACACACGTAACTACCTTTATTAAGGCGCTACCCCGACCAAGAGTGCGTTTTTCTTCGTTATTCAGGGGCTATTAACTCATTAATTAAGAGAAACAGACTACATCTAAAAGCATATTATTAATGTTCAATAACCTATCATCATATTCCACGTTCTTATTTTTTCCTAAATCTCCCTGTAAGAAAATGACTAAAATAATTGAAAACATGTATCTTTTGTTAAAGTTGACGTGCTATTTATTTGACGACTAGCTACCCGACCCGGCTTCGCATGGGTCTAAAGCCTTCCCCGATAAATGGACTATCCAACACAAAAATAATTTTTCAATTCGATCCAGTAGATCCTGAGATTAACGCGTTCAACCAAACAAACAAACTCTTCAGCTTTATAATATTAGTATAGATTACACTAATAGATAGGTAACTTAAAAATCTTTATAGGTAATTCACGTTTTATTTTATTTCAAAAGATCGTTTCTCTTTTTTATAACAAAAATTGTGTTAATTTCGATTCTGCGGCAAAGAGGAAATGTATGGTCATTTGGTCAAGGTTATTTGGTCAGGGAAACGCCTTATACATTTTAAAACTGTGTGTTAGTATAGTAACACTCGTAGTAGTAAATGTTATCCATACTAATATTATAAATTCGAAAGTGGGTTGGTTTGTTACACTTTCACGGCTAAGCTACTGAACCGAGATTGAACCCCAAGGAATCAGACTTTTTAATCCGGAACTTCGTCTGCATCCGCGCTAACTGACAGTCACCGAGCAAGTCGAGGGCAAAAGCTATTAAGTATAATAGTGTCGCGATGGCCCAATGGTTAAGACGCTCGCCTCTCATCTTGGAGGTTGTGGGTTTGTTACCAGGCAAATACCTAATAATGTGACTTTCTCAATTTTCAATTTTTATATGTGATAGGTCTGAGAATAGGTCGTAGGTTGTATAATTTTTTTCATTACATCACCCGTGCGAAGCCGGGTTGGGTAGCTAGTAATCTATATAATAATAATGAATCGTTGTTCGTTAGTATTACTAAAACTCGAGAACGGCTAGACCGATTTGGCTAATTTTGGTCTTGAAGCATTTGTGGTAGGTAGGGTATACGTACATAGGGTAGGATGGGTAGCGTAGGTAGGGTAGGGTAGGTTAGTAAAGTAGATAGGGACATGACAACGTCTGTCGGGTCAGCTAGTCTTCTTATATATAAAAATGAATCGCTAAATGTGTTGGTAAGCGCATAACTTGCGAACCGCTTGACCAAATTGGATAATTCTTTTTTTTTATAATATTCCTTGAAGTACGAAGATGGTTCTTACTGAGAAAAAAAAAAAGAAAATAAAATAACTTTTGTAGCGTAGGTGTAGGGTAGGCGTAGGGTAGGTGTACGGTAGGTAAATAGGCAGGTAAGTAGGTAGATAAGGACAGGACAACGTCTATCGGGTCAGCTAGTAATATAATAATAATAAGTATACTATCGATTTACATTCCCGAGATTAGCCTGAATGAACAGATACTTAACTTTAATTTATTATCTGTAGTGAATAATGATGTTGGAACTTACATGTGGCGGGTCCATTAACGGCCAGGACGCCGACGTCAGCAGGCCCCTCGTTGACCTTGCGTGGTCCGTGCACGACGGTCTCGTTACCTTCCTCGTCACGTCGCTTTATTAGGAACTTTATCTCGTGGTGGTCTACTCCGAATTCCCACCTGTTATGAATATGTTAATAATTAAAAAACTGCGTGCACGAAGGGTTCTGTACCATTACCACTTGAGCACTTGTGTTTCCCTTGTGTCTGGGTGTTGTTTATCTACATATGTATGTATTTACAAAAAAAAAAATGTATTTGTGTATGTATATCAGCTGTCTGATACCCATGGTACAGGGTCTCCCTAGTTTGGGGTCAGATGGCCGTGTGTGAAAATGTCCCCACATATTATTATTATTACCTATATATACAACATTAGACACAATATCGAGCAAAAAAACGGGCAAAAAGTCACGTTTGTTGTATGGAAGCCGCCCTTATTGATTTAATTCAGTTTTTAGTGTTTGATGTTACATCGGCAACAGAAATACATCATCTGTGAAAATTTCAACTGTTTAGCTATCACGGTTCATGAGATACAGCCTGGTGACAGACAGACGGACTGTGTAGTCTTTGTAATAGGGTCCCGTTTTTACCCTTTGGGTACGGAACCCTAAAAAGATTGTGTGGATATGTTCTTATTACTTATTTTTTAAATTGATGCTGGTCTGAGATCATTGTATATAGGGCGACTGGTAATTAGTGTACGATACTTAAACACGTGATTGTGTTCCTGATAACAAACAAGTTTCCCGAAGAAAAAATGTTTTTTGTTCTGGTTCACTTTAGGTCACAGGCGTGCGCGCGCGTGAATTTCATACGGCTGTTGTGTTATTGTGATAAAAGTGAACCAGTACAAAAAACATTTTTTCTTCGGGAAAGTTGTTTGTTATGATGAACACAAACACGTGTTTAAGTATCGTACACTAATTACCAGTCACCCTATATATCTATACAGATTTGTTTACCAGTGCATCTATACGTCTCAGTAGCGTGCCCAGGGGTCAAAGTAAGGGCAAGTCCGACAGATTAAAAATAAAAATCCGATAAATTTCCAAATTACTTATAATGATTTTTTTTTTTATATTTTCTTTTTGTGCCTTTTTTTGTTTTGTTTTTAATATGTAGACTCTTGAAATGTTTACAGATTGTGTATGGCCGCTTACAAGAAATGTGTTTTTTTTTTTAATGTAGGTTGTGCTAAATATTGTATAGTGGTAAAGAACCCTTCGTGTGCGAGTCCTACTCGCACTTGGCCGGTTTTTTTTCATTAGTGTAACACGTTATATGTGTTTTCGTTGTAGGTCTCAAAGTCGTTTTCGAGCATCTTAGAGAGCGATATTTACAAACTGTCTACTAAGTAAAACAATCGTTCTCATACGAATCTGTAAATTATTTATATTACTACAAGGCATGCGCTAATTTCGCATGCGAATCTGTACATTATCTTAATAGATATAAGGTTTATATTCGTATGATACGCTAACTTAGAAAATTTGGTGCTTTCTGTATAGCTCGCCATTAGTCAAACTCAAGTCAAATCATTTATTTCAAATAGACCATTTACAGGCACTTTTGAATTGTCAAGAAGTCAGTCAAAAAGTTGCAGCTAGTAGCTCGTTCCAAACAGTAGGTTTCTATGGAGAAGAACGAGGAAGAAACTCCATGAACACTCCTTTAAAATTGATAAAATATTACAAATTTAGGTTAAGTACATCATTTATATTATGTTGAATCTACGGGACACAAATGTGAAAAAATGTAACAAGTAGTGCACGTTTAACGTGTAACGTTCTGTTTAATCATATCAAAATAAATTTAAAATAACCGAGGTAGCTAAGAGATGACCAGTCTCAACTGACGGCGCTCGTTCACGAACATGACGCATCAATCGATCGGCACCATTTAGCTCAACCATTTTGAAGGGAACCAAATGATCCAACACATGCGCCACCTTCAGCGAGACATTCAAGTGAGCATGACAAACTCTCAACCGCCAGGGCATATTCAAGTCAACGAAAGACATACCTCGTAAATGGTAACTTTAAAATACATAGTGCTCACAAGTTGTAAGTTTTTATAAAAGTTATTATATAATTTAAAATCATATAATATTAGGGTGGGGACGACGATACGACAAAAAAATTAAATACTGGTAATACTAGTTCCATCCTATGTCTCAAGCAGACTGTACAGTACTATACAGCCAGAAATACGCCGGTATATGCTTGTTACCTAGACCTGTCTAGGGCATTCGATTTAGTGTCGTATGACGTATTGTGGCAAAAGCTGAGACATGAAACTGATGTACCGTGTGATATTGTGTCAATTTTAAAATATTGGTACTCCAATCAAAAAAATGTCGTGAGATGGGCCGGCTTGCGCTCGGACGTGTATGAGTTGAAGTGCGGGGTGAGACAGGGGGGGTTAACCTCTCCTCGGCTCTTCAACTTATACATGAACAAACTGATTGGTATGCTCAGCAGCACCGGCATCGGATGTCATATAGACGGGGTGTGCCTAAATAACATCAGTTATGCTGATGATATGGTGCTGTTGAGCCCATCGATCAGCGCCATGCGCAGACTGCTACTAATTTGCGAAGAATATGTGCAGGCCCAGGGACTCAGATACAATTCAAAGAAAAGTGAAGTGATGGTGTTTAAGGCGGGTAACAAATCCTACTCCAGTGTGCCTCCTTTATATCTTTGCGGTGCCTGCCTAAACAAAGTAGATCGCTTCAAGTATCTGGGCCACTGGGTCTCAGAAGACCTAGACGATAAGCTAGATTTGGAAAGAGAGCGCAGGGCACTGTCTGTGCGCTGTAACATGCTGGCCCGCAGATTTGCTTGGTGTACTGATCAGGTTAAAGTGACGCTGTTTAAAGCCTACTGCCAGTCGTTTTACACCTGCAGTCTGTGGACGAAGTATACGCAGCGTACATACAGTGCCCTGCGTGTACAATATAACAACTCGTTTAGGGTGTTGTTCGGGCTGCCGCGCCATTGCAGCGCTTCAGCAATGTTTGCGGAAAAAAGCGTGGACGGTTTTCATGCCATCATGCGAAAGCGTTGTGCCTCATTGCTGTTGCGCATGCGCGTCAGCTCGAATAGTATCCTGAGCGTGTTTGTAGACCGCTGGGACTCGCCGATGTGGCGACACTGGATGCGGCTACATACTGCAGGTGGTCGCATCCTGGGCTTGGCGTAGGTTTGTGTTCCTGTGTTGTATACTTTTTGTTTTTGTATTTGTTTTACTAACACTAGTTTGTAAGGTATTTTTGTATTACTAACCAGTTATGGACTCATAGTCTGAATTAAACGTTTATTATTATTATTATTATTATTATAAGAACATTTAGAAACTATCAAATAAATCCTAAAAACAAAATAAATAAAAAAAGTTCAGATATACTAAAGAGCATATAAATGTAACCAAAATAAAACACCATTTATGAAATATTGATTTTCTAACTTGTGAGAAGAGCGGCAACTTGTGGCGTCATAATTTAATATTATTAATGCTCAATAAAAACAATTTCACCAAATTACCAAATCCTACCATAATCCTTTCTTGTGGTATTGCCATCCCCATAATTCATTGTATAATTTTAAATTATGCAATATTATTATATAATTTTGCATAGCACATAATATATGTGAGTAGGTACTATGTATTCTAAAGTTACCAAAACGAGATATGTCTTTCGTACCTATTATGTACGGTCACCAAAGGATACATGTCGCCGGAAACAGTTGAAGTTTACTTAGAAACCGATAGGTTTTTATGAATAAAATAAAATACAATTAATAGAGAATAAACAGTTTAATGATTTAATTAAATTTCATTTGAAAGCCTCCACTGGTTTCTCAGTAAGGCTCAACTATTCCCGGCTCAACTATCTCTTTTGCGTACTGTACGTAATTAGTTGTACTACAAGGAGCTGGTAACGGCAGAAAGTAGCTCCGGTACTTACTTCAAAACACTGTCATTGTCAGAACACAACAGGTCGATGACATGTTTCTCTCCAGTCTTAATGGTGACTCGCTTGTATTCCTTCACCGAGTCAAAGGTCTGATTGCTGCAGTAGTAGCTTTTAGGAACTTTACCACCGGGTTTCACCTATAAATGGGAAAACAGGAATCTTTAGAAGAAAGGTTTTTATTGGAGATTTTGCTCGTTCAAAATAAATATAGCTAGTAACTGCCACACTCAGAGACATCACTTAATAATAATGAATCATTAACTTTAATTGACCAACATAACTTGGAACCCTGACAGTCAATACTATTGTTGTTGACATGTGCCAAGTTATGTTGGTCAATTCAAGTTAATGATTCATTAATATTAAGTGACGTCTCTGAGTGTGGCAGTAAGTGATAAAGATGTTTAGGTACTGTTGGATTCAGATTGAATGGCGGCTGCGAAGTGCGCTACAGGACCTGGTCTACTGTCTGCACAGAATAAGGTTCCTATTCAATTGTGAAAATTTTACAGTTTGAGATAGCTTGGCGTCTGTACCTAACACGCAACGTGTGGGGTGGGTGTATTTGGTAAGTAGGTATAATGAGCGCGCGATGAGAATGGGATGGAACCTTCTCAAGGCAAATCGAAAATAACAGTTCTCAAGTAGCATTAGCAAAAAAGATCATAGGGTTAGAAAATTTGAAATAACAAATTTATAATTAACTAGCGACCCGACCCAGCTTCGCATGGGCCTATAGCCTTCCTCGATGAATGGACTATCCAACACAAAAATAATTTTTCAATTCGAACCAGTAGATCCTGAGATTAGCGCGTTCAACCAAACAAACTCTTCAGCTTTATAATATTAGTATAGATATTCTATTCAGATCTTTTTTGCTAACGCTACTTGTGAACTGTAATTTTCGATTTACTTAGATAAGGATCCACCCCAGTGTCATCGCCCGCGGATTATACTTTTTATGTACACTGGTGCACCACTGGTTTTTTCCGCTTTACGGCTTTGTATGAATTTTTAAACTATGTAGTTCACAAATTCCTGTCTACTGTAGCGGATCGGAAATTTTATGCAATTTCATTGGTTTATATTAGTTATAGGTAAGTACATATAGCTCTGCCACACCCACGACACTCCATATAAACGAAACGATATAAATAATTGCCTACACTACTACCAAAATAACAGACTGTATAAATACGTGCGTGTGTGTGCGTGTCTACGCGCCGTTCGAACTAAAAGTTGTTCCAAGAGCATGGTCCACGCGAGAAGCATCTTTTGTATATATTTTTCTTTTTCTTGTGTACCTAAGCGAGATAGAACATAACCAGCAATCAAGAAGGTTATAGATAAAAGTGGAGGCAACACTCTAAATACCTAAGTGAAACCAACTGTGGGCAGACGCTCTCTTTCTGAATGCATACATAAGATAAAGAAAACACATATCACAGTCTCGTTCTTATGTATACATTCAGAAAGAGAGCATCTGCTCACAGTTGGTTTCACTTAGGTATTTAGAGTATTGCTTCCACTTTTATCTACTAATAAATAAGCTTCTTGCCAACAACAAACTACGTCTGCCTGTACCATAGACATAGAACACTAGACTACTGCTCAGTGTGTCGCTGAAAGGGACAGAAAAGCACAACCAAGAACATTGCACCATACCATTTTGCAGGAATATGTAACGACTTTGTTTAGTACATGAACTAAAAACGCGGCACGCGATGAGAGAGAAAAAATATTAAGCTCTGTCTCTTTTCTTTACAGGCATCTTTATATTTGTATAGAAGATGACCAGCAGTCTATAGTGCCTTCTCTATCTACGGACTGGGGGCCAAGTCTGCTATTTTTATAATTTCGTCATTCCAACACGATCTCATTGTCATTTTGCTAAAAGTTCGTAATCTGCTAAATTCATAATGGTCGATCATTGACTGCACAATGACGTTCTAATGGTACTGACACTGACACTGATCAAAGGAACTGTCAAAATTTTAGCAGATTACCGCCTAAGTCAGTCATTCAGTTGTCATTTTGTACGAGATTACCATTCTATATATCAGTTCTTTGCTTTCAATGGAGTCTCAGTGGTTGACCATTGGAAAGTCATAATGACGCCATTATACTAGTAGATTACCAAACTTGTCAAAATCAACAATTATGAAATCAATGATAGACCATTCTGACACTATTGTAATAGCAGACTTAAGGCCCTGGGCCTCAAATCTGCTATTACAATAGTGTCAGAATGGTCTATCATGGCCTCAAGTCTGCTATTACAATAGTGTCAGAATGGTCTATCATTGATTTTCATAATGACGCCATTATATTAGTAGATTACCAAACTTGTCAAAATCAACAAGTATGAAATCAATGATAGACCATTCTGACTGATTCTGTAATAGCAGACTTGAGGCCCTGTACATTTGAAGATAGTGGGAAAGGCGCGATGTCACGTGTAAACTCTAATTACTTACAATAAGTGAACATCTCGGATCCCCGTTCTCATCCACCATGGTCCCGCCATAGTGTTCCGGCAGCTGGTCCTTGTCGACCATAGTGAGGACCTGCGCCTGCCACTTCTTGGCGTCCGTGCTATAAATCTTTATCTTGGATATCGTGTACTCGTGCATGAACTTCTTGATCACTGAGAACGCGAGGGAGAACACTTTTGGCGCTGAAATAATAAAATATGCGAATTGTTAGAACATTTTTTAACCGACTTCAAAAAAAAGGAGGTTCTCAGTTCGACCCGTAGCTTTGTATGTATGTTTGTCCGCGATCATCTCCCGTTTGGCTAAACCGATTTTGATGCAATTTTTTAGAAAGGTGTTTGTTACATCCTGGAGAAGGTTTTAGTATACAACAAACAGAAATCTATTCAGCGCTTTTTGAAAAAAAACAATAAAAACCGAGAAGACGTTTTCGTTTCTTCCATTTTTCCATCTTTGGAGGACTTTCAATCTCAGTTTGAACTGCGTTGCCGTTTCTTAATGGATTTAGGTGATAAGGAAGCACTAAAAATACAAAACAACAAACAGAACAAAGCCAGCGACTTCCGAAACTAAAGTCATGTGTGTTCTGTGCTAAAGTTATTTATCACTTTTTTAGTTTTTGAAGGCGGTTCTCTTTTTTCAAAAATGTTTTTTTGAAGCAGAGTTAATCTGTTTAATGGGTTAGATAGCTTAAATCCGAGATTATGGCTACGTTATTTAAATCTAAAACTAATCTATCAATGGCTTGAACAAATATATAGGTAACTAGCCTTTGCCCGCGACTTCGTCCGCGTGAACGTCGGTTATCGCGGATGCGGACAAATTTGTGAATGAATAATAAAAAGTAGCCTATGTCCTTCCCTAGGATTCAAGCTATCTTCATACCAAATTCTTCATTCAAAATCGATTTAGCCGTTTAAGCGTAACAGACAGAGTTACTTTCACATTTATAATATTAATATGGAAGTATGGATTATCGAGCAGATAACCTTAGCTTCAACTCGGAGAATGTACAGGGAGTAAAGCAAAGTCTCCGTTTCTCATGTTCGAATTGTATAACATAACTACTTACCATTAACAATGTAGCAGATCTTCAAGATCTCGGGATAGTTGGCTTCGTACAGCTGCAGCAATGTGAACACCATCTCGGCTGCAGGCTTCCACGCGTACTGCTTGATGCTGAAGCCTTCCAGGTCGAATATCACTGTCACCTGGGGATTATAGACACATAATCTTACGCTCGTATTATCAAAATCCGCTATCAGAGATGGTCCACCCACGGCACCAACTTCTCTATTGTCAAACTAAGTTTTCATTCACAGCAATTTTGAAGCGATAATTAACGCCTGGTGCTTCGTTTCCTCAATGATTTTTAAGTCTTACCAAGTGAGAGGGGGTCAAATGAAAGCTGCTGTTGCAGTCAGGTTTATTAAAAGACGGGTCATATCTACAATATCTCTAATCTTGGCACTTCACATGGCGTGTTTGTGCAAATATTCTACTTACTTGGATAAAACGAAATCGACTTTATTTCAATAACATAAGAGCAATTATTAAAATTTCGAGATTATTACAAATACGCCATGTGAAGTGCCGGCATAAACTTAGACTGCAACAAAGATACAAAGGCGGACCTATTGCCTTATGAATTCCCTGCCAGTAGCGTTGCCATCCGTCCGGATAAAGCCGGACAGTGTTAGGCTTTTTGACCTCTTATCCGGCCAAATTTAGGTGTGTCCGGCCCGTCCGGGTTTTGTTAGGCTTTGTATACAATCGTTCAACTTCAGTCAGTAGCAAACGAGCGAGTGATACGAGATTTGCTGACTCGCAACTAAACGCTTCTCATAAAATAGGTACCTATTTATGTGTTTTGTTTTTTTTTTTTGTTTGAAATCCCTG
The DNA here is from genome assembly GCA_947361185.1 of Charanyca ferruginea. Taxonomy (NCBI): domain Eukaryota; kingdom Metazoa; phylum Arthropoda; class Insecta; order Lepidoptera; family Noctuidae; genus Charanyca; species Charanyca ferruginea. The sequence goes on along the minus strand of OX376064.1, from coordinate 24,021,260 downwards.
TTTTTGATTTCAAGAGTCGGGCTTTTAAATAAGGTAGTTTCGCCGAAGATGGCCCGGCTCCTAGGATAGCCCACTTTTAAAAAAATACAGTTATGATTATTCAAAACATTTGAATTTTCGCGGGTTTATGCTATTGGTACTATAGACAATAGTGCAAGTGTGTTTCATTACCGGCGCGTCGCCATTTTGAAGACAGATGGCAGTTTGCTTGTTCATGTCAAGACGATACACGTTTTATTACCTGCATTCCCTATATAAGGTAGTGTCGCCGAAGATGGCCCGGCTCCTAGGATAGCCCACATTTAAAAAAATACAGTTATGATTATTCGAAACATTTGAAATTTCGTGGGTGTATGCTATTGGTACTATAGACAATAGTGCAAGTGTGTTTCATTACCGGCGCGTCGTCGCCATTTTGGAGACTGATGGCAGTTTGCTTGTTCATGTCAAGACGATACACTTTTTATTACCTGCATTATCTAAATCCTTTTGAAAATTAACGAATTTAAAACAAATCTCTTTGCTCTAAAATGTGAAAATTCATATTTAATCTATTTATAAGCGAATTACAGGTGAGTGTTATTATTTTATTTCCTTTTTTTGTATTTTTACGAGATTATACTCAACCCGGGTGTAATTTCCTATCATGGCCCATAGTATAATTCCCTTAATGCATGACAACAAAAAAATAATTTTTAGAAAAAAAATCTGATTTATTTTTATTTTTGATAAGTTACTTTCAATATTGATCTCGAAGTTAAATTTTATTTTATTTAGTGGTTTGTTTTTATTTTATAGTTGATTTTCATTTTGATAGATTTAAGATAGCCCACATTTAAATTTTTGGTTGATTTTTTTACCTTTTATGAATAATGTTATGGGAAGTATGTGTTTTTATTTCGATTTTTTATGTTAAAAGTGTTTAAGAGTTTATAATGCATATACTTTCATTAATATTTTTCGGGCCATCTTCAGCGACCAGCTTCCCAAGATAGCCCAATAACAAGTTTCTAAAAAGTGTTTACATTTGTGTTAAAATGCCAATAACTGTACTACTTTTTTAGATATCTTGTTTCTCAAATAAATATATTACAACTTCCATTATCTTTTTTCTTTACTTTACTTATCTGCAAGATTTTACGAGGTTTTGAAATTAAGCGGGCCTTCATCGGCGCCTGTACCTTATAATGTACTCTGTGCCTGCATTATCTAAATCCTTTTGAAAATTAACGAATTTAAAACAAATCTCTTTGCTCTAAAATGTGAAAATTCATATTGAATCTATTTATAAGCGAATTACAGGTGAATGTTATTATTTTATTTCCTTTTTTTGTATTTTTACGAGATTATACTCTACCCGGGTGTAATGTCCTATCATGGCCCATAATATAATTCCCTTAATGAATGACATCAAAAAATAAATTTTAGAAAAAAAACACAGATTTATTTTTATTTTTGATAAGTTACTTTCTATATTGATCTCGAAGTTAAATTTTATTTTATTTAGTGGTTTGTTTTTTTGGAACGAAGTTCCTTATCGCGCGTTGTGAAAGGGGGCTAGACGGAAAAAATTCTTACGAAAAGTTGTCACGACACTTTTTGCTATACTTCACAAACGCAGACAATTCGAACAGAAAAATTGAATCGTTGGAACTGACAAATAGAGTTCATTATTAGTTGAATGGCGGCTTTTCTATGAAAATATTGGAGCGAATTAAAACCTTATTTTTACACATTAACCGTGAAATTCGGTTGCACATAGCTCCTATTGTCCGGTCGGGCACCAGCCTATACGTTTCTCAGAATAATTTTATCATACCTAGTTTGGTAAAATTTCAATTTTTAACCGTTTACGTTTACAAAATAAAGTCCGAATTCGCTTTTCGTAGAATATGTTTATGTATAGTATTTAAAGGCGGCGCGGCGAACTCTTTGAACTAGGTACCTACGGCGATATGTTTAGTACCTAAGTTTATTCGCTCAAATAGTGGCGGTACCTACCTCAATGACATCGGAATTATCATTGCGTGATAATTCCGATGATAACGACCTACGAGATAAGTCCACCTTTCACTGTGAGACTGTGTGGATTGTGTAAACGAGTGTAAGTTTTAAGTCGATAATTAAGCCATATCATACGTAGGTTAGGTAGGTAGGTAGTTACTGTATACTTCTATGTTTTGTTTAGTAGGTACCTATTGAAAGTTTGGGTTTGGTAATCATGAGCTTTCTATCGGTCGCGGTCGTCAGTAGGTAACCACTGCACCTTATCGCTCTAGGTCACAGAGTACTTTTCTCTAGGCAATACCACACACAACAACAACAACACAATAAACACAACACACAATAACATAACACAACAATATTTAACAACAACAATATTTTTTTATATTTTTTTGACAATATATTTTTTTTAACCCCCGACGAAAAAGAGGGGTGTTATAAGTTTGACGTGTCTGTGTGTCTGTGTGTCTGTGTGTCTGTGTGTCTGTCTGTGGCACTGTAGCTCTTTAACGGGTGAACCGATTTGAATGCGGTTTTTTTTATTTGAAAGTAGATTCTCTAGCGATGGTTCTTAGACATGTTTCATCAAAATCGGTTCAGCAGTTTTAAAGTTATCAGCTCTTTTGTTTGCTGCGGTAGGGATCTTAGACGCATACCGGATGTTTACTTTGCTTTCAAACATATTATTATAGGTGACCACACTGACCACACAAAACCAAACTAAATTACATTTAAAAAATTTAAAATAAAAATTAAATTAAAAATTTTAAAAAACCCCCAACGCAAAACATAAAAGCGATTATGTAAAAAGTAAAAAATAATACTTTTGTTGAGCCATCAAATGTTTGTTCGTTGAAATGGCGCTATAATGTCGCGGCGGGGTACCGCTAAGTTTAAAGCAATAACTAAATATCTAAAATAGCGAACTGATGGTAACTAGATTTGCAACAAGATTAACAACTAGATTAGCAACAAAAATTTGATAATATCGAAGCAAATTGGTAGGAAATGCTGGTAAATTGAGGGACTGACTTACTTAAGCGGTACCCCGCCGCGACATTATAGCGCCATTTCAACGAACAAACATTTGATGGCTCAACAAAAGTATTATTTTTTACTTTTTACATAATCGCTTTTATGTTTTGCGTTGGGGGTTTTTTAAAATTTTTAATTTTTGATTTGATTAAAATGTTTTGGTTTAAATTAAGCCAGTGGGAGCTTATGTGGGTACCTAGGTAGGTAGTGGTACTTACTTTTATCATTGGCGAATTATTTGTAGTTGTAAGTAGGTAAGTGAGTAGGTACTCTTTTGCTAGAAAAAGAAAGGCAGGCAGGCGTAGGTACCTATAGGTAACCTATTTAAATAAATTAGAGCTATTCAAAAACACAGTTTTAATCAACTTTGGCTTAATTAAAAAACTTACCTATTAGGTATAAAATTTACACTTCCCTGTATCGAAGCAACTGCTCAATATGGAGTCCATTTCGCTCGATACATAAACGGGCACGTTTAATTAAATTGTCTTTTAATTACATTATATTTGTTAATAATAAAAAAAATATTATTATAACTTAAAAAAAATAAAATTTTATTACAATTCCTACACTAATTAATCGAAAGGAACTTCGTTCCATCCGGGTGTCCCTTGACACCTCTCAAGTTTTTTATTTTATAGTTGATTTTCATTTTGATAGATTTAAGATAGCCCACATTAAAATTTTTGGTTGATTTTTTACCTTTTATGAATAATGTTATGGGAAGTATGTGTTTTTATTTCGATGTTTTATGTTAAAAGTGTTTAAGAGTTTATAATGCATATACTTTCATTATTATTTTTCGGGCCATCTTCAGCGACCAGCTTCCCAAGATAGCCCAATATCAAGTTTCTAAAAAGTGTTTACATTTGTGTTAAAATACCAAAAACTGTACTACATTTTTAGATATCTTGTTTCTCAAATAAATATATTACAATTCCATTATCTTTTTTCTTTACTTTACTTATCTGCAAGATTTTACGAGGTTTTGAAATTAAGCAGGCCTTCATTGGCGCCTGTACCTTATGTGTTTTATTCAATATTTCAATATTCTTGATATCCGGCTTTGGGACCCAAAAGTCCGGCTTTTTTGACGGGTTAGTCCGGCTTTTTGATTTTTAGAAATGGCAACACTACCTGCCAGTCAGGCATAATGTGGAAAGGAGATAACGTAGATATCATAAAAAAAACTTCATATATTATGTAAAGTTAAATAAACACAAGTACAAAATAATTAAAATAGGCATGTTTAGAACTGCAATGACCGTACCACAGTATTACAATTTAGGAAATATTGTAATAACTGTCACCGTACCTTCAGTGCAGCCGGTCCATGCTCCGCCGCCTGCTTCCGAGCGGTCGTGAGGTAGTTCTCCAGGTGCCTCAGGATCATGCGGATAAGGTCAGTCTTAGTGACGGAGTGCAGCATGCCCCACACGTCCAGCCCCACGAACGGGATGATGATTACTGAAATCGAACAACGTAATTAGATACCTACCTAGGGATCTTGGATGAAATTTATGTGACTAAAAATATATGATTGAAGTTGAAAAATAAATGTGGATGCACGGACTAGAAAAAAAAATAAGGACACCGCGCCACGCATATCGAAAGTGAAGCACCCAAAGTAAGCCGGATCGTTTGTACAAACATGCCTCACGCACACATCTACATCATAGTCACGGACTGGAAAAAAAGGATTCCGCGCCACGCATATCGAAAGTACCGACCGTACCGATCTATGTGTGCGTCGCTCGTCGCGCGCACTTTAGGTGCTTCACTCTCGATATGCGTGGCGCAGAGTCCTTCTTTTTTTTCTAGTCCGTGTGTGGATGGATGGAGAGGGGCAGAAGGCCAAGAAAATATGGATATATTGTGTGACGAATGATATCAAAGAAACGAGAGTTTTAAAGCATGTCGGTTGACAGGATGGAACGGAAGAAGAAACCGTGTTTCGCCCACTTTAAGTAACATGACAAGGGCAGGAAGATAATAATAATAATATCATTAATTGCGGGTAACAAAAGATCCATAATACGTTACAGACTATCCTATTCATCATCATCATCATCATATATACAATTTTATATACTTAAACCACAAAAATATTAATAAACTAGAGACGGCGTCGTGTCGGGCTGCGTGGTGTCGCGTAGCCTTCCGTGGAATCGCCGATACACGACACCCTTCGGCCAAAACTCTTCCTTGAGGAAGATCTCAATCTCAACTTGAAATTCGTGTTGTGGCGCGACTCCAACTTCTCGACCCTTATGGTCCAGCTGGTCTTCGCTCGAACATACTCCACGATCTCCTTAACCTTCGTGGTGTGATGTAGCCGGGACACAGAGCTGCGTCGTAGGTGTTGCCGGACGACGCATATTGGGTTCTTTCTTTTTATCGTGCGGGGAAATCCTTTTGGACTATCCCTCGTCCGGGGAAGACGGCGGGCTGTGCCGGACTCCTACCGGCTAAAACCACCACGGAGTTCTTCGACTGAACTATAGACGGGGGTACGGGATTCGCTCGCGCATGCACCGCGCCCCCGCCAGGCTATGACCCGCCAATGTCGTAGGCGGGTCCCGTCGACCTCGGCGGGCTAACCACCGCCGAATCCTCTAGTGTGGCGCGCGCGGAACACGGCGCGCCGCTTACACAGGCCTGCATCTGGTCGGGACTGCCTATAAGTCGACCATCCGCAGGCCGGAGGTCATTAAGCGCCCGGTGCGTTTTCTCCTGCACGCGTAGCATGACCACGCTATGTCTACGGAAGAATAGACATACTGACAGGAAAGAAGAATAGACAAAGTGTACTGACTTGCTATTCTTGCTGTCAGTATGTCTATTCTTCCGTAGGCATAGGGTGATCATGCTACGTGTGCTGGGGGGAAGCGAGGCAGTTGCTTCCCTCACCCTCTCTGCCGCCTCTTTTGCGTGCATACATGCTCGCAAAAAAAGGCGACAGCCGCCCACACGCATATTGGGTCCTGCTAATGCTATCAAATGATTTTGTTAATAATTTAAGTAGAGCGTAGTATTTCTCTCGTATTAGGCTACGATGAGCCTGGCATAGTCTTTTAAGATTAAATGGCTCTAAATAAAAAAAAAGAGAAAAAAAAAGAAAAATCCCCCTCCTTGGGATTCTGAACAAATAGCCAGTGTGCCCGCAGCCAGGTTAAGAGAGAACTATCTAACAATAGGTACGCTAGAGGCCAATTGTGCACAAAAAGCATTGCGTGGGTGACCATGCAATGCAATATTGCTCTCTATGTTAGAGCGGCGACGTGTTTACAAACACGGGTAGATTACTAGGCGCAGTGAAGGCCACGTTTCTTCGAAGCCTAAATACTCGTCGATCAACATTTGTTTCGTTACTCGTTCTGCCTATAAAAATACCTTCTAACTTGATTCTATTCTTAGCTGACCTTATGACCATCTCATTTTATCGCAAGTCGTACTTTTTTCGCAACCACGGGGCAAGTCAGGGGCAAGGTTTGATGGTGAAGAAATCAACACGAACTTCACATGGCATGGTGACAGTGACCCAGTTGTTTCGCAACCGGCCGGCGCGTGCGTCTACCTACTGCGCATAAAATTGAGTGGCCGGCCGGTCTAAGTACTAAAACAAACATTTTACAAAAATAGGCTCCCGAATTTAGTAAACGTTAATTACATTAGCATAATTTGAACACGAACATCAAAGAGGAAATATTGGTTCGTCGGTTCGAGGTAATATTTAATAATCTTATTTACTTACATATTTATTTATTTTAACTTTAGAACTGCAAAAAAAGTACAGAAGCGAACTTACGCTTTAGAAATTCTTTACTATTCAACCAAAGGTGGTGGTTGAAGAGACAACAAGACAGGTATAACTACTGAATAGGTTTACTAGAAAAACTCGCAGGTAAATTTATTTACCTACCTACTTACCTACCTATCATTAATCATCATAATGACGATGCTTTTTGACCATGAAGTCACGGTCACTCAACTACAGTATTTTGTGAAGAAACCGGCAGCAGTAATTGATCCTTCTACATGTTCTAGCATTCTTCAAAAACGGAAATAAAGATAAAATCTAAATTGATATTCATCGTATTCGGCAACATATTTTACAAAAAAAAAACGGATTATTAGTTTGTGTTCAGTTTCTTACGAAGAGATAAATAATAAGGAAAAAGTCAATGACCGCTATTGCTATGATAAAACGCCGCAACTATACCACACTTCACATGGCTTATTAAAATTTGTGCAAATTTTCGCCTTATTTGGATAATACAAAATCGACTTTACTTCACTAGAGATAGAGCAAATTTTGTTTTATACATACACACATAACACGGTGTACACATTACAGTTAGGATTTGGTCACAAATATTACAAAAAAGAAAAAATCCTTACCAGGTGATCCTTCTTTATCGAATCCGGGGCTCCCGCTAGGGAAGTGTTTCATTAGAACCTCTGGTGCCTCCCAAGACTGAAGAGTTGAGTCGATGCCCCATTTCTCTCGCCACTTCAGAGACTGAAAAGTAGGGACACTAAATAAGAACTCTCAGTTTTGCTTAATATTTAATATTCAAGGTGTAATTGCATAAACTGAAAACCCGAAAGCCGGTCATTCATATTTACTAATCATTATGAACAAATTTTATTACGGAACCAACGATGAAATCACGAAAAAAATAATCAGCTGATGCATACATTTTATTCACGTAGCTCAACATAATACATGGATCAACTGATTTTTAGGGTTCCGTAAAAAAAAACGGAACCCTTATAGGAACACTCGTGCGTCTGTCTGTCACAGCCAATTTTCTCCGAATGTACTGGACCAAATCAGATGAAATTTTGTAAGATGGTGTAATCCTATGACCCAAACACAGATGTGCAAAATAAATGATTTTTTTTTAAATAAGGGTCATTTTCGGGCTATTAGGAAATTAAAAAAAAATTCTTAACTTAACTTATAAGAATTCTATCAATTTAAATTTTGGTATTGTAAGGAACCCTCTCCACAAGCGAGTGCAACTCGCACTTGACCGGTTTTTTTTCAATCATCTGTTTTCGGGTATTTTCAGTTAATGCAACTTCCTACACCTTGTAGTACACGTATTACCATGTTAATTTGTCTTCTACACGAATTGAAATGTAGGTACCTAGTGTAGTATTGAGAATTAGTTTTTATTGGTCTGAGGAACTATTTAATTAATCTTACTGCCGAACTTTTCCGCTAGAGGCGCCACCGTCACTTTGTTTACATTATAGTTTAACGTAAACAAAGTGACAATTACATGATAATACTTTTTATTGAAGTTATACTTCTTTAGGCGCGTTATGAAAAAATGATGAGAGTGAAATTTTACGATTCGCGCATGCGCGCGCACGCACAGCGTCACACAAAATTCTCACGGGAGTAATTGTAAACAACGCCATCTCTGCCGTACATGCTGAACTACTTACTGCCTTAAGCAAATTGTGCTTATATACTTTTTTAATAATGCCAAAGAAGTATAACTTCTCACGCTCGTACATAAGTACACGCACCCATTTTCTGTGCATCAAACAGTACTTAGTTCATTTGGGGAAGAACGAGTACGAAACTCCATGGACATAGATAGGTACTCTTTTAAAATTATACATTACATACTAATACATAACTACTTACATCGTTCATTATAGGTATCCCATAAGTAAAAACTTTATTAAACAAACAATAAATCTAAATAATAATACTATGTACAATTCCAAGAAAAAGGCAGGGGAGCTCAAAGGGCATCAGGGACAGCGATGTGGACGAGTTTTTTGATGCCCTTTGACCTTCCCTGCCTTTTTCTTGGAATTATCCATAAGTTAAATTGTTCATTACCAATAGACGTATATACTCCTAACCTAAGTAACTTCGTTTTGTCTTTGAGTCTTAGGCCTTATCTATCGAAAAAATATGGGTGCATGGTCCATCTATAGGTTCATAAACTTTTTGTAGTCACGGACCACTTTCACAATTTAAACAATTGTTTAAATTGTGAAAGTGCACGGACCCCTGTCAAAGAATATTTTACAAAAAAATAATAATAATAGTTTAAAAAAAACTAAAAACACGCATGGTGCATGGTGTCAATAGTTATAAATATTTTATTGACAGATATGAGTAGAGTGATTATCATTTTGATAATATCTTAAAAAGCACCCCACGCTTTTTTTTTAAATATTTTTTTTTTATTCACTCTATTATTAATTTATATTTATTGAATTTTTTAACACTTTTCTTAATTTAAATTTATTAAAATTTATTTTCTATTTTTTAGTTTGGTTTTCTATGAAAAGCGTGTTTTTAGTTTTTTTAAACTATTATTTATTTTTTACTTTTTAGTTTGAAAAATGGAATAATTTTATCAAATTAGTGTATTGTCATCGGTCCTCGATAAATCTACAAAGTTTGAACGAAATCTGGCCGTTTAAAGTGGGTCAAAATCGCGCCCAAAGAAGTGGTGGAACAGGTGAAGCTAATAAAAAGCGTGTAAAAACAAGCCTTATTTCGAGTTTGTGGATTGGCCGAGAAATGCAGAGTTTACACAATTTCCTCATTAACTGCCCTACTGCGGATGCGGACCCCACTTTAAGAAGTCCTGATCTATAGGTAGGTATTAGCTTGTAAAGATCAGCTTTGATCATTAAAATACTAAGTGTCTAAACACACTATGCCAAAGTTACGCGGCCTAAGTTCGGCGGCTGATTTTACGTTCCGACGTATTCGGCTGATATGACGCACCATAAGTATAATATAATATAATATAATATGTTGGGGCATTTTCACACATGGCCATCTGACCCCAAACTAGGGAGACCCTGTACTATGGGTGTCAGACAGCTGATACACATACACAAATACATTTTTTTTCTTTTTAAATACATACATATTATAGATAAACAACACTCAGACACAAGGCAAACACAAGTGCTCATCACACAAATGTTTACCCTGGGCGGGAATCGAACCCACAACACGCTGCGCAGCAGTCGAACGCTCAGCCACTGCGCCAACCGTGTCGTCAAGTGCCGAACTTACGCGGCTGAAATTCAGTTCCGCAACTTTGTGTGTGTTTTCAGTGTCTCGAGCGCTGTCGTGGCGTCGTCGTCGTGTCGTGTTATCTACACAGTTGGACAGACAGACGCAAAACAAAGTGATCTTGTTATTAATGTGTGCTCACAGAATAAGTTGCCGCTGAACTTACGCCCGACCGAAGTTAGGCTGTACGCTGTGACGCGACGTAATTTCGGCATAGTGCGCCGTCAGTAATTCAAATAGCATTGCAGGCGTAATTGTGCTGAACTTCGGTCGCGTAACTTCGGCATAGTGTGTTTAGACACTTAGTGATTAGGTACCTAGCTACGTTTTCTTTACGTAGGTGCCTACCTCGTAAATAGTGAGGTAATATAATTATCATTGCATAGCTTAGGTACTTAGTACAAGATTTACCATTTTATTACATAACACCGAGGCGGTTCGTTAGGTACCAGGAACATCGTTTCAAGACACGCGAAGTATCGCTCAACGGTATGTGATTGTATTTTTAAAATCATTATTATTAATATTTAGAGAGGTTTTTGAATGACACAAAATTACTCTTGGAAATCATCATCAAGGTAAATTAAGCTGTTACGTAGATACGTCGCTCTTCTTTGTCTTTCATCTAAAGAATCATGGCGAGACCCATACATTCATTTGTATGAAAAAAAAGCATTTAGATGGTTTAATAGTTATTTGTTATACAAGAGTGCAAAGTTGCTTTTTAACCGCGTGTTCAATTTTGATGACCGAGCAAGCGAAGGATTCTAAAATTGAATCACGAGCGCAGCGAGTGATTCAAAATTAGAATCCTGAGCGTTAGCGAGGGAATCAAAAGAGCACGAGGTGAAAAATCTTTGCACTCAAGTGCAACACGTAACTTTTCATTCCACCTCAGCGAGGAAATGACTAAATGCAAAAAAAAACGTTTACAAAGTCTGAGTTTTTAACAAATTAAAAAAAAGTTGTATGATATATTCGGCACCATAGAGGTAGCAGTAAATAGGTTTAATGTTTTTTTTTAATTCACAAACTTAGTGCACACGATGTTCTAAATTCAATTTACTTTATCCTCTAGAGAATAAAAACGGCTTTTCCACTCAGATATTGAAGATAAATTTACTTTATTCTCTAGAGAATAAAAACGGCTTTTCCACTCAGATATTGAAGATTAAAAATACTCTTTCCGAGATGGTGGGATGAAAAATATTTTCCAATGTGGAGAATAAATAACCAGAAGTAGATTGATATATACTTACCATGATTTTAAACGCCCGCATAATTAAATATTTCAAAATGAAAATAAGTAAGTAACACTTCGTACACTTTTTTCGTTTCATCTCGTTGCCCATTTTTTGTTTTAAAAAAAGGAAGTGACAACTGCTATTAACAGATCTATCAAATTGGCAGACAAATGATGTGATAAGTGTGTGGAAAAAAAAATTATTTGTGACATTATTTCCCATAAAACGATGCAATTTCAGTGTTAGAACTGCGAAACGGCCACTGTCGGTGTCACTGTTACTGTCAGGCGCCGTTTTGTTCTGATATAATGAGCTTTTCGTTTAACTATTCACTTTTAAATTAACAACAATTTTTAAAATATTGTATTTGTCTGATGATACTCTTTTTTTACCCAAGAGTATAAGAATTAGAATTTCAAGTTCTCAGAATATTTTTATTTTTTTAGTACAAATCCTGCCATGATGCTTTGTTATTTAGGTAGGTATCTCAGATTGAAAACCTTTTGTTTTTATAATCTGAGTGTACTATACATTATTATATAATAGACACGTTTAAAGTCAAAACAAAGTAGATAGGTAGCAACGAAAGTTTTTAAATCATACTTATTAATATAATTGACGTCTTTTGTTTTCGATAATTAGGTATTACTTATTTAATATACGGCATTATTTAGAAAACACTAATAACCTTGGGATTATATTACTAACATCATAACAACTTTTGTTCCATGACTTTTAATGAATAATTCAACAATTTGTTATTTTAATATATTTAAAATTATTTAAATTGATTGCTTTAAATGTGAACAACTCTTTGCGGCACCAAATAGTTGCACTAGACAAATAATCAAACAATCCGTCACGAATGCGGGGGCAGGACTTTCAACAGAATAGGTACAGATCCAAAAACTGAGAAATCTTCAGTCTTTTTCACTATATTTGTTATGTTTTGTTTTGAAGAAGGAGTAACAAATATGCATTTACAGAATTATAATAATTAAAAACATTAACATAACTTTAACTTAAGTCGTAAAAGTCATCTTTTCTTTCAATAGGCAGTTAGGCACTTTCATTAAATAGGCACATGGGTTATTATTCTAAGGTTCACATTTCATACACGGCCATCTGACCCCAAACTAGGGAGACCCTGTACTAAATGGGTGTCAGACAGCTGATATAAATACAAAAATACATTTAAATACATACTTATATAGATAAACAACAACCAAACACATGGCGAACACAAGTGGTCATGCTCATCACACAAATGTTCACCCTAGGCGGGATTCGAACACGCAACACGTTGCGCAGCAATCAATCGTTCAACCACGCGCCAACTGTGTCCGTGTGTCGTCGAATTTACGAGTTATGTTAACTTGGAGAGCTGTGTTGATGATTGTAATTATTATAATTCTGTAAATGCATATTTGTCATTTGTACCACACGGTTTTTTTTTATTATTATTCAACCTGATACCAAATTGCAAAAAAAATAACGTTAGAAAAATTGAATTTCGCGCTTCAAAACTCTTAGCACACCTATTTTTTATTGGTCTGAGCTGAGCACACGTACATGAAATGTTGCATACAAAAGTAACGATATTTGTGTATTTTCAATTAGATGATAATTTAATAATCCTTTATAATTTAATAAATCCTTTGTATTTTTTGTTTGTATGTATGTATTTACTATTATTTCATTACAATAAATTTTATGTATCTTTGCACCTACCATGTTTTGTGTTATTTTGTTAAAAAGTGTTATTTTCATTTCGAAATATTTTAATTCCGGGGGGTTTAAAAATATGGTAAGTAAGTATATCAATCTACTCCTGGTAATGTATTCTCCACGTTGGAAAATATACTAAACCCTCTAAAACATGAATAAAATTTATTCATCTTATTTACAACATTTAAAAGAATTTAATATGTACAAAGCTTAAAATAAATTAAAAAATATATATATATTATGTACAATGGACGGCTCACAGGGCATAAAAAAACTCGTCCGCATCGCTCACAATGGGACAAGTGCCCAGAAGGCTAGCAGCATTACCACGTTGAATGGCAATGCTAATTCTTTGGCCCAAGAAAAGGCCAGCCCTCTGGTCACGTGAACCCTCTAAATGATTTTTATTTTTTCGTACAAATGAATGTATGGATCTCGCCATGATTCTTTTCCCAATTGAATATGAACCGTAACCTTTTTAGCCTTAATCAGCGCGTCCGCTAATTTAAGCAAATATATAACATTTAAGTGTCCGTTTGTAATGTCAAAATAGCAGCTTTTTAATAAATGCATAATAATATGAAAGTCTATTTGGTACTTCTAAATGTCACAATTTATTGACGTGACAACGTCTTATAATTCGATAGCCGGCTGCACGAACGAAAAAACATGACGTCATGCGGCGTTACGGCGTTACATGACGTCATGCGGCGTTACCTCGCTCTGCGGCGTTCCAAGTGAAAAGTGAATGTGGTGTCAATTGTTTATAGCAACGATAATTACAGCGATAAAGGTAATGATTCTTTCGCCAGTAAACCGACTTTACAGAAAACCAATTTTTTTTTATTTTTTTGTGTGTCTGTCTGTTTGTTCCTGATAATCTTTGAAACGGCTGAACTGATTTTGACGGGACTTTCACTGGCAGATAGCTGATGTTATAAGCCCATAAAGAGTAATTTAGGCTGTTTTTTTATACAAATTGTAAAATTGGATTGTCTGATTGTAACGTAAAAATAACAGTTTTACTAAACGCAAATAAAGTATTACGGTACTTATAACAAAAAAAAACAATTTTTTAAATTTTCACTGACCGTCGACCTACACCTCATTTTCGGATGCACTTATAGACGGTGTGTTCGCGCGCCGCTTTCGCTCTCGGTAGGCTTCACTTCATTTTGAATGCACGCAATTGTCACTTAAGTGTAAATTGCGCACTTACACCGGCCGCATTTAAAGTGTCATGTTGCATTCGTCCCATCATGACCAACGCCTGTGCTGTATTCGCACACCCAGAGGCATACCGTCTCCATAGGATGCCCGATCACGGGCTTCCCGTACTATGTTCGCAACCTTCATCTCGATCTCAAAATACGCTTGCAAGCGCTGCTTTGACTGAGCCGAGAAACACCGCAACCCGCTGAACGTATCGGCCGCCCCCCCGTATAAGTAGGACCCGACAACCAAGACATACTCTGACCGACCCTGACGATGCTATAACTCTCCTCCAGGAGAGCAATAGGGCCGCTAGAACTTTAGTAAAACACAGACACAGAAAAAAATGTTAAAACTTCACATAAGTAGTATATGTTTGGATCAAATCTTGCAAGCTAAATAACCACTTCCTCTAAACTTACGACTTTGAAATTTTGCATTCTAATTTAGTTCTGATGACAATAAAGGATGGGCGTAAAGAGCAATTAAGAATCAAGAGGCCAGATTTTGATCGCACAATAGTTGAGATATCCTCACAGAAACACCACAACAGTAGGTATCGCTATTGGTGCATATACTACCACTTTTACATAGACACTAGCTGGCCCATCAGACGTGAAATAAAAAAGTCTTACAACTAGACTGCAGCGCCACCTACCGGTTCCAATAGTGAATCTAAACCATTCTCGAATCCACTGGAACACACACAAAAAAAACATCAAAATCGGTACAGCCGTTTAGGAGAAGTTCACTTTCATATGTCTCCTTTTCATATGCATTTTAAATGAATGTATAATTAATGTATTTCTTTTTGCAATCATATTTAAACCTATTTATAGTTTTGAATTTTGCTAACCGGAAAGTGTTACTTAAGTAGGTTTAACCTTGACTTGTAATTCATTTATGAAACGTGTTACATTATTTGTGTGTTTGTGTGTAGCATTAATGCATATTTATCATTATGCTTCCATATTAATGCGAAAGTAACTCTGTCTGTTACGCTTTCACAACGAAACAGCGGAACCGATTTTATGAAAGAATCATGGCGAGATTCATACATTCATTTATAAGAAAAAAAAAAAGTAAATTAGAGAGTTTAATAGTACCTATACTCCATTTACAATAGCATTAGACAGAAGTTAAAAAAGGTTCTTTTTAATGCACACTTTGTAACAAAAGTGCAATAAACATGTTAAAGTTACGATAGACACCGAATTTATTATAATCTATTTTTACAGTAGCTGTCGTGCGTATTTGTATATATAATTATATATATAATTTATCTTCTAAAATTATGTGACTTTAATTTAGTTGTATATTTAATTCCAATTTAAAATTACAGTGTCAATGCCAAAAACCTAACAGAAGCAGGGATGAACAATACAAAAAGTATTTGTGTATGTATATCAGCTGTCTGACACCCATAGTACAGGGTTTCCCTAGTTTGGGGTCAGATGGCCGTGTGTGAAAATGTCCCCACATATTATTATATTATTATTATTATTCACATTCATTTATTTTATATACATATTAAATTACATTTTTAAATATTCATATAAAAACAAAAACATTTAAAAATATAAAAAAAATAGTACCTCACCGGTATCGGGAACAGGGTCCAAGCTACCGGCGGTCAGGGCTCCAGAGAGAGGAACCTCCTGACAATGCGGGCCGTGTCCAGAAGTACTGCCTTCTGAATCAAGCCCTTGATCCAGCCGTCTAACGAGAGCCTCCTTAGATGTTGGTCGAGGCTCTTGGCAATTAAGCCATTGGCTGTAACAATTATCGGCACAATGATCGCTGAGTCCACATTCCACATGTCGACAACCTCATGGGCCAAGTCAAGATACTTTATCTGCTTGTCTTTCTCGGCCTTCATGAGGTTCTCGTCATGAGGAACAGCTATGTCAATAATCATTGCGCGCCTCTCCAATCGATCCACCACCACTATATCAGGCTTATTGGCTACAATAGTCCTGTCAGTGATGATGGATCGATCCCAGTACAATGTGACATTGCCATTTTCAAGAACTGGATCGGGCACATACCTGTAGTATGGAACTTCTGATTCCACGAGGTTGTAATTCAGAGCAAGTTGCTGATGGATAATCCTGGCCACAAGGTTGTGCCTGTGCAAGTACTCTTCGTTAGCAAGACGAGAACATCCAGAGATAATATGACGGATTGATTCACCCGGCCGGTGACATGCCCGACAAATGTCAACCGTGCCATCCTTCACAATAAATCTCCGGTAATTATTCGTCAAAATAACTTCGTCCATAATTGCACACACAAAACCTTCGGTTTCTCCAAATAGATCACCGAATCGTAGCCAGGATACGGACGCTAAGAAATCCACATCGGGCCGGTGTAGGGCCCGGAAAAAGCGTCCGTGAAGCTCCTTACTCTTCCACACCTCCTCGCGATCATTAGTCTTAAGCACTACAGGCTTGCACCAGTTCTCTTTAGCCAAGGAGAGCGGGGTGAGGCCTTTGTCCACTGCAACTACATCTCGGTGCATCCCCACGTCGGCTCCAAGGAAATATTCCCTGAGACTGTATATATCACGGTTGTGCAGAGTCTTAGCATTTAAGAAGCCACGACCTCCGCACTTCCGTGGGATATACAGTCTCATTACCGATGACCGTGGGTGATGCATCCGATACGCTGTCAACAATGTACGGACTCTTCTATCCAGGGCATCGAGTTCCGTTTGAGTCCATTTGAGTATGCCGAAAGAGTACATCAAGACTGGCATGACCCACCCGTTGAAGGCGCGCACCTTATTTCCGCCTGACAAAAGACTATTTAATACTTTCTTCAGGCGGCCAAAGAAGCGCTCCTTCAACGATTGCTTCATGTCAGCAGCATTGATGCCCAACGCTTCCGCCATACCCAAATATTTGTAGGTCTCAATTGAAGAGAGGGATCTAAGGTTTATGGAATCCGAAAGCTGAACTCCCTCAGATTCCACAATCTCCCCTCGCTTGACATGCATGACCGCACATTTGTCCACGCCAAATTCCATCCTGATGGCGCTACTGAATGTTTCTGTTACTTTCAGTAGCTCCATCAGCTGTGAACTGTTTGTGGCAAAGAGTTTTAGGTCATCCATGTAAAGGAGGTGAGATATTACCTGACCTCCTCTCTTCAATCTATAGCCTAGACTTGAATTCTCCAGCAGTGTGCTTAGAGGATTCAAGGCTAAGCAGAACCAAAGTGGACTCAAACTGTCGCCCTGAAATATACCCCGCTCAATCCTTATCGGTTCACTATTCCGCTGGATATGTCGACATCCTGGATAGCGAAGGACCGTCCTCCACTGCCCCATACATGACATCAGGAAGGTGCGCAGAGTGGTATCTATCTTATACAACTCTAGCACCCTCATGAGCCATGTATGCGGCACAGAGTCATAGGCCTTCTTGTAATCTATCCAACATGTCGACAGATTCTTTCGGGATCGGCGAACCTGTTGACTAATGGCCATGTCAATCAGGAGCAGCTCCTTAGTACCGCGGGACCCATTCCTACATCCATTTTGAGAGGGAGACATGATAGCGTTACTGTCTATGTGTTGGTTAATTTTCGCTCTCAAAATAGATGTAAAAACTTTATAGACCGTCGGCAAACATGTGATCGGTCTATTTATTATTATTATTATTATACCTGGAGAGTTTTTCGTTTCACTGTAATTCTACCAAATTCAAATTGTTACCTAATCTTTGAAAGACTTTTATTCTGCTTATATTATTATACGTCCATATTTACTTGACTTTACTATCTTAGATCTATTTATCAAAATTATGTTAAAATAAATTTAATTAAAATTGTTTTACCTTATCTTTGAAATAAAATGTTTTGCATTCCTGCTTCTATGAGCCTCTTTTGTCTAATGCTATAATAAATGGAGTATAGATTGTATGACAAGGCAGCAAAATAATATTTTTACGGCGAGGGCACTATTTTGAATCCAGAGTCAAGCGAAGGATTCTAAGATAGAATCCTGAACGTAGCGAGGGATTCAAAGTACATCGCCTGAGGGAAAAATATTTTTGCTCTCGAGTCATATACTGTACTTTTCATCTACTTCTATGAGAAAATATTTCTTCCGGGATTTCGTAGGTATTAAGTTTTGTATGACGTTATTAGCTTCTATTTTTATTGTTTCAGGAGTTACGTAATGCGCTATCACTTTCAGAACTCGACGAACAACTAATTTTTTGGCAAAATACAATAAAGTCCGTACCGATTATAAGAACAGTGAAGTAAATCGCGCGCTTTTTTTTTTTTTTTTAGTTACCGAGCCTCCCCGCCTCCCCGCCAACACTTACGTGTAGTAATTTATACAATTTGCGTTCGATTTCAATGAACGATTCATGTTCCAAAATCTCATTACTGCCCGCTAAAAAGTCTAGTGGAGAAAAGAGCTACTTTGCTCCCGCTTATAGAGGAACAAAACGTCACTTATCGAAAAGAAGGGATGAAAAATATTTTCCAATGTGAAGAATACATTACCAGGAGTAGATTGATATACTGAGCATATTTTTAAACCCCCCGCATAATTAAAATATTACGAAATGAAAATAACACTTTTATGTTTCATCTCGATGCCCATTTTGTGTTTATAAAAAAAAGAAAGTGACAACCGATGTTAAAAGACCTATAAAATTGGCAGACAAGTGATGTGACAAGTGTGTGGAAAAAAATAGTCATTATTTGTGATATTAATTCCTATAAAACAATGCAATTTCAATGTAACAACTGCGAAACAGCGGCTGTCACTGTTACTGTCAGTCGCCGTTTCGATCTGAAATAATGAGCTTTTCGTTAAACTATTCACTTTTTTGCGGGGTTTTAAAAATATTGTAATTTTTTAAAATTTAAAATTTAGGTACTTACCCAAGAATATAAAAATTAGAATTTCAACTTCTTTAAACATTTTTTTTTTTTTTGTACTAGTCCTGCCATGATTCTTTGGCATGAACATAGCTTCACTGGGGAAGGACATTAGGCTACTATTTAATCCGCGTCTTCGTCTGTATCCGCGATGAACGACATTCACGCGGACGAAATCGCGGGCTAGTGTAATATAGGTAATTCGACCTTTAAGTAGGTACCGTAAATGTAATTAAAATAATATATGCATGTCAATCTTAATTAAAGACAAATTATTATCAAAATAGGAAGCGTATCGTAGGTGGTAGTAATCACTCCTTTAACCTTTTTTTTTTTTTTTTTGGTACGGGGTGGAAAATCCTCATGGATGTCCTCCACCCTGGGGCGGGCGGAGGGGTCTGTCAGACTCTTACTGACTAAAAACCACCCCGGTGTTCCATCTCACACCTACGTCGGGGGTCGCGGGAACTGGAGATACTTCCGCAACCCCCGGCTGGTGCCGGCCCGCTGCAGCGGGCCACTTCTCGGGTCAGGGGGGGGAGTGAGGTGTTAGACTCCTCCCCGGACATCTTAGAGGGGCGCGCGTGGAACACTACGCGCCGCCACCTCGGGTCCTGGTGTATGTGGGGGGCGACAGACGTCCCCGAGTCTGCCGCCCCTGGACCCATTTAGGGGGGCCGGAAGAGGGCGTTATCCGCCCTTCGCCGACGCCCGGTGCGCCTGCTGCGGGCAGGGTGGGAGGTTGAGATTTCCCTCTCCCTTTCCGCAGCCTCCTTCTGCGACATGACACTTTCGCAGAAGGAAACCACCGCGTCCCAGGACTCTGCGCTGTCGACCATCGACTCGACCACGGCCGACAGCGACAGGTCACTGCCTACTTCTGAGACGAGGGCACGGCGCGGCACCTCCCAAGCGGCACACTCCGCCAGCGTATGCCGCGCCGTGTCCTCCCGGCAGTCGACGCAGTGGTGACACCGGGCGTCCGGCTCCCTGTTTATGCGACACAGGTACTTCCCGAAGCAACCATGCCCCGAGAGCACCTGCGTCACCCGAAACGACAGGGAGCCGTGCCTCCTCCCGAGCCAGCGCTCGAGCACTAGCCGGACCGCCTCGATGATGGCGAGGCCGGCGGTAGGGCGTGAAAGCCTGTCCCGCCATTCTGCCACCAGGACCTCGCGAAGCTGAGACCGACGCAGCTCCATGTGTCGCTGCATCGGTCGCTCGCCCCGCGCCCGCGCTTCCTCGCGCCACCGGAACAGTGACGCGAGTACCTTCGCCTCCAGGTCCCAGGGCGGGGATCCGGCCAGTGCACAAGCCGCCTCGTAGGAGATCGTGCGATATCCCCTGATGACTCTGACGGCCATCGCGCGTTGCGGTTTTCGCAGCACGGCGATGCTTCCGGCCGTCAGGTCTGCCGCCCAGATCGGGGCCCCATAAAGGGCCATCGATCGCACGATCCCCACGTAGAGCCGCCTGCAGACGGCGCTCGGGCCCCCCAGATTGGGAAGCAGCGTTGACAACGCCCCAGCCGCGCCCAACAACTTGGGCGCCAGCCGCTGGAAATGAGGGCCAAAATCCCATCGGCTGTCGAGCACCAATCCAAGGTACTTTATGGTAGACTCGACAGCTATTCTGGCCCCCCCGACCACGATGTGTGATCCCGGCGGCGGCGCCCGCCGAGGACCGTGAAAGATCACGGCCTCCGACTTGTTGAGGGCCACCTCCAAGCCGAGGTGCCGGATGCGGCTCACCACCTGTGAGACCGCAGCCGTCGCCAGCAACGCTGCCTCCCTGTACGAACTCCGCCGTGACCAGCGTGTCGTCAGCGTAACACGTCAGGTCCACGCCCGGCTGGAGCTCGCCCCTCAGCACCCAGTCGTACCCGATGTTCCACAGGGGCGGTCCTAAAACGGAACCCTGCGGAACACCGCACGACATGCGGCGCTGGTGCTCGCCATCACGTCCCACGTAGGTGACACACCTCTCGGACAAATAAGCCCCAACTATGCGACGGAGGTAGGAAGGCACACGATGATAGCGCAGTGCCTCCCGTACACAACTCCAGGGCAGGGTGTTGAACGCGTTGGAAATGTCCAAGGACACCGCCAACATCACCCCGCCCCGGGACACCACTTCCTCCGCCAGGACTCTCACCCTCGATACAGCGTGTATGGTGGAGCGCCCATGCCGAAAGCCATACTGGCTCTCGTCCAGGTCCGGCCCCTCTTCGCACAAGTGGCCGACGAGGCGGGCTGCGATTATCCGCTCAAACAGCTTTCCCACCTCGTCCAGCAGCACTATGGGCCGGTACGCGGACGGAGAGTCCGCAGGGCGCCCCGCCTTCTTGAGCAGGACCAGACGACCAGATTTCCACAATGTGGGAAACTGGCCCCGCTCAAGGCACGCTGTAAATAGTCCTCTCAGTTGGGGCTCTAGCTCCTTCAGAGCGAGGGCCAACGCTAAGCCGTGAATGCCGTCGGGCCCCGGAGCCACGTTCTTGGCCCGGAGCCGCAGCACGGCCGCCCCCATCTCTGCCTGTGTCACCTCTGGGACGCTGATGGCGTTCTCCTCTGTGGACTCTGCGTCTGTGGGCAAAGCCATCGGCGGTGGAGTATGCTCCGCTCGTGCCGGGAAGAGGGCTGAGACAACCTCCTCCAGCAGCTCTGGTTGGAGACTCCCCGTGAGTGGGGGCGCCGCAGACCGAAGTTTCCCTCGAACCGCTTGATATGGGCGCCCCCACGGATCCCGGTTTAGGGTCTCCAACATCTCCTCCCTGGCTTGCGTCTTCGCATCGCCGATGGCCAGACACAGAGTCCTCTTAGCCGTGCGGTACACCTCATACAGCGCGGCTTCTTCGTCCGGGACCCGACGACGTCTCCTCCGGTATCGGGTGTACCGGCGTCTGACCGCTACGCACTCAATGCGCATACGAGCGATCTCGGCCGACCACCAGTACACCTGGCGCCCTGCTGACTGTGCGTGGATCCGGGGCATGGACGCGTCGCAGATTTGCGTCATCGCCCCGCGGAACCACAACGCCTCCAGTTCGACGTCGACGGGTCCGTTCTTCTCCGACTCCCGGAACCAGGCCTGGACAATGGCGGCCTCCTCGAGAAGTTCCCTGTTCATGCGCTTACGCGCCCATCGCGGACCGTTCGTTTGCGGGGCCGATGAACCGCGGCCGCCCGTGGTCTGGGCGGAGACGTCGAAACGAATGTAACGATGATCCGACAACGTCTCCACCTCCACGGATCACTCCTTTAACCTAACCTAACTGATAGTTTTCGTCTCGTCTCGCTTCGGTTGGATCGTCTTTGCTGGGGGCACAGTAGTGCCCCCGCCAAGACGAGCCAAGCGAAGCTAACCTTTTCTTGAAGCGCTTCGTCGTTTTTAGGGTTCCATACCTTAAAAAGAACAAACGGAACCCTCATAGGATCACTTTGTTGTCCGTCTGTCTGCCTGTCTGTCTGTTTGTCTGTCAAGACCCTTTATCTCGGAACGCGTGGAGATATCGAGTTGAAATTGTCGAAATTAAAACCATATACTCAACTCTACGATCCCTTGATGCTGTAAAAATCAACCCTCTATGTTAACGTGAAAAAAAGATACGGCCGTTTATGTCGCAAAAACCGTATTAATAATAATAAGTAGATTAAAGTATGGATAGTAGGTATGGATTAGTATAGAAGTATGGATATGTACCTACAAATATGTACGAAACCCTCGGTGGGCGAATCCGACTCGCACTTGTTTTGAACCCTCATAACTGGGGTTTGGATTATACCAGATAAACAAAATTCTTACGATATGATGTCTATAGTGAACTTATTAAACATATAAATTTTCAATTGCATAACTCGTATACTTTAGATTTCATAGATATCTTAAAAACTTTTCGTCACTGACTCACTGATGATCATCAAAATTCTTAGTGTCCTTCCTGAAGTCCTAAAAAGCTGAAATTTGGTATGTGAGCTATTATTATTACACAAACAACAAATAAATTCTAATGCCACTGAAGTTAGGGCTAGTAGAGTTATGGCGTGTAGAGTTAGAAGCTTGGGTCTACATGAGATCTGATAACTTTTTGACAGTGTAAGCCGTAGGGTCTCGTCTTGGCAACATTTTACATGAAAATGTTTTTGGTGGGATTTCATAGTTTCGGTTGTTTACTACACATATGGTTTCACGTTTGCGACTTGAGTTACGTAGTACGGATCTTATACGACGACTTAGTTTTATTTTTTTTATTTTTGTACACGGACTTGTATTGGACCCGCCTAAACGACGACTCGGATCTTTGAACACGGACCTGGAACCTGCTATATATTATAAATATGGATAGAAACCTACACTGTGTTAATTGCTATCTCGTTATGCAAAATGATGCAGGATACAGGCAGTATAACACCACAAGTAGTAAGTAGGTATTGAGGTTCCCTAGTATTTTGTCTACTGAACGCACTGATGACCAACAATTAAAATTACATTATTATATTTTATTATAAACTTATTTATCCTCCTGCGCAGTTCCTAGATGATATACTCGTTTTTCATGATGAATAAAACATTGAAATGCTTTTTTGTTGTCTAATTAATTCGTATTAATCCTTAACCTTGACTTAATCTACAATTTAGAAAAAGGTAGGTACCTACCGAGTTTTTTGATAATTATTGAAATTGTAATGGATTTTCTAGCATGTTTCCATTTTAGTGCTAAATGACATAATTATAATAGCACCGATTGAAATCATAAAAAGCTTTTTTACAAAAAAGACAACCGCCTTCAAAAACTAAAAAAATGATAACAGAACAGAACACAATATGACTTTAGTTTTGGAAGTCGGTGGCAATACAAAACAACAAACAGAATAAAAGTCGCCGACTTTCGAAACTATAGTCATATTGTATTGAAGTTATCTATCACTTTTTAGTTTTTGAAGCCTTTGGGTTTTATGTAAAAGAGATTATTATAAGGGCATAAGTAAACGGGTGCTTTTTACGTTTCTTATAACTAAAAAATCTTACGTGATAAAAAAAAACAAATAACATAATTAAGATGGATTTAGCACCCCATAATTATCAACCAACAAAAAGGTAAACTTACATACGTATGTACCTAATCGTTGTAGCTACATTGCAATGCATGTAGTTGACGTTTGCTTACCAGTGATGTCACGTGATGCAAATATGTCAGCTGCATACCTACAATTTTATTTTGCGTTAACGCTAACAGTAAAGGGATTTTGTCTATAGGCCCTGGTCCCTTTCTGTAAATTCTTTCACTAATGGCAAGCCACGTTATCCCTGAATGCGCGAAAATCACGCGGATGGAAACGCACAAGAAAACACACATCAAGCTCATTTCCAGTATTACCTACCTGAATCTCTCATTGTATGGGAATTCTTTACAATGTGGGATCAACTGATACTGGAAATGTATAGCTTGATGTGTAGCCGTGTGTACAAAGTCTTTTTGCGTTGGTAGGTTGTTTGTTACTTAAAACTAGTTAGACTGTTATAAACAAGCTTCCAATAGGGGCATAGGGGTCACCTTGGTGGGAGGCTTGTGAAGCCCACGGTTGGTGTTTGCGTCCACACTGGTTTACAACAAGGCTCCCACCGCAGTGTGTTCTCGACTCTTTGTTTACCGGCGGTATCCAGTGTATCCACACGCGGTTTACAACGCGCGTCCGTCCACAGAGGTTGTTGAAGGTCAAACGATTTTTTGTTGCAAACTAGACGTTTACACTGATGTAAACCGCCGGTGGAGACCGATGTGGAGGGCTTGTTTACAACAGTCTGGCCGGGGTTTTAATTATGTAGGTACTTACATCTCTCAGCATCTTTTCAGCTGCCTCTGGGTCCCATTGTCTGGCTGAAATAATACAAAATAGAAGTAGGTAAATATTTTTCCAAAAGAATTACTAACTCAAGTAGGTACCTAGTAGGACACATTTTTAATACAGAATCTGTAGAAAACGCAAAATTAAGATTTTGTTTTTAATTTGCATATTCTGGAGGTTAGGTAGGTACCTACCTACATCAAGTCATACCAAACTGTACATTTTCCCAATTGAATATAAACCTTAACAT
Source organism: Charanyca ferruginea (assembly GCA_947361185.1). Lineage (NCBI taxonomy): Eukaryota > Metazoa > Arthropoda > Insecta > Lepidoptera > Noctuidae > Charanyca > Charanyca ferruginea. The sequence goes on along the minus strand of OX376064.1, from coordinate 23,995,976 downwards.
TTTGAAAATAAAGTTGAAAATCTGATTGTTGTAGTTTGATGTGCTGGCCTCTCTGTACCTAACCTACTACATTAGATTACATAAATCATAATAAATAATTCGTTGAAAACGTATGCTTATTGTTATTTTAATGAAAAAACACCGTGATAATTTAGTTGTCTTGCATAGGTGGTTTACTTAATGTAAGTAGGTACCTATATCCGACATAATATAGGTACCTACCTGTCTATTAAAAAAGTGTAAACATTCAGTAGAAAAATGTTTCTAACGGCCCTGAGCCTGTAAAGGTATGAAGGAAGATTGCATGCATACTTAGGTACAAACTGCTACATAGGTACCGAAAATATTAAAATTGCAATTAGGAAATCCAATCCCGTATTCCGTACCTTTTTTGCGTGATTCAAACGAGGGAATGGGGCATGCGGAAATCCACACGATTGCGGGATAGAAAAAAAAAATTATTAGGAAATAAATGTAAAAGTTTTGTGAATTTTTAATTGGTGAAACGGAACATAATCAGTGTCAGGTGTCAGTTAATCTATTACCAGGGATTCCCCTTCGGCACGGGGATTTACCTCAAAGCCCGATTTTAGTTGTGAAATAAGGTACCTAATTTTAAATTTTTCTTAAAAAATACTATCGGAAGAAAAATTATGTTTTATGCATCGTTGTTGAATATCGTTCCTTAAATTGTTTATAATTATCGTTTATATCCTTGCTTAAATATATAATATACATATTATAATATTATAATACATATTTTTTTTAATTAACTTCTTTTAAACCAATAGTACCCACTCAAAAATGTCAATCCTGCAAATCCCGCGGATCCGCGGGATTGATGACCCCAACCCCGCAGGTTTGCAGGATTACGATTTTGATGCGGGATTGGATTCCCTAATTGCAATAGAAAGAAATACATTTTTGCGTTAGGGTCAATGAACTCTGATAAAGATGTCGCCGCTCCATTCCGCGCCGCCCTTGGAACCGCGCTCGTAAGTCGTAATCATTGAACTAATATTATACGTAGGTAGTAATAATAACTCAATGCTGGTAATGGCGTGTTTTCAACTACGTTACGCGTCATTCTTTCGCTAATTAGAAGCTCGTTGTGCCTGAGTGCTAAGGCTACATCGTGGCTATATAGGTATTTTACTATCAAAAGAATTAGGAATCCGTAAGGAATTATACAACGAAACGCAGGCAAAAGCTAATAATTTGAATAACTTGATATTTAACAAAGTATCCAATCAACTTATTTATTTATTTATACTTCATGCACAAAGGTATGTACAAAGCCGGACTTAATGTCTTAATGCATTATCTTGACAATTGACTTAATGCATTCTCTACCAGTCAACCAAGGGTGGTGAAGAGATAACATGGCAGGTGCTGGTAAAGAAAAACAACTTATGTAGTCTGAATATAAAAAAAATATATATGTATAACTAATAATATATACATATATAGGTACACAACTACTAGTTATACGTATTTTAAATTAGATATAAGTAAAACAATAAAAGAATAGCTAGTTATGTGAAGTAAATTAATGAAATTAAGTAACTCAAAAAGCAATGTAAACTAAAACTAAATGGCAGGAAATAAAAGGCTATTTTATTTTTATTTTATTTATTTATATAGGTACACAAAAAGAAAAGACGTTTATGAGACAAAAAAAATGAAATAAAGTCAAAGTTAAAACTTAAAATTCACGGTCAAGCAAAGAACTGAAATTGCGTAATCTATGGTCTAGCCGTAGGCAAATAGCGTTTCTCCAAACGCGATGCGGCTCTAGTACACTAGAATTATCCTATAAAGACACTTGACAGAAGGCGTAACTTGACAGAAGGCGCTGCACGGGCGCATAGAGTAAACGTTACATACATTCCACAGATTATACTATTTATCCGATTTTTTAATGGAAAAGATAGCTGTTTCGCACATAATATTTAGGTATTTTAAGGCTTTTTATAAAAATACTAATTAAGATATGCTTGCCGTACAAAATTAAACTAAAATGCCATAGGATAATGGTGTATCCAGTTAGACAAACGACGAGTACCTACTTTACTTACATTAGGCCGCTGGTGCTACACCTACATATATATAACTAAGAACGATAGTAAAAAGAGGAAATTAGACTTGGTATACCGGTACTGCGAAAATCCTGTTTTCTATGATATTCAGTAGACCAGGGTATCAGGAACATTTTTCGCGCACAATTTGCAAATAAGCAAAACATTTAAATGTCTTAAATGTACCGCTACTACCGACATCGAAATTAAGAAATAACTGAAGTAAAATATCTACACATATTTTGTAGGTAGATACTTATTAGTTACTGTAAAAGTCCGAACTACGGTCAAATTTAAGATTTACTAACTCTTAATGGTAAACGACCGAATGTCTGTACATCGTCTGCACCAGAACCGAATGAATCGAACATAAACCAGTAATTGTCAACGGAGATCTTTTTTCTGTATCATAACACGAACCCAACCTGTCCGTGTTTGAGTAAACCAATATTCCGAGGTTGGTACGCCTGCTGTTGGATGAATTAGTCGTTAGAAGATTAACAAAATTGTCGTTGTCTATGATAACAATCACTGGTGAGAATAAAAACAAACATTGACCAGCAGAGCTCGATGATTGATAATAGACACCCAGAGTATACGCTTTAGACATTCACAATTTCACTGTAGCAAATATATCAGATGATAATGATTTAAAGATTTGACAGATGGATAATTAATTAATATAATATAATTTAAAAATTAAAATTTAAAAAAGAATATTAATTAATTGTAATAAATGATTAAGAAATGCATATTTACTCACATGACAATTAAAAGTCATGATAATTAAAAATGCTTTATAATGTCTTCAGGGTTCCCGGACCCAAAGGGTAAAAACGGGACCCTATTACTAAGACTTCACTGTCCGTCTTTCTAGCTGTCTGTCACCAGCATGAAGTAAGTATATTACTTATACTGTTATACTTACTTCGTGGTCACCAGGCTATATCTCATGTACCGTGATAGCTAGAGAGTTTAAATTTTCAGAGATGATGTATTTCTGTTGCCACTATAACAACAAAAACAGAATAAAATAAATATTTCAGTGGCCTTTCATACAACAAACGTGACTTTATTCCGTTTATATGCTCGATGTTAAAAAAATAAATAATATAGTGTCTATTGTGTCTAACGTTGTATAGACAACTAGCGGGCCCGGCAGACGTTGTCTTGCCCTGTAAATCAGTACAAAAACCTGGTCTAGCCTACTCTACCCCACCTACCTACATACCCTACCAAACTGTACCTACCTAGCTATCTACTTACTTACCTACCTATCCTACCAATCTACCTACGTACCCTATCAACCTACCTACATACCTACCCTACCCCTACATACCTACCCTACCTATATAGATACATACCCTACCTACCCTATCAACCTACCAATTAATTAATATACCTCTTCACTGCGAAGAGCCACCTTGCCGTTCTCGAGATAGCGCATAAGTTATGCGCTCCTAGTAACAGGGTGACAGTTATGCGCTCCTAGTAACAGGGTGACAGTTATGCGCTCCTAGTACCAGGGTGACATACATCTAAGAAGTCCTACAAATCAACAGCAGCGCCACCTACCGGGTCCAATTGTGAATCTCAACCATTCTCGAATCCATTGGAACACACCTGACAAATTTCATCAAAATCTGTCGAGCCGTTTAGGAGGAGTTCACTTTCATACACACGCACAGAAGATTTTTATAGATGGTACGGAACCGTCGTGCGCAAGTCCGCCTCGCACTTGGTCAGTTTTTTTTAAATACACACATCAACACTGTCTAGAGGGATATTTTACGTTTATTAGCATAGCTAATTCTGGCCATTTGAAATAGATTTAAACGGCAATTTGTTTCTGGCACATGTTTTTAAATTCAAATAAAAAGAATGACGCATGTGGCTAAGTTTTAATTAACTTTATAATTATAGTTTTTTACACTGTGTTAAAGATTTAACTATAAAAAAATGTTTTATTGTTTTGCTCATTTATTATTAATTTAGTTAATACTGGTGGTTTTTTCTGTCATGGAACGCCGCAATTATGGTTGTGTGTATGTTGTTTCATAGCTAATAGTTTTATAGAATTTTTGTTTGACATAAAAATTTTCTCATAATTTCGTTTCATAGAATAATCAATACGCACAATACTTACTTTCAAGATTTTTTAATAATTGTTTTTTTTTCACATAAAGTTTAATGTTAGAATAATCATATCATAGAATAACAAATCAAATATTCTTTATCCTTATATTGTTTATTTAATATAAAACATATTACCAAGAATGGGGGCCTCAGTTCTAACCAAACCTACGGCGCGTGCGTGCAAGCAAGCATACAGCGTGCAAGCAAGCATGCATCATGCAAGCAAGCATGCAACATGCAGCAAGCGTGGTTTCTGTCACGGCTCCAGCGCGGGCGGCGAGCGTTGCGGGCTCCGGCGGTCCCACGCGAGCTTATCGTCGCAGATGTTATTCACGCCCTCCACCGCAGCTTCGGCTTGCAGGCCACCCCTCCGCGCTTACGCGAATTTAAATTACACTCCAGGCGTAGAGCAGACAAACGAACAAAATTCGTTAAAAAATAATCCTACTGTTTGATAAGTTTCTTAAAAAAAAATGTGATAAAAAATTCATTGAATTGATTTTCTGTGAAACATGTTTCATTCAAGTAAATAGTCTTTGAAACAATAATAGTCGAAATAAAAATACAAGAACCAAATATTATATGAAATATTTTCTGTGAAACGAAATTCTATGAAATTTCTGTCTGCAAAACAAGGGGACACCCGCAATTATAACCCAGAGTCACAGATGATATAATTAATACAGAGGGCATTGTTGCTGATGCTATTGGCACCAGTCAAACTGTTATAGTAAGTATATCAAGTTTGTGGTCTAGCTACCGGGACCACCATAGATATTTCAATGGGGACCACAGTAGATACTACGGGACAATGATTATATATTATATCATTGGGTATAACCTACTTTAGGAATGTATTAATCTCAGTTAACAAAACAGAAGATGTTGATTTAAAAATGGTGGAACAATATCGGAACATGCTTAGGTGAAATTAAGGGATGACTTAATATGTTTGGTTTTGGCTGGCGACTTCCGATTTTAGAGTATTTTTATTTTTTAAGAAAGCGCTGTCTTTTGTATATGTTTAATGTTGTTACCTCAGATTATCAAACAAAAGGCAGATAGACCGTGCGGAACACTGCGAGTGAAGCCACAAAAGCAAATACAAGTTCAATAAAGAATACTTGCTAACAATCTCGTGATTGTATTCGCTTTTGAATTTTTATTTGTTTTAGTTTTTGTTTTTTTTTAAACAATGCTTCGCTTCGTGCTGTACTGACTCGTGTTAGTACAGCGCGAAGCGAATTGTAGGTATTCGTTTTTGAATTTGTATTTTTTTGTGGCTTCACTCGCAGTGTTCCGCACGACTGTGCGGATCTGACTTTTGTTTGATAATCTGTGGCTATAACGATACTAATAAACGGAACAAAATGTAAAACTATTTATTAATAACGATATTATTTCGATATACTAAATAACGAAATAAACGGTATTTATTTTGATACCGATAACGTTTCCATAACGTTATTTTTAATTTTCGGTTTTCGTACGTTACAAATATTGGAACGTTACGTGAAAACATTAAGTGTAACGGAACGAAATTCATTTCGTTTTCAAATCCTTGATACCAAGCAAAATGCGCGATAAATAGAACACTAATCGTAATAAATGTTTTTGTAAATCGCTATTCCTGTATCCTATGCTTATTTCCTAATTTAGGGGGTAAATATTTCAATATAAACCAGCAACCAGAGCAGCCAGATTGGGGGGATTCCCCCCAAATTTGGAGGTATTTTATAGTGATGGGGGACAACTGGGGGGTAAATATTTTTGGGGGGATATTTGGAGAGTAAAATCTGGATTCGGAGGGAATTGGGGGATTTTTATTAATATAACAAAAATCTGGGAAACCCGCTCAGGTTTTAATGAATAATCGACAGTAAATAGGTGAAAATATTTACTGTCGATTATTCATTAACGACGACGTTTTAGTTTCATCAATCTTTGTAGTAGTTAACTTTCAATCTCTTCTTAATAGATTTGAAAGAGGAGGTACTAAAAAGCGGAAAATAAAAACCTTTTTACAAAAAAGACAACCGCCTTCAAAAACTAAAAAATGAAAAATAACTTTAGCACAGAACACACATTGACTTTAGTTTCGGAAGTCGGTGGCAATACAAAACAACAAACAGAACAAAGCCACTGAATTTCGAAACTAAACTCAATGTGTGTTCTGTGCTAAAGTTATTTTTCACTTTTTAGTTTTTGAAGGCGGTTGTCTTTTTTGTAAAAAGCTTTTTTGAACAAAGAAATGTTGTGATGAAAACCGTTTTCGCGCGGTAAGTTTGTATTTGAATATTATTTATGAAAATGTTACGTAGGAGCTCTATAAAACGCTGCTGTCAGCTTTCTTATCTATTCGTAATGTAACTTGCAAAGTTTCATGTTAATTAATAAAACAGTTTTATCACAAATCGATGTAATACAAGAATAGGGATTTTACTCTATAAGTACGAGAAATAATCTATTAATATTATGTTATTGAGACAGTTTAGGCATAAAGCAGTCGGAAAATGTAAGTTTTAGTTCATAAATTATGTAACAAAACAAATTTTTAAATTTAATTTAAAGTTTTCAGTATTTTTAATCTGCTAAAAAACACCGTGAAATATGTAGTACAGAAAATTATCAACTGTCAGTCAACCGATTGGCGTATTACAGGCTTTGTACTTTTATTATTTTCGTAATCAACGTAATTTTTTCATTATTACAACTATGACAAAATATGCTTTTAATTATTTTAAAATGATATACAATTATCATATTTAATATGAGGTCATTTGATACAAAACGAACTGACGTCATTTTCGCTGAGCAATATGGCGTCCAGTAAGAGGCGTTTTCGCCAAACTACGCGCGAAATTTGAAAATTTAAAATTTAAATGCATTTTCATGGCACTTATCGATTGAATAAAAATTTTGTGTTTTTTTTCGTGGCATATTAGCACTACAGAATTTCATTGAGACACTTTTCAAAAATGGGTGTAATACCCTATTATACAGTTTTAACCAATTCTCCGGTAACATCTTTTGTTTATAAATACAACTCTCATGATCCGGCTTTTGTTTATACATTAATACCTACTCTGGATATTCACGATAACAAAACCGTCTTCATTATTACTAAAGATAAGCTTAGGAGAGTGTTTTTTGTGAAGCGAGTCAAAAGTGGCGTCACGCCTTCCAGGATCGCCCGTCATGTCATTTTTACGTCATACGCGCGCTAGCTTGACCAATGAAATAGTAAAAAATTGTATTTTTTATAATAAAAAAATATATTTTGCCATTTGGGGGGATTTTTTTCTCACTTTTGGGGGGATTTCGAGGAAGATTTGGGGGCAACGCGAGTCGGTCATCTGACAACACTGCCAGCAACACCGAAGGATTTTTGTTAAGGTTTTGTGTTTTAAGATGTCACTGACAATAATTACGTAAAATAATTTCTAAATTAACAAATTATCAATATTTACCTATGCAAAGATACTCCACCTTCTTTCTTTTGTTTTTGGAAACAGTTCTTACAATCTTAAAACACACAAGCCGGCATTATTCTCAAAAATATTGGAATGACGTGTGATGTACACACGGCTACACATCAAGCTATACATTTCCAGTATAAGCTGACCTCGCATTGTGTAGCCGTGTGTACTAACGATGCAGCGATGCGGCGCTTCGTGCTGTACTAACTCAAGACTGTTTTCGTTTTTTGAAACTGTATTTGCTTTGGTGACTTCGCTCGCAGTGTTCTGCGCTGTCTATCTGCCTATTGTTTTATAATCTGAGTGTACCACTCAGACCAATAAAAAGAAGTACTTATCTACCTTACTCTAATGGTAAAAGCCGAAAAATCTACAATTTTTTTTTAGTCTTTACATTTTACCAACCAATTCATGTTGAAAATCTAATGTTTTATCAATGTATGGGCTTTTACAGTAACGTAATAAATGATGATATTGTTAATAGAAACACGACCGATGAACTGTACAGATACATAATAAGTAGTTAAACAAGTGAACTTTAAGTCGTTAACGTCGCGTCATCTAATAAAATAAATAAAATAATAGTTTCTTCAGATTTTGTAAACAGTGTGTTACAGGAATGGGTGGTCTTCGTCATATCTAATGTTCGGTAGGAAGTAGGTATTATTATTATGTTTACAGTTTTCACACTAAGTATTTATTTAATTCTTTGGTTTACACGAATTTTACACTACCTACGGCTTAGGTACCGAAAAACTATTAATCGCCATACAGTGTCCATCATGTGTCCATAGACACTGTGATTTATTTATGACTTTAAACACGCTCAAAGATTTGTTTGATCGATAGAACTAGATATGGATTATCTCGTTTGTATCACATACGTCCGAGTATAATAAGTTTACAATAAAAAAACTAATCGGGGTAATATTTGTAAAATGTTATTGATATTTTGACATTATTTTTATCAATTGATTCTAGATGTTGTCATGGATTAGTGACATTTTGAAAATACGCGGGCGAATGGCGTAATGACATACAACCATAGACTAAAATGTGTTTTTGTCTGTGGCCTTTGCCTTTGTACAAGGAGCTTATAGATAAAAGTGACGGCAACACTTTAAATACCTAATTGAAACCAACTGATTTAGTACTGCGCAAGTCAAATTCAAAAACTGTACAACCCTTTAAAAGTAATGTACACTCATTATACAAAGGCATGAAGGTATAGGTATAAATGGAGCCAACACTTGGAACAAAAGCTTGAATCCAACTGTGGGCAGACGCTCTTTTTCTGAATGCATACATAAGACAAAGAAAACACATATCACTGTCTCGTTCTTATGTATGCATTCAGAAAGAGAGCATCAGCCCACAGTTGGATTCAAGCTTTTGTTCCAAGTGTTGGCTCCATTTATACCTATACCTTCATGCCTTTGTATAATGAGTGTACATTACTTTTAAAGGGTTGTACAGTTTTTGAATTTGACTTGCGCAGTACTAAATCGAGTACTGCGCAAGTCAAATCAAGTCTGTGTCAAGTCTCATCTTTCGTGGCACGCACTATAGGTAGCATCACTTTACTAGACTTCGTTTTTATTGGTAGATAAAATAAAAACAATTTTTCCGTTACAAAACTTGATTTGATACCTTTCTTATTGATTATTTAGGAGACTACCTGATGCCCGCGAGAATGTTGGTTATCAAAGTCCAAAGTCAAATAATTTATTACAATTAGACCATTATGAACGTCATTAGAGGTATGAGGAACAGAGTGTAAAGTTCTTCATTCTCTATTGAAATGAGAGGATCCTCCGACCAGACAGGTGCTATGTCTGGTTGGCTACTGCCCCACGGTTGTAGTCGGGATTTTGTATATTATATTAAGCTAATGTCGCGGAGAACTCTGCTTGCGCGGTCTACGAATCGTCAGTCAGTAGTAGATAGATGTCGTTACAGTCAAATGAGAAAAAAATGATTCTAGTTGCCCATTCCAAAAGGTAGTTTTGTATGAAGAAAAATGGGAACCCTATTTTTAATCTAAAATAACAGCAGCCGTCAAAATCGGTCCAGCCGTTCCAGAGATTAGTCGGAACAAACAGACAGACAGACAGACAGGCAGACAAATATTGTCAAAATTGTATTTTTTTTGGTATAGGTAAATACTTTCATATTATCACTGAAAAGGTAAAATTACTAGAGCGCCAAAAAGCTATTTCGAGAAAAACTTATTTAAAGTTTTTCGACGAGATAACGTCCTATAAATCGATGAACACCGGCTGCACGCACGAAAAAGTGGCACGTTCCGCCTGAGCCTGAGCGTGCAAGCGAGAGCGCGGAACAAGCGATACAGAGGCACGATCGGCCCAAGCAATAAGCTCCGCCCACCTCGACGGAAGCCATATGCTTATGTTATATATGTCAGCCATTAAGTTTCTTTATGACGTTATCACGTAAAACTATCGTCTGTAAACCGACTTAACAAACAACCAATTTTTGTTTATAAAAAAAAACGTTTTTTTATTATCATCCGATTTTAATCAAATCGAATAACTTGATACCTATGCAAACCTATTATCTTTATTTATATGCTGTACTAGCGACCCGACCCGGCTTCGCATGGGCCTATAGCCTTCCTCGATAAATGAACTATACTTACAACACAAAAAGAATTTTTCAATTCGGACCAGTAGATTCTGAGATTTGCGCGTTCAACCAAACAAACAAACAAACTCTTCAGCTTTATAATATTAGTATAGATTTCAAGGCTATTTTAGAAAATTAGTGGTGGATAAGTAAAATTACCTCATTTCAGTGTAAGTCAGTCGTCAAGTAAAACATTGATTTTCCAATTTAAACGTAACTGTTGATAAGTAAAATGACCTCATTATAAGATACAATTTCTTTGATAAAAATATAAACTAAGGTCGCAGTATACATGGCGGCCGTGCTGCCTAACATTTTATATTCAGCTGAAACCTGGACCGTGTACTGCCGGCACATCCGTAAGCTGTACCGGTACCACCTTCGATGTGTTAGGAGAATTCTTAAGGTCCGATGGTCTGATCGCATGTGTGAGATACTAAAGTCATTAGTATTTTTAATGTAGTTATTCAAAGTAAGTAGGTATCATTAATTTCTTCACAATAGATATAAAACAAAAAACATTACCATACAATAAAGTTGTACAGCTGTCTTCGTGACTTAGCGAGTGAAGATATGAGAAGCAAACATGTGGCCAAAAACAAAACTCCAGATTGCCCCAGATACATTATGTAATCGAAAATTTACGAAAATATATACAGGAATGATTGAAATAATGTATTTCCCCAGGAATTCAGGAATATAACACTCTTATAAATAATTTCCCCCGCAAAGTTGTAGTACCTACAACTAGAAACTTAAACGAAGAAGAAAAACTGAAACATGAAACAACTGAAAGATTCAAAACACATCAAGATAAAACGAACAAAGTTTTGCTTGTGTGCTTTTGTAATTTTCAAATCGTGTACATTTCAAACACTTGTCTTTGCGGGGGAAATGAAATTCTATGCAAAACTCAGTAGTGAAAACTTTCTTAAAAACCTTTTCTCCTACGTATAATAAGCCATTTTATTTTTGGTTCTCCTTGTAAAGTCTATATAAGATTTTCGCCGACGCCCCGACTCTCAAAGCGCCGCAATTTTAGTCACGATAGTTGCCATAAGGTGGCGTGCATAGTTTTGTTGTAAAACTGAACAACTGCCAGATGTTCCACATAGGTACTATGATAATATTTACATATTTTTTAAACAAATAATTAAGAGAATTGTAAATACAAACATAGACCATTACTGTACAATGGTTCTACTTTTAGGTAATAGTACTGGTATTACTAAAAAAGACATAGTGGATGGTGTGAACAACTTATTAAAGTTAAACATAGGAAAGCTCATGCTGTGTGCCTTTCCTTACTCTGATACTTTATCAGAAGTAGAAAACAATCACATTTATATATTGAATAGTACTATTCATATGTTGACATGTTGTCATAGTGACAAATTATTATATTTTGACACTAATAACTTTATTAGTGGTTTTAAATTAACTCAGAGAACTTTATCTCTGTCTGGAGAATGTAGACATGTAATTGCTATGTTGATAGCATATAATATTAACAATGTTATAGCTAATAATAATATAACAAACTGTAGGTTAAGTGACAAACTTATGTTGTCTAGTTGCACTAACAACATAGGGATAAATTTTTGTGAATCTTCATATAGTACGAAGGAGGGTCCACCTACTATGCCAACATCCTTAGATGCCACAACCAGTCAGATAGGGTATTCTCTTCCTGCTGGATCACAAACAGGGACTATGAACTCTTCAAATGTAGTTGTGGAGGTCACTCCGGATAACACTTTAAACTAAGTTGTGAGACAACAGAAGTTACACCTTCAAATAATCATTTATTATTATTGAATAATAAAAAGGTAACTTCTGGCAACCTAACAAATAAAGGAAAGCAACATACTTTAAAATTATTTAATCAAAATATTCAAGGTTGCTTTTCCAAATTACTTGAAATAGAAATGTTCTTAGAAATAACCAAATATGATATTATTTGTTTAACAGAACATTGGCTAAAAGATAATCAAGTGATGTCTATTAATTATGAAAATTATTGTGTAATTAGCCATTTTAGCCGAAAACATATGATACATGGTGGCTCATTAATATTAATTAAAAATTCTATTAAGTGTAAAGAACGAAAAGACATCGTTGGATTATCAGTAGAACATACTGTTAAATTGTCCTGTGTTGAGCTGGATAAGCATATTATAGTATGTGTATACAGACCCCCCAGTTACCAGAATTTATCTACATTTGATTCTGTAATGGAAGATGTGTTGAAAAAAATTAGTACTAGTAGTAAATCAATCATCATATGTGGTGACTTTAATATTAATTTGTTAGAAAACAACTCCAGTAGTATCAGATTATTGAGTCTTTTTAGGTCATTTAATTTGTCAAATGTTTTTATGGAACCAACCAGAGTGACAGCTTCTTCTGCCACTTGTATTGATAATATATTTTGTAATTGTGATTATTTACATAAAGAAATTATAAATAAGCTACCATCAGATCATAGTGGACAGACAATAACGTTATGCGCCTACATTCCTTTACAAAAAATTCAAATAAGGTTTAGGCCAATTACATGTAAAAACTTAGATAAATTTAATAGTTCATTGGAAAGTAAACTAAGTGTTCATTGCTTTAATAATATAGATGACCCAAATGAGTTCTACGCTGAGTTTTTTTCACTAATAAACACGCAATTTAATGATACATTTCCACTAAAGATTAAAAGTATTTGCACAAAGTTCTTATTTAGCGATTGGGCGACTCCAGGTATTCGTAAAAGCAGGGAAAAACTATTTGAACTTTATGGTCTAAAGCAACATGTAATGAATACAAGCTTTCATCAGTATGTTGCGAAATATTCAAAACTTTTTAAAAGTGTCTGCAAAATAGCCAAATCCCTTTATATTAGAAATAAAATAAAATTAGCTGATGACAAAATAAAAACTACTTGGCAAATAATAAATAATGAAACAGGTAGGAAAAAACAGCGTAATACTGAATTTAATCTAGAGACTGCACATGGCCCCATAAATTCAGATATAGAAGTAGCTCAGGAATTTGAAGCATTTTTTGGAAATATTCCCATTAAAACTACTGAAGCTTTAAATTCCTCTCCCGCGCTCTCTGCTGCCTTACTTAGGAAGAATGTTAAGGCATGCCGTTCGGAGTTTAGGTTTGAACATACAAACCCCCAGGCTGTTATAAGAGCCTTTAAAGATCTTAAAATTAAATCAACAGAAGATCTCTGGGGAATGTCTGTAAAAGTCTGTAAATCTATTATAGAAACGATTGCGCCCTATTTAGCTCTTATATTTAACACCAGTGTAGACCAAGGAGTCTTTCCGGATCTGATGAAACACAGTAAAGTAGTACCGTTGTTCAAATCCGGTGATAGTAAAGACCCCAACAATTATAGGCCTGTGTCGATTCTGCCAGTTCTCAGCAAGGTGTTTGAAAAGTTAATGCTCAATCAAATGTTGCGTCACTTTAATAAAAATTCCATCTTTCATGAACAACAGTATGGTTTCACCAAAGGGCGTTGTACAACTGACGCCGGTGTCACCCTAATAAAGAACATTTTTAGCGCCTGGGAGGAATCACAAGATGCCATTGGAATCTTTTGCGACCTCTCAAAGGCGTTCGATTGCGTTGACCATGAGACACTTTTGCTGAAACTGGAGCACTACGGGGTTAGTAAAACATCTCTTAATTTACTAAGGTCATACCTGAGGGATAGACGGGTAAAAGTACAGGTTAACGGCGTGAACTCATTGGGGGTCTGAAACGACTATGGGCGTTCCTCAAGGTTCAATATTGGGTCCATTTCTATTCTTAGTTTATATAAATGATTTACCCCAATTGTTTCAAAATCAACCAAAAATGGTGTTATTTGCCGATGACACATCATTGATTTTTAAAATAAACAGACGGTCACAAAATCTAGACGACGTAAATGACGCTATTCTTCAGGTTCAAAATTGGTTTACGGTAAACAATTTGGTACTTAATGAAAAAAAAACCAAATGTATTCGATTCATTTTACCAAATGTTAGGAATAGTAAATGTGACATCATACTTAATGGAGAGAAACTGGAATTTACTAGTCAAACGGTTTTCCTAGGAATCACGCTAGACGAGAAATTACAATGGGGACCTCATATAACATCTATTGCGGGGCGACTAAGCTCCGCGGCTTATGCTGTTAGAAAGATAAGACAGTTAACAGATGTAGAAACTGCGCGTTTGGTCTATTTTGGCTACTTTCACAGCATTATGTCGTATGGTATTTTACTGTGGGGTCGGGCTGCTGACATTGAATCCGTTTTTATTTTACAAAAAAGAGCTGTCAGAGCCATTTATAATCTACGTCGCCGCGAATCTCTTAGGGAACTATTTAAAAATATTAATATAATGACAGTGCCTTGCCAATTTATTTATGAAAATATTATGTATGTAAGAAAAAACTTACATATGTTTAATAAAGTAAGTGATAGACATGACTTTAATACTAGAAACAAGGACAAAATAGCTCAACCATATTTTAGATTGTCTAAAGTCCATACATCTTTTATGGGGTACTGTGTTAAGTGCTACAACAAAATTCCTAGTGATATATTACAACTAAGTGAAACAAAATTTAAATCATATATTAAAAGTACACTCTGTAAAAAAGCTTATTATAATCTAGAGGACTATATTCAAGATAAGAATGCTTGGAAACATGCTGGTCTAGCTCCATAGGACGATCGACAGTCTAGACAAAATCGAACCGATTGCTAATTTAAAATACCTAATTTCATACTTAGTATAAATATGTACATATATATATTTGACTCTTTTTTTATACACTGCTCAGGCTCACATACTGATCCATTGTTTGTTAAAATATAAGGAGTGGTCGTCTACTGTTTCAACATTAATTGTAATATGTAATATGTGAACACTGTGTATCTATGTACATATAACTTAGTCTGTCATTCCTTAATCTGTGATACTTTGTACACACTTTCAAATACCTAGTGTTTTTATGCTAGGTACATCGTATTCACGTATAATTATATAATTCCTGTAAATGCAAATATTGTTAACATCGTTTTTAAAAGAGTAAGTATGGAGTTTCTTGCCCATTCTTCTCCATACAAAACTACCTTTTGGAATGGGCACCTAGAATCAATTTTTTTTTTCTCATTTGACGTTCAAAAGTGCCTTATAATGGTCTAATTGAAATAAATGATTTGACTTTGACTTTGACTTTGATATTTTGTAAATTTTCATCTGTTGATGCATCCTTCGCGACTCAATGGAGTTACCAGTTATGCATATCTAATAACATGCCGAATTAATCATAACATAACAGTAAACTTACCTCTGAGCCATCGCAATAGATAATGATCGTTGTGTTCTGGTTTGAGAACATCTTTCACGCTCCTTCGGAACTGCAACAATAAAGAGAAGGTAAAAAATTAATTGTAGAAAACCCTAAAATAAAACCTTATTTGCTATAGGTAGGTCGAAAACCTCCTAAAGCTGGGCTGGCCTGGCATCTCACAAGTTTTAGAAAGAACCGTTGCTAGGCAACCATATTGACGAGACAAGTTAACAAAATTTGTCAACACGATCAAGCGAGAATTTTTCGACTCTGTTACTTTATTTTAGTATCAATCAATTTTAACTACAAATCATGACAGATGCAGATAATATATCGGCGTTTAGTGCCGACGGGGGACAGGACACCGTTGGGCTACCACGTATTGTGATGGTGACAGAAGGTTCCGAGACATCGGCCTCATCACCCTCGTCTACGTCTCCAGAGGAAGACAACTGGGCCGACCTGATCAAGTCGTCAGAGATACCTCCCGAATACTGGCACATACAGAAGCTTGTCAAGTATATGAAGGCTGGAAACCAGACGGCTACTATGGTAGCTCTGTCTTGCTTGAAAGACCATGACCTAACAAAAGAAGTAAATCAAAGAGCAATCCAAGAGATCGGAGGCCTAGAACTTCTCGTTAACTTACTAGAAACTA
Organism: Charanyca ferruginea; assembly: GCA_947361185.1. Classification (NCBI taxonomy): domain Eukaryota; kingdom Metazoa; phylum Arthropoda; class Insecta; order Lepidoptera; family Noctuidae; genus Charanyca; species Charanyca ferruginea. Next base: position 23,979,626 of record OX376064.1, on the reverse strand, counting down.
GAGACCTGTGCTGTGTTTTGGGAGGTTTAGCTGTCCTTAAAGATATAACTCCTAATATTGAAATAAGAAAGAAAGTTACAGACTTAGGAGCGATCCCCTTATTGGTGGGACTACTATCAGATCCGGCAAGAGACGTCCAGATTCTTGCAGCGGAAACGATAGCTCATTTGGGAAGAATAAGAAAAAGTAGAAAGTTTTGTAGAAAATTTGGTGGCCTTCCGAAATTAATTGATCTGCTTGATATTAAAGCAAAGTAAGTATTCAAAATGGAAAACATATTACATATTAGTATAAAATATTGCGTTGAAAACAGTTATTATTATTTACAGGGTTTTGGTTACACCTCGTGAAGAGTTAAATTCTAATGAGCTTGAGTTTTTGGACATCGCAAGGGCAGGAGCGAAAGCGCTTTGGTCGATGTCTTCTTCCCAGAGAAACCGTGAAGCTATGAGGAAGTATGGCATGATACCGCTGATTGCCAGAATGATGAAAACTATTCATCTTGATGTTGCCATTCCTGCAGCGGGTTTGTTGCAAATGTGCGCAAACGAAACGTCATTTCAACTTGCTATTCAAACTGAGAAGATGGTAGATGACCTGATCAAACATCTTGCGAATGAAGACAAAGATTTAAAGGTAGAATACAATAGGTAGTCTATATTATACACCAAACAAATAAAGTACAAGTTATGCAAAGATTCATCAAGGTTAGATTTTATACACCATTGAGGTCTTATTTATCATACTTATATGCATATTTCGTAAGGTTTTTCAATTATTTTTGCTAAAATATACTTACTAACTAAATAAATAATATTTGAATTACGTCGCTTGTCATATTTTAGACGTACTGCAGCTTGGCAATCTACAAGTGCGCAAGCGATCCTGGGACTAGGACCATGATTCGGGAAGCTGGTGGGCTAGAGTTGTTAATCCAAGCCGTATCAGACATTACTAACAGACCAAACAAGCCTCTTATGGCTGCTGCCACTGGTGCCATATGGAAATGTGCCAATAGTGATGCTAGCATCCAGAGACTAGACTCTCTCGGAACTGTTCCCATATTGGTTAGACTTTTGGATGATGAGAATGACGGAGTGCTGACCAACGTAGCTGGCGCACTAGCAGAGTGTGCTAAGTTCCCTCCTAATAGAGATAAAATTAGGACTGCTGGGGGAATACCTATGCTAAGTAAGTAACCTTTTGTTTTACAAGAATGTTATATGTTTTACACGTATTGAAGAGGCCTCTTGAGTCAATGTCAAAGGTTTGCTTGATGCAGCAGCAGCATTACATACAAATTGTGTGTTGTCTGAAGATATTGCTGATGGCACAACAGAAATTTAAGTGTAAAGCTTGTTCTTGCAGTTCACCACCTCAACAATACCCACAAGCCGCTACTCGAAAATGTTCCACTAGTTCTAATGGAGTGCGCTAAACAACTCAGTTGTATGAGCGAAATCGACGAGTTAGACGGCGTGCGGCTGATTTGGTCTTTGCTCAAAAACGATTCTAAGCAGGTTCAAACGAACGCGGCTTTAGCGCTCAGCCCCTGCGTCCAGAATGCAGCAGATTCCGGCGAAATGGTCAGATCCTTTGTAGGCGCTTTGGAACTTACGGTAGACTTATTGGATTCTGATGATCATAATGTTCTGTCCGCAATCTGTGCAGCCATTGCAACTATTGCAAAAGATCAAGAGAATCTAGCGGTTATTTCCGATCATGGTGTTGTAGCTAAACTATCTAAACTTGGTAAGATCCTTTCTTTATTCCATGGACTTATTCAGCTCTTTCCGAAAGCCTAAAGTAATTTGTGTAATTTTAACATCATCTACAGTGAACACGACAGACGATCATCTTCGAACCAACCTCGGCGTTGCGATAGCGTACTGCTGCAACTGGGCGCAAAACCGTCAGGAATTTGGCAGGCGCGGCGCCATTACTCCACTCGTGAACTATATGACGTCACGTGACCCCAACGTGCACAGATCCACTGCGCTGGCGCTGCACCACCTCTCCTTCTACTCCCTCAACTGCGTCACCATGCATGCCGTAAGTGAAATATTCAGAAAGGTGAAAAGTAAAGATTTTTTGGTGTCATTGGACTTCGTAAGGTACTCTTCCGATAGCGAGTATCCAAAAGCTAGTAATATCTAGTATCAGTGCCCTGAAAAAAAAGCTTTTTCAAAAAAAAGAAAACCGCCTTCATAAACTAAAAAGTGATAAATAACTTTAGCACAGAACACACATTACTTTATTTTCGGAAGTCGGTGGCTTTGTGTTTGTTATTTTGTATTGCCACTGACTTCTGAAAGTAAAGTAATATGTGTTCTGTGCTAAAGTTATTTATCACTTTTTAGTTTTTGGCCGGGTTTGTTTTTTTTTTAAAAGCTTTTTATTTTTCGCTTTTTAGTATTGCCTTAACATCCAAATCCATTAAGAAACGGTGACACACTTAAAAGAGATTGTAAGTCTCCAAATATCGAAAAACAAACGTCGTCTAAGTATTTATTTTGGGATTTGGTTGATTTTCTCAAAAAGGGCTGGATCAATTTTGGTAAAATTTATATTGGATTATGGGACCATTTCGGAATAAACCCCTTTCGAACAAAAAAAGGAATATTGCAAATCCGTCTATATATGACAGAGCTATGCCCGAACATACATAAAAAAAAATTATATATATAAATAAACATTCGAATTGATAACCTCCTCCTTTTTGAAATCTGTTCAAAATGTCATTACTTGTTGACGAAAAGATGATTATACTACTTTGCATAGAGCGCGCTGTCAGGAGAGTCCTCTTATGAAGACAGCAATCACTCCAAAAATACTACTTCTAATACCTTGACCACCATTAGACACAACTACACAACACATTATTTTTGCATTCACATGAAAAAATCCGTCTGTAATCTTTTAGAAACACCCAGAAAGATAAGAATAATAATGATTTTTTTACCGAGACCATTAAAAACAAAGTTAGTTACCTTATTATTTTATGTTCTTGTTCCGAAACAGGTTCGTAATTTATTTTTTAGTAAGTATATAATATATAACAACAAGTTTTATTTATTTTATGAGGCGTGCATTGCATGCATAACGTACCTACTTATTTTTCCATTTATTTTTATATTTCCGAATGAAATGGCACTAAGTTTACCTGTACATGTACGTTAGGTCCAGCGGTTAAGGCGCGTCCCTGTGCAAAACGCAGCGCTAGCCGTTTTTTGTTCAGTTTTTCGGATCTAAATACTCTATATCCAAAAGAAATATCAACAAATAAAAAAATGATTAAATTTCTACATAATCTTGACTCCAAAATGGTAGATCTGATTTTTGTTTACGAAGTATAGTATTTAACTAATCTTTAACTAATCTAAGTCCTCACGACGAAACCACAGAAATGAGAAATAATTATTGAAAACATGCATCTCCTCGGCAAGTAACCCTTAATTCGATTTTTTACTAACACTAATGTGCAATTTATTAATGAACATATTGGTAGATTTTTTTTTTCAAAATCCTAATATGTGATTTTACAAAGATTTAATTCTAAAATCTGAAAGTATTCGCTACTGTATCTCTTGCGCGGCGAAGAGGGAACGAATGCTCAAGGTTATTTGCTCAGGGTACCGCCTCTGATACATTGAACTAATATTACTACGTATAGAACAGACGCCGCGAACAAAATTAAATATCAGTGCACCAAGCACGGCAGTGAGGGGCGCGCGGGGGCGGGGCTAATGAGTCAAAGATGCGATGTCACCGTTACAGAAGCGACACTTTGTTTATATTCTGCCTATTTGATAGGGTACCGACGGGAACATAGTAAAATAAATTGAAAGAGGTTACTAGACAGATTATTTTAATTATAATACTTATTTTAGATACCTTTACTGGATTTACTCTGCGGCAAACAATACAATTTCATCATACATTTTCATATGGCTTGTATGTATGTACTTATATTATAGATAAGAGGATAACCACATTCTGTTCTTTAAATATGTGTAAAATTACTATTTTCTTCTATAAAAAGAAATGTCAGCTGATTCTACATTCACTTAGTACCCACACAATGTCACGTCTTTAACTTTTACTCTATGACAAATGACGCAACATGGCGTCCGCTAAATATTTTGCTCGAATTAAGTTTAAAAAAAAGTACTATCTAGTCAATCACCGATGGAGAAGTGTGAGAAGTTATTCCTATGCACTTGCCTGTATTTCTTGAATGATTAGTGCAATATCGTAACACACACGAAGGCATATTTAGTGAGTTATCACGTTTTTTCATTTAAAAACAAACAAGACTTAGGCGCTCAAGAGCTAGTAAGCAACTAAGTGAAGTGCAGCCCGTTGACTGCATTTGAACGGAACACAGTAGTGATGAGTGGCGTCTTCTCTATACGTAGTAATAATAACTCAGTGCTCTGATACACGAGGTTGTGGGTTCACATTTTCACAACCGAGCACGGGCAGGTACGAATATGACTTTTGCTTCATGTAGTTTCTAAGTTTTTTTTTTACCAAAGTGCCTTAATTGGATTTTGCCAAGATTAATTTTATGATTATTATTATTAAACCACGAAATTATTGAGCTTTTATAAAGTGTTAATGACATCAGCTTACACAAGTCAGAATTTATTTCAAGGTATTGTCACCGTGCTAACATCAGTAAGTGTTATTATTGGTAGTTTATGGTTTAGGGCAAGTCATTAATATAAATTAATAACAGTAAAGAACTCAAATAACGACACAATATGAATAGGTAATTGCGTGGTCGTTAATTAGCATTACCTAATTGTTTCTCAATCTCATGAATCATCATTTTGCATTGTGTTTAATGCATGAAGGTAAATTTTACATACATGCACCTACTTAAATCTGATAATAAGGCCCAACGGTTTTGCTCTGGTTGTTCTAAAGGTCATTTCGAGATGATTCATGTAGCTAGGTACTGTAGAGGTTGTATGTATCTTGGCCGAAAAGATTTTCAAATTCGAATTACACAAGCTAAGCTAAGCCAAGCTAAGCAAGCTAAACTAAGCTATACATTTCCAGTATAGGTTGATCTTGCATTGTTAAGAATTTCCATACAATGAGAGTTCAGCTTATACTGGAAATGTATAGCTAGATGTGTAGCCGTGTGTACAGGGCCCTATGTCTCTAAACTTATTATGCTACCACTTCACATGGCGTATTTGTGCAAATATTTGCCTTATTTGGATAATACAAAATCGACTTTATTTCAATAGAAATAGGGTATATTTTGTATAATCCAAATATTTGTACAAATACGCCATGTGAAGTGCCAGCATTAGAACAAATATTTTTTTCAAGTTTGCTAGTGTGCGTTTCTCGAAGCTACGGTAGTAAAATATTATATACTAGTTGCCAACTAATAAATATTAGCTAAAATGACGTGAGTAAATTCAGTTTGGTTTCTTAAAAAAATGTGTTAAGTATCAAATAAGTCTCAGAAGGCTTGTAAAAAGATTAGCCAAAATTATTAGTCAAAACCATTGGTCAAAACCAAATTAAATAAAATGTGATCCGATCGGATTCTTCGGATAGTGAATGATCGTGCAATAATAATTCGCCGTCGTCGACTCTATTTAACGAGAAACACTTACGAAATGTGGAAATCCAAATTCTCGAGCTTAAAAATGGAATTCTTGGTGTCTGTTAGCGGGCTTGATTTGCAATTTTAACAAGCCTTGTCATCAAAACTAATAATTTTAGTTGCTCTACACTATGTTTTGCTTGTAATAGGTACTCTTCTCAAAACCATTAGCTTTGGATCATGGTTGAATTTAATTCGCAAACAATAATCAACAACAACAACAAGCAATACCGCCAATGTGTAAACGACAAAATCAAACGAATTCAAAAATGGCGAGAACTTTTTCCACATGTTTTGTTTCACGACAAGTACAAAACGACTGCCTAGACAATAGAAGTCATGTCACTAGGTCTTAGTTACTCTTGTAATCCAGCCTTCCTACGAATCCTGTTCTACGTCTATCAAATATTTTTTTACATATATTTCCATAGAAGGCGTTCCGCTTGGACGAAAAAAATAAATGGTCACGTTAGGCATGGGTAATGTGTATTCAGCCAGAAAAAGTAAAAAATATCTTTAAATTCGCAAGTCGGTGGCAATACAAACCAACAAACAAAACCAAAGTCGCCGACTTGCGAATTTAAAGTTATTTTTTTATTTTTTTAAAGGCGGTTTTGTTTTTTTTCGTATTTAAGTTTTTTCTAATCATCAAATTTTACGGCACGTTAATTACTTGGCATCATGACTATCTTTATAATTTGATGCGAAACGATAATAAAATAAATTGTCATGCTTATTGAATGTGACCAACTGAATATAGAAGGTGCGGTACGTTAGGTAGCATAATGTACTACTTATGTATGTGACAGCCAAAACTCCTAACACGTTAAACGCCATGTAGGTCACCGGTGACCGAAGCTAGTGGAGGTTTTACCTTTAAAAACAAAAATACGGGGCCCTAGGTTATAAAAATCACTACAAAACAAAAGTTTTAAAAGGGTCACAAAAAAAACTACCAACCTAATGGGTTTTTAAGTATTAAGAATAAATGACAATGCCAGATCCTGCCCCACCCATGTACAGAAAAAGTAACCCATGTACAGAAAAGTAATGAATATGGAACCTTTCTATAGTAAATTGTTTTTCTTTACAACTTGCGGGTTACGAAATACCTACCCACAAAATACAAACTCATTTTACCTAAAATACAATTTACCCTTTAAACAATGTCATTATTGTTTTTAGATTTAAACGGAAACCGCAAGTTCTACAGTCACTAAGACTAATGTTTAGTTATCAGCAATAAATAAACAGTAAGATGCTACAATTGCACATGATTTTTATTGAGTGGGGCAAAGTTCTATAGAGTTTCTGGCATTGTCCTTTATAAACCATTCAAAAGTAGTTTTGACTGGTTAAGAGTTTTGACTGTGATATGTATACTGTACATTACACTACGTTACAAAAATATGAACTACAATAAAATATCAACATGGCATGCATATTTGTTTAACTAAAACATCCTTTTCCTTACCACATAAGGAAAAACTTTAAATATTAAGTTTTCCCTTTTAAGTAAGTAGGTAAATGTTTAAACTTGGATCGTTTGTCTGAAAATGGTCCGCGTGAAGATTCTAGGAAACAAATGAAGTTTTACATACACGTTAAACTTACACGAGAAATGTCATTGAAGTTTTAAAATGTCAATATTGTCTGTCAGTCAAAATCACGATAATTAAAATAACCTTTCGTTACTATTGTGTGTGTTAACCTTTGACAGCGTAGTTTTGAAAACCGTATCGAATGTCAGGACCTGAACTTTTAGTAGAAATGCTTACAATTATATTTTTAATGTTTTCTTTGCTGACACGGCGACCTTGTAGCGTAAAGTATCTTGCAATTATCGAGTTCTTGAGACTTGTAAAATGTTCGTCGGGAAAACAGGCCACACCGTTTGGCGTGCGGGGTGCCGTTCGTGTCATCTCAAGCCAGGTGTGGTGCACGTCCAACACGAATGTCGGGGGTGTGTGTGTGTGTGTACCTGTACCCGTTTTTAAAAGAGCTACGTATGTGTGTAGACCCGTTTTTATAAGAGCTACGCATGCGTGCGTGCTACGGCATGTGTTCTATAGAGCACATCGGTAATCGATAAATTAATTGTCGATAATTAAAAAACTGGTCAAGTGCGAGTCGAAATCGCGCGCGAAGGTTTCCGTACCATTATCTAAACAACATTAGACATCGAGCAAAAAAACGCGTTTTTTGTATGGGAGCCCCCCTTAAATATTCATTCTATTCTATTTTTTGTATTTGTTGTTATAGCAGCAACAGAAATACATCATCTGTGAAAATTTCAACTGTTTAGCTATCACGGTGCTCAGACAGCCAGACAGACGGACAGTGGAGTCTTAGTAATAGGGTCCCGTTTTCACCCTTTGGGTACAGAACCCTAAAAAAAACCAGAACCAAACAAACATTTCACTTCAATTCAAATGAAGGGAATGAAATAATTTTTTCATTCTTATTTGTTCTCAGGCTGGAGTGGTCCAGTTTCTTCTAGAGACAATTGCATCTAAAGACCCGATTCTCCAAGAGGCATCAGCTGGCTGCCTCTGCAACATCAGGAAACTAGCACTGGCCACCGAAAAGGTCAAATTGAAAATGTAGATAGTTTTTTAAGTCCTTTGTCTTAACTAGTTACCTAATCATTAATTAAATGTGGTCGTAAAAACTACTGATTTGGTTATTTTAATGGCTAATTTTTACGGTCCTGCGGCGCCGCATCGCTTCGCTAATGTTTCGCACGCGGGGGACCGCCTACACCATCCTGAGCGTGCGACAGCCCCTTTCTGCACGCGTAGCATGACCACACTGTCTACAGAAGAATAGACATACTGACAGCAAGAATAGACAAGTCAGTACAGTTTGTCTATTCTTCCTGTACATACTGACAGGAAGAATAGACAAACTGTACTGACTTGTCTATTCTATAGACAAGTCAGTACAGTTTGTCTATTCTTCCTGTCAGTATGTCTATTCTTCCGTAGACATAGCGTGGTCATGCATGCTACGCGTGCTGGCTGCTGGTGCACTGGGTTCAAGCACAGTGCGTGTGTCCGGGGCACCAGTGGGCAAATACTTGAATTCGTTTTTAATACCTAACGTAGTTTTAAGTCGTTGTACTAACAATATTATGGACCGATTATGTCTGAATTATAGTTTTTTTTTTTTTTTTAATTAAATGTTTTTTTGTATGGCAGAATCGTCAGTGTTTTCCTTTTATCAACCGATTTATTTGGAAAATTAGACAAAATTTTGTTTTAAAGTGTTTCCGGTTTTCACCTACGACACTCCGCATAAACGAAACGATTGACTTACCTACACTACTACCAAAATAATCGACTGTACAAATACGTGCGTGTGTGTGCATGTCTCGCTTGAACTAAAAGCAGTTTAGAGAGCTGGTTCGACGCGGGATGAGGTGAGGAACAATGTTTCGGAGGGGAGGGAGGCGGGGCGTGTCGCTACTGTACGGTAGTACTAATACTTATACTGTGCCAATAGACAGAGTGATTCACGAGCATGGTTTAGGTTTATTTGTTAAGGTTTTGTGTAAATTGTCTGAAATATGAGTAAGGTGGCGGAAAAAATCATGGCGACTGGGAGCTATGTAGATTGCTATGCTATGCCCGGGTGAAGCCGGGGCGGGTCGCTAGTTAAATAAAAATAAAATACCGTCCTGTTAATTTTTTTTTTGTTATTAGCATACCTGGGCAATTTTGGTCTAGAACATGTTCACATTACACACACATCACCCATTACAGATTATTAAGTTTATTGGCGTTGTCCTTGTATATTTACAACTGGTTCCTGATCGAATGACAAAACTAGTTTGACCTATTATTATTGGTAGACATTGTCTTCTGTATGAAATTTTTTTGTGATTAATTACTCGTTACTTTATGATCAACTTTATTTCAATAACGGTAGGGTGAATTTTGTATTATCCAAATAAGGCGAATATTTGCACCGATACGCTATGTGAAGTGCCAGCATATGACTACTTATTTGTTGGAACAAGATACAGCAAGTTATTAAAAAAAAACTACTTAGTAATGCTTGAATGATTTTCTACCGCGAGTAGGTCCCTAATCTTTACGAATCTATACTAATATTATAAAGCTGAAGAGTTTGTTTGGTTGAACGCGGTTGGTTAATCTCAGGATCTACTGGTCCGAATTGAATAATTCTTTTTGTGTTGGATAGTTCATTTATCGAGGAAGGCTATAGGCCCGTGCGAAGCCGGGTCGGGTCGCTAGTATTTTATAAGAGGGTAACGTTGGAAGTTTGGATAAAGCAGGTAGGTAATCTCCGAAACTTCAAATCCGATTTCAAAAAATATGCTTTCAGCAATAGGAAGTTACGTTATCCCTGATTGGTATCTAGGCTATATTTTATTATAAAAAATTAAGAATCTGTGATAAAATTCACATAAACAAAGTTGCGGGCGCAAGCTATACTCCATTATAAAAACATTAGAAAAAAGAGGCTTGTAGAATCAGGAATGCAAAACATTTTATTTCAAAGAAAAATAAAAAACTTTGATTAAAATTGTTTTAACATAACTTTGTTAAGTAGATCTAAGAAAGTACTAAATATAGACGTATAATAATATAAACAAAACAAGTCTTAGATTAAATACCATTTTAAATTTGGTAGAATTATAGTGAAACGAATAAAATTCCTGGTACTGTTCATCTCTGCTTCGATTAGGTTTTTAGCATTGACACTGTAATTTGAAATTGTTATAAAATAATACAACTAAAAGAAAGCCATGATTTTCATAAGATAAAATATTAGAATGGTTACAATTAAGTGCGACAGCTACTGTAAAAATAGATTATAATAAATTCGGCGTCTATCGTAACTGGAACATGTTTATTGTACATTTGTTACAAAGTGTGTATTAAAAATAACCTTTTTAAACTTCTGTCTAATGCTATTGTAAATGGAGTAGGTACCTATAGTCATTAACAAAGTTCAAGTTCAGTCGTTTCTAAATTTAGCAAAATACATCTCATACATTTCGAATCGCGATAAAACAGTAATTGCGTTGATTAAGTAAGTGATTAAAAATAAGTATACTTAACTGCTAAAGTTCAAGAGAAGCTGTTTCTAAAAAAAAGGTCAAGTTCGAGTCAGAGTCGCACACGGGTTCCGTACCATAGTACACTATTAAGATCGAGCAGAAAACGCCGAAAAAAACAATATACTTGCATGGCCATTTAATGTTTAATTTTATTTATTTTTTATTATACATTTTGTTGTAAAGCAGGCATAAGTAATACACAATACACACTCTGTGAACTTTTCCAGTGTTAATCTATTACAGTTCAAAAGATACCGATAGCTCCATTTAGACCCTTTAGTTACGGAACCCTAAAACCAGCATTTATTTCAGAACAAGGGTTGCCAGTACCTCCTGTACTTTATAATTCATACCGATTTTTAATTAATAGAGCAATAAATTCAAATTCAAAAAAATTCAAATTCAAAATTACTTTATTAATTTTAACAAGTTTGTACTGTATAACAAGTGTTTGAAGCATCCTTTTAGGCAAGAAATACCTGTATTAGGACACTTCCCTCTTCCATAACGTAAAATTGAACATGTACATATACAAAGCTAATTCTAGTTTCTGTTCTTAGATTATAATTTTATGAAATAACAATTAAGAATAAAATGAATAATGAATGAAAAACAAAAATGGATGAATGGAAAAGGCAGAAAATATGATACATAATTATATGTTTGTGGGTGTAGTGTGTAAAGTACTTAGTGTATGTGTAGAGTATGTATGGTGTGTGTGCAGGGTGTGTGAGTGTCAGTGTTAGGAATGTGGGTATATGTGTTGTATCTGTTCTAGTCCAAGTTAGTATGTAAATAAATCATGTGGTGTATTGTAGTAGGGCCTCCGTATCTTCATAACTGAATGGTTTTAGCCAATCAATAACAAGTTTCTTGCATTCAAAATAAGTTTTTGTGTATACGTATATATTTTTGTTTACTAAGTTATATAGTTGAGAAGATCTTTTGTCATATTGCCTGCTATAGAATTTCGTTTTTGATCGAGGAACCTGCGCTATGTAGTCTTTTTTTCTTCTTGAAAGTATGTTGATATCAAAGGGCAGCTCTTTGTGTTTTTTCAAGACAGTTTGAACTATATAAAGTTTACGCACCGACAGCAAACCGCTCAACTGATATAATTTATCAGTGGGGTATCTGCTTTTCTTGAAAAACATTATTTTAATCAGTGCACGTTGCACTCGTTCTAAATGCAAAAATTGGGATTTAGCTGCACCTCCCCAAATAGGGATGCAGTACACTAAGACAGACTGCACTAATGCAACATATACCTCGTTTAATAGGTTTCTAGTTGGATTTCTAGTACTGGTTACATTTATGGGAACAATATGCCTCAGAGTTTTAAATATCCAACCTAGCTTCCTAACTCTGTTTGAGACCTGCTCAAGTTGAGGGTACCAGGATAACCTTTGATCAAGAATAACCCCTAGATACTTGGTTTGTGAGACTTTTTCAATAGCAGGGCATGAGCAATTTCTATTATTTGTATCTCCGCATACATGAACCTTGATAGAGAAATCCTTTTCTGGCTGTTTGCGATTGCAGATGCTAAAACATATATAATTAGTCTTAGATGTATTAAGTGTAAGCAGATTATCATTCAGCCATTCTGCAATTTGGGCCATACCAGATGAAGCACTCCTCTCAACATCCGTCCATGACCTTCCAGAAAAAACAACAGCGGTGTCGTCAGCATATGAATATACTTTCGCGTTATAAAGATTCATGTTACAGAGGTCATTGATATATGCTAAGAAAAGCGTAGGGCCTAGAACACTACCTTGCGGTACGCCATATAACACTTCTGCATCATCACTAACATATTGCCCAAGCCTAACTCTTTGTTTTCTATTATACAGGTAATCTTTGATAAGTTTTAGAGGTGTGCCTCTTATTCCGATCTTTTCAAGTTTGGTGACCAGGATGGGTACAGAGACGGTGTCAAACGCTTTTTTCAGGTCCAGGAAGATAGTTGCACATTTACTTCCTTTGTCAAGTCGATCAGCAACAAGTGCGCTTAAAGCGGAAACTGCATCTTCGGTAGATATGCCTTGTCTAAAGCCAAATTGTGTCGGGGAAAGTATTTGAAATTTATTAAGAAAATTAAGAAGCCTAACATTAATTAGTTTTTCGACTATTTTAGATATGGCTGGAAGGACTGATATTGGCCTGTAATTGCTGACATCGTCTCTGTCTCCACCCTTGTAAACCGGCGTGATAATGGATTGCTTTAAAGGGGCTGGAAACGTGCCGTCTCTAAAACAAAGATTTACAAGATGGGCGATAACAGGAACCACGGCCTTGCTTACGTACTTCAAGAATCTTGTTGAGATATTATCCCAACCAGCAGCACTATTCGATTTTAGGCTCATCAAAACTCTGTCGACTTCGTGGGAGTCCGTGTCTAGGAGCACAAAAGTATTAGTTTGTGACATTTCACTAGAGGAATAATTAGTTGGGGCTTTATTTACACTAGACTGAATTTTTTTGGCCAGTTCTTCACCAATATTCACAAAATAGTTGTTTATAAAATTCGCCGATTCGATGGGGGTAGATTTTATATTTATTAGTTCCGTATTTTCGGTTTTAGATTTGTTAGTGTACGTTAAGCTTTTAATATTTTTCCAGAGTAATTTATTATTTGTGGTTGAGTTAGCAAGCAATTCTCTGTCATATTTTCTTTTAATTTTTTTTAATAACCTGTTGCAATGATTCCTATATCGAGTGTATGTTATTTTTGTGACTTCGTTGTATGGGTCAGTTTTATATTTTTTCTGAAGTTTATTCCGGTTTTTTATGCAACGTAGTAGGCCGGGGGTAATCCAGGGCTTAATAATACGTTTACTGTTTGGGATGTTTACTGTGGTAGTGTTTTGATTAATTGAATCAGTGAGTTTATTAATGAGTAATTCAATCAGTTGGTTAGGGTCGTTACAAAATAGTAAATCTGCAAGGTTTTGTTCTTGTATTTGTTTTAAAGCTTGTTCGTAGTTAATACTAGTGGTAAAGGGGTTTGCAATTTGAGTCGTTTTTTGCTTTCGCAAAGACATGAGAGTTGTGTAGTGATCAGTAATAGAAGTATGTAGAATAGCAATAAATGCCGACACCTTCTTCTTATCAATTTTTAACATGAAGTGGTCAAGGCAGTTCCTATCCCTGGTGGGTAATGTATGTCCAGGAAGTATACCATACAAAGATAACATATTTAGATAATTTACCCTGTTTTTACATTCTTGAGACGACTCTGTGTCCTTTGGTATAATATTAATATTTATATCCCCCGTTATTATTAAGTTTTTTTGTGATGTTAGTGTATCAAGATGTGTACTGAGCGAGTCAATAAAACTGTCGGTGTTATTGTTTGAGGGAGAGCGATATATACCCAGGATGCAATTATTTAATATATCCAGTTGAAGACAGGATGCCTGAGCTAACTTTATTTCCTTTACTTTCGGTTTCAGAGTGTTTTTTACATAGGCGATTACTCCATCGTTTTGGTTTAGTTTTCGAGTAGTAGCAAAAGATTGATAATTAATGAGTTGAGGAATCGGTTTGCTATCGCTTAGTCTACATTCTGTTAGTATAAGTATGTCAGTTTCAAATTTAAAAGTGGGCAATAGTAGTGCAAAGTCATCGAAATTGCAATAAACGCTTCTAATGTTTTGGGAAATTATTGTCAAGTCATGTTTATTTATTGTAATATGATTAGAGATTTCACAGCAGTTACATTCAATAGTGCGGGCAATTTCAATATTGTCGATTTCATTAAGGGTGTGTAAGGTGTCACCCATAATATAATATGACTGTGGTAGAATATACGTCAATGTCTAAAATTATGTAAATAATAATAATATGATGCAGTAATAATATGGGAATACGTAGGTTAGAAGTAGTTTTGCAGCTGGAGGGCAGTTGTATTAAAGTTATTTTGAGAATAAAGTATTTAGGTACGTCAAAATATCCTATTTTACACATAGAAATACCTATAAAAAAACCTATGATTTTACATATTACGATTTAGGTTAGGTAGCACAAAAGTACTAGGATCGTATAACATTCAAGATGTGAACGGATTCAAAAGCATGCACTATAAAATAATACTTTATTTTCAGATGTTAGATGTTGTCCTTTATTTTTTACCTTAAAAAGTATTTGCTTAAAAGGTGGCAACACTACACAATTCAGAACGCACGAACTTACCATGGTTATAATAAGTTTATTGTAAGTTTTAAGTTTGATTATCATTGATATTTGGAGATGTTCACACATCACACATGAATCATGATTTTAAAAGAATTAATTGTTGAATTTTACTAATCAATAATCGAATACCAGCTGTAGATAACTATGGATACCAAATGCCTAATCACGACAACTGACGTCACATGTAAATTACTTTTAAACTTTAATGTATGAAGAAACCTAGAATAGATGATTCAGGTTACGCTAATTCGTTTCGGACGTAGATGGATACCAAAGAGAATATAAAGTCTTTGATGGATACCTACCTACTTCAGATTGCTAAACTAAAACGATGTAGCATTGTATGAAAATATACGAGGAAACTGCGCATTGAGATCATAAAGCTTTGATCTCTGACATTGAGTTGTACAAATTACAATTGCTGTACACCTAGGTACCTACAGTATCTACCTATAATAATTGCTTCAACAAATAGTATTCGTACCTACGTATACAATCTGTGATCATACGTAGACTTCTAACGATGCTGCAGTTGCTTCATACTCTTAAGGCGACGATATACGCCGGCGACCTTCAGCGACCAGAGCATCGTATGCGCTGCGTCCAAAACTCTCAAAGTTTAGTCGAAAAAATTAAAGAAAAGTTATTTTTCTTTAACTTAAAAAAAGGCGTACTTATACTAAAAGATAGATAATAAAATTGTCTGTAAGATAATAAAAGTTTCGTTTAAATATTCCTGGTAGATTTTGTATGATTAATTGATTATCAATGTTTTGTCCGCGTCAGACACAACTTGACAACTTCACGAGTTAATTAAACTATTTAATATGATTATAATCAAAAATATTCACATTCTAAATGATTAAGAGAATGTTCTAGTTTAACATAAATATATTTTTTACAAATCATTTACACTACACATTTTGACGTTGTCAGTTTAAAATCTGCAAAAGTCGCTTGTTAGCGCCTTAAGTATTATTTAACATGCCCTTTTCACCTTTGTGATTGAACTGAACTTTAAACTTCATGGGACTACTTTTGTATTGAGTGTGCTGTCGATGTTGGTAATACCATCCATGGTGGGTACACTCCCATTCAAGTTCAGTTTTAATATAAGAATTCAGGTAATAAGTAAGTACCGAACTATTTATCAATTAATGGTTTCTCTGCCTCAATTTATTTGATACTGAAGTGAGACAGAAATGCTGTCTTTTGTGACCATTTGTTTTCATACCAAGACACCTCTGTGCTTAGAAAAGCATGTAAAACAATTGATTTTTTTTTTTTTTTTTTAAAAAAAACCTTGTGTCGTGGGCTCGTGGGTGCGTTTACAAACATATAAACTTACATACACAAACAGCCAGACCCGGAACAACTATCTGTAGCGCAGCAGTCCATCGCTAAACCACTGCGCTAACCGTGCCGTCATTGGTCCCGGGTCTTATTCGTAGATCTTTGACAGTCGATATGGGTAGTCAGAAGCCAGAGAGTTTGACAACCAGTCTTACCAAGGGGTATCGTGTTACCCAGTAACTGAGTTGTGGAAGTCAGGTAGGTAGACGCTCTATATAAATTATTGGTTTTCAGCTGCATCCGACCCCAATATCCAACATAGTTGGGGGATACGCAGATGATGACCTACATTAATGCTCACACTCTGATAGGTAGCATAATCAATATTTACATTAAATTTATTTAACAGCAGTGCTATTCTGCTACAATCTCCCTCGGTGAACACCTAGGTGAAGTGACCTGTCATCCGATTGTAGTCCTTGTCATGAAGATATAGGTATAAATGGAGCCAACACTTAGAACAAAAGCTTGAAACCAACTGTTGGCTGATGCTCTCTTTCTGAATGCATACATAAGAACGAGACAGTGATATGTGTTTTCTTTATCTTATGTATGCATTCAGAAACGAGAGCGTCTGCCCACAGTTTTCTTCACTTAGGTATTTAGAGTGTTGCCTCCACTTTTATCTATAAGCTTCTTGGTCCTTGTAAATCCCTAGCATCGGGACAGATGACAGCTCACTTCACCTAGGTGTGCACCGAGGGAGATTGTAACAGAATAGACATACATTATGACGTAGCGGATGTTTGTGAGTTCGAGTCCAATCGGGGGCGCTTCCGAATTATACGGTACTATACCCTGTTCACAATAAAATTAGACATAAACACAAACCTTTTTTACAGTCCCTTCAACCGATTTTGACTTCTATTCCGTAGATTTAAGGGTGACATTAGAGGCAAAAAAGTGGTTACAATAACAATTGTTTACTGCAGTTGCCATGCTACCACGCAATATGAGTCAAAATCGGTTGAACGGACTGTAAAAAAGGTTTTTATAAATGTCTAATCTTATTGTGAACAGGGTATAGATACATCTCAACTGATTACAAATATAATATTTAAGAATCGTAAAATAACCGGTTTTTCTACTGCACGCGTGCAGTTGTGTGTTACAAAGTAAGTAGGTAGTATTCTAATGATAAACCAGTCATATTCTCAACTTTTTCTTCATAAACTGGCTTTAAAGTAGAGAATCTAACTAGTACATAATATCTATACCAAACAGTGAACCTCTTTGTAGTTGATAAATAAATCAGTATTGCTACATATTATAAAACAAAGTCCTCCGCCGCGTCTGTCTGTCCCTATGTATGCTTAGATCTTTAAAACTACGCAACGGATTTTGATGCGGGTTTTTTAATATACTTATACTATACTATATACTTATACTATACTACCTATACTATACTATACAGGGTATAAGTACTTAGGAAAATATTGCTATGAATATCTAATTGTTTAAAACTTAGGTCAGGATCGAAGTTTAGAAGTCAACTTATACTGCATGTTACAAAAATAATTTTGTACAAGTAACTATCTAAGCTAAGCTAATGTTTATTATTTGTTCAAGAGAGATTCTTAGACTCGTTATGCACTTGCAGAATATTGCTCCAACGTCTAATTTATGCATCGTTATCTAAGTGTTACTGTTCAATTTAATTTTAGAATAGTTGTGTAATGTAGTAGGTACATTTGTAATTAGTTTACGCTTACTACTTTAGTATAGTTAGGTAAGTACCTACCTACTGTTCTGTGATTCTGTTTTCAAATCAATCATTACAAGACGGTGTAATGTCTTTGTTGATGCCAAACCTTAAAATCGGTCATTGAACTCATCATTCTGACTCTTATTTCTTCTTTAATTTAATAAATAAGAAATGTAAAGGTTTTTGAATCATTAAAGATTTTTATTATTATTCTCATTTATTCATTTTATTTAGATATTGTTTTATATTTTTAAATATTAGTAAAATATAAATACCTAATAACATTTAAAAATATAAAAAATAGTAGCCCACCGGTATTGGGAATAGGGTCCAAGCTACCGGTGGTCTGGGCTCCTAAGAGAGGAATTTGCATCGATCACTAAGGAATTTCCTAACAATATGCGCCGTGTCCAAGAGTAGGTACTGCTTTCTGAATCAAGCCCTTGGTCCAGCTGCCCAACGAGAGCCTCCTGAGAGTTTGGTCGAGGCTCTTAGAAATTATTCCATTAGCCGTAACGACTATCAGCACAATTATTATTATTATGAACCACTTTTACCATAGAAATATAAAAAAAAACAATGTTTGACTTTCACTATGGGACCAACACATAAAACGCGAAAAA
Source organism: Charanyca ferruginea (assembly GCA_947361185.1). Classification (NCBI taxonomy): domain Eukaryota; kingdom Metazoa; phylum Arthropoda; class Insecta; order Lepidoptera; family Noctuidae; genus Charanyca; species Charanyca ferruginea. The sequence goes on along the minus strand of OX376064.1, from coordinate 23,961,027 downwards.
AACGGAGCTGATCCACACACCTAACTAGTTGACTTACATTCCCGCCGAGTTCGCAAACTAATATATATATTTAAAACTTTACGTTACATTGCCAACCCAACAGTAATACGTAATGTCTATTTCGCCCTTTGTCTATCCATCATAACGTACTGTATTTCCTGTTGGGGTGGTGCGCCTAAAACCACCCTAAAGCCTCTGGAAATTGCACATAGGGCCATACTAAAAGTAGCTACGTCTCGACCTATTCTCTTTCCAACTGACCAACTTTACAACAACTGCAAAGTTCTCAATATTCGGCAACATTTTATTTTACAAACAGTTATTCTGCAGCACCGTAAAACTCCATACCAGCTTCCCAGAATCAATAAACGTCGTAAAGATAGAATTTGCACTCTGCCGCGCGTTCGTTCATCCTTTGCTAAAAGATTTTTTTATTTTCTCGGACCGTCCCTCTACAATAAAATTAACGAAAAATGTAAGATCTATAGCTTACCTTACTACAAATGCAAGAAGATGGTACAATCGTACCTTCAAAATAAGACCTATGATGAAACCGAAGAATTCTTAGCTTAAGTGATGAGCATGATATTAATATTATATTATTATATCAATCGAATAACCCGCAAGTACTCACTGACACTTCAGACACGCACACACACGCACACATACACATAACACTCTTCTCAATGACATACCTACATGACACACCATCACACCGTATTCACACCACACATTAATTACTAACCTTAAACTAAAAGTTATGTTACGTAACCTAAAATTACAAAACCTTTAACTAAATGATTACACACAAAACTCTAAATATTGTAGCAGTACCTACTTACATCACAAGGACTATGTAACTTGTCGTCACTACTCTAGGGGATCGGACTGTTTCTCCTTAACACAGGTTATTTTCATAACCTAGCTAGGAGAACAGTGCTTCACCCACACAATTGTAGATATAGTACTTATTTTGTGAAACTGTATTTTTAACATGTACTACAATCCTTATTTTGAGCAAATAAATATTATTATTATTTTTGTTATCATATTTTTGTTCCTCCGGCTACCCGGGAAGTTCTGGTGGCACGGGCCTAAGCCAAGTGTTCATCAGTTGGGTTAAGTGCGGGTATGGAAATATTAGATTCCACGTGGTTGTGCGCAGACTGTATAATATTGTCCGGCTCACACTGTAGAAACTTTCTTACTAACCTGCATGTGTTTAGGATCACTGCCTTTTGCAGTAAGTGGTAGGTGCTAGCTGGTAAGTTTAGAGAACTCAGGGACTGGTGAAGCTGTTTGGGGATGACTCCCGTTGAAGAAATAACTATAGGGACAATTATTACTTTTTGTAGGCGCCAAAGTCGGGTAATTTCGTCTTTTAACTCGGTGTATTTTGATAGTTTTTCGGCTATTGTAGTCTGTAAATTGTGAGTGTTTGGTACGGCTATATCTATTAGGAATCCAGTTTTGTTAACTTTATTAATCAATGTGATATCTGGTCTGTTATAATGAATTGTGCGGTCGGTAAAGAGAGCTCGGTCAAAGTACAATTTCGTGGCGGTGTTCTCTAGTACTGTTTCAGGGTTGTATTTATAATATGGTACTACAGTATCTACAAGTTTGTACTGATGAGCTAATTTCTGGTGGATTACGTTGGCTACTTGGTCGTGTCTATGTTTGTAGTCGGTTTGAGCTATTGATTTGCAGGCACCAGTTATGTGTTGAATTGTTTCTGAGGAACTATTGCATTTTCTACATGTGTCGTTTGGTAGATTTTTTATGACGTGCTTTCTATAGTTTTTGGTCTCTATTACCTGGTCCTGTATTGCTAGCATGAACCCTTCAGTCTCTGGGAAGAGTTCGCCTCGACTAAGCCATGCGTTCGACGCTTCTTTGTCGACATTTGGTTGGCATAAATCTTGGCGATGTCTTCCATGGAGGGACTTCTGGGTCCATTCTAGACATTTCGTTTTGTCATCAGTCAATCTTTCGTTTTTCTGTTCCGTTGTGTCTTTTAGATTAAGGGGTGTGAAGCGTTGGTCGTTTTTGGCTATTAGTTTGTGGAGTGTGGAAGATTCAGTTTTAGCGAAAAAGTATTGTCTAAGAGTTGTGATCTGTCGATTGTGAAGATTTAAAATATCAATAAGTCCCCTGCCTCCCTCTTTCCGCGGTAGTGTAAGTCTTTGCACGCATGATCTAGGGTGGTGTTTACGGAATTTAGTCATTGTAGTGTTAACTTTCCGTTGTAAGTTTTTCAGGTCTGTTTTCGTCCAGTTTATAACCCCAAATGAATAAGTGAGGATAGGGATAGCAAAGGTGTTAATTGCTTTTATTGTGTTTCGAGAGTAGAGTTGTGTTTTAAGAATTGTGTTTAATCTATGTTGGAATTGTTGTTTTAGTTTCTGTTTGATATCTTTATAGTGTATTTGATTTGATTGTATGTACCCTAGGTATTTGTAAGTATCCTGTTCATCCAATGGTTCTATTTGTTCACCCGTTGCTAAGGTGTATTGGTGTTGGTAGTTCTGTCCTGCTCTTACTGAATTTATTTTGCATTTGTCTATACCAAATTCCATTTTAATATCGTTTGTGAATTTCTCTGTGAGGTTAGCTAACTCGTTAAGTTCGTCCTCCGATTTTGCGAACAGTTTAATGTCATCCATGTACATTAGATGGTTTAAAATACTACCATGGGTCTCCTCATGCCCATCAACAATAGAATTTAAAGGGATTCCTAGTGAGGTTGTGTTTAATATTTTTGATAATGGGTTAAGAGCAAGGCAGAACCACAATGGACTAAGTGCATCTCCCTGGAAGATGCCTCTCTGTATTTTAATTGGACTGGTGTCTTTTGTTTCGGTTGGGGTAGTGAGTCTCAGTACAGTAGTCCAAGTTGTCATTACGGTCTTAAGGAATGCTATTAGTGATGGGTGTATTTTGTATATTTCTAATACTTGAACTAGCCATGAATGGGGAACTGAGTCATAAGCTTTTTTGTAGTCTACGTACATGGTAAATAAATCAGATTTGGACTTCTGGACTTTTCTTAAAACAACGGAGTCTATTATTAATTGTTCCTTGCAGCCTTGGCTAAACTTTCTACATCCTTTCTGTTGTTCGGCCAAGATGTTATTAGCGTCTATGTGTTCGTATATCAGTTCGGATATGCAGGATGTGATGATCTTATACAAGGTCTGCAAGCATGTAATGGGTCTGTATTTCGCCGGATTTGAGAGATCACTATGATCTTTGGGTATCATAAAAGTTGTGCCAGACGTTACGAAAGCGGGTATTGATCTTGGATCTTGGATAAATTTATTAATGTAATGATATAGATAACAATGAATTGCTGTGAATTTTTTGTACCAGTAACTATGTATGTGGTCTGATCCAGGGGCTTTCCAATTATGTAACCTTGACAGAACTTTATGAAAGATATCCGGGGAAATGTGCTCATATACCATTAAATAAATAAATAAATAAATATCTTGGGACAACTCACACACGGTCATCTGGTCCCAAGCTAAGCAGAGCTTGTGTTATGGTAACCAGACAACTGATATACATACTTATATAATTTATAAATACATACATATTATAGATAAACACCCAGACACAGAACAAACAATCATGCTCATCACACAAAGTTTGTCCTGGGTGGGAATCGAACCCACGACCTCCGGCTTAGCAGTCAGGGTCAGTGACCACTAGACCAACAGGCCCGTCAAATTCATTGGTTGGATGTTACTATTGCTATTTGATACTTCTGACTGTATCCAATCAGCTTGAGAGTTATGACAAACAGGTTGTTCCCATATTCTTGCCCAGAATTGTTTTAATGTTTCTGGATCAGGTGTGTTGTTTTCGTCGTCATGTGGGGTGTTATGTTGAATATTTGTTGTTGTCTGTCTGATATTGCGATAAAAAAGTTTTTCGTTGTGGGTGAAATTAGTATTTTGTTGTTTTCTTAAACTACATGCTTTGTATCTTTCAAGTCGGCCTTTTACGACGCAGAGTTTTTGTTTCAGTGTGTCGAGTGTGTGAGCTGCTTTTGTGTTAGGTTCTTCGTGTATGGTGTGAGTTTTATATTGTTTTATTATCTTGTTAACATGTTTCCTTAATTTTCTACTACTATTGCCGTTCATAAATTGAGTCATTCTACCTATTTTCGTCCTTAAATCTTTTAATTTGTTTTCCAGTCGTCTTTGCCATTTCGGCTTGTATTCTGTTTTTGGTACTCGGGTACTTTCTCGCGGTTCAAGTGTTATCCTTGCTCCATTTACTTTAGCAACGGTCCATGCCGAACAATAAATGACGGTTTGTAATGTATTGAAGTCGGTGTCACTATCGACATTTTCTGGGAGAATAATTTTGTTTACGTAGCTAATTATTCTTGCAAGGTTTTTAGACGGTTTCTGTTTTGGAATATAAATTCTATTAGTAGGATTAGTTTCTTTAAAAAATTCGAAGGCTTGTTGTAAAGTATCGTCTATCAATGAATCTCTTTCTAGGTTTATTTGTGGATTAGGTAGAATATTTGTTAAAGTATTTAGTTCGATGTTATCTGATGTTTGAGTGTAAAGTGTAGGTTCTTCTATGGAGGTTATTTCAATGTTATCTGTTAATTGGGTATTGGTGTTGTTTATACTAGTAATGCTTGCGAACGGGTTTCTATTGTTGTGTGCGTTGAGGGTTCGTAGTCTGAGTTCTTCAGCTACCTCTGTCTTTAATGAATTTAATTTATCATTACTGATGTATTTATTGTTTATTATTGCTCTCCTCTGGTCAGCTATTCTTTGTTCGCTAAGGTGAGCAAGTGATGGGAAATTGCTAACAAAATCGTCATACATACGTTTTCTATATGTCGTTTCGTTTGTACCTAAATCTGTAATTCGATAATAAGATCGCATTATAGCTTCATTTTGTTCACTAGTCCATCTCATTCGAGTCTGTGTTTTATTTTGTGTACTATGTGCTTCTATGGTTGAAGGTGGCATTTGTGCAGGTGTGAATATTGATTGGGTACAATCTATAGCGTTTTGTGTCTGTAGGGTAAAATGATTGAATTGCAGTTGATCTAACTCTTTTTCTACTTCGTTTCGTATGTTGTCTATTGTTTTTTGTGGTAGTAGTTTGTTATTTATGATAGATCTACGTTGATCTCCTATTCTCTGTCGGCTAACCTGCATATCTGGGAATTTTTCTATAAATTTTAGGTGGAGTGGTTCGAGGTAGGTTCTTTTGTCTGAGTCTAATAAGGTTAATTGAAAGTAAGTGCGCAGAATGAACATATTCATTTCAGGTGTCCATCGCCTGCGTTTACTAGGAGCGTTTGTAGCGGGTGCAAGCTCATTGTCAAGGATGACATCTCGCACAACACTATCAAGCGTGCTGGTGGTAGACAAGCAAGCTTTTCTTCTTGTCATGTAGGAGGGGCGAGTCGAAGGGATGGATGAAAATAACGAAATAGTATCATCGCCCGTGGAATCGGCTGTAGCATCCACGTAGTGAGCCCGCCTGTTCAGCTCACTACGACCAGCTGTAACAATTTTTTCGGTAGGAGCCCGCTTGCTCAACTCCTCACCGCCATTGGTTCGCATGCTGTGGCATCCAGCATCGGCTCTGGATGCGCCCCGGCGCTCCCCGGGAAGCGACCGTAAATTATACATTCTTTTATTACTCATCTCCATAAAGGGATACCCTGCCTTGTTAGCCGCGTAAGTTTTTTGTACAGTTGTACAGTACGCGTGTCCGCCCCCCACGTGTGCTAGATGTTCAGCTCGGACGTAAGGTTGGATTTTAGGGGGCTTATTATTATTATTATTATTATTTATATTCGCATTACTCGACATACTGTATGATTCAGCTGGTTTTTTACGAGTTCGGTGTTGAGTATGGGTACAATGACCCCTTTTAAGGTTTTAGTATCCACAAAGACTAACGTTGTATATATATATATACATATATATATACTATATATATATATAAATATATACACGTATATCAAAGTCAAATCATTTATTTTAATTAGACCCATTATGGCACTTTTGAACGTCAAATGAGAAAAAAATGATTCTAGTTGCCCATTCCAAAATGTAGTTTCAAGTTTGTATAGAGAAGAATGGGCAAGATACTCCATACTTACCATAATATAGGTAAAGTATAGGTACGCGTACGACGTTGTATGTTCTATAGATGCGTTTAATGTACAGACACTGTAAAGAAAGTGAGAGTAACTTTATTTCTATGATACCAAGTTACCAACCGACAGTGTGGCAGAAAAAGCCTGTATTGCAAACATATTTGCACTGTATTGCACCAGCCTGTGTTATAGGTAATTATGTTCTACAATTTTGCTACATCTATAATATAAATGTAAGCACTTGCCCAAAGAAGAGACGTTTCTGGTAACTCTGGAAAGCTAGTTCTTGTCCTCTGGAGTAGCAGCTGGCCTCAATCAAAATAAATGTCTACAGAAGTGACTATTGTCCTGATCCTGTCTCGGTTGTATTTAGGACTGCTATCATGTTAAGTAAATTTATAGAGTTTTAGACTTTCTGAGGTAATCCGAGTGAGGTAATTCGTGACACGGAAAAAAATAGCTTAACTGTTAAACAATAAAATAAAACCTTTAAAAGTCGTATTAGGTTAAATAAAATATTTTCACATACATACAGTACGGTCAACGTAACTTGGCGCGTCTGAAGTTAGCTGTTTGGCTGCGCAATGGAACTTTTAGGAACGAAATTGTCTACTGCGCAGCTAATCGGCTAACTTCAGACGCGCCAAGTTGACCGTATTGTAGGTAGGTACTTTATTAAATTAATAATTATTTTTTCAGGTTACTTCACAACTTAATTAATACAAAAATTACAATTAGGTAGTTACTTTATTACCCTAATAAAGTATAAAGTTAAACGTACTTTATATACTTACCCGAAATAGCCGGCTGCCAACCCTAGTTGTAATTAGAGTGGCACAATTAACTTTTTGTAATAAAATATTACATTTTCAGGCATGTTTTATTTATCACTTCAGATTATTACTTCATTCAGTTTCTACTAGGTAGGTAAATGAAAGGAAGGTTGAAATGAGTGCAGTACCAACACTTTGTTAGCGTTAGAACTTACTCCAGTCATTTTACAAGGACATAGGATTTAGCAATAGTTACGACACTCTTATGCAGTAAAGTAACTAAACACATACGTAATAAGTAGGTCGTAGGGCTTAGCTAAGGTAAGTTTCATTCAGTGGCAAGACCTTCATAGAAGCCGAAAAGCCGGGCTTGCACTAATAAGCATAACATAAGCTATTCAGTAACCGAGCAACTTGCTGATTTTTACTATAAAAAATGTATCGGACTTGCCCTAACCCTTAGGCACGCCACTGGTTTCATTAAAGTTGACTACAAAAGTGACATTTATTCTAAATTTTCGTTAAGATTTTCGGTGAAATGCCCCATTATAAAGGATATTGACCATATAAATTTGCAGATAATATTAGCACTTTGCTTAACAAGGTTGTTCATTTATAGTTATTTAAATAAAAGCGTTAGGACAAATACTAAATGAGAAACCAAAAGTTCTTCCAAAAAAGGACTCGAACGGAGTTCATATACCTATTCATAAGCACATCAAGAGGTGAGGTACGTTAGTATTATATCATCTGTGGGTGAGATCAGGAGTTAAGAGTCGAACATTGTTAAAACAAAACTGCATTATTGAATATGTTGATGTTATTGTCATTGGTAAGTAAAAGGTATAAAGTTACAGCTGAATGCACTCATCTGGCTAGTCTTTTCCTATGTTGGGGGTCTGCTTTCAATCTAATCGGATGCAACTGAATACCAGAGTTTTACATAAAGCGACTGTTAGACTGCGATACCCCTTGGTAAGACCGGTTGTAAGACTTTCTGACTTCTGACTACCGATAATTACTGTCAAAGATCTACGAAACACAGCCAGGATCAATAGCTTTACGTGCTTTCCGAGCAGAGGTGTCTTCGTATGAAACTATGACGGCACTTATGTTTCAGTAGCACTTTAATGACTAATTTATTACGCAGTCGGCTTTACATATAATATATACTTGTATTCACACATTACGGTTTATTAATTTAAGCTAAAACGCTACTGAGGCCACGTATTCCATATTTTACGCGGGCACGGATACATGATTTTGTTTAGGGAGAATTGTGATTTTACCTGCTGTGTTCAAGTAAATTCGTTCTAAACAAACAAAATTGATATGTTTTTTTTTGTTATTCATTTAATCCTTGTATTTAGAAACCGGCTAAAGTTCGATTACTTGTTTTTCGTATGGAGAAAAACCAAGCGAAAGAAAGGCGAACCTCAAATTCTTTTATCAGTCATTTCGAGTAAAAAAACATGTAGGTATTGATCGATCGATGTAATCGACATCATTATTCATAAGTAGTTGTTTTTAAAACGATTCTTGTAAAGAAGTCATTAAGACAATTAAAAAAAAATTAAGGTGGTCATAATAAAGTGTATCGTCGGGGGCAGGGAGGGGGGGGGGGGGGCAATTGCACTATTCCCCCCCTACTCTGTATCAACGGCTGGCTTCATGTTATTATTACATTTGGCATTGCAAGAAACGGTTTACAAAATTGCTTCATTGCGACAAAGTGATAATTAGTTAGAATCACTAAGAAATCAAATTTTATCTTCCGAAAAGCCCAACTAGCGAGACTGTTTTAAATTGCTTATTTATGATGTTATGCTTATGTGTTCTTTTAATTCATTATGAAATGGTGAATTAATTAAGATAAGATAAGAAAGGGAATTGCGACGTAATTACTGATGAACATGTGAAGATAAACTTTGATTGTGTAACGCAATATTGGATTACTTTCGAAGGATGGTTAGGTATTGCAATATCGGCCCTAAGATAATAATATGCTTTAGCCGTCGATATACGTGAATTGGGCTTTATAAACTAAACTAAACTATAGGGGTAAATAAACCTATTTTTTCCGTTTATAGAAAAAAACAAAACAAAAACATATATCTAAATCTAAATCATGCATTTTTTCTTCGGTTCAAAATATTGACAATAATATTTTAACTTTCAGGTTTTTTCTTTCTTCTAACCTACCAATATCAAGGTTTTTTTAATGTCTTCAGCATATTCTATAGTACATACAACACCAAGGGAACCTTCGGCTTATTCTTGCAAATAACTTTCCTAATAAATTATTTTTAAACGACTTTTTACGTCTTTGGCACTCGAAAACTGTGTGCGTGGGCAACTAAACCAGTGCGGTTTTAGAGTAAAACTGATGTTCCATGGAGGTATTGAATATCATTTTCTCATGCGCTGGGGACGCGATACTTTATCATAGTATAGTTTTTGCTTAGCCTATGTTCTTCTCTAGGGTTCAAGCTATCTTCATAGGTAGGTACCGAATTTCATCAAAATCGGTTCAGTACCTAGTACCTAGTTTAGCCGTGAAAGCGTAACATATGAACAGACAGCATTCATGCCGAGTACGGCCAGCAACATTGTAGTGCATTGTTTATTTCGATGATATTTATGTAAGTCAGTTTTAATTGCAGACCGTACCTACAAATTATCTCACAAGTTACAACTTGAAGCCATTCTTGTTGTTTATCTATATATGTATGTATTAAAAAAAATGTATTTGTGTATGTATATCAGCGGTCTGACACCCATAGTACAGGGTCTCCCTAGTTTAGGGTCAGTTGGCCATGTGTGAAAATGTCCCCACATATTATTATATTATTATTATTCTTTAGTCGCTCTCCATTTAGCTCATCTTCTGCCTTATTTTGGTTAGGAACATTTTGTTCAGTTTAAGTATTCAATTCTTATTAATATTTAACGCGTATTTGTACAATGGCCTTGATTTAACCTAGACTTTTTTTGACGCCAATATTTAATGAACATTAGTCATATTCTGTATACATCGTCGAATCTGGTCGAAAAGCAAATAAGTTGTGCAATTATATTTCAATGGGAATTACTATTATCGCTAACTTTTTATGGTCTTGTTTATCAGGTATTTCCAACCTTAACCTAACTACCTACATCCTAGTCATTAAACACTACCTTTTTGCTCATAACAGTCGTTATATATTCTAACTTATTTGCAGTTTAGTTAAGACTGATGCTTCATTCTTACTGTGGTTTGTGAAAAGTATAGGTAATTTACATAGAAAATCTTAAAAACAGGTAATTTATGACGATAAAAAAAATTAAGATAAGCTAATGAAGTGATAAACAACTTATCGTTTGCACTAATAATGTAAAAACAAGCTGATAATCACTATCAACAGATTAAAATACCGACTGTAAGCATTCATGATTAATAATCGTTTTATAGAGAAAGTATTTCCAGACCTTAAAAAGACCACAATTATCGCCGTGTTTGGACACACTTCTGTGCAACTATTTGTAGTCCCCAATTAACATTCAAAGTGGCAGGAAAACCTTCCGTTCTTGGGTGTTTGAGCAAACATTTGTCATACGTTATTTAAAAATGTTGGGGAAAAAACACAGACGACAAATATTTGACGAAACATTACTCTTGTAAAAGTCGTGAGAACTGACCTTCACCGATTTACATCTGTCTGTAGAATATTGACAATTTATTCAAATGATAGGCCTTGGAATAAATCGCGAGTCGGATACGGCTTCCGAGTTCCGTACTTCAAGTTTTTTAAGTTTAGCAGACAGCAAGTTCTTACGCACCCCCGAAAACAAAGGGTTTGTAATAAGTTAAACATATTGTGTAAGTATATGTGTGTTTGACTGTGGCAATGTAGCTTCGAAACGAATGGACCGATTCGCGCGCGGTTTTTTTTTATAATAGAAAGGTTGATTTTGTGGCGATTTTTAGCTTTGTACGATAAAGTTCGGATGAGCCAATCCGAAGATATATGCATATACTATATATTTCCATTACTTTCTTTAATTTCTGACAAAATTGACCTAATTTCAGCAAAATTATTTTACTTATTACGTTGGTTTATTTAAAATTCTCCTGATAATTTAAAAAGTTTGAAATAAATAATAAATTATTACCTACTAACAGCGTTACATCCGTATTCCAGTAAAAGTTGAGAACCACAGAAGTGACTTCGATAGCGAGTATTTACAGAATAACACCGTTTATCGAATTTTCACGTAGACCTACGAAATAGGTAGGTACCTACGTAGTTCATTGCTGAATCGTCATTCGTTGTCTTCTCTTAATACAATCCCCAATTCCCCATAAATACATAAATCAAGGCGTTAATTTAACAAATGTCTAGTACCTGCTTTCCCAGAATTTATTATAAGTAGGTACTTACTTGGGTCACAGATAATATAATACTAAAGTCTTGGGTACCTACTGATTGCCCACTAAAGTCACGTAGACGTACTCTACATCAATTTACTTTCTTTTTGATGCCCTTATCTAACGATAGTAATTATGGTAGGTAACTCTAATGCATTTTATTAAGTACATTCTCTTTGCTGAGCAATTGCTCTACAAAAAAGAAAAAAAAAGTGCAAATGAAAAAGAAAACAGTTGTATAACTATGTAATGCTTTTAGAATTTTACGTAAACATAAATAGGTACATACAGAATTCTAAAAATAAAAAAAGCGTGAATAAGTTTGATAAGTACGTGGATACACTTACTTGCGCAAGTGGATACCTATTGAGATTGCGTGCAAGTAGCGTGTGGTAGTGGTAGCGGTTCCTAACCTTCGCCATTGAAGTTTCGTAACATGCCACGCGGGGACACTTGTAAACAGCGATGACAGTGAGTGTGACAATAGCTTAGCATCCAAAGGTAGGTAGATACTTACAACCCTTGCGCATTAAAGGCTTATTACATAGGTAATACAATTTGTAGAAAATCTAGGTAGGTATTTAGGAACCAAAGTTGTTAGCTAGTGAAGATTACACTACACTAAATTGAATTCTAAATTAGACCTATAAAGAATTCAATTTAGTAAACCACCAATTTACACTAAATCGAATCCAATCTGTTCTAACTGCGATTACACCTGCCAATTTCCTAAAGGGTGTAAATATAATGATCACCAAAAAATACTTTAGGATCTTAAGCTCCCTTACCAAAAAAATATACTAAATTATACCAAATGTACTAAATGGTCACCAAATCTTAGTGTGCAAAATAACCAAAATCTTTTTGACCACCCTGGGGCGGATTCGACATGGTTAGGTTAGGTTACAACTGTGACCCTCTACGCACGATGCGAGCGAGCGGAGCGAGCGTGCCGCGGCAGCGGCCGCCGAGTGCCAGAATCAAATCGCTTTTTACAGTCAAACTAATACATTTCTACAATACTTTAGGAAACACCATTTTGGTGACCATTTACTATTTTTAGTTTTATTTTATTTACTATTATTGGTGATCATTTAATAGATCTGGAGGTTCGTTAAACATAAGCCTTTCCTAAACAGATTTTCTACAAATTGTATATCTACCTAGTGTAATAAGCCTATAGACATGCCACTAGGCTCGAAAACAACCCTCCTCCTGCTTCTCAGTATTGTCACGTTTAAAGCATCGTAAAGTATAGTATGTTATGAGGAACTACTTAGCGCAAAATAAAAATGATAATCAAAAAACTAAAATAAAATAATTATTTTTTTTGCATTCAATACTTTATACGTCATTCATTCGAGTCAGGTGCCATGTTAATTCGCACGGGTTGTAAGTACATACTATTTCCATGCTTGGCATAGACACATCGTAAATGACGTTACGTCATGACGATAATGAATAGGTATTTACCTGCTCGGTAGCGCTACATCAAAATTACTAACCTCCCTCCGGGTCAACTAAAGTTAGTCATTGTTGACATAATGACTCTACGCGCATTGCAATGTCATGTAGATATCCATCTTGGACATAAAGCAACGTCGGTGTATAAACAATGCAGATCTAGGAATGCTAAAGGCTCTTAAATGGTTCTTTGGTTTTGTCAACATAGCCGTATCTGTACATACATATATACTTAGCGATTTCCTGAACAGTATTTACATGAGTCTGCAAATATTTAGAGTAGTATTAGGTATATTACGTACGAGTACGTATCGTACAACCGGGCAGCACTAATTACTACATACCTAGATTGCACATCGCACATGTAATACACTGCAATGTAGCGTGGTAGCTTCTCATAAATGCTACAGACTTCCTGTGTGTGTTACAACTGCACTAATGACAAAGAAATTATAACTATCAACAATAGACGTTATCATCTCATAAAGTATTGGGTACTGAGAACAGACGGGCTTGAAAAACTCTCATTAAGCTCACATTTTCTGCTCCTTTAGGTAAACTATGTTCCTGACAATCTAGGAAGTCGGATTTGAAATATCATATTTCAAACGAACTCAGACCGATAAAATTTGAATATTAATCAACGACTAATTCGTTGTTTTGAGTGCATTTTTGTAGGTATTCCTCGAAGCGCACCCATTTTGAAACGCACCCAACGAAGCGCACCTAAAGTATTCCTCGAAACGCACCCACGATGAAATACAATGAAGTGCACGAAGGATTCGTAATTAATGATATCGATTCAAGACGTTTTAAAATTCAACTATTTATTAAAACTACCAGGAGAGCAGAAATGAACTGGAATTAAGCGACTCACTACTTAGCTCAATACTAATAAACTAAAAATACAGGTTTTTTTTAAGTACTAGGGCGACAGAAATTAACAGAAAATAGGCGCCTATACAGTCTCACAGTGAGACTGTATAGGCGCCTATTTTCTGTGCATAACTTAGTGAGACTCTCACTAACTGCCACACTCAGAGACGTCACTTAACAATAATGAATCATTAACTTTAATTGACCAACATAATTTGGAACGCTGTCAGTCAAAAATATTGTTGTTGACATGTGCCAAGTTATGTTGGTCAATTAAAGTTAATGATTCGTTATTATTAAGTGACGTCTCTGAGTGTGGCAGTAAGTTATTAGTGCATAACTTTAGATTAAACACAAAGAGGAATTTAAAGTATTCGTTATTATTCACTAAACGATAGAAGTCCTAAAAAACTGTCCTATCTTACCTATAACTGTCAAGTCCTATACCTATAACTATCAGGAAAACAGAGATGAACTGGAAGTCGTTGCTTATGCGATACTTCTTAGCTCACTAATGGTTAAAAAAGTACCGTAACCCATCTAAGTTAACTGTCAAGTCCTATACCTATAACTATCAGGAAAACAGAGATGAACTGGAAGTCGTTGCTTATGCGATACTTCTTAGCTCACTAATGGTTAAAAAAGTACCGTAACCCATCTAAGTTAACTGTCAAGTCCTATACCTATAACTATCAGGAAAACAGAGATGAACTGGAAGTCGTTGCTTATGCGATACTACTTAGCTCACTAATGGTTAAAAAAGTACCGTAACCCATCTAAGTTCAAGGAGTATAAAATTTTTACGGACCACTTATACTATACTAATTTAATTGTCAAACAATTCTCGAAGTATTCTTTTCAGTCGTCTTTGTGATTTAATGGTCTCAGAGGTATTTTTTTAATATACCCGTCGTTCTTCAATTTACCAAAGTAATAACTAGAATCTTTTTGTAGTGTTTTAAGAAGAACTACTAAGTTTGGCTTGGGTTTTATCATTTTATTAAGACGTGCATTTCACGCCTCTTTGCAGTATTTGTTTTATGTAACTGATTGTAAAAACACGGTTTCAATAAATTCAATCAAAATCAATTTGGCTCTCTCTTAAATTGTAAAACCACCTATCTTCCACAAAATCTTGAGGAAGATGGGCAAGTGCTATGCATCTTTTGACATGGGATCTTAAATATTTATTTATTTATCTTTCTGATTTCTGAGCATTTCTCCACAATGCCCTTGCAAAATGGAAACTTGCCCATCTTCCTCAAGATTTTGTGGAAGATGGGTGGTTATACAATTTAGGAGAGAGCGAAAAGGACCCCCAAATTGGTTCATTTAATACGTATTTTGAAAATACGTGGTTAAGAAAAGATGCATTTTTTAATAATACATTGTTTTTACAATCAGTTACATAAAACAAAATAATAATGCAATTGAGGCGTGAAATGCACGTTTCAATAAAATGATAAAACCCAAGCCAAACTTAGTAGTTTTTCTTAAAACGCTACAAAAAGATTCTAGTTATTACTTTGGTAAATAGAAAAACGACGTGTATATTTAAAAAAAAAACCTCTGAGACCATTAAATCACAAAGACGACTGAAAAGAATACTTCGAGAATTGTTTGACAATTAAATTAGTATAGGACATTGTATTGAGAAATTAACTACGATTTGTACTTGAATGATAATCACGCCTTTTGTTTAAAGATTTTTTTATAAAAATTTTGGTTTTGAGAAAAAAAATGTTTTGTTATGAACGATATTTTTTAATTATGGAATAACAAATAGGTCATGATTATTACATAAAACGAATGAGATCAACTAACCTTCAGTTATGTATTATTTACCTTTGCTACAGCCAGTGTCACTTTATTGGGACCAATAAACCCCTAGAGAATATTCAGTAGTGCAATCGTCCCAATACCTAAAGTAACGTGGGCCCAGTTGCCTATTATCAAATTACAAAGGTGGAACTGGTCCCAGGTCCGAGTTTCGTGGTGGGACGAGTTACCCCCTAACCCGTCCATCTATGCGAAGAAATTTCAATGCGTGGGGGGTAAGCAGTTGATGCCGCTGTCTGTACAACGTTTAGTTTTGTTGTGATTATGAGGCACATTCTGGCGCGTCATTACATGATCAACAACAACTGATTAATGCAACAACTGATTACATTCACATAATAATATCAATTCATCTTTATCTAAACTATTCTAATCTAATATTATATAGAGAAAATATTTGTTTGTTTGTTTGTTATGATTTAGTAGTACAGGGTCTCCCTAGTTTGGGGTCAGATGGCCGTGTGTGAAAATGTCCCCACATATTATTATTATTATTATTTAATTCAAAAACTACGGGTGCGATTTTAAAAATTCTTTCACTTTTAGAATGCTATAATGTAGCATTCTAATGGTAAATAAATTTGAGTGAGATATCAGGCTTTATTTATCAATTGAAACAATTAGAGATCCTTGAGAAAATTCAAGATTGCGGACGCAGTCCCAATCTTGAATTTTGTGTGCTAGTTTTATATATGTTACATTGTCAAAACTCTTAACCAGTCAAAACTACTTTTGACTACAAAAATCAGTTAATACTACTTTTGAACGGTTTAAAGAATCATGGCAGGATTTGTACAAAAAAAAAGAGATGTTTAGAGAAGTTGAAATTCTAATTCTTATACTCTTGGGTACCTAAAGAGTATCTTCAGGCATTTACAATATTTGTAAAACCCCGCAAAAAAAAGTTAATAGTTTAACGAAAAACTCATTATTTCAGAACGAAACGGCGACTAACAGTAACAGTGACACTGACAGCCGCCGTTTCGCAGTTCTCACACTGAAATTACAACGTTTTGTGGGAAATAATATCACAAATAATTATTTTTTTTTTCATACACTTGTCACATCACTTGTCTGCCAATTTGATAGATCCGTTAAAGTCGCTTGTAACTTTCTTTTTTTTATAGACAAAATGGGCATCGAGATAAAACGAAAAAGTGTTATTTTCATTTCGTAATATTTTAATTATGCGGGGGTTTAAAAATATGGTAAGTATATCAATCTACTCCTGGCAATGTATTCTTCACATTGGAGAATATTTTAAATCCTCTTAATTATTTATTTTTTTCATACAAATGAATGTATAGATCTCGCCATGATTCTTTATCCTTAATACTTAGAAAAGTTAGAAACTCATTAGGTTGGTAGGTTTTTTTTTGTGACCCTTTTAAAACTTTTGTTTTGTAGTGATTCTTATAGCTAGGGCGTTCCATTTTTGTTTTTGTAACGCAAACGCGTTTTATCTTAATAAGGGTTTTGACTGAAGCCAGTCAAAAGCGGTTTTGACTGGTAAGGAGTTTTGACTGTAACATATATACTAATCTAATAAAGCTGAAGAGATTATTTGTTCTAACGCGCTAATCGCTGTAACTAGTGGTCTGATTCCGAAAATTCTTTCACCAATTGGAAACTACGTTATCACTGAGTAGATAGGCTTTATTTTATTATCAAAAAAATACGGATCCCTATGAAAAATCACGCGGACGGAGTCGCGGGGAAAGTACTAGTCGCGAATCACGAAATCACATCATAAATAAGCGTGGGCCTTGGATTGAGTGAGCTATGTATTAAAAGAATTATGGCAGGACTTGTACAAAAAAAATAAAGATGTTTAGAGAAGTTAAAATTCTAATTCTTATATTCTTAGGTACCTAAAGAGTATCTTCAGACATTTACAATATTTTAAAAACACCGCAAAAATAAAGTGAATAGTTTAACAAACAACTTATTATTTCAGAACGAAGCGCCGACTGACAGTAACAGTGACACTGACAGGCGCCGTTTCGCAGTTTTTACACTGAAATTGCATCGTTTTATGGGAAATAATATCCCAAATAATGATTATTTTTTTCCACACACTTGTCACATCACTTGTCTGCCAATTTGATAGATCCGTTAACGTCACTTGTAATTTTATTTTTTTTATAAGCACAAAATGGCCATCGATATGAAACAAAAAAGTGTTATTTTCATTTCGTAATATTTTAATTATGCGGGGGTTTAAAAATATGGTAAGTATATCAATCAACTCCTGGTAATGTATTCTTCACATAGAAAAATATTTTAAACCCTCTAAATTATTCATTTTTTTCATACGAATGTATGGATCTCGCCATGATTCTTTGTAAGATATGATGGGACACTATTTATGTGTACAAGGTTACTAGTTTATGTCTGCGACTTTGTCCGCAAGAATGTCGGTTTTCGCAGATGCAGACGAAGTCGCGGATTAAATAGTCTATGCCCTTCCCAGGGTTCTATTACCTATTCACATCAAAATAGCTTCAGCAATTTCGTCGTGAAAACTTAAGGGACATACAGATAGTTACTTTATCCTAGTTTAAAAAAATGCAATGACGTGATTTTTATTCTAAAAGAGAAACTTGAGGAAAACCTAGTCCTACACGATTTATTAAAATAGGTACCTACTTACTTACCTACTCTTTTCAATAAAAATAGCTTCTATTAAAGTAAGTATATAAATAGACGCTATTGCTATAAAAAAGTTAATAATGGAAATAATAATGCCTCGTATAAAATAATGAAACATTTCAAAACGACAACAACACATTAAATGTTATTGTTTAATTCCTTTAAGTTGTTTTTATATTAGCACCTTCTTATCAACGGTAATAAAAATATAAGTGACATATTTACTTATATTTTTATTAGGGTTGATAATGACTTATCATCTAGAAGCGATTTGGTGCCTGCCGCAAATAGCCCATTTTTACCCGACTACGGCAAAGCCAAAGGAGGGTTATGAGTTTGACAGGCTATGTATGTATGTATGTATGTATGTATGTATGTATGTATGTATGTATGTATGTTCATCTGTACGCTCATAGCTCCTAAACTACTTATCAGAACTGAACAAATGAGGTATCGTTAGAAGCGTGTTGATCGTCCGCTGGTTATAGGCTATATGACGTATCACCGAATCCAATGTGGCGCCCTCTGGCGGACAAAAAAACCAATATTAAAAAAAAAAATGAAGACAAGCATACCGTGTTTGGTATCATTGGAAAGGGGTTCACTAGTACATTTCAAATTTATATAATATTTAGTGGTGATTTGTCACAAATTATTGTAAAAAAAGGAAAGATTACCAAATAAAGTAAGATACGCATACCGTGTTTAGTATCATTGGAAAGGGGTTCACTAGTACCTATTAAATATATAATACTTAGCTGTGACTCCAAAATGGTTTAAATAAAAATATAAAGTTTAAAAACTAAAACCCGACCACAACAAAAAGTGATCTAAAAAGTACAAAACAAGAAAATATTTCACACAGAAATCAAGACATAGGTACAAAATAGTCAAGGTAAGCCGTGGTTGCATGCCATTATATTCATGTTCATCGCACTCATATGGGATACAGTCATGCAACCACGGCTTACTTTGACTATTTTGTACCTATGTCTTGATTTCTGTGTGAAATATTTTCTTGTTTTGTACTTTTTAGATCACTTTTTGTTGTGGTCGGGTTTTAGTTTTTAAACTTTATTACCTGTGAGTGTCGTAGGAGGCGACAGAGGGATATTGACCAGAGGATGGTCAGCAGTATGGGCAGCAGCGTTCTTCTGAGTACCATAACACCTACTGCGATTGCCAACATGTATCGGCCAAGCATGGTGATTACGACTTCCCTTGGGGAAGACCGATGCCAAGCAGTAGGTTTCTAAAGGTTGATGTGAAGAATCATCTTGGTCAATCTAGGTAATCATTTTTCACCCAAAAAGGTAGGTAATTACCATAGATATTGGTAATTACCTACCTTCCTAATTACTGTTCATTCGTTTCGTTCTATGTGAATACAAAAAGTTTTTTTTTATCAAAAAGAACAATCGCCTTCAAAACCTACAAAGAGAAAATAACTTTAGCACAGAATACAAACAAACCGCCGAAACTTTTAGTCATTTGTATTCCACAAAATTTATATATCCAAGATCCTCGGAGGTACACTTAATTACCACTTCAAACAAAAAAAGAATGATTCAAATCGGTCCACAATTGGGTACTTGACACCACCAATCAATTGACATACTTTTTATAAGCTGTCAAAACGAGATTCTCCTATAGATTTTGTATGATAACAGCGGCCTGTGACGTCACTTATTTACCAACTCAATTGAATAACTCTTAATTGATTTCAAAGCAATTTAAAATCAAATTTTACAGTGAATTGAAAATTAATTGGGTTTTCCGGACTAAAATAAAGTGTATATAAATATAACATAAGTTGTATTTTGCAATAACCCAATTAACGAAAATATCGATGAATAGGTACAGACCAACGACCACATGTACAGACCAATAAAAATATTGGTCTGAGATAGGTACCTACCTACAAATAAATAAATACAAACTGATGAACATAGACCCTTCCTTTTTTTTTGTGATGTCATTTATAAGACAAAATTAATTATTTTTATTGTGCAGGTAGACAATTTGGCATTTTGCAAAAAGACTAGTAATTATTAAGCTCACTTCTGTGGCAGATCACAGAAGGGGCACCTTAGACTACGTACTTTTGACCTTAATGTACGTTAACCTTTTGACCGCCACATATATATGTCGCAGGCAAATCGTATAATTCCGCCGTTTACATACGGCGTTGTCAGTTTATAAACGCTCGCAGTTATGTATAATGCCGAAGGCAAATTGATAACTCGTTCAATTGTAATAATTTCGACGTTGGTTGTAGTTTTAGGGTGACCACGATAAAACACAGATTGGACAAATCAACTTTATTTCGATAATCAGGTAACTAATGAAGATTTCAAGCAAGATTAATTTAATAAAATTATGTGCTAAAGTCTAACATATATATGTAGTTCGAAGAGAAGTAGTTCGTAGTTACAAAAGTTAATGACAGAAACGAATTGCTGTGAAACCGACTCCACGTAGTCTTGTCTGCCCTACCCCTAGAGTGTAATTTAAATTCGCGTAGGCGCGGAGGGGCGAGGCGGCCAGCGAGTTGAGGAGCAGGTGGTTTTAACGTCCGCCGCCGCGGCTGAGGCTGGCCGGCGAAGCCGGCCAGTAAGCCGAAGCAGCGGTGGTGAGCGTGAATACCATCTGCGACGATAAGCTCGCGTGGTACCGCCGGAGCCCCGCAACGCCGTAGCCGTGACAGAAACCATGCCTGCTGCATGTTGCAACATATTTTTTTGACCAATAGTATTCTGCAGGTGTTCTCCGAGAACCAGATTCGATTGACACCCTAGCGTTTTTGATCATCATCAGAACTAAATTCTTCAATTTGCCGCGGCATTATGTATACGGCGTTTAAATTGTCAATGAAATGTTTCGGCATTTTATATATTGACACGGCAATATAGATTTTGCCTTCGGCATTATACATAACTGCGAGCGTTTATTAAATGACGACGCCGTATGTAAACGGCGGAATCATACAAATTGCCTGCGACATATACATACCTATTATAGATCATCATCATCTGCCTAGCCTTTTCCCAACTATATTGGGATCGGCCTCCAGTCTAACCGGATGCAGCTGAATACCAGTGTATTACATGGAGCGACTACCTATCGGACCTCCACAACCTAGGTACTGGGTAACACGATCCCTTGGTAAGACTGGTTGTCAAACTTTCTGGCTTCTGACTACCCATAACGACTGCCAAAGATCTACAAATGACAGCCGGGACCAACGGCTTTACGTGCTTTCCGAGGCACGGAGGGAACTCGGTATGAAAAGGATGGTCACCCATCCACAGACTGACCGCGGTTAGCGTAGCTTAACCTTTGACGATCGATCTGTACGGCTTTAACTTAGCCACGAGCTCCTACCCCCCCCCCCCCCTATACATATATAAACCAAATACCCAAATACCCTCTGTAAAAACCAAAATGGCCCATGTGGTGTCGGACGTAAAGAATAGCACCATCCCATATCTTTCCGTGGGTGTCGTAAGAGGCGACTAAGGGACTCACCAGAGAATGGGCAGCAGCGTTCTCTGAGCCAAAACCCCCCATTTTGGGGGAGGCCTATGTCCATCAGTGGACGTCTTTCGGCTGAAATTATGAAACCAAAATGTGCACACCACGGTCGGACGGACTACATGACAGACATACATTATTCGTAGCTTGGCGCCCGTGCCCAGGGCACGTTTTTGGTTTTATTGGCTTGGAGGTCAAATGGTTACGCGGTTGATTTCAATAATGATTATTATTATCGTCCTGGAAGTTGCGATGATGCCTTTTCAGTTTCCACTTCTGGTCATCATACATTGTTTATAATTGTTTTTATTACTAAATCATGTACAGTCAACAGCAAAAGTAGATGATCAAAATCAGAAATTCAATACTAATTTACTAACACTAATTTATATAATTTACTAGCTGACCCGACAGACGTTGTCCTGTCCCGATCGACCTAATGGGGGATGAAAAAGGGGTGCAAAAAGGGGATGAAAAATAGATGTTGGCCTATTCTCAGACCTACCCAATATGCACAAAAAATTTTATCAGAATCGGTCAAGCCGTTTCGGAGCAGTACGGGAACGAAAACTGTGACACGAGAATTTTATATATAAGATTACTAGTTTATTTATTAAAAGTATGTGATTGTCACACACATACTTTTGAATCACTTTGACGCCACACAGTTCTGACGTGAACTCCGTTCATTAGTATTGAATTTCTGATTTTGATCATCTACTTTTGCTGTTGACTGTACCTACAATACAAATTCTGTTTCATTTATTATTTTGTGGATAAGATTTCGGCAAAGAGATTCTATTTTCATACTAGTTGTATAATTTAATGTCTTTGGGTTTCGGTCACCTTCCGGTTACAGGTTTATTTTTTGTGTCTACAATATTAATTTTGAGGTACAGTCACCAAAAGAGACTATCCATGTCGCTAGGAATAATTGAAGTTTACTTAGAAACCAATGTGTGTTTATGAATAAAACAAAATACCATTCATAGAGAATAAACAGTTTAATGATTTAATTAAATTTAATTTGAAAGTCTCCATTGGTTTCTAAGTAATAATCTTTATAATAATAATAATAATCTTTATAATAATAATAATAATCTTTATTTCTCCATAAGTAAATGCAATTACATTATTTAAATCTAAAAAGAGTAGCGTTAGTGGTCCAGAGGGAAAATAAGTTTGTGTATGTCTGGAGTTGTGTGGTATGGTTTCTAAGTTAACTTCAGCTATTCCCGACGTCATGGATACTTATCTCTTTTGGTGACTGTACCTAATCAGTACCGTCAAACGGGGTGAATAAGGATACAGGGGTGAATCGGGACGAAAAGGGGATTGTAACGTTGAAATAATAATATAGTTTGTTGACAAAAATTTCTCTAATTAATGACTCAATAATAAATATTTTTTCCTAGTGTCCTTGTTGGCAACAAGTTATATTATTTCAATGTTAAAACCTTTAAAGTTTCGTCCCGATTAACCCCTGCATCCCTATATTCACCCCGTTATATCGTTGTCAACGTCTGTCGGATCAGCAACTTTTTAAACTGTATCTAAATATAATTATTAAACTAGCTGACCCGACAGACGTCACGTTGTCCTGTCCCTGTTGAGGGATCGACGGAATGAACATTCATGTTTGACAGAACAGTTTACGAAACCCATGAACATTTTGTATGGGAAAATGTTTTTTTTTATTATATTGTTTCGTCAATTTGCCAATGTTTTATTTTCGGGTCGGAGACAAATACAACAAATCAAAAACCATGAAAATCGGTCAAGCCGTTCTCGAGTTATAAGTGTTCGAACAAACCCGACTTTGTTTTATACATACAAGTTATCTAAAGATAGATATAGATGAAGGTTACAAAACACAGCCACAGGCCATAATAATTAGACGTTATTCCGAATAATCAGATATTAAATTATTACCCAAGGACTTACTAAAACACAATTTACATACGTAAGTCCTTTGAAATTTGATCGTGAGAATTTGCCTAAAATCAGATAATGTAAGTAGGTACTATCTACCTACCTAGTGTCTAGGTAATAGAATAGGTAAATAAAGATGGGTGTGAAAATAAACGATTAGTAGACGGCTAAACTGTAATAGTGTGTCAAATGTCAGATTGTCATTAGTGTCACTACCGTTTTATTTTTAAAACCTCAATTTTGGAAAAGTTGTGTAATGTCACATAGATCGCTTTTTAATGCACCCGAGACAATCCGGTATCATTATGATATAAGCGTTGTACTCATTACCGGGTTTGTGGTAGGCTTCTCCAGTTTATGCAATAATACATAATATAAGACTATTATAGATATTCATGACTAATCGATACTGGTTTCTCATCTCATCATCATAAGGTACAAGAGTAAACACCATGTAGTGCCGGCCGCGAATAGCACCACCCCATTTCTACCCGTGTGTGTCGTAGAAGGCGACAGAGGGATATTGACCAGAGGATGGGCAGCAGCGATCTTCTGAGTACCATAACACCTACTGCGATCGCCAACATGCACAGGCCAAGCATGGCGATTACGGCTGAAACCTTGTCGGAGACTATGCCCAGCAGTGGGCGTTTAAAGGTTGACATGATGATTATGATGATGATGGCAAGAGTCGCTATCGCTATACTCTAAAGCGAGTCGGCCTATATAAAGTCAAATAATTTATTTTAATTGGACCACTAATAGTCTTTGCCACACTCAGAAACGTCACTTAATAATAATGAATCATTAACTTTAATTGACCAACATAACTTGGAACGCTGCAAGTCAAAAATATTGTTGTTGACATGTGCCAAGTTATGTTGGTCAATTAAAGTTAATGGTTCATTAATATTAAGTGACGTCTCTGAGTGTGGCAGTAAGAGTCGTGGAAGATCGACCTTCACCCATCAGATAACTTGATGAGACATATTTTTTATCAAATATTAATTTATTAATAAACATGTCTATGATAACATTGATAACTTGCCTATCGAAAAGTGTTCATAGCTATTTTTAATAGAATTAATTTTCTTTCATCACCTTCATTCACTCAAAGAGAACAAAACCTTCACTCTTTTCATAACCGAATGAATTTCATCTCAACTGATAGTTTTTAACACACAAAATATGCCTAGGTAGGCTTGTCTACTTAAAAAGTAGTATTACAATAACTTGCGTTGGTATTCGGTTCGGCCTTAGAATAATAATAGTCTAAGGGTTCGGCACTGAAATCACCGACCCGCTCATATCCATATGTATATCGACCCTGATTCGAAGGATGTATTTAGAAAATATTATGAAACATAAAATGCCTTGATTTTAAAACAGCTCTGGGCCTCTGGCCCCTAAGGACCAACATACCGTGAGATGAATATTTAATACAGTTACATAAGAATACATTTTCTGTAGGTTAGCTGCTAAAATTCAACATCGTCTGGTTTGACCGCATAATACCTAGAACTATTTATCAATTGTTATTTGTAATCCGAATTGATACATTAATAAATTGTGGTACCTACTTAATTACAAAAAAACGACAACCGTGTCCTATTCCATTTGTATTATTTTTATCAATCACAGCGACATTATAATTGATTATGTATACCTAATACCTAGACAATTTTATTATTAGGTATCCAGGTAGGTAAGTACTATTGTTAACAAATAATTATAATATAATTGATGTCATAAAATTGTTATAATAAGACGTAAGTACGCTATTGATAGAAATAATACTTTTGGAAAATATCCGGTTGTTGTAATTATGAACCATATAATGCACTAATACCTACATACATAGTTACTTACGTACACTCAGTGCAGATAATAAATACCTAGTATAATAATAATAACAAAATAATAGGATAATAATACATAAGTATGCGGTCCTAAGCAAATTTGCTTGTAATTCACTTGGCATATTTATGCAAATAATAATACAAAATCGAATTCATTTAAATAAGAATAGGGTATATTTTGTATTAAGTATTAAAATAAGGCGAATATTTTCACAAATACGTCAAGTGAATTGCCAGCATGAGACTAAGTATGAAATTGTTACATAGGTATCACAATATAATTTAGTTTTATTTTGAACCTGACTGAACTTATAGGTAAGGTAAATGACACTTTCAAAATTAATTAAACACATTATTTCGACGACTGAATAGGTAAAATTATAATTATTTTGGTTTACGACTTTAGTACCTACCTACCCATCAGCGAATAATTGTATACAACACTTATTTAACACTAAATCTTTAGATCTTAAAATATAGCACAAACGGAATGGATGTAAAATCAACATGAATTAAACTCTCAATACTAAATAGTGTACCTATCGTATTATTTCGTGACATATTATAGGTCTAAATATTAAGTGAATTAAAAAAAAAAGTAACTGTTAATCGACTTTTGTCGCTGACCGTACCAAAAACCACTCGAGCATTGCATTCGAATTTCAGTCTCTTGGAGAGTATTGCTAAGTAAACATTTTTAATGAGATGGCGCATTGGCACTTGCTATCCAATATTCATTGTGAACAGTTGTCATTAGATAAACCATAAACGATGGTGTATATCTACACCAATATTTTAAAGAGGTAAAGTTAGTAAGTTTGTATGTGGCAAGTAATCTGCAAAACGGCTCAACCGATGTCTAAAATTTAGTGCTTTAAGTTATATTTTATTATCAAACAATTAGGGATTCGTAAGAAAGTCCCGGCTAAAAGCTAGTCTTTATTAATCTTTATAAAATTTTATTTCAACTTTGTCACCTTTATGCTTGGATGCGCTTATGCATAATGTTAAATATATATTCTTATCTCAATAAAAAATTAACAATGAAAACAATAAATTTTAAATAAAAATAAAATACATATTTACTTACCATTTGGCTCAAAGGATAATAACATGTAGTACTTGTAGTATAAAAACGGACATTTTGAATTTGTTATTGCTTTTTATCTATTTTTGTTCCTTAGTTGTCTATTGTTTTGATTTTAATATACCGAATAATATGCGTCTCAAGTGCACGTGTAAAGTTATTATTTTTTGTTTTTACGGTAGCAATATCTTTATACCTTTGTAACCTTTTCACATTTTGATAATTTAGTTGAATTTAAAAAAATAAATTCTACGCAACGGATTATTCAATTTTCAGCAATAGATAGAGTGATTCAAGAGGAGGTATATACGTATAGTTTGATCTACATTGCACCCGTGCGAAGCCGGGGCAGGAAGCCCGTAGTATTATAAAACTGATAAATTACCAAAATTAATCAAAAAAAGGCCAAATCAACTACAGTAGAACCTCGATTATCCGAATTAACTGGGACCGACATTAGTTCGGATAATCAAAA
The DNA here is from genome assembly GCA_947361185.1 of Charanyca ferruginea. Classification (NCBI taxonomy): domain Eukaryota; kingdom Metazoa; phylum Arthropoda; class Insecta; order Lepidoptera; family Noctuidae; genus Charanyca; species Charanyca ferruginea. The sequence continues at coordinate 23,933,983 of OX376064.1, read as the reverse complement.
GTTCATATAATCGAAATGTGGGTTTTTTGGGCAAGATCTAACGAAAACCACACCTTTTTACATAGAAACACGTTTCTATCTGCGCGATGTAAGAATTCTAGGTACACATACATTAAAATTGCGAGTGGAATCTCCGTAAGCGGACTAACAACGTTCGATGAAACAAAATTTCTGATAATTGAGGGTTCGGATAATTGAGGGTTCGGATAATCGAGGTTCGGATAATAGAGGCTCTACTGTAATTGAAAACGTTAAAAATCTAATCGCAATCTAATTACAGACAATGAATGGTACCAATTCTGTTGTGCACGAACTAAATTAATTTTAAGCTATCTATATCTCTTTCTCTCCAATAAAACAAGAAAGAGACGTATATTAATAAGAGCTGTCAATTTAAGTTGATCTAAAATGTTCATATAATTATAGTTGTCATTTCAGAACGTATTGATTAAAAGCACTGCGAAGTTCAAGGGAAAATCTAATTTGACATCTCTAACTTAGTCCTTGTCTGTCGCCGTCCTTTTCTTCAGTTGCCTGGTAGTAAGAGATGCCAAATACCTAATTTTAATTAAGTTTGTGAACAAGGGAATCGGCACCAATGTCAAAAATGTAGGCAAAATAAAGGTATTTTTGACAGAATTATGACTGAAATTAGAATGCGAACACATAAAAGTCATTAGATTCCCAACTACCCTAACTAACTAGGTAGCTAACTAGGTAGGTAGTCGGTGATTAGATGACCCGGACTTTCTACAGCCTTACAATTTTCTGCAATAATGTTGCAAAATTACGTTACTAGGTACATATTTAATCTACATTGTATTATAATTGCCAGACATTACGTTCAATTACCGTCATGTTTCAGTCGTTATCGTAGAGTGTCAAATGATTCTGCAAGCATTCTCCGACAGTCGTTTCTCCTTCGGACTGTTCACCGACAGGACGTTTCGTCTTTGAAAGATTCGTCGATAGAACGTTTCACCTATGGATGTTTCGCCGACAGAATGGTTCGCACATAGGACTTTTCAACTATAGAATATTCGCCGTTAGATCTTATTTGTTTATTTATATTATAAAATGAGTTTATTACAACTGAGTACCTACACATTTTAAAGCCAATTTTAAAAATCTTCATTGCTTTCATCTATAGTACACACAAGTTTCTCGAAATCACTTGCTTTCTGTAACATTGCTAGTCTTATCTTTTGTTTCACCACCATTCATTTAAAGTAAAGGCGGTCTTACATTAAAACATTTTCTTTCTTCATATCTTTGTAGCAAGCTAATAGGTTTTTGGTGGCTTTGTAGTTAAACAGTGAAAAAGCCATGTCGAAACAATCGTAGACAAAACGATCTGACGGCGAATACTTATTCCATAGTTGAAAAGTTCTGTCGTCGAAACTAACTGTCGGCGAAACATCCATAGGTGAAACGTTCTATCGACGAATCTCTCAAAAACGAAACGTCCTGTCGGTGAACAGTCCAAAGGGAAAACGACTGTCGGAGAATGCTTGCAGAATTGTGTCAAATAAATCAAACACCAAGTCAAACCCAGTAAGATAAATTGTACGGGTACGGTCAGCATCGAAAGTCGGTTAACACTTACACTGCTATTGTTACATAATTATGTAATTTGACAATTCAATACTCTAATTTCAGATTAGGAATTAAAAATAGAAAAACTTTTTTACAAAAAAAAAAGACAACCGCGTTCAAAAAGTAAAAAATAACTATAAATTCGCAATTCGGCGGCTTTCGTTTTGTTTGTTGTTTTGTATTGCCACCGACTTGCGAATTTAAAAGTTATTTTTTACTTTGAAGGCGGTTCTTTTTTGTAAAAAGTTTTTGTTTTCGCTTTTTAGTGCCTATATTTCTTAGCATGCAAATTAATTACGAAACGGTGACACCAAAAAAATTCGGTCTTCCCTTAATTTTCTACCCTTAGGGGTGGAATATTTTTATAAAATGTTTATGTGACCGACTTTGAGGTATACTTTATCAATAAAAAAAGAATCATCGAGATCAGATTTCACTTTTTTTTAAGTCGGTTGCAAAATAAGCATGCCTTGTAATTTTAAGTTATTTTTAACCGAAAAAATCTTACAGCTCAAGTCAAAGTTCGTATGCCCATTGCATAGTCTTTAAGTACCTACCTACGTATTTTGAAAGTTTTAAGAGGATCGCCATTCGCCCTTCTAAGTACCTACGCATGCAATCTTTACAATCATAATGTTGCCATCAATAAAAACGTAAATACGTAACTAATCTAAAAAGAAAACATTTCCTAACCGCATACGAAAGTGAAGGTAAAAAAGGCAAGTAAATAAGACAAGTGTCACCGTGATCGGCGGTTGACTGTCGACATAACGATCACTGCTATACGATCGCAATGCGCATGCGTCCCCGCAAATTATGACACAATCACTGCATGATACGAAAATAGGGTATTTTACTCTATACGAGAAAAAATCTATAAACATTGAAACAGTTTAGGCATAAAGCAGTCGGAAAATGTAAGTTTTAGTTCATAAAATAACAAAACGAATTTTTAAATTCAATTCAAAGTTTTCATTATTTTTAATCTGTTTTAACACACCATGAAATAGTAGCGGCCATGTTATTACGCCGTACGGTTGTGTAAACAAAAAATTGACAACTGTCAGTCAACCGATTGGCGTAATATAGGCTTTGTACTTTTATTATTTTCGTAACTAACGTATTTTTTTTCATTATTACACCTATTACAAAATATGCTTTTAATTATTTTTAAATTATATACAATTATCATATTTAATATGAGCTCATTTGATACAAAACGAACTGACGTCATTTACGCTGAGCAATATGGCGTCCAGTAAGAGGCGTTTTCGTCAAACTACGCGAGAAATTTGAAAATTAAAAATTTTGATGCATTTTTATGGCACTTATCGATTGAATAAAAATTTTGTGTTTTTTTTGGTGGCGTATTAGCATTACAGAATTCCATTGAGACACTTTTCAAAAATGGGTGTAATACCCTATTGAGTGTAATCTAGTACACACAGCTCCAGAGAAATCTCACCCCGAGCAGGTGAGAAATCTCAGCCAGAGAGGGTGAGATTTCTCTGGAGCTGTGTGTACATAAAGATAATACGATATGAGAAATTCTAATATCAATCGAGACGACACATAAGAAGAGGTGCTTTTTATTTATACCTACAAATTGTAGTATAGTTACATGAAAACCCGAAAAATCTATACAGCAGTTTAATTAAATATAAAGATCCGAAGTGTCTATACAGGTTGTAGTTTAATTAAAAGAAAACTCGAAAAGCGTATACCAGGTGTAGTTGAAATAAATGAAAACTCGAAAAGCATATTATTATATACAAGGTGTAGTTGAAATAAATGAATCTCGAAAAGCCTATTTAAGGTGTAGTTTAATAAAATAAAATATAAACCCGAAACGTCTTAACAGGCCGTAGTTTAATCAAATGAATACCCGAGAAGCCTATACAGGTGTTGTTTAAATAAATAAAAAATCGATTTGCCTATACATGAAGTACTTGAAATAAATGAAAACTCGAAAAGCCAATACAAGGTGCATTCCATAAAAAAAAAAAAAACCCGGAACGTCTATACAGGCTGTAGTTTAATTACATGAAGTCAGAACTTAAAATTTTGATATTTATTTTTTAAGATAAATGTCTAATTACCACGGTCTGTTAATGTCTGGATGTGTAGGTGTAGATGTTGACAATCTCTGCTAGTCTCGCCAGTTAGTGCGAAATGCAAACATTTTGTAATAGCCACTTGCATCACGTCATCTTTCTGTAACTACCGGAGCCGTGTAACAAGTTGAGAAAACGTATTTAGAATTATAAGTACCTACTTCTGCTTATAATCACCCGGACATACTTTTTTTTGTTTGGGTTAGAATAATGTCCATTGTTCGGATTAAGAGGTTTTTCATTATGTAACTTACCAAATGTAACTATCGATGGTCCGTTCCAAGAATTTTGTTAGCACACGTTTACTAATTGAACTAAGTTTTATGACTTGTAAAAACCTTTGAATACTATCAAAAAATTAAATAACGATAAAAGATACATGTTTGTGTTTATATTTACAATGGGCGGTCATTACAGCCAATTCAATTATTGTATTTTATGGTTTTATAAAATAAAAAGAACTTGTGAAATTGATTTGAAGTAGGTAAGTGCATACTGTGCTGTGAATGTTTCGTCATTCTCGTTTTCCAATCTAGCCAGCTAAATAAAAATATCGTAAAACTGCAATTTTAGTTTTCACGATATTTTTCAATGTCTAGATATACTGTGAATGTGTAAATAATCGAATTAATAATTAACGATATTTATTAATTTTTATCTGCATATTTAAAAGTCATACAATAACTTGTATTAACAACTCATTGAATACAATTACTTGTATGAGTTCAAAATGTGCAAATGATCGTGTGAAAACGGAACGACTCGTAGGTACCTACATTACAATGCAATGTCAGATGAATTCAAATTTAGAATACTTTATCAAATCTTTTCAACCGACTTCAAAAAAGGAGGAGGTTATCAATTCGTCTGTATTTTTATTTTTTTATTTTTTTATGTTTGTTACCTTAGAACTTTGGACTGGGTGAACCGATTTTGATGATTCTTTTTTTATTTGAAAGCTGGTGATTCCCGTGTGGTCCCATTTTATTTGGTCCAGTTCTGACAATGGCATCCATGAGAAATCCGTATAGGTCTTAAATTTGCATTAAGTATGTTCGCGATTTGTTACGCGATTTCTCCGGCAAATGTAAACCGATTTTGAAAATTCTTCTTTTTATGGATAGGGTATGCTTCAGGGGTGGTCCCATATAAATTTTATCGAAATTGATTCGGCACTTTTTGAAAAAACCAACAAATACCCAAAAATTTTACATAGACGACGTTTTATGTAAAAAAGCCAACCGCCTTCAAAAACTAAAAAGTGAAAAATAACTTTAGCACAGAACACACATTGACTTTAGTTTCGGAAGTCGGTGGCAATACAAAACAACAAACAGAACAAAGCCACCGAATTTCGAAACTAAAGTCAATGTGTGTTCTGTGCTAAAGTTATTTTTCACTTTTCAGTTTTTGAAGGCGGTTGACTTTTTTGTAAAAAGCTTTTTTCATAGTTTAAACAAAGCCTCTCCCGCTGTGTACGCTTAGATCTTTTAAACTACGCAATGGATTTTACTACAAATGGAGAGAGCGATGCTCGGGGTTTCTGGTGGACAGAATTCGTAATGAAGTCTTTCGCCAGAGAACTAAAGTCACCGACATTGCGCGTCGTATTAGCACGCTGAAGTGGAAGTGGGCCGGCCACGTCTGCAGACGGACAGACGGTAGATAGAGCAGACACGCTTTAGAGTGGAGACCGCGTTTGGGCAAGCGTAGTGTTCCCTGCGGCACGATGGACCGACGATTTGAAGAAGGTAGCTGGCAGCGGATGGATTCGGGCTGCACAAGACCGGGTTGGTTGGCGATCTCTGGGGGAGGCCTACGTTAAGCAGTGGACGGCAATAGGCTGATATTGATGAATGGATTTTAATGTGGTTTTCGGCAATAGACAGTTATTCAATAGTTTGATCTGTACATTGCACCCATGCGAAGTCGGGGCGGGTCTGTGTATTATAAATTAAACTACCCCTCCACGTTAAGTTTAAGTTCATTATGGTTATTCTCAAAAACTATTGTACCGATTTTCATTTTATTTTCACCACTAGAAAAAGGGATTATCTAGGAATATTTTGTGCTATAATTTATTAGTGCGGTCCATACGAAGACTGGGCGGGCTGGTCGCTAGCTTGTAATAAGAACCACGGTACATACATAGGTAGGAACCGATCACTTTTCCGAAATATTTTTGTTCGAATTTCATTTTACCGAAAACTATTGACCGACGTCTTTTTTGCTATATATATTATTTGATATATTGTTATTGTGTTGCTTGGCCCTTCGTCAGTAATGGTTGCCCAGTCAATGATAAGTCATTAAAGTCACCACAATGGTTAGGTAAGGCTGTTCGTGACGGGCGTCGGCGCATGAATTAGAAGAAGCGTTGTGAAATATCCACTGGTTTAAACTTCATTTCCGATGCAGATTATATTTTTTTTATTTTAAAAATAATTCTATGTTTGTAATGTTGAAAGATGGCGTTTTAGTTATGATCTTAAATAGGTAATAGAAACAGGATCAAATTTGAACTCATAACGTAAGTAAATTCATTTTAGGCTACGGTACAGTCAGCAAAAAAAGTCGGTTACCATTTCGGTGCGAAGTGGCACGGAAAAAAGTTCCTCGAAGGACTTGTGGAAACCCTTTGCCCAATAGTGGGTAAGCTAGGAAAATATACTTTGGTTTACAGAATAAAAGATAGATAAAGGTATCCAATTAATTATTTAAAACAATAATTAAAGTATCAGTGTATCTTGCTCTACATACTATTTTAGTCACTAGAAATTATTGCAGCGACCCAGACAGGTTTTAATGAAATGCAGACAGCAATGTTCTACATATTTATTTATAGACAATAATACGTTACGTGCAGCTCTAATGATAAATTGATAACCTATCAACTTACGTAAACATATTAGTAATTAGTTTATATCCTTTTAATTTTTAATTTACATATTATGAGCGCGTATTCGATTCGTGACGAAAACTTCATGTTTTTGCGTTTTGCCCAGAGCAATATCGTAATTATGTCAATGCTGCTACGCCGTTCTAGCAATCGTTTAGATTTTGAGTTGCGCTAAATCGAATACGCGCCCTTAACTATGCACCGTCCATGTTAACTTTTACCTGGGTTAACTGGTGGAGAATAACTAAGGCATAAAATTCGCCTTTGTACCTTTTTGCATGCAGTGTAAAATTATAGGTATAAAAATGTGGGATTGTATGGCAAAATAAACGAGTTGAGTTCACGTAAAACTATTTATTTTAAAAAGATAAAATTATTAGCGTCACACATTACACCGTACGTCGTTCGTCGTGATTTGCCATTCTCCTCTTTCTCTCTCGCACACATACTTCCCTTTCTTTCATCCGCTGCGTTCCGTTTTAACAATAAAAGTCACACTCGGCACACTCGATACACTCGGCGTCACAAAAATCGCACCTCTTTAAGAATTCCCTTCAAAGTCATTTTAACCCTATTAATCAATGGTATACATATGACTATAAGGTATAATTGGAAAGGCAATTTATTTAAATTTCAGAATAAATCAATGGATTTGGTTTTTTGTTTACCAGGGAATAAAAAAAAGCAAGCTAATGCAAATGATTAAAAAGTTAAATTTTATTTTATCAGCAAAAATTACAACAAAGTCCTTAAAACTAACTTAAAATCTAGTGTTACCCCCCCTAGCCCTGATGACTGCTTCCATGCGTTCTCTCATGGACCTTATTAATGTGACAACAGTCTCTTGTGGAATGTTGTCCCATTCTGCAACGACGGCATCTTAAAGGTCTTGGAGAGTGGTAGGGGCAGGATTTCGTGCCCGTACTCGCCGTTTCAGTTCATCCCAAAGGTGCTCAATAGGGTTCAGGTCTGGACTTCGCGCCGGCCAGCGCATAACAGGGATGCCAACTTCTTGCAGGTAGTCTCTTACAATTAAAGCGGTGTGACAACGGGCGTTATCGTGCATTAACGTGAACCCACTGCCAACAAAACCCGCATAAGGGACAACCTGCTCCTCTAAGATCTCTGTTATGTACCGAGCAGCAGTCAGCGACCCTTGCCCGCGAGCACTTCCAGTCCGAGAAACACACACAAGGTTCGTTTTACCGTCGATTGACATGCCGCCCCAGAACATGCACGAGCCACCCCCGTATTCCACTGTCTCTTGAATACAGGCTTGTGCGAATCGTTCCCCTTGCCTCCTATACACTCTTCGACGCCTGTCGTTGCAGAAAAGACACACCCTCGTCTCATCCGAGAAGAGCACAGCCCTCCATTGGTCTATTGTCCAATCCACATGGTCACGGGCAAATTGCAACCGGTCTCTCCTATGCTGTGCAGTCAATTTGGGCCCTGTAGCAGCCCTATGAGCTGCAATTTTCTTCTCCCGCATTCTTCTTCTAATCGTGGAGACGCTTACAGAAGTTCTGCGAGCTGATCGCAGTTGTTGTTGCAGCTCAACAGCATTGGAGAACCGATTACGTAAAGACGTCGAAACAATGAAGCGATCGTCTCTTTCGGATGTGCACCGTTGTCTTCCAGATCCACGTCTTCGGATATAGCCACCAGTCTCTTGGAAACGTTGGAACACTCGTCGAACGGCAAAACGACTCAAGTTCAGTTGCCGAGCAACATCACATTGCCGCATCCCTGATTGCAGTAGTGCAATGACTTGAGCGGCTTCATCTGCAGTGGTATCCATCTTCTGGGGTATTTTTCTTGCTGTAGCTGTTCACGTGTGTTCACTTCAAAGGTTGAATAGCGAATGACCCACATTTATTTTTTTTTTTTTTTTTTTTTTTTTTTTTTTTTTTTTTTTTTTTTTGATATGACCACTCGCAGCGCAACAACTCTCTGAGGTTGATGCTGCTTAACCGGACAATCCTGTGGTGGCCTAAAATTACTTTAAGGCCCCCAGCCAGGGCTTACAAACTAAGGATATTTATTAAATGAACAGACACTAAGGGCACCCCCTGCGGGGTTCGAACCTAGGCTTAGTGCGTCATTAAGGGGACAGCAATGGTCAGGCTGGGTCGAAATTATTTAGGGGAATTTAAAGCTACAGGCTCAGCGGCGCGGGCTGGCTCGTCGAGCAAGAGTCGGTCTGTGATATTACGGGGGGTCGCGGAGGGCCTCGGCGGCGGGGCCGGAGTCGCGGTCGGTATTTGTTTTTGTACTTACTACGGATCGTACTGGTTTCCCTACTACTCTCTTGGATGAGGGTGATGGTCGCCCGTTTTATACCCTTGTAGGGAGGTGCAATTAGTGGCCGTTGTAATGCGTATTTTGACAAAAATTTTTTTAACGTTACGTGCTAATGAGATCTGTTGTGTTTAGGAATTCTAACTGTTGTTAATTTAAAGGTCGTTAAACATACTTTTAATTGATACCAATATTAATTGGATTTAATGTATTCGTTACTGGCGGGACATGTTTTAAACTTATTTTCGAAAAGGTGCGATTTTTGTGACGCCGAGTGTATATGCTGCGTTCATATTACAAAATCATCTTAGAATATTCTATCCCACATAATTATATCGCAAAGAAATGGTACAATTAGGGACTTGATCAAATCTCTAAGGGTTTCGGTCAAAACACGGCAGATGATATAATTACAACAAATTATCGTAACCAGTGGAGAGTAGTATAAATCAATATTATTATTTCATTAATCATAAATATAGTAGCTGTATACGACTTGCAATGGCATTATAAATATTATTTACAATGCAATTGTAAGTCATACTCCTAAACCGCTTTTTATAATAGATATAAATATTACCGACCAAATGAATTTGGTCTAAGATAAATATAATAATAATAAATTGTTTATTACCACAAAGTTCAAGTACATTGCACTGTATGCAGATTTGTTGATAGATTAAGCGATTACCGATTAAGAGTTCAAATATAAATAGAATCATTATTAACTACCTGATATTAAGAAGTTTATTATAATAATAATTAGTTAATTACCTACCTAAGTATAGTAAAGTGATAATTTTCGTTTTTCAGTAGACTACTGCTAACATGTTTACGTAAGTAGATAGGTAATCGTCCGACCTGCAGACTACTGAAGAAATCATACCTAATTTATTTCTATAAATAAATAGAAATTAGAATGCAAATGTAATGCATTTACAATTAAGACTTGTCTGGGTCGCTGATATCATTTCTAATAAGTCTGGTAATGCCTTGAATACAACAGGAAATGCTAAATATGTATTTTATAACCAACCAGTCAGATAGAAAATGACATCATGACTGTTTACCCAAAAGATGTAGCCAAGATGTGTGCTAGGCATGTGTACCTACCTACCTATAGAGATGGACATTTCGTCAGTGCTCAAGCCCTAGATGGCTAGCTGTCTAGCATATACCTCCGGCACAAATCCAGACAGCTGGCTGCAAATGAGTTTCCTACGAAAAAAACCTTAGAATATTATTGGAAAAAACATTAGAACCCTCCGTAGGTTTGACGGTATCGAAACCACTAGGACCCAACGCTCTAGCAGTCGCATAGACCTTAATGTAATAGAGATGACGACTTAGATTTACAAGAGTATCTTTCTAGAGAAGGTCTTCTTGCACTTTATAAAGTCCCACAATGTTAGAAGATGGTGATGGTAACACTATAAAATGCCAACAAATTGAAAGAAGTGGAAGGGAAAAAAAAAGACGAGCACATAACATTCGAGAAGAAATAAGTACCAACTTGTATTCGTGCAACACACAAGTTTGCAAAATAAACAAAGGCTTTGTTATAAATAATCGAGAACAATGTTCAAGTAATTTTTGTGTACTCGTACCGACCCGTACCGTACCATAATAAAGTTGACCATTCATCAGTCAGTCATTCAGCTGACGTTGATCATTTAAGGCTTGTTTTACACGTGCTACAACCACACCACACTACAAGCAACGCAGCGTCAAAAGGTAGTCGAGCAGGGGAACTACGTGTGAATAATGACGCTGGGTTGTCGTACCGACAAAGTGGTCAGTGTGAATTACTCTATTCATTTCTATAAAAAAGAAAACCGACTTCAAAAACTAAAAAGTGATAAATAACTTTACCAAACACACATTACTTTACACACAATACAATACATAATAAAAAACACAACAAAGCCACCGCCATCCACCGACTTCCGAAACTAAAGTAATGTGTTTGCTAAAGTTATTTATCACTTTTTAGTTAGTTTCTTAGTGAAGTCGGTTTTTTTTTTTTTTGAAAAAACTTTTTTTTTCCGGTTTTTAGTATTGCCTTAACATCCAAAATTAAGAAACAGCGACACACTTAAAACAGTGATTTTAAGTCCTCCAAAGATTAAAGGAACTAAAACATCTATGTAGGTAGTTGTTTTTTGTTTTTCTTGATTTTGATTGATTTTCTCAAAAAGAGCTGAATCAATTTTGATAAAATTTATATGGGACCATTTCGGAATAAACTGCTTTCGAACAAAAAAAAATTTGCAAATTCGTCTATATAGGGTGACTGGTAATTAGTGTACGATACTTAAACACGTGATTGTGTTCATGATAACAAACAACTTTCCCGAAGAAAAAATGTTTTTTGTACTGGTTCACTTTTATCACAATAACACAACAGCCGTATGAAATGCACGCGCGCGCACGCCTGTGACCTAAAGTGAACCAGTTCAAAAAAAAAATTTTTCTTCGGGAAAGTTGTTTGTTATCATGTACACAATCACGTGTTTAAGTATCGTACACTAATTACCAGTCACCCTATATATGATAGAGTTATGCCCGAACATACATAAAAAAAAATAAACATCCGAATTGATAACCTCCTCCTTTTTGAAGTCGGTTAAAAAAAATGTGCCCGACTACGTGTTATTGTTGTGGTTGTGAATCTGAATAGACCCTAAATTATACCCCAAACTCGTTTGACTGAACATTAATATTCATTTCCAGATTCAAGTTATGCAATTGCAGAGTTTTTTTTTAAATATGCTTCAAAAGAAGTTTGCTTTGCATAACCTATGTTAAGTAGGTATCGTGATACATTTCTAAAGGTTAAAGTATTAATGGATAACACTACCCGTGTTAATTTAGTACCCTTTGATTTGATTATATATAATGTCTAGATGGAGCGTCAAGTGCACGCAAACGTGTCAAAAAGTGTCAGCCAACTATTGGCTGACAAGTGCTTATATAATCAAAGCCCAAATGCGTAATAATAATAATAATAATAAATGATTAATATATGTATAATAATATTAATTTACACACATATAACACACACACACACACACACATATGCACACAACACACATACACAACACACACACATATTTATATACATAATTGCTTATATAATCATTATTTACGCACACAGAGACGTAGATGCACAGTGTTTTTTTTTTTTTTTTTTTATCTATTGATAGGCATACGTTTGACCACTATCTCACCTGATGGGAAGCGATGAAGCGGTCTAAGATGGAGCACGCTTGCCTAGAAGTAACCTATTCACTCTTGCCTTAAAGACTCCCAGGTTGTAGCTATCAGGAAACACAGACTCAGGCAGGGAATTCCACTCCTTAGCAGTACGCACAATGAATGTTTTCCCAAAACGTTTCGTGCGTGTGGGTGGGATGTCCACCGTGTGCCGGTGGCGCATCGCCGTACGTCTTGTGGTCCGATGATGGAACGGGCTCGGCGGAATTAAATTATGCAATTCCGTCGCACACACCCCAAAATGCAACCGATAGAAAACCGACAGGCCAGCAACTCGGCGTCGATGCTCAAGACTTTGGAGCTTTGACTCGACGAGCCTATCATTGCCAATGATCCTCTTGGCTCGTTTCTCAATTGACTCTAGGGCATCAAGCTGGTATCTGGCAGATCCGTCCCAAAGATGAGAGCAGTACTCCATACATGATCGAACTTGCGCTTGATAAAGTTTAAGCAGCTGTTCCGGCGTGAAGTACCGTCTCACCTTTGCTAGGATCCCCAGCTTTTTGGCAGTGTAAAACGACGCCTGCACGCACACATACTTGAAATTGTTGACTCGTTTTCTTTGTTATGATTGTAGGGCGACGCGGCGACGCTCCATCTAGTAATCAAAGTTAGGACCCTTGATTCGTGTAATTTTGTTATGCCGGCGACATCGCCCGTGTGAACGTCGGTTTTCTGCGGGCTTTAAATTTGTTACTCCTTAAACATTAGCTATCTGCCAGTGAAAGTCCCGTCAAAGTCAGAGCAGTCGTTTCGGAGACTAGCCGGAACAAAGAGACAGACAGACAAACATTTAAAAAAGGAGATTACTATACAATACTAACTACTATATAGTGAGAAAAAAATAGAATAAGTAAGTAGGTACGTCGTCGGTACCTTCATTTCTGTTTACAGCTGATAAGCAGAAACGAGATTCATGTTCACCAACTTTTGTTGCTGACTCTACCTAGTTAAAATATATAAATAAAAATTTCTTTGTAGCTCTCATTTGGTGTGTATTATCATTATTATTATTGTATGTTTTATGAATGTTATTAATTAATTAATGAATTTGACCCAATTATCATAAAGATCATTTAAATATTACTTGTGTGATGTATATTTTTAACCGACTTCAAAAAAGGAGGAGGTTATCAATTCGTCTGTATTTTTTTTTTTTTCTCGGGATTGGGTGAACCGATTTTGATGATTCTTTTTTTATTTGAAAGCTAGTGCTTCCCGTGTGGTCCCATTTTAATTTGGTCCAGTTCTGACCATGGCATCCATGAGAAAACCGTATAAGTCTTAAATTTGCATTAAGTATGTGCGCGATTTGTTACGCGATTTCTCAGGCAAACGTAAACCGATTTTGAAATTTTTTTTTTTTATAGATAGGGTACGCTTCAGGGGTGGTCCCATATAAATTTTATCGAAATTAATTCAGCACTTTTTGAAAAATCAACAAATATCCAAAAATTTGACATAGACGACGTTTTAGTTTCATCAATCTTTGTAGTAGTTAACTTTCAATCTCTTCTTAATAGATTTGAATGAGAAGGAGGTACTAAAAAGCGGAAAATAAAAAGCTTTTTACAAAAAAGACAACCGCCTTCAAAAAGTGAAAAATTACTTTAGCACAGAACACACATTGACTTTAGTTTCGGAAGTCGGTGGCAATACAAAACAACAAACAGAACAAAGCCACTGAATTTCGAAACTAAAGTCAATGTGTGTTCTGTGCTAAAGTTATTTTTCACTTTTTGAAGGCGGTTGTCTTTTTTCTAAAAAGCTTTTTATCTGAAATAAATAATTTGAATTGAATTGAATTATCACTGATTTTTATTTCTACCTGTCTGACTAGGTAGGGCAGATAATTACCTATCTTTTTAGGGTTCCGTACCCAAAGGGTAAAAACAGAACCCTATTACTAAGACTCTACTGTCCGTCTGTCTGTCTGGCTGTCTGTCACCAGGCTGTAACTCATGAACCGTGATAGCTAGACAGTTGAAATTTTGACAGGTCTGTGATGTATTTCTGTTGCCGCTATAAAAACAAATACTAAAAACAGAATAAAATAAATATTTAAGGGGAGCTCCCATACAACAAACGCGATTTTTTGCCGTTTTTTTTGCTCGTTGTCTAATGTTGTATAATTATGTAGATAATGGTACGGAACCCTACCTGCGCGAAACCGACTCGCACTTGCCCAGTTCTTAATTCTACCTATCTAACTAAGTACGGCAGATATTTGTCTATCTTTTTATCTCCAAATCACTATACTTATGATAAAAGTATTTGTTAGATAAACGTTTCATTTAAATAATAGTTGCGCTTCGCTGTTTTCCTAAATACCTTTGTACAGAGACCAGCACATCAAGCGACAACAGTCTGTCAAAGGACAATGCCAGAAACTCTATAGAACTTTGCCCCACTCAATAAAAGTCATGTGCAATACATATGTAGCATCTTACTGTTTATTTATTGATGATAACTAAACATTAGTCTTAGTGACTGTAGAACTTGCGGTTTCCGTTTAAATCTAAAAACAATAATGACACTGATTAAAGGTTAAATTGTATTTTAGGTAAAATGAGTTTGTATTTTGTGGGTAGGTATTTCGTAATCCGCAAGTTCTAAAGAAAAACAATTTAGTATAGAAAGGTTCTATATTAATTACAATTATTTTCATTAATTTACTTTTCTGTACATGGGTGGGGCAGGATCTGGCATTGTCATTTATTTGATAGATTTTCAACTTTATTACAAAATCATAAGGTTCTTATTCAATTGGGAAAATTTGTCAGTTTGGTATGGTTTTATGTGTTGACGTCTTTACCTATACTTAACTACGGTCGTTATCTGAGGCCGTTTGTTGTTGCAAGAGATCGATGAACCGAATGGAAACTGCGCTTGCGCTTGTATCCGAATGCAACGAAACTAGTTATTACTAACTTATGAATATAAATGTTAAACAGGGTACTTATTGGTAGAAGGACTGACAATATTTTTTTACAAAGAGCCATCCCTCAAAAGTGGTTTTTCTTCGAAACTGTTGTCGGCACGGTTGGCGCAGTGGCTGAGTGACTGTGTTGCGTGTCGCGGGTTCGATTCCCGCACGTGACAAATATTTGCATGCCTTACAGCTCAGATTATCAAACAAAACGCAGATAGACCGTGCGGAACACTGCGAGTGAAGCCACAAAAGCAAATACAAATTCAATAACGAATACCTATAATCTCGTGATTGTATTCGCTTTTGAATTTTTATTTGTCAAAGTCAAAGTCAAAGTCAAATCATTTATTTCAATTAGACCATTAAAAAGGCACTTTTGAACGTCATAATAAAAAAATATAAAGTTGATTCTAGTTGCCCATTCCAAAAGGTATTAATAATAATAATAATAATACCAGCCTATTTATCCCCCTGCAGGGCAAAGGCCTCTTCTCATACAGAGAAGGTACGAGCATTGATCACCAGGTGCGCTCAAAGCGGATTGGCGATTTCAGACTTATTTCAGTTATAAGTTCCAGGTTTCCCCACGATGTTTCCTTCACCGATGTCAATGATGTCCAAGATAAAGGACAATGCCAGAAACTCTATAGAACTTTGCCCCACTCAATAAAAGTCATGTGCAATAATATATAGCATCTTACTGTTTATTTATTGCTGATAACCAAACATTAGTCTTAGTGACTGTAGAACTTGCGGTTTCCGTTTAAATCTAAAAACTATAATGACACTGATCATAGGTTAAATTGTATTTTAGATAAAATGAGTTTGTATTTTGTGGGTAGGTATTTCGTAATCCACAAGTTCTAAAGAAAAACAATTTACTATAGAAAGGTTCTATATTCATTACAATTATTTTCATTAATTTACTTTTCTGTACATGGGTGGGGCAGGATCTGGCATTGTCATTTAGAAAGTACATATGAATTGAAAATGTCACATTGGTACTTGCCCGGTTTTGAACCCACAACCTCATGCATGAGAGGCGGGTGCCTTAACCATTAGGCCGTCACGACATTAGTATTTGTTTTTTTTAACAATGCTTCGCTTCGTGCTGTACAGCGCGAAGCGAATTGTAGGTAGGTATTCGTTTTTGTATTTGTATTTGCTTTGGTGGCTTCACTCTCAGTGTTCCACACAGTCTATCTGCCTTTTGTTTCATAATGAGACTTACAGGTAGCTGTTACGGGTCTGGCTGTTTGTGTGAGTATAATGATGTTTGTAAGCGTACCCATGATAGGTACTTAGGTACAGGAGAAATTCCTTGTGTGGAGGCAACGTATAAAAAAAAAACACTCTTGGCTTATGTTTTTGATAATCCCTATAATGATAATCCCTAATATAATAATGATAATCCTAGGGATTAATGCGTGACAGCTGCTATGGAATTCTGAATATTTTAGCTGATAGGATCTCTTCTCCCCTATGGAGATCCTTCATTAGAAGAGTAATTTAGTGTATTATATTTGTTTTGTTTTGTGTAGTTATTTTGTATTTTAATAATTTAAGCCTAACTAGGTTGGATTGTATTATACGAAATAAATTAATTTTATTTATTTATTTTTATAGTTTTTTGGTTTCGTGCTTAAATTGTACTGCAACCCCATTTTTTGTTCTGGGGTGGAAAATCCTAATGAATTTTATGCCTGCACGCCTCGGATGGGCGGAGGGATCTGTCAGACTTTTACTAACTAAAGACTACTCCGGGGTTCCTAATTCTTACAATCTTACGCCGGGAATCTCGGAGGCAACTCCGCAACCCCCGGCTGACCTATGCTCCCCCTAGCCCCAACCTTGGGCATCTAGAGTTCACGATGTTAAACAACCTTGTTTTGTTTATAGCATTGCAATAAAATCGATCATGATCCACATTATCATACATATTGATTATTGACAATAAGACCTTGCTAATAATCACGAACGAGGACGTGTTGGTAGGTAGGTAGTTAGGTTGGACCTAGGACAAGTAGCTACCTAAGTTTCTAAATCGGTATAGCTACGTACATAAATACCTACCTACCTAGTCTTTCTATTAGTAGATAAAAACTTTTTTGAAAAAAGAGAACCGCCTTCAAAAACTAAAAAGTGATAAATAACTTTAGCACAGTACACACATGACTTTATTATCACTTTTTAGTTTTTGAAGGCGGTTCTCTTTTTTCAAAAAAGTTTTTATTTTCCACTTTTTAGTGCCTCCTTATCACCCAAATCCATTAAGAAACGGCAACACAGTTATAACAGAGATTGAAAGTCCTCCAAAGATGGAAAGATGGAAGAAACGAAAACGTCTTCTTGGTTTCTGATGATTTTTTCAAAAAGCGCTGAATAAATTTCTGTTTGTTGTAGGTAGGTATACAAAAACCTTCTCCAGAATGTAACAAACACTATTCTGAAAACCGCATCAAAATCGGTTTAGCCAAACGGGAGATAATCGCGGACAAACATACATACATACAAACATAATACGGGTCGAACTGAGAACCTCCTTTTTTTCAAGTCGGTTAAAAAGAGAAATACGTAGCGATCGTACTGCTAGGGTTGCTGCATCACCCAGATGTGCTGGGAGCACTATGGCTACGTGTTCCGAAAGGGTTTGCCAGCAGCTACGACTAACCTACCCAAGCTTAGCCCTAGCCCTACTAATCTACTACCTACCTATGTCACAACTTCACGAGCCGAGCGTCATAATAATACTTTATTCATCTCTGAGGCTATTATTTGGAAAAAACCTGCCAAATTGTTTTAATGCTACGCAGCTTTACTACCTAGTTAAATATTTTGTTATCCTAAACCTTGGTGTACCTACCTACCTAACTTATAGTTTCTAGTATTTTTTTTTGTTTTGGTATTTTACTTATAACATCACTTTGGGTTAACTGTGAAGGTGCACGAAAGTAAATAAACAAATCAATAATATTCAATGTCTTTGTTGGAAATAGGTAATAATCCAAAATAATTTATTACCTAATTAAGACAACATTATTATGTAGGTACTAGCGTTGCCAGACGTCCCGTATTTCCCGGGACGTCCTGTATTCCGGGCATAATTTTAAACATCCCGCCGGGACAGACTCTGTCCCGTATTTCAACATGATTCGATTAAAATCGCGAATTTTAAATTATTGAAAAATGTCTAAAAATTGCAACATCTTTTGATGACAAAAGCATGGGTCAATTGAAAAGTGGAAGAAAATAATTTAAGGATTTTCCAGGAGTAAAATTCCTAATATTTTCCCAATATCATTTGTCTTTAGTATCCCCCGTTCCAACTGCTATGTAGAAAGGATTTTTTCGCCTGATGGCATTAAAATGGACTGATGTGCACAACAAAATAATGTACTCCGGATTTAATAAAGAGCGAATTGATGACCGTTTTCAACTATGATTATAGCTGCATTGAATTTTACAAATATGTAAAATCAAACAAATACTTATATTAAACCTTACACCATCTTCATTAAAATATACCTAACTATTAACTAGAAATAAAAACAACGTAAAATATATGCTTTTCATTTGTCCCGGGGAAAAATTTAAAATCCCGTATTTTTTGCCAAAATGAGCATTTGTCCCTTACAGGATCAAAAAATATCTGGCAACCCTAGTAGGTACCTAATGTTTGTCGTGTAGCTTACGTAGATACCTAGCCGAACCACCTAGATCATTTTTATAACCAACCTACTGATACGGATTCCAACCAAAGATGCTGACAAAGAATTTAAAATACATTATAAACAAAACTGTTAGATCGCAGTTAGCTGTATTTACCTCGTAAACTAGTAAGAACATAACACATTGTTTTATTAAAAAGCAACGTACCTTCATCAACGCAAAACGCTGGTCATCATCAATTCCAACAACAGCATTGGAAGAAGGTGCCATTTTCACAAACTACGAGTTAACTATCGTAAGTCAATATTATCGCGCGGTAACTAAATAATAGTATACAGACACGTGCAACACTCGCGACCTCGCGCGAACGAGTGAGCTAGCGCCAACGGCGAGCACGGAGCAATACCTAGACTTTAGTGACCGTATCGTATCAAATCGCGGCCTTATCGAAGTCTTGTTGTGATTGTATCGTATCGTGCGTGGTAGGGGTTTCTTGCTTGCAATTCACGAGTGCACTCACACACCATGCATTGGCATTGTAATTATTTATTAAAAAAAAAATACAATAAAAAGACAACTGCCTGCCTGCATTTCGTAAGTCGATGGCAATACAAAATAACAAACAAAACCAAAACCGAAGACTTGCGAATTTAAAGTTATCTTTTACTCTTTAGTCTTTGAAGGCGGTTGTCGTTTATGTAAAAGTTTTTTTTACGCTTTTTAGTGCCTTCTTCTTAACAGACAAGTGAATTACGAAACGGAGACACCAAAAAATTTTATCATCTCTTAATTTTCTACCCGTAAGGGTGGAATATTTTAATGAAATATTGGGACCAACATTGAGGTCATCAATAATAATAATAATAATATGTGGGGACATTTTCACACACGGCCATCTGACCCCAAACTAGGGAGACCCTGTACTATGGGTGTCAGACAGCTGATATACATACACAAATACTTTTTTTTTTTTTGTAAAAACATACATATATAGATAAACAACACCCAGACACAAGGCAAACACAAGTGCTCATCACACAAAATGCTTACCCTGGGCGGGAATCGAACCCGCAACACGCAGCAGTCGATCGCTCAGCCACTGCGCCAACCGTGTCGGCATATATAATAAAGATCATCTTCGAAATCGGACGACTACACTGAATTAGTTATGAGTTGAGAAACAAATGTATTTGTTCGGGCTGATCTCAGAAACTATTGTACGGATTTTCACATGGTTTTTACTAACGGAAAGAGGAATTATCTAGGAAGCAAGAGCGTCGCCAGTACTCGCCAGCTGATGGCCTGGGGGGGGGGGGGGTTGGCAAGTTGATGGTAGATAGGGAAAGTATGAATTTTAAATGCCTACACTCAAAGGCACATGAAGCTTTTGGAATCCCTAGGGGTGGGCAACTGCCCCTACCTACCCCCCCCTTAGTCCGTGACTACAAAAAGTTTAAGAAACCCTGGCCAATGCCTTGATACCTATGTAGAGAGAGAGAGCTTTAATTAGCCCGCGTGAATATCGGTTACCGCGGATGCAGACGAAGTCGTGGATAGTCGTTCCCCAGGGTTCAAGCTATTTTCATACCAAACTTTATAGGTTCAGCCGTTTCATCCTGAAAACGTAACAGACCAAGTTACTTTCGCATTTAAAATATACTATCCTTAGGTACTGTCCTTAGCTTGGAATCTAGACGATTACTTCTGGGTGTAATGATACTGCATGGTTTATGTAATAATAGATTCGACTACATTTCTTTCTTTCATCTATAGTACAGTCAACAACAAAAGTCGATTAACACTTCAGATTTTTAAATAATTATTATTGAGCACAATATTAAAGACAATGCGGAAAGTATTAAGAATCAATATAAAATAAACTCTTGGCAACGACTTAAAATACTGAAAAGTATGAAATCGTTTTATTTTATCTTGTATACGCAATATGAAAATTTAACAGTGTTAATCTACTTATGTTGCTGACCGTACCTACTTCGTGGGGTGTGCCTTGACTATATTCCACACAAATTCGTGCAGGACTAACGCTGGTGTGCGCGTGCCTCTTCGCCACCTCGTTGATGCATAATAATAATAACACTCATTATGGAACTCGACGTACAGTACGGTCAACGTAACTTGGCGCGTCTGAAGTTAGCCGATTAGCTGCGCAGTAGACAATTTCGTTCCTAAAAGTTCCATTGCGCAGCCAAACAGCTAACTTCAGACGCGCCAAGTTACGTTGACCGTATTGTATTTGCTCTTACCAAACATTGTTTTAAGGCAAGAGCAATAGAGTTATTAACTTCTTAAATAGATTTTTTTTTTTTTTTTTTATATCTCGCATCTCATCTTACAGTCTTTTATGATGCATACTGTATGTCTGTTTTTGTGGACAATGGTGTGGGTTACATTTGTAGTAACTAAATATGGAACAGATTATGTATAACTAACTATATTTAATTTTTATCGTGCTAATTTAAGAATTTTTAGTTAAGCATGGCATCTGTTTTTTGTCCATAACAAATAAAATAAAAATACTAGTTTTTTCACGCAACGTCGTCCGCGTGAATGTTGGTTGTCACGGAAACAGACGTCGTAGTCGCTCATTACAAAGTAGGGTACGTCCTTCCCCAGGGTTCAGGCTATCTTTATGCCAAACATCATTGGGACCAGATGATCGTGTGTGAGTTGTCCCAAGATATTTATTTTATTTTTTTATTTTATTTATAATATTAATAAAAATAGTATGGAAGTATAGATAGTATGGATTAAAGTAGATACCTATATGGATTTTGTTTTTGACTATCATATGAAAACAGCATTTATGAAAACTTACATTTCTTTGTTACTTTCTGTGTAGGTATGTTAACTTTGTAGCAAATATTTGAAAGGACATTGCCCAGAAGTAGTATCGCTATATATTAATAGAGTATAGCCATGAAAATGTGTTCATAAATTATAAAATATTTTTTTAACTTGTCTTAGTTTACTTGATCGAAATCGTATATGGCGTTAACATTTTGTATTTAATTAGGTTTTTAGTTGATTTTATTGCAATACTTTTCAAATGGCGTATTCTAATCAAAGCAGTGTTGTCAATTTCAAGGACCTTCCACTAATCGGTCTAGACAGACATTAAAAAGGGTGACACTTCATTTAAAAAATAATTTCAACTAACACTTTTTTTCTCGTTATTAATATTAATATTTTTAATTAACATAATTAAAATAATGCGTTTTATGGATTAATATCCATAAAATAATATTACTTTACATATTAAAAATGTTTTTATACTTGACAAATCACTAGTGATCGGGGTGTTTTAGATTAACTGTTGGCAACACTATTACGGGTAACGTGAAAGGTGAACTGTCAAAGTGAAAGTGTCTAATGTGTCAGTTGTGTCACTGTCAATCGTGTCGGCATTTGGCGGCAGCGAAGTTTTGTTTAGTGTTTTTTACATGCATTGATAGTTGTTGTTGTTGAGTTTGTGTATTAATAAATAACCTTTCATTGCGTGGAGTTCGTGTCCAGTCGAATCTTAAGATTCCT
Organism: Charanyca ferruginea; assembly: GCA_947361185.1. Taxonomy (NCBI): domain Eukaryota; kingdom Metazoa; phylum Arthropoda; class Insecta; order Lepidoptera; family Noctuidae; genus Charanyca; species Charanyca ferruginea. The sequence goes on along the minus strand of OX376064.1, from coordinate 23,911,644 downwards.
GCACGATCAAGAACTCTAGAAGACAATTGTACTTTTTCTGTGCTGGTGGTGTGACTGTGTAGAACGTTTTTACGACTACCTACAGACCGTGTCATCTGTGCAGTAAATCATCAACGATTTCGTTTAAAATGTCACGCTGTGTGAACTGTTCTCTTTCTTTGGTACATCCTCTACCCCGTCGTCAAGTCGGGGAGGCAACAGACGTAATGGTTAGAATTTTACGATCCTGGATTACTCCAGCGACGGTTAGTATATCTTATTTATTCAATTATGTTTTATTATATTTTTTTACCACTCTTCTCAGTTCACTTTTTAGACGTATGTGCAATAGTTTCAAACATACAACAACAATACACACAATATAATATTTATAATAATGTTGTATTGATAATATAGATAATATTAATAATAAGAAACTGTAGCTCAAGTCTTTCAGCACTATTAATATTTTATTGTTTACAGTTAACTTTTACAGGTCATACTAGAAACTGTCTAACTATGTTCAAAATATATATGAACATGTTATGAACCACTATAATCCATTTGCAATAGCATTAGACAGAAGTTGACAAAGGTTATTTTTGATGCACACTTTGTAACAAAAGTACAATAAACATGTTACAGTTATGATAGACTCCGAATTTATTATAATCTATTTTTACAGCAGCCGTTGCACTTAACTTTGACTAATTAATATTTTAACTTATGAAATTATTTAGCTTTCAATTAGTTGTAATAATTCATTACAATTTAAAATTGCAGTGTCAATGCTAAAAACTTAAAAGAAGCAGGGATGAACAACACCGGGAATGTTATTTGTTTCACTATAATTCTTTTAAAATGTTACCAAATCTTTAAAAGACCTAACCTTTATTTTCTTTATATTATTATACATTCATATTTAGTACTGTCTTAGATCTATTTATCAAAGTTATGATGCAATAATTTTAAATAAAATTGTTTTAACTTATCTATGAAATAAAACGTTTTGCAATCCTACTTCTACGAGCCTCTTTTTTTTATTTATGCTATTATAATAGAGTATAGTTATACTTTTCTTAATTTGATTTGATTTTGTTTGACTTTTGTGTTTATGATAATAATCTAGGTATATTTTCTATTAAACTAATACTAAGATCATTATCTAACCTGAATAAATTGTATATCTATTATATTTATTTTTAGATGTCATTAGAAGATGTCCTTTGTCAAGAATGTTATGAAATACTAGAAAGAGCATCTATAAACTTGTCAAGTGAATTAACAGCTGTACGAGCTTATGGACATCAACAAGTGTGCTTTGTCTGCGGATCTTCCATATTAAGAGCTAAGACACACACAGTATCAATTGATAGCCCTGAGGGAAATGTCATCCTGTCATGCATACCATCTCAGCAGGTATCTATACGTTTAATAACACTTGGTGCATTAAAATATTGAATGATGTTTTTGTACAATCTGAGAACTGTTCTCAGATTTTACACAAACACCTCATGAAATATGGAGTATGCTATTTTCTAACTTGGTTAAGTCTATTTTTGTCCTTTATTCCAAATATGTTAATTAATTTTAGGTACACAGACTTGAAAAAGTTTGCTTACGTTGTTGGACAAAGGCCTATAGAAGTGTAAGGAGACAAACTCAGCAAGATCAGGATAGGCAACAGCAGATTGTTCATGAAGAAGCTTCTGCACCGCAAGGTAGTATAGATGTTCCTACATCAAGACAAAAGGGGGTAAGTATATTAGAAACTTCTATGTCTTCAAGGACTTTATCAATACCTACACCACCACCACAACCCATTCACCAGTTGCATCAGGAGCATAATGTTGTACACCGCCCCAAAATAATATCACGTATTTATAAAAGAGCTGCTGCATCATCACGACATTGTATTTTTGATGACTGTAGTAATACAGAACGGTTGTTGGTACCATCTGTTACATAGGAAATGTTACTGTTAGAGCATAAATTGTACGTACCAGTTAGTGCTAGAATATGCAGCCATCATCTTAATATTGGTTCTTGGGATGAATTACAGTTTCATTATAATGACTTTACTGGGTGCCAAATGGATGATATGATGTCAATTATGGAAAGAGGTACTCGCAGACAGTACAACTTTTCTAATATTAGTGAAATGAATACACACCTCTGTCATTATTGGTTAGGTATGAATCCTGAACAGTTTTATCAATTATTATCACACATACACAGCTGGCAAAGGAAACTCCTTGTCCAAGTGTGGCTTTAAGTATTATGCTGGTTAAACTTAGAACTAGTGAGAGTAATGAGCGATTATCTATATTGTTTCAACTTCCTAGAAGCACTCTAGAAAGGTATATGTCTAAAGCAAGAAATTGTTTGGGTAATACATTTGTACCCTTATATTTAGGACTTGGTCACATGTCGATACAAGATGTGGCGGCTAAAAATAAGATAATTCCAGATGGTTTATTTGGAAATCCAGATATGCCAGTTTCTACCAAGCCAGCAATTATTATGTGTGATGGTACTTATGTCTATGTGCAAAGCAGTAGTAATTATTTATACCAAAAAAAGACTTATAGCCCACATAAATATGTTAATTTGAATAGAATAGAATAGAATAGAAAAGAATAGAATAGCATAGAATGGAATGGAATGGAATGGAATGGAATGGAATGGAATGGAATGGAATGGAATGGAATGGAATGGAATGGAATGGAATGGAATGGAATGGAATGGAATGGAATAGAATAGAATAGAATAGAATAGACTTTTATTTTGCAAATATGGGTAATACACAATAGTTGTCTTAACACATTAAAGCTCAGCCATATTTTACCATTCGGCATGCAAACATTTACATAATATACGAAACATTATTATTATGAACATGCACTTTAAAACCAGATCAATTCATATATTATTATTACAATTATTAATCATTCAAATATCAATTAATAAATTATCATCACAATTATCATTCAATCGGTCAATTAATAAATTATTTAATTATTATTCAAACAAAAATCATTACAACTAATAAATTATTTAATTATTATTCAAAACAAAAATCATTACAACTAATAAATTATCATTACAATTATCATTAAATATGTCAATTAATAAATTATAATAAATTATTTTTATTAATATTAATAAATTATTTGGTAAAACCATTTTTGTTTGTCTGCTGCGATGGATTTATTTTGCAATCACTCGGCCCATTCCCAGCAACTAAAAGCGACTCGGACATTATGTCTACTGAATTTCGCTATGAATCAACTACATTAAGAAATTATTTTAGGCCTGGAGATGTTTTTATTTTGAATAGGGGCTTCAGAGACGTAAGTGGCGAATTGCACAGCCACGGTTATAAAGCGTATATGCCTGAATCTCTTTTAGAACGCGAACAGCAGCTAACCACATTGCAAGCAAATCGATCAAGATGTGTTACAATGTGTCGATGGGTAGTTGAAGTTGTAAATGGGCGAATTAAACGCGATTTTAAATTATTTCGCCAAGAATATTTCAATCGTGCATCATTACACTTGATGTTGGATTTTAATATTGCTGATGCTCAACAGTTTTTAGAAATAGCTAAAGCTAGATTAAATACAAGAAACTATTTGGGAGAGTACATACAAAATCAAAATATTAATAGAAAGAGAGCTGTTTTTTTAACTTTAGATGCTGAACATCCATATTTGGATATATTTCCAAGACTATCATTACATGATCTGATGACAGTAGCTCTAGGTTCTTATCAGATTAAACAGGCTCGATCGTATTTTGGGGAGCACGTCCGTAGGAATGGTAAATACGAAATTGAACTAGCAAACGACATTGAGGATGACTTGCCATTGTCTCTGGGAACGGATAAGTATTTAGTAAGGGGAAGAATTAAGTCACGACATGTTAGCAGTAATAGTAGTGGATCCATAGGCGTACAACTACTAGTCTCTAGAAATCGTGTAGCGCCCATTAAACAACCAACAATACCGAGGCTTGAACTTTTTGGAGCTTTGCTGGGTGCAAGGCTGTGTACTAAGGTTAAGGAAGCGCTTACAATGCCCATTCACAAATGTAGATTCTGGTGCGACTCAACCATAGTCCTGGGTTGGCTTTCTACTCCTTCAAATCAATAAAAACCTTTTGTTAGAAACAGAGTCAATGAGATACAGGAAAGCACTTGTGGTCATACCTGGAGCTACGTACCGTCGAAGGACAACCCGGCGGATCTTGTTTCCCGTGGTCTCAGGGCCGACGTTATCATAGACACACCTCTGTGGTGGTCTGGACCCTCATTTTTACAGCATAGTGAAAATGAGTGGCCCAGTATGCCAAACCACGGGAAAGATAGTCTGCCGGAAGTAGTGACTCATTTCATTGACAGTGATAGTAACAATCATTCATTATATAGTAATCATTCAGATGTCATCATTCATTCATCAATAATTCATAATTTATTAGTAAAGTATTCCAGCTTAACAAAAATACAAACTATATTTACACATGTACAACGCTTTATTTACAATGTAAAAAATAAAAATAAATTGCATGGTAATTTTTCAACAACAGAGCAGATCATTAAAAGAGAAAATCATTAAATAAAATTATACATTATTCACAGCTTGAAATGTTTCCAGAAGAGTATAATTTGTTGAAGTCTGGACAAAAATTACCACGCAAAAGTAGATTGCTTCCTCTGACACCGTTTATTGACATTCATAACCTCATTCGAGTGGGCGGGAGGCTCGATAACTCCCCCTCTGATTTTAATGTGAAACATCCCATTGTTTTATGCAGTAAGCACATACCTACAAAACTTGCAGCTGACATCACACGGCTGGATCGGTGGAAACGAGTCCAGTTCATTAGGCAGCATTTCTGGAGCAGATTCCATAATGAGTACACTTCTCTGCTGCAGGCCAAAACCAAGTGGTTTCATTAGTCAAAACAAGGTCGTGCCTTCAACTGCATCTGCCCCCTTCCAGTAGAAGATTGAAGACGTCCCTTCAACCCGGGGAATATGTCGGCGCATGAGTAGCTACAGACGACACCGGGGACGGCGCGGGGTCGAGGTATCGAACCCGGCCGCACACGCACCTCCGCCGTCGTCACCACTCAGCTCATTACCACGGTCGACTACGGGCATTTATTTATAACAATCTAATACGTATAGCGATTGTGAAAACGGCATTAAACCTATGTTTATACAGTCCACTATCTTTTATTATAAAGTCCCGATTGAGCCTAATCACTATTTAAATCACTGCTTTCAACACAATTAGGAAAATCGAAAGCCTATTTCATGGAACAGTCACATGTATTTTCAACATAATGTAAATTGTTTTATGAATGAATAAACGAATGAATGAGTAAAACTATATTCCATTCCTATATTAAAGTATTTTTATTATCTACTTCCTATACAAACCTACAGTATAAGCTTCCTATGTATAGAATTAAAAAGAATCACCTATGTAATATTATTGATTTGGGATCAATTATTATTTGGTTTGAACTATTATCTATTATCTTATGTGAAATCAAATCATATTAGACGGTTTTTTTGGTGAAAGGTTTGTTACAAAACTAACCTCAAAACTGAACACAAAATCAAAGAACAACGGAAACCCCCACAGTACACATGGATAATTTTTATTTCCTTTAAAAGTACGACATCACCCCTCTTTTATCTCCAATTTATGTAAACATACAAACATTTTTATTGCGCAACCGTGGTCTATAGTAGAATGGGCAATCTCCTTTATAACAAACAATAATTTGGGAAAAATTGTCATATTTTAAAATAAAATTTGTATTTTGACCAAAAATCTTTATTTCCTTGTCTTAATTTTTTTTGCCTTATTTACATAAATTCAGTAAAATATAACCAATACATGCATTGAGCTGGATCTCCGATCCCTCAAGGCTTGGTCAAGGTATACAACCTTTATTTGAATCGATTTTTCATAAAATCGCAGTTCTATCAAATAGTGCAATTTATTTCATGACCGTAAAAACTACTCCTCCTCGTTCAGGCTCCTCATCATGTACCTCCTTATCACTACCCTCAGTGTCAGACACATCAGAGTCATCACTATCACCCTCTCTATATTTCCCAAAATTACTCTTATCTGTTGGCATTTCAGCCATCTTTATTCCAGTATGAGCGAATAACTTCTCAGCAGCATGATGTGCTTCGATTTCTTTCAAATGAGTGTTATATTCTTTTTGAAGTTTTAAAGATTCATCTATTGACAAAACTTTGGCTGCACCATAGACACTTGGTGGAGGTGTTGCAGCAGTCACCTCCCAATGTTTGTGCTTTTTTCTTAATATCTCTTTTTCTGGATTATGGGCATTAGATGTTGTGGTCTGATAAGGTTTGAAGTTTCCCTTACTTTTAGGCTTACATTTGACCTCCGTTATGTCCACTATGTACTTCACATGGGGTAACTCCCCAATTTTTATCAAATCTTCGGTGGTTATAAGTGGTTTTTCAGGAGACAATACTTTAACTTGTTTCTCTAGAGCTGTGGTTTGACTGAGGATATGTAATACATCTTCTGGTTCACTATCATCATCAGAATCTAGATATGAATCATTTTTACCTTCTATCTTGCCGACCCATTCGACTTGTTGCACAACATTTTGGTCTACACCACTCAGTTTCAAGTTATCAAACATACGGTAAGCTTGCTCCTCATCCTGCTTAGCCTGCAGTTCACTCACAATTTTATCATGAAAAGCTTGGATCTTCGCACCTTTATCGGGTAGCTTGGATATAAAAGACCTATTATTTAAGAGTTTCAGTTGCCTATCTCGCAATTCACAAAGTTCTGCGATGTTTTTTGATGACAAATCAGTGATCTTCCCATCTACTTCGGTTTTTGGCGGCGGTGGCAATATGCCTGGAATCTTTTTAATTATTGTCGTCATAGTTTAATAGGAGTAAACACAGATTATCATGCATATTTTATAATATAAAATTATGAAATCTCGAAGAACGTATAACTATTATAACTAACAGTATTCTTTGATTATCATTTTTATTTGTGTGATGCATGCTCATTGACAGTTCACAGTATTGACATGACATGAGCTGACAAGCAGTGTTGCCACCTTGGATTTTATTAAGGCGCTAGGTCAAGAGTAAAATGTCGCCAGATTTTCAGAATTTCGGATTATAAAAAACCACCAAATTCCGCTAAATTTATTGTATTTAAATATCAGACTAAAAAACGAACGAATATGTTTGAGATGCTTAAAAATAGTTGTATCCGGCGGTAGTTCTTCGTAATAATAATTATACAATTTTACGTATTTATAAAATGTTCTGTATTTTTACCAGAGTGCAATAAGAGTTTTACTAGGTAACTTACAATTTACAAAACATAAACATTATATTCGGTATAACTTGACAAAATGTTTAGTATTCTACAGGCAGTGAAATTAAACCACATAAATGTGTGTGTTTTTTGTTTCAGCATGTCTTCTCAAGTCTACTAATTTTGCAAATAATTCTGCTTTACAAAATGAGCAAAACGCCTTCGTATCATTGGTTTGGAATTCATCTAGTGATTCTCACTCTTTTCTATACTTTTGTGCGTAATTCTTTTTCTTGTGTGGAACTTCCATAATTGGATATTATTTACAGCTTCTAGAGTTCACACATTTCACAGAGTGTTGAAAAACACGACTCTATCAAACTTTAAGACTTTTTAACAACACGTACCAAATTCCGAACAAAGAATGAGAGATAAAAAGAAAATTAAATAATGAACCACTACATTTCTCTCCATTTCGATAAAAAAAATGTTTTGCCCGATTCCATATTGAAAAACCGCTAAAAACCACTAAAAAATATAAAAACGCTAAATTATGAAAAGATACCACTAGAAGCCTTGAAAAAGCACCAGTTCTGGTGGGAAAACCACCAAAGTGGCAACACTGCTGACAAGTGACAACAATGAAAACTGTATTTTCCCGCCAGTGTGACCATCTTATAAATGGCGAATCTGCCACAGACTGGGCAAAAAATCTGCCAAAATCTGCCACACTTGGCGCCAAAAATATCCCTTCATAAAGCTGACACACATGATGATTTAGGAAGCTATTCCTTATTTTTGATTTGTTTAAATTTACCTGAGAGAAGATTCTTTTGTACGAAGCGTTGAATATCGGCAAACATGCAGACGCTTTGGCGAAATTTGAAATGTTTGGATATTTTCTAGCCCCATTCGCGTCCATAATTTTGCAAGCTTTACAAAATGTAATGTCCTGGTCATCCTAAGCCCTCGACCCGACCAGGAAGAAAGCAAGGGATTTTGCTCCCCCTAAGGTCGATAAGAACGTATTTTCTCTTCATAATTAATTATTCGTTACACAGAACCGAAAACGATACACATCAAAAGAGAATGAAGTAGAAGCAAAAGTTGATTGGAAACCAAATCAATAAAGAAGATAAAAATATAAACACTATTTCAGTTTGATTACAACAGTTCATAATCATATGGCGCACTTGTTTAAAAACAGAACAAGCGGGAATTTCCAGTGTAATTTAGCCATGAAACAAGCTGCCAGTTCGATAAAATCATTTGTAATCTAATTATATATAAAACCTGATCTAATTACTTTAAAAAAAAGATAAATTCATTGAAAATTCATATTAGTTATTGTGAATTTTCTTGAATGCTTTAAATCTGCCGAAATCTGCCAGTTTTGTAAATCGTCAGCATGATCTGCCACAGACAAAATTTAGGAACGAAATCTGCCAAAATGGCAGAAATCTGCCACAAATGGTCACACTGTTTCCCGCGATGACATTTTGCGGCTTGTCTACGTCAAGATATTGTTTTTTTAGACTTTTCATTAACTTTTTTTGGTGTTACATTTATTCTTTCACCATTAATCACCATCACATTTTGAAACTATTTCAGTCTTCATCGTTATGGATGGACGGACGTGATAGCAGCAGCAGCAGTGGTAAATATAAAGTGATATTGCTAGGATTGTTGCATTGGGTTTTTGGGAGATTGGTCAAGTACTCTGTGGATTGGTCAGAGAAGGTTTCCCCATAATCCTCCACTCTTCCCAATGTGCTGGGAAGAGTGGAGGAATAAGGGAAAACCTTTGCCCAGCTGTGGGACAAATGGATGAAACAGGTTGAAACTAAAGTAAAAATCTTTAGTCATGGTGTTGAATCTTAAAGCCGTAAAGGTGCTTTTCCACAAACTAGAGTCTAGACTCTAGAACATAGAACTAGAGGACTTCAAAACCCCCCCTTCAACAGTTTATTCATCGATTTGTGTATGCGTCTGTATTATGTGTCTGTGGCAAGAAGCTTATAGATAAAAGTGGAGGCAACACTCTAAATACCTAAGTGAAGCCAACTGTGGGCAGACGCTCTCTTTCTGAATGCATACATAAGATAAAGAAAACACATATCACTGTCTCGTTCTTATGCATGCATTCAGAAAGAGAGCACCAGCCCACAGTTGGTTTCAAGTTTTTGTTCTAAGTGTTGGCTCCATTTAAACCTATATCTTCATGGTCTGTGGTATGCGCATGGTATTGTCTATGGCTCTCAATCAATATCATTCATTCATCCATGTCGTTCACTCAGTCAGTGTCAACTGTCAATGTCAGTCAAGTGTCAATTCGATCGAAGAAAGTTTAGAGGTAAATCTGCATCGCATTTCGATTAATTTTGTATTTTTTGTAATAATACCGAATTTTTCTTTCGAGGCAATGATTAATTTATGATGTTAGGATTTCTGCCGTGTGATTTAAACATACAATATTAGTTTTGTGTCCGTCGCTGCGTTTAAGATACAGTAACCATGGAGGACGCTACGGTATTGATATATTATTCTACTTTATTATTCTATGCTAACTCTAAAATGCATTATAAATTATTTTTATCCATATAATTATATATACGAAGTGTCTTACATTTGTATAGCATGTGTTATGGTTTGAAGATCGATCAATACTTGACCTCTTTTTCAGGTGCCCTTATATCTAGAGCCGTTTCAGCACGGCGAAGTATCCGACAAGAGGATCTGGATCGGAAATCTTGACACCAGGGTTAATGAGTATGATTATTTTATCTTATAAACGTATTGTTACTTTCGAATTGCATAAAAAATTATCTCTATGGCTTCTTTTAGACTGCACTTCTAGGTTTTTGAGATCATTCACAAATTATCGTCCATACCTAGTACATAATGACTATCACTATTTTTTTATTTGAAAAATTTTAAGTATTATAAGTACTCTTTCTGAATAAGATAATAGTGAACATTAGTTCTCATAAAATATTTACTACTAAAGTAACTTATTTTTAACAAATTACCTTTTCTCATTACCGGTATCAACTACTGAAAATGGTCCGTGTGTATGGAAACATTGAGAAGTTTGACATGCTGTTTCATCGAAGTGGTCCCAACGCCGGACAGCCACGGGGCTTTGCCTTTGTCACATACAAGCTGAGGCAGGATGCAATTAAAGCCATGAATTCTCTGAATGGCCAGATGCTTGGGACAAAAAGGATGAGTGTCAAATTCGCTAAGAACACGGTGAGTTGTCTGACTATGAATCACATCTTAGTTGACCCATGTTAACATTTTTCACTTTTATAGACTTTTAAGTCTTTACAAATAAGAAATTGAAACACTACTCTTATTTATTGCTCTTTTAGATGTCTCAATTCACACACACGACACAGTTGGCGCAGTGGCTGAGCGATCGACTGCTGCGCAGCGTGTTGCGGGTTCGATTCCCGCCCAGGGTAAACATTTGTGTGATGAGCACGTGTGTTTGCCTTGTGTCTGGGTGTTGTTTATCTATATATGTATGTATTTACAAAAAAAAAATGTATTTGTGTATGTATATCAGCTGTCTGACACCCATAGTACAGGGTCTCCCTAGTTTGGGGTCAGATGGCCGTGTGTGAAAATGTCCCCACATATTATTATTATTTGTGTTTGTTTTCTTTGTTCTCAGCTCTTTGGCTGGTTTTAACTGCATTTACGGGCCGGAGCCAAGTAAATGTAGCGTGTGGTGTGTATTATGTTGAGGGTGTATTCTGTTAGGGGTCTGCTTCGTGTTCATCAATCTGCATGAACTTTCTCACGATTCGGCACGTATTTAATATGGCAGCTTTCTGTAGAGTGATATAAAGAGTTTCTTGTAGATCAAGTAGTTTTAAGCTATGGAGAAGATGGTTCGGGATAACGCCTGTTGTGGATATGACTATAGGGATTACGTACACTTTTTACATTATTATTATTATTATTATTATAAGATGATCAGATTTAAATCTCTCCCATTTCTGGGGAACTACGTCCAAATTGCGGGCTTTTGGCCAAACAACTAAGACGGGCGGTGTTAGGCAGTTTAGTCTATAGACAGAAACTTTCTGACGATTCTGCATGTGTTCAGTATGACTGCTTTCTGTAGGAGTATGTATGTGAGTGGATGAATGTCTAGTGTTTTAAGGCTTGTATGAAGTGTTTTGGGGATGACGCCGGTGCTGGATATTATGATAGGGATGGTCTTGACCGTGTGAGCTCTCCATTGAGTTTTCAATTCTATAGTCAAGTCTGCGTACTTTGAGAGTTTGTTTGTGTGTGTGGATGTTAAATTGTGCGTGTTAGGTATAGCTACATCTATCAGGTATACAATTTTATTTTGCTTATCGTGCAGGGTGATGTCAGGTCGGTTGTGATGTATAGTCTTGTCAGTCAGTATAGTTCTGTCCCAGTACAATTTGTATTCAGGTGAATCTAGTATAATTTGGGGTTGGTATTTATAGTATGATATTTTTTCTGTAATGAGATTGTGTTTATGTGCGAGTGTCTGGTGTATGATTGCTGCTACTTGGTCGTGCCTGTGTTTGTAATCTGTTTGCGTTATAGATGAGCATGCGCCTGTGATGTGTTGTATTGTTTCAGGTTGTTTATGACAGTGACGGCAATGGTCACTACTTAGATTACTGTCGCGGATGATGTATTTCCTGTAGTTTTTTGTATCTATAACCTGATCTTGAATCGCTAGCATAAATCCTTCTGTTTCAGGAAACAGCTCGCCTCGCTTTAGCCATGCGTTTGACGCTATCTTGTCAACATTTGGGTCGGTCAAGTTTAGGCGATGACGTCCATGAAGTGATTTTTGAGTCCATGTATCTATTTTTTGTTGTATGGTGTTTATCTTCATCTGTTTGGTGTGATCCGCAAGAGAGAGTGGTGTGAATGTGTCTGCTTGAGATATGGCTTTGTGTAGTATTGATTGTTGCGAATAAGTGTGAAAGAATGATCTGAGTAATATGATTTGTTTGTTGTGTAGGTTTGTTATGTCAATGAGTCCTCTACCGCCCTCTTTCTTAGGTAGGGTCAATCTTTGAATGCAAGCTCTTGGGTGATGTTTCCTGTGCTTAGTCATGGTAGTATTAATTATTCTTTGTAGGTTCTGTAGGTCAGTTTGTGTCCAGCGAATAATTCCAAATGAGTAGGTAAGTATGGGGATAGCATACGTGTTAATAGCTTTGATAACGTTTCGTGCGTAAAGATGTGTGTGCAGTATTTTATGTAGTCTGTTTTTGAATTTTTGTTGTAGGGTCTTTTTTGTGTCTTTGTGGTGAATTTCCTGTGACTGGTGGTATCCTAGGTATTTGTATCCTTCAACTGGGTCTACGGCGTCTATAACATCATGATTTGCTAATTCATATGAGGCAGGTTCTATTATACCTTTGTTAACAGATTGGATTTTACATTTGTCTATTCCAAACTCCATGCGAATGTCGTTTGAGAATGTCTGAGTGACATCGGCAAGTGTGTGTATTTCATTCAGTGTGCTTCCAAAGAGTTTGATATCATCCATATACATGAGATGAGTGAGGCTTGTCTGTTGTGCGTCGTGTTTAATTTTGAATCCTATGTTATTTTTGTTAAGCATGTTGGACAGTGGATTAAGTGCAAGGCAAAACCAGAGGGGACTCAATGCATCACCTTGGAATATACCTCTTTTTATCGGAATGAAATCGGTTTCGGAACTTTCAGTACAATTGCATATTTTAAGTTTAGTGTTCCAATTTAGCATTATCTTTTCCAGGAAGTACGTGATAGCAGGATGAATTTTGTAATGTTTTAAAATATATATTAACCAAGAATGTGGTACAGAGTCAAATGCTTTTTTGTAATCTATGTACATGGTATGAATATTGCGTTTTTGACTGATTGCTTGTTTAGAAGCTACGGCGTCGATCGTGAGTTGTTCTTTACATCCTTGGCTATGTTTCCGGCAACCTTTTTGTTCCTCTGCCAAGATGTGATGTTCATGAGTGTGTTTGTATATGGATTCACTTAAACATGATGTGATGATTTTATAGATATTCTGCAGGCAGGTAATTGGACGATATTATTATTTATTATTATTATTATTATTATTATCATTCAAGCATTTCATGCAATTGTATAGCTATTTCAACATGTACATGAGTGGTTCAACAGTGTATGGCAATGGGCTGATAAAATGATGATATCTAATAAATAAACTCTTGTTTTTCTGTTTTCAGGATGAACACGAGAAACCTAAACCTGAGCTGGGTATAGCTGTACTAGCAGGTGCAAAACCAGAACTGAAACTCAGCAAAAAGACCGCAATCCAGTCCATTGAAGCTAAACTCAAAATGATGGAGAACATGAAGGCAGGAGATGACTTTGTGATCAATAAATTGGCTGCAAACGAGACTCCTGTTATTACACAGTATCAAACAAAACAACACCAACTTCAGAACAAGTCTGTTACTTCATTTAGAAGACGGCATCCATACCACAAGAAGAGATAGAACAATATTAATTTAATAATGCCTTAATTAATTTATTACGAAGCAAGTAATGGCTACTGTGAAGTGTTTAAATTTAAGGTCATGGTAATCTCAAACTTTTGTTTAACCTATGGTCTCATTTTGTAGTACAATTTGGGTAGGGCACATGTTACCCCTGCAAGGTTTATTGGCTAAGTTTTTTGAATGATAATAATAACAATGCAAAACGAATTCTGATTATTACTAATTAACAGTATTGTTTAAAATAATAGTTAAAAAAAACTAAAAACACGCTTTTTATAGAAAACCAAACTAAAAAATAGAAAATAAATTTTAATAAATTTAAATTACGAAAAGTGTTAAAAATTTCAATAAATATAAATTAATAATAGTGTGAATAAAAAAAAAAACCTTTTATTTTAAAAAAAGAGTGGGGTGCATGGTGTCAATAGTTATAAATATTTTATTGACAGATATGAGTAGAGTGATTATCATTTTGATAATATCTTAAAAAGCACCCCACGCTTTTTTTAAAATAAAATATTTTTTTTTATTCACACTATTATTAATTTATATTTATTGAAATTTTTAACACTTTTCTTAATTTAAATTTATAAAAATTTATTTTTTACTTTTTAGTTTGAAAAATGGAATAATTTTATCAAATTAGTGTATTGTCATCGGTCCTCGATAAATCTACAAAGTTTGAATGAAATCTGGTCGTTTAAAGTGGGTCAAAATCGCGCCCAAAGAAGTCGGTTACAAACAAACATACAGGTGAAGCTAATAAAAAGCGTGTAATTAAGATAGAAATGTGTAATAATCAAGTTGCAGAAAGTACTGTTATTTGTCATGATCAATTAAAAATAAATTGCATTCTAGCTTTTTCATGTTGGATGTACAATAATAATCTAGTATCTAGATCATGTTAGATTACTTTCTGCTAATTGTTTACAATAAAAACGAGTATGACAGTAGCATTGAATATAAATTGTGTTCCTTTTTTTTTGCAAATAATGCTAGTTTTGGCGGTTATACGTCACATGTGATTTACTTTTAAGTATATTTAAATGTTAGTTTGTAAGTTATTAAGTGAAATGTTGTCACGATAGTTTCTCGAGGATGGAAATGTCGATAGCTTATTGAGAATTTGTCAATCAGGTTACTAATATTAGGAAGGAGTTATTGTATTTTTGTGATTTAATGAATTAGCTTTTGACATTGTTGTCTTGTATAAAAATAGTTTTAAGCCTTGTACCATCAGTGTGTTCATTTATGTGTTTGTTAAATCTATGGAAGTAATCAACGAATCGCTTTTAAATACACAATATCTAGATGGTGTGCAAACTTATTAATACTCAGAGTTGAAACAGTTATCTTATGTGATTTGTGTGCAAGTTGTTGTGAATAAATTTAGCTTTCAACACATTCAGATTTCTTTTCTTGAGTCCCTAGAAGTAATGTGGAAGTAGTGCGTCAATGAAAATAAATAAATGAACAAAATTATGTGCCGTGTGGTGCCGGCCTCGAATAGCCCCCCCATTTCTACCCATGGGTGTCGAAGAGACAGAGGGATATTGACCAGAGGATGGCCAGCAGCGTCCTTCTGAGTACTATAACATCTACTGCGATCGCCAACATGCATCGGCCAAGCATGGCGATTACGGCTGAACCTCCATTGAGGCCGGGAGACCATGCCCTGCAGTGGACGTCTTAAGGTTGATGAAGAGAGACAAAATTCAATAAATAAATTTTATTAAAATAGTAAGCTTATTAATGCATTGCAATAAAAATGTACATCAGTCGCTTAAACTATGTAAAAATAAACATAACAATCAGCACAAATTGTACTAGTTACCTAAATATAAAATCTATTATAATCAGTTACAGAGGTTAATTTAATATACTCTAATTATTTAATCTTTTTTTAAAACAAAAACATTTTTGAGGCAGAAACTGGTATACAATGGTATATTTGAATCATTTATTTGTTGGTTTTATTATACTTATTAAGATTTGTGCCAGAGTTCAACAATTTACTCTGCGTTAAACATCCAGTCTTATACGCAAATAAATATATTTTAGATTACTTCATTTAGTTATTATAAATAAACGAGCTGTCACAAGTTTGATGGGAAAAATAAAATCAGCGTCATTCTGACTGGTAAAAATTGCTATGTAAAAATAAAATCCGAAAGTCGTCACTATCGACTAGTAACTAGTACAAGGAGAATATTTCTTATTTATTATTAACGATTATATAAATATATTTTCGCTGGTTCTAAAACCTGGGGAGATGCCATTAGACAGTGAGGTGGCCAGTCGTTGCGTGGGACTGGCCATCACTAAATAATCATCGTCTTCTTCTAATTTCCTCTTCATAGACGAGTACTGGGTTTCGTCATCGCCTTGTTTTTGCCAGTCTTTGTAGTCTATACATAATGGCCATATAATTTTACCGGAACTGTGAACAAATAATTAAACATTAGAAAAAAAACATATTATGTTGACTTCTATTAGGAAAAAACATATTAAATATAAAACGGTTTCGATTAAGGTAAATAATTGGCAAAAAACATTAATAGCAAGATATAGGCGCTTTAGAGCATTTTTAAAGTTGGGAGACCTTTTTTGATCACTGTAGGTAATAAAGCTATATTCCCTATATGTATTTCATATGAAAAGGCTGTCTTCTGTAATTAGTTCTCAGAGCTCTTAAAATTACATGAAAAAATATATTTTTCTCATAAAAATCTTCCAATATTTAGTTTATTAGGAGGAATATATATTTTTTAAACATTTTTTTCATATGTAGCATAACCACAAATATAGATAGACCTAGATAACGCAAGAGCAACTACTTCGCGTGCCTAATTTCGTGCCTAGCTTACGTACAAAAATCGTAAGTAAAAAAATAAAGTAAAAGTTTCCTTCCATCGGTAAGTCATTTTGTGATTAATATTATGCGTAATTAATTAAAAAAAACAATTATTTTTAATCTAATACCCACAGTAATACCTGGTAATACCAAATTTAAGAAAAACAAAACATTGTGACCTCTTAATAGGTAGTCAAAAAATAGCACACTTGGTTTTGATACAGATCGTGATACTTGTGTTATCTAGGGTCTATCTATATCTGTAAGCATAACCCAAAAAAAAAAATCACTTACATAGGTAAATTATAAGGGTCATAAGGAAACCACTCATCATACTGCTGCACAGCCGCTGACTGCAACGTATGCCTTGCGTTCTTCTCGATGATTCCTTGGCAGTACACAACCTGGTGTGACCGCGTTATTGAGGAGAATGCTCTTGTGACTTGAGGTGGACATGTGCGCAGGGGGTTCAGTGAGCATGTCACTAGTCGAGGTAGGTTCAGCGATTCCACGAAGTTTACGTCTGGAAAGGGGGGAAAGAGAATTAGAAGGCATAGGAAGTGTAAATGAAGTTTATCTATATATGTATGTATTTAAATATATTTGTGTATGTATATCAGCTGTCTGACACCCATAGTACAGGGTCTTCCTAGTTTGGGGTCAGATGGCCGTGTGTGAAATGTCCCCACATATTATTATTATTAAATGTAATATTGAATTGGGTCTGAATTCTTGAAAGGTTTCAAAGAAATTACGCTTTTGAATCAAAATATCATTTGTGTAAAGGGCATGTATCAGTGTTTTAAATTTAAACCAAACAAAAAACAAGAATTAGGAGACAGCTGTTTGCAATAGTAAAATAGACCTTATCTATTCTATACTAATATTATAAGAGGTAAAATTTGTTTGTAAGTTTGTATGTAGGGGGTAATATACGAAACTACTCATCAGATTTAAAAAATTCTTTCACCAATAGGAAACTACGTTATCCCTGAATGCTAGACTATATTGCATTATCAAAAAACTTGGGTTCCTTGAGAAAATTTACGCGGATGAAGTCGGGGCCTAGTGCTAGTAAACAATAAAAATAATACTCACTTTCTTTATTCAAGAACAGCAAATGATGTTTAAAAGCTACGAGGTAGAAAACAGCATGACAGATAGCATGAAACGCTCCGTGGGCTTTTAGGTTATCGCTTGCCGTCGTCGACTCTTGCGTTGCTGAGATGTAAGAGTGGCACCATTCTGCCATGCTCTTCAAATACTTGATCAGCCTTGTGTTGGGAACTCGAACGCATCGGGCGAGTAGGCCTGCCAAGTGGCTAGCAGCTGTTCGACGTGTTGTTAGGGCTCCCGGACCAAGGCCTTGTAAGCCAGCCGCAACTATCCACAGACTATCTAGGACTCGGTCAGCGCATTGCTGGTTTATTGATATTGTATATAGGAGGAGGAATTGGACGTGCCTGTAAGAATACAGAGTCTGTTTAATAATTGGGTCAATTACCTGGATAAGGACTCCGTTTAAGTACACAACTACATGTTGTGGTGTTGTTGTACATGTTTTGTCTCTATATCACCCTAAGGTAGACCGGTAGAAAATGCCCAAGTCATTAATCCGCCTTTGTACACATGGCTACACATCAAGCTATAAGTTTCTAGTATAACCTGATCGCGCATTGTATAGAATTTTCATACAATGAGAGGTCAGGTTATTCTGGAAATGTATAGCGATGTGTAGCCGTGTATACAATGTTTATTTACATTTTGTGCATAAGTTTTAATAAATAAATAAATAAACTTGTCAGCCTGACAACAGAAAATCTTTGGGACGGATCTGCCAGATACCAGTTTGATGCCCTAGAGAGAAACGAGCCAAGAGGATCATTGGCAATGATAGGCTCGTCGAGTCAAAGCTCCAAAGTCTTGAGCATCGACGCCGAGTTGCTGGCCTGTTGGTTTTCTATCGGTTGCATTTTGGGGAGTGTGCGACGGAATTGCATAATTTAATTCCGTCGAGCCCGTTCCATCATCGGACCACAAGACGTACGGCGATGCGCCACCGGTACATGGTGGACATCCCACCCACACGCACGAAACGTTTTGGGAATACATTCATAGTGCGTACTGCTAAGGAATGGAATTCCCTGCCTGAGTCTGTGTTTCCTGAGAGCTACAACCTGGGAGTCTTTAAGTCAAGAGTGAATAGGTTACTTCTAGGCAAGCATGCTCCATCTTAGACCGCATCATCGCTTTCCATCAGGTGAGATAGTGGTCAAACGTATGCCTATCAATAGATTAAAAAAAAAAAGAAAGAAAAATTTTGGTGTTACAGGAAACGCATAATACACCTTTACTTTGAAGAAAATAAAAGGGAAATATCAATTTAACTTTATATTTACGCACTCTTTAGAGTTATTTGACTTACCTAATACCATACGTAGGTAGTATAATCCTGTCAAAAACATTGCAGAGTATTTGCATTGTGGGTTCCCTCTCATCCTCCAACCACTTCAGAACTTCCAGCATACAATAGTCCAGGGTTTCAGAGACTTCGTCCCGATCGTCCATTTCCATGTCGAACATTGTGTCAGATTGTGGTTTATTTTTTTCATTTTCTACTACATTTACGTCCATATGAATCATTCTGTAAAGTATAAATAATTATTTTAGTGTTTAATTTTTTATTTTCGTAATAATGCATCCACTTTATTGAGTACTAGCACTTTTCCAGCGACGTATATGAATCCCTAATTTTTTGATAATAGAATATAGCCTATAGCACTCAGTGAGAACATAGCTTCCAATTGGTGAAATAATTTTCAGAATCGGACCAGTAGTTCCGGAGGTTAGCACATTCAAACATACAAACTCATCAGCTTTATTATGATAGTATATACAAAAGAAAAAAGACAAAGCTGACAGATGCTCTAGGCCTTGAAGCTAAAATGGCAATGGGCAGGCCACGTAACAAGATACACGGACAAAAGGTGGACCTCAGAGTCGACAAAGTGGTCTGGCCCACTGGGGAAAAGAAAAGTTGGTAGACCAAAGAAACGGTGGGCAGATGATTTAATTGAAGTTGCAGGCAGGAACTGGTGGAGTCTCGGCGCAGAAAGAGAGGACTGGAAGAAGATGGAGGAAGCTTTCACCCAATAGGGATCCATTGCAAAGCAGAAAACAACATTAACATAACCAATAGATATAACCACGGAATAATAAAAACAAGAGGAAGTGCCCTTAGTCTTACTTATTACTGGATCCAGTGTCGCCAAACTCACACATTTGCAAATTAAAATGTACTTGCAATACACAGAAAACGATGATATAATTGGCTACAAATTAGAAACGCAACTTTGGCAAAAAGCTTATTTATTGTTGTTTGAAATTAAACCGTATCACAGCTGACGAACGTTGCTATTATTTTACATGTCAAAATCACTAAAGAGATTTTTTCCATCTAACAATCCAATTCGAGCAAAGTCCAACAAGTTCAGCTATTCGACGCTAGAGAGCGCTGTTACCAAATTACTTAACATGACATCTATTGTTACTATAAATAGATGTCATTTTCGCATGCAACTGTTATTTATTTTTCTATTCAATGAGAGATGTGGTCAAGTTGTCGATAATTTGTACAACGTAAGAAATACCCTACAGTGTTTAAATTAATCGTTTTAATGTACGTAATGGATCAAAAATGATGATTAATTAATAGGGTATTTTACTCTATACGAGAAAAAATCTATAAATAAGTTATTGAGACAGTTTAGGCATAAAGCAGTCGGAAAATGTAAGTGTTAGTTCATAAAATAACAAAACAAATTTTTAAATTCAATTCAAAGTTTTCAGTATTTTTAATCTGTTATAAAACACCGTGAAATAGTAGCGGCCATGTTATTACGCCATACGGCTGTGTAAACAAAAAATTGTCAACTGTCAGTCAACCGATTGGCGTAATATAGGCTTTGTACTTTTATTATTTTCGTAACCAACGTATTTTTTTCATTATTACACCTATTACAAAATATGCTTTTAATTATTTTTAAATGATATACAATTATCATTTTTAATATGAGCTCATTTGATACAAAACGAACTGACGTCATTTACGCTGAGCAATATGGCGTCCAGTGAGAGGCGTTTTCGTCAAAATACGCGCGAAATTTGAAAATTTAAAATTTAGATGCATTTTTATGGCACTTATCGATTGAATAATTTTTTTTTGGTTTTTTTTGGTGGCATATTAGCACTACAGAATTTCATTGAGACACTTTTCAAAAATAGGTGTAATACCCTATTATGTATGCGTATATTGACATATTTTTCTGTGATAATATGAGTCCGTAATATGATTGTATGTAGAAAATTGATTGACGTCCCAATGAAATGACGCATTATTTTAGACATGACAATATCTTTTTAAATTTTTAATTGACATCTGAATTTTTGTGAAGGTATACTATATACATGTAAGTATATAATAGAATATTTATAGGCTACGTCTAACCGCGAATGAATGACTATTTGCCAGAATATTGCTAAGGTTTTTAAAACTCATTCTTCCAAACTCGTACTTTTATTTATTAAAAAAAAAGTTTGGTACTAAACATACCTACATGTTATTGTTTTATCGACACGAACTATTTGCATTAATGTGTCGCATCCCTAAACGAGTAGCGTCGAAGTTTCTAGAATTTATGCCACGTAAAACGATTATAGTCAAGACAGCGAGCAAGCTAATTTAGACTTTAATGAATGGACATAAGGTAGTTTTTAGTCCGCATCAAAGTAAAAATATGGTATTGTCAATAAAAATCGATTATATTGAAATATATGAAAGTTTTATACTTTTTGGTGATACGATATACCTCTGCAAGAAACATTCTTTGCCCTGCTATCATTTTTGCACGTAAAAATTGCACAATAAGGCAGGGTTGTATTTTTTTTCCTTACGTGCGACATTGTGCGATATGTCACGTCGCTGCAAGTAGTTGATCTCGACTGGACCAATGTTGATCATTTCCACATAATTGTGTCACACGTTCGATGGCTGCGTGGCACTTCCCCTTGTTTTTATTATTCCGTGGATATAACATACTTTGTAATGGAATAAATTAAGCTTTATTATTATTATAGATATTACTTCTTTATTGACACTGCGTGTGTAGAAAACATTAAAGACAACTTCGAAGTAAGTTAGCAGACTTACTGCTTATAAGAGTAAGCATACTGTTATGTGTAAAAAAAGTGCAAGTTCTTTTCACTTTGAAACTAACTAGTGGAAAGGCTACAAGGCACAACATACTTGTGTCAATGACATTTGTGTTTTTTCAAGAATAGGTTTTTAAACACTGTAGATAAAATTAAATTTACTTACTTATTTATAACAGCCATCATAATTTGTTCACGGAGGGAAGGGATGTACTTGCTCATCCATATTAAATTATATATATATGCCCTGTTGACATAACATCCTGCTTTGTAGTACGGAAACTGTTCTATAACTATATGCATTAATAGATCACTGGTCCTGTAAACAAGGAAACATAAAAATCAATACAATTAAAAAAGAATAGTGATGGGTAAAAGAACTGTGAATAAAGGAATTAATTTTCCTTACTGAGGTAAGGTGCATTAAAACTTTTTTGTTTATTAATATGTATATCATAAAGTACAGGCTATTTCAAGATAACTGTGTTACATCAGAATTCTTCAGATCCACCATCCAAGCCATGAATGGCCAAGTATCATAGATACTTGTGAAGTCATAGACAGTAATGGCTGGTCTGAGCCCAATATGGCTTTTTTAGGCAGGGTCACATTTCATCATTCTGCACCCAACTCGCGATCTGTGCTATGGGGTGATTATTATCTTAAGAACCATGTTTTACTAGGGGCCTTAGTAAAATAATAATTCTTTCTCTTCTTGCCAGCCTATAAAATTGCATATTCTATAACATCAATAGCAAGTGATTATATCATCAATTATCAGCATGAACTTTATGATATGTTATCTTTGTGTAAAGAACATGAATCACACTAGCAGTATTGATTGATTTGAAACTTATTTGTGTTACAAATCTGAGTTGTAGATAGTACCTAGGTATTTACTATCAAAACAATAACAATACTAGAGTACAGCATGGCCCAATATCTACATTAAAATGACATGTACCTATATCATGTAATAATGATATATGCCAGCCCTCCACCTGAAAGGGCATAAGTTTTAAATTACAGTTTTACAAACTATAACACTGTGTCTGTAAAACATTGTCATCTGTTCAGGAGACAATTTTAATAGAGACAATTTTGAAGGAGAAATTCTCCATTAATGTTTACTTGTACAAATCCAAATGTACTAAGTGTTCTTACCAATGCATTTGCTATTGTCAAATGCAGCACTGTTTCAAGTAGCACTGATTATTCAGGAATGTTATTTTGTTGCTGCATTTCCATATCTTGTGATTATTTTCATTGGATTGTCCACCCCACCCTCTAAAATACAGAGAAGCTCAGTGAAAGCTGTGTATTGTTATATCTTCAAAGAACAAAAATAATACCAATATTTATTTTGCAGCAAGTAAGTTGGTAAGTTTCAGAAGTAGTTTTGTTATCATCTTTATAATGACATGGAAGCACAGCTTAAAGCCGTAACAATTTACTTCATTGTTGCACAATTTCCCAAATAAGGTTTCCCAAGGTTAATTCAAGCTTTGTGGCCATTTCCTCTATTTGCAAAAATGTATGCCCTTATTTGAAAAATAAAGCATACATTTTTCATGACACAGTTCAAACTTAACAAACAGGTAGACTGGCTTATATATTGCACAAGTTATCTTGTGCAATATGCCAGTAATCTATATTTGCAGAATTTACCTGTTAGTATATGTATTAAATTTCTGTGCTATTAACCTCTGATGATATTTGAGAAAATTTTCAATTCATGAAAATGTATTAAATATAATTTTTAGTGTACGGCTGAATTTGTATCGGCTTTCTTAATAAAAGTAAGAAGTTTTGTCAATGTGTAAGCCCGATTAGATAACACTATAGTTACTGAAGGTTATCTGGTAACTCTTCAATCCTAATCTCTATGTCACCATGTTATGTAGGTCAGGGACATGGCTATAACACATCAACAACATTGTTGACAAGCAACATGTTTGACAACATTAACACTGTTTTTGTGACATAGATCATAAAAACGTAAAAAAGATATTTAAATAAATAAATATCAAAATTACATGTTATTATGTTTTCAGCATTTTCCTAGTTTATTACACAAATATACTGTCCAAAAGCTGTATAAGTTATACTCTGGTAATTATTTGCTATTGTGAAATAAATAAAATCATAGTAATACTTACATGGGCATTATGGCTACTATGTGTCCTATAATATCATGGACATAAGACCATTTATTCAAAAGTTCAGGCGGTGGATTTTCCTCCCAATTTTCACCTTCAGCTAGAAAAAGATTTTTTTTTAAGTTGTGGTAAGTTGCTATCAATTGGAAATCATTGTGAAATAATTTTGTAGCAATAAATTTCAGTTTCAGCAATATTGCATAATGTTTATCAACAAGTAATGTAATATGTTGGATAGTTTTTTGTTTATTGAATGGATCTGGAATTGGGTCTTAATTAATTGATAGTCTACTGCAGTGCATTGCTAAAGATGTCTGCAGTTTTAGACTAAGTTACAGGGCTGTTAACACAATATTGCACAATTAAAGTTAAGTTACTTTTATTGTGTAATATTTTTGAAAGCTCACCTTTGAAAAGTGTGATGAGTCGCATCATGACAAGGGGACAGTGGTACGTGTGTGCTGTCACCAGGTCCAGCACAAACTTGCGGAACAACTCCACCAGCTCCACACTCCTGCTCAACCATTCAATATTACACACTATGTCCACAAACTGAGTCAACTCCCTGCCTAGCAAAACAACACATGACAAACTGTCATCAAACACTATCCTGAAGTTATCCTCATTCAGAGGATACTCTCGCAGTACTTTGACCAACTCCAGGTATGGTCCAGTGCTTTTATTACTGACGTAATTCACTAGTATTTGTTTTACTTGGTTTTTGGAGAACCGCAGTCTCATCCGTGCTAGAGCAGCCTGCCGCTCGATAGTCTTCTGCATCAACGATGCAACACTCTTCGGTGTCACTGCCATCTTTATTTCTTGAGATCCGAGGATATTGACTTTAAGTATTCTACTATTTCCGGCTGCCGTAGCAGTTCGGCCTTCTTGTGGTTCAAAACTTCTCGCAATATGTTGCTGCTGTCTTCGAGTGTCGGCAAGCTTTGCTGCGGCTGTTCGTAGCTGGTACTCGGCTTGCTGTACCCGAGGCTCGGATCTAAAGCTTCGGAGGTCTTTTTGTCTTTCAGATAATTTTGCAATCTCTCCAATACCACTTTATTATCACCTTCTTTCTTTTCCGGACTATAACCTTCTTTGGACATTGCTTTGCGTAAATTTTACATCGTAAAGGGTATATTTCCCGAAGGTACACTATAGCTTATTAGACAAGTTGTATGTTCCTATAGTTTTATAGTGCTATAAATAAGAAAAATGTATCTTTTTATGGTTAAAATTAGCTAAGAGAACACGTGCACAACTACACGGAACAAGAACTTGACAGCTGAATTATGTTGACGTTTGAACGTTTTATTTACCGCCTGAAAGTGAAAAATATTGAGAAAAAATATAGTCGAGTTTTGTCTCGTTTAATCGCATATCCCTCTTTACTAATGTTCGAAGTTTTTAGTCGATTATAACTTAATTTTATATTTTTATATAGGGTGAAAGCACCAATTATTGACACTCTAAGGGTTACCATTTAAATTGACAAAGATTGCTAAATTTCCTGAGTCACCAAAGAAAATATTTATCTTTGGTATGATAGATTAGACATCGGTGAATGTTACAAACGTAAAACAATGGTGCCAAACCGCACTTGAACACCACTTTTCGGATTTAAATATACAGTACGCGATTTACCAATTATTGACATTCTTTTCCTAATTATCGACATAGCAGATATCCCTATTATTGACACCTCAGAGAGATAAGCAATTAATTGCCGTCAGGTTATTTTATATTGTTGGAGAATAACAAATAATATACAAAATCAGGTCTACTATCTTTTATTAAATACAATTGGTAGGTATAACTATCTCAAAACAACAAATATTTATGTTACAGCCAAAATTCTTAACCAATAAAAATTGCTTTTGACTGGGTTCAGTCAAAACCCTTATTATGATAAAACGCGTTTGCGTTACAATATAAAAAATACGGAACGCCTTAGTTATAAGAATCACTACAAAACCAAAGTTTAAAGTCACAAAATAAAAAGGAACTGAAGGTAAGTAACATAAAATAAAATAATAATAAAAGTATTATTCACTTTAATTTAAGATTAGAAACCTATTAAAATCATTATTTTGCAGTCAATCATTCAAATTTAGTCAAAAAGCGTTGCATTTCTTCTGTTCATCATCTTCAATTATCCTCATCTTTCTGTTAAGTTTTTTTTGTTTAATGTTTTTTAACTGAAGTTTTATTCTTTGTTCCAATTGATTTTTCTAACAGCTTCTTCTGTCTTTCTTCTTTTCTCTTCTTAACGCCTTCTGCCTTTTCTTCTTTTATGGTGTACGGAAAGAAATATTTGGATGACGGCGTAAGAACAATTTGAACCATTTTTCGCCATTCTTGAACGTACTAACCCTGTTCTTTTTCTTTACGAAATAAGCAACACTACTAATTACGTCTTCTTTTCTCTTCGGAAACCCCTTTTTGCAACACTCACTGATCCAATTCTTCTTCTTCGGTCAATATAGTAGCAGGACCTGGCCGAGAATTATGATAAGGGTTTTTAATTCGATAAATTAATGTAGTTCGTGGCACTTGAAAAGTTTTGGCCGCAAGTTTTTGGCTCATACCATCATGTGTAGCCTGTATGGCTTTTTTTAAAGATTCACTGTCATATTTCTTCCTCTTTATTTTATCTTTGATTTTTTCTTGCCTCTTTGGTATATTGCACTTTTGTTTAATTCTGGAAAATGTTCGTGAACGCAATGTAATCATTGCGTTCACGAACATTACATACATACGAACATGTGTTTTAGGTAATCTTAAAACACATATAATTCGCATTTTACCATTTATTAACACAACTTTATAGCATTTATTGACACCGTGTCAACATTTGGAAGCGCAATGCATAAAAGCTTTGTTTATTATTTATTCACAAATTAAACCTTATCATCATCTGCCTAGCCTTTTGCCAACTATATTGGGGTCGGCTTCCAGTCTAACCGGATGCAGCTGAATACCAGTGTTTTACATGGAGCGACAAATTAAACCTTATCTGAAGCGAAAATTAAGTACAAAATCATCATAAACAAAAACCACGAAAAAGCTAATTATTGACATGTATGTCAATAATTTGGTATTTCTCATTTTGTGCATACCAAATATTAACATCGTCCATTAATTAAGGGAAATTAACAAAATTGCAAATATAATAGTAAGAATATGTTCTGTACTTCACCATCATTTAGCACAACATGAAAATCAACACAATGCCGACTCGAATCTGTGAAAATAAACTTAATTAAAACAACACTTACCTTTGCAAAAATTTCAACTATTAGCAGTTATTTTTATTTTCATCAGCACACTCTGATCACAACGGTTGTTTTGGCGCCAAATTACATTTTTTGCAAGTTCTGTGTTGCCAGTATGATTTAAAAAAAAACTAACAACTGGTGTTTTGCCACTAAGCAATACCTACATCGTGTTTTTTTCTTATTTTTAGGAAAAATCTGGCACGTTCGGCCCGCGGGACTGTTACCCCCCCCAACGTCCAGCCGCGCGCGGCTCCGAAAATGCGCGGCCGCGCGGCTCCGTCGTAACATAAAACCTACATAGCTACTTAACCATAAAAGCTATAATAAAGCAAAAAATACGAAAAATAAAATAAGAGAATACAGATCAAACTTATCTATATTTTAAAATCGTTAGTATAATCTATTTTAATTAAAACATGGTCAAACATGTAATTCGAAAAAAAAAAAAAAAAAAAAACTATCTATCTAATACATGGAACAATTATTGCATTTATTGTTAATAAAATAATTTCACAATATACTAGACTTACTTCCCTATCATATGATGTATAGATGATGATATTCATTAAAGTCTAAGTATTTAAATAAACCGAAACCAAATACCTACTGCTCGTAATTTCACCAAGTTTTCTTGAGCGCTCTCGATTTCTCGAAGGCGAAATAATAGCAAAATAATTTAGTATACCTATTTTTATTTGAAAACTTTATTATTTTGGTCACTATGAAATGTAATTTCATGTTTTTTAAACTATTGTAATGCTTAAAATGGCAAATAAGTATAAACAAAACTAAAATTGACTTACACCATAAGAGCGGCCATTTTTAACAAAACAACAATATTTTGGAGGTCGAATTACACTCGACTTATCACATGAAACTTTATTATGTAAACATTATCGTAAAGCACAAAGCTACTTGTTTATTTTGATGTATAACACTTGCAAGATAAACAAAACACAACTCAAGTACTTCTGACATAAACACTGACGCTCGTAAAAACACTTGACGACACACGCGTCACACGAGTCAACTGAAGATAAAAAATTCTCATTCATTTGTCAATATATCTTGCACTGCCATCTCATGTTTTTTCGTTGAACTATTTCATCAGCTATGCATACAATCAGTCAAAACTCACCTAATAATTCGGGATTTCAAACTAGATGGAGTTAAATTCAACTTGTCGTCGTGTCCATGTGTAGTGGCCATAGACGTAAGATATTTTTTTTTTTGGGATGTGTTAGTGGCCACGAACGTGACAGTGGCTAAGGTGTCAATAAATTGGGGGGGTGTCAACAATTGGTGCTTTTACGGTATATTAATATATACTTTAGAATCTGTAGAATTCAGTACTCAGAAAGTGGTTGGAAAGTAGGCAGGACAGAAAAAGTAGAACATAATGATCATTCCTATTCCATTCGGCTTATGTTACTCTCTTTAATTTGGCTTTTGCTCTTTAAGTTTTCATTGAAAGGAACAAGGATGGATGGAGCTATTGAATGATTTCTTGATGTGTAAAACTAAAATTTGATTGTAATTGTAATGAATAACTAGCCAGAATTAATAACTCCAGCTTCAAACTATTTTTTAAGGGCAGCAAGGGGGAGTCCCACCGATCTCGAAACACGCTCAGGAGACTATTAGTGGCGATGGCGGCGCGCAGTCGGCCGGCCATGGATGCGGTCCTTTTTCTTATTATGGCGTAGAAATCATTCGTGTGCGCCTCCGCAAACATACCGGACGCACTACAGTGCCACGACAGCCCCAACAGTATCCTGAACGCGTTATTGTATTGGACACGCAGATCGCTGTTTGTCCTCTGCGTAAAACTGGTCCTAAGACTGCACGTGTAAAGGTTTAGTATTTTTTGTATGAAATTCCTTACTGCAAAGCACACTAATTGGAATCGTAACGTAAACGACTCGCCTGGGGACAAGCTCACGAACCGCGATGCGGCGCGTGGTCACCCAGCGGTCTCGTCATCCACGCGCTTACGCCTCTACGTCGCGGCGTCGCCGCGCTTGTGTCTCTCACCCCTCCTGCGACCTGCCTGCAGCACAATATTGTTGCCACACGTGCTGACATTCACAAAGCAACTTCCAGTCTTGTTACGCGCGTGTTTGATTTGGTGATCTGGTGCCAGCCAGGCCAACTAGCGGTCGGCGAGCAGTAAGCGCGGCGTCGTCTAGCCGTAGCCGAGTCGACGTATCGGAGCTGCTGATCCGTTTTGGTTACGTTGCTTACATTATGTTGACACCTGTTTGACGGCGGCGAGGCGACAGGCGATACGGTGACGATCCCTTTCTGATTTGATATGTGTGCTACGACGAAAGAGTTACCTTTACTTGATTTGTACGACGTGCAAATCTTCGAACTAGCATGTTACATCGAACAGCCAGCGACCTGCGCTTCCTCTCTATTTCTATATTGTCTCTTATTGTCTAAGATCCTCAGTGACCCAAGTACTTAAACTTAGTCACCCATGTTAAAAGAGCGCTACAGAGCGAGACACTGGGGACATCTGAATAGTTTATGTCACGCGCTTTAAACATCATAAGTTCGCTCTTCGTACCTGAGCCCATGGGCCACTGCATAGGACTCACAAATCGCCACAAGCCTCGATGGGCTCAGCAGCACCATCTCATCTGCATAACTAATATTATTCATACAAACGCCGTCAATATGACATCCAACTCTCGTGCAAAATAATTTTGATGTCGTGACAAGTCAGTGCGTGGAACAGACTGTTTTACTGACAGCTTTATATTTTGTAATTTACTTATCTGTGGTTTTTCATTTCTCAATGAGTTTGGATTGGGAGGGGTAGAGTGCGTGTGTATTTCTGAATTCCGGATTTATGCTTTAATTTTATTGTATTGTCGTTAAATAGTGTGTACGTTGTGCTATTGTGAAAATGAGTGTCGAATGAACATTTAACTATAGTGTAACATACTTTGCTCAGTTTCTTTCTATTGTAGGGGCGTTGATAATCATGCAAAATGGCCAACGATTTGTGGTCATGTACCTGTTGTACGGAGGCTCTTACATGTTGGTTGCGCCTAAAACTGTCGCCGGAGGAAATAGAGCAGCGATACAGAAGCAAGGAAATAGATAGAATACTAGAGAAGGAGAAACAGACACTGCGACGACAGGTAAAACTATTGTTGCTCGGCGCGGGTGAAAGCGGAAAGTCAACATTCCTGAAACAGATGAGGATAATACACAAAGTGAAGTTTGAACCCGAACTGGTACGCGAGTACCAGCATGTGATATACCAGAATATAGTGAAGGGGATCCAGGTGTTGGTGGATGCGAGGGATAAGCTCGCCATACCGTGGGAGAACCCGAGGAATTTGGACATCGGGCAGCAGGCGCTGCACTTCAACAGCACGTCATCGCTGGACAATCGGCTGTTTGTGCATTACGCGCCGCACATACACTCTCTGTGGTTAGACAGAGCCATAAAGAGGGCCTATGACAGGCGGAGAGAATTTCAATTGGTAAGTTACAATGTTCAATGTTTGCCAAGTAAACAAAGGTACAAATGGTGTCTTTGTGTGTCCACTGGGGATTCCTGTTGTGGTTTTAGCTCTATGTTTACTTATCCTTAATCATTAATTCACAGGTTGGCTTTAATGTGCTAGGTTTATTCACCTTGTCTTAATCAAAAATTAATAGGTAAGCAGCTAATTGTTTTATTATCATTCATGGCTGCAGTTGATAAAACAAACATGTTATTGTTTGTTTTTATTGGTTTGGTTGGTGTAGTCAATTGTTTTTCCTAAATGATAAATGGATGTAGAATATTGTGAAATCATATTATATCTATTATAAAGCTGAAGAGTTTGTTTGTTTGGTTGAATGCGCTAATCTTAGGATCTACTGGTTAAAATGATGAACATTGATAATAATGAAGGTTAATATATATATATACCTGTACCTGTATTATATAATGTGAAGCTGTTTGTTGTTGAAGTTGAATCATTCAGGCTTTGTTGTTTTTAAAACCCTGGTGGGAACAGGTTACTTTTTTTTATTGTTACACATTCTTAAAGTAGATCTTATTACAGGAAATCGTAACATATCTGTACTCCTTTGTGGTTTCTTTAAGTATTTTCCTTGTTTTTGTGATAAATCTTTTTGTGTCTTGCAAACTTTGTTTATATTAGCTGCGGCCAATTTTTTTCTTATATAATTTCTTAGATTTTGAAACAGGTTTTAGATTTCTTTGCTTGTGCTTTTTTACTTTGGCAAGGAATTACATTTTTTTGCAATTTGTTTGATGAAAACAGATTTTGAAAAGAGCACTCTTAAATATAGTCCTGTTAGAAATCAATAGCCCTATTTTTTTGCACTATTTCGAACTCTACCGCTTAAGACATCTAGCTTCTGCCCACGACATTGGCCCTGAAAGTCTAGAATACTATAAAACAATAGCCTATACTCAGCAATAGTGTGGTTTTTTCAGTAAAATATTTTTTGTAATTGGATCCCTACTTCCAGAAATTATTTTCCCAATCAAACAAACAATTTTACCTTCTTATAATATAAGTTAAGATGAAAAGAAGTCCTGAATTTCCAAAGTTACACTAAGAAGGAATACAAAACATCCCAAAAAAGTTTCTTTTTGCTATACAACCTATTTACTTCATATAAAAAGTGAAATGATGCAAGCAGGCATACTGCTTCAGTAACGAGTAGAGTTTGGCACTGATCAAGTAACACCATAGGAATATCAATTACTACTATGCTATCATAATGTTTGCAATTTGAATAATGTTTATTCACAGGTTTACACCTGCATAATGTAACATGCATGCATAATTTGTTTATGTTTCATACTTGTTTATCAGAAGTTTGCTTTTTCTTTCAACTTTTTGTAATTGAATGGGAATGGATCTAGGTTAAATTATTTAATTATCAAGTGGACAGGTCCATGTGGGAATAGTGATATTTATTTTTAACTGACTTCAAAAAATGGAAGGAATTCTCAATTCAATCTCATGTTTTTTTTTTTCAATGGTTCTTTCCTCAAATCTTCAACATTTCTCAACCAAGTTGCATGAATCTTGGTTTATTTGAAATGGTATGCTTTCAGTAAGGTTCCATATTACATAATTTCGTGAAGATCTGGTGTAGACGTTTGTGGATAGGTAATGGAACTCCCTTGTAATGCACTGTGTATTGTTATTTGGTTATTGTATTGAAGCTCAAAGAAAATTCGATTCATTCATCATCCAGTTCATTTTTTTTAGCCTAATTGTCTACTTTTCTTAGAGTTATCTAGGTAGTAAGCCTATTAAATATAAAGTGGCTTATACCAGGGCATAATGTTGTGTAAATTACAGTAATAAC
Organism: Charanyca ferruginea; assembly: GCA_947361185.1. Taxonomy (NCBI): domain Eukaryota; kingdom Metazoa; phylum Arthropoda; class Insecta; order Lepidoptera; family Noctuidae; genus Charanyca; species Charanyca ferruginea. The sequence goes on along the minus strand of OX376064.1, from coordinate 23,878,944 downwards.
TAGTTATCTGATAAAACTTTACTCAATGTTTGTTAATGACCAAAGCTGCCTTATGTGTTGCTAACTAACTACCATTAAATATTAATACTATAAAAGGAACTAGTGGGTAGACCCATACTAATATTATTAGAGACCACCTCTAAACAGTTTCTCACAAAAAAAGCGAGTAGTATAGCTTTTGCCCGCGAAGTACGTTCGCGTGAATGTCGGTTACCGCGGATGCAGGCGAAGTTGCGAAATAAAATTAGTATCATCATCATCATTTCAGCCGATAGACGTCCACTGCTTGACATAGGCCTCCCCCAAGTGTCGCCACATTGAACGGTCCCGTCCGACTCGCATCCAGCGGATCCCCGCAACCTTTACCAGGTCAGCGGTCCACCGAGTGGGAGGCCTTCCAACGCAACGTCTTCCGGTTCGCGGTCGCCACTCCCGAACTTTTCGGCCCCATCGGCCATCCGTTAGAATAGAATATAATATTCATTTATTTGCTCAGAATGTAGGTATTTAAAATAAGGTGCTAGGCTTTACAATAATATAAAGGAATCCTTGTACATTCTACCATGTTGGCATGCAAACATTGATGCAGTTCATCATCAAACAAAAGTCACAGGACATAAGTATACTTTATTACATAAAATTGTAAGTACCAATACTCCGTTCACAATAAGATTAGACATATACACAAACCTTTTTTACAGTCCGTTCAACCGATTTTGACTTATATTGCATTGGTGGCATGACTAATGGCAGCTGCAGTAAACAGTTGTTATTGTAACCACTTTTTTGCCTCTAATGTCATCCTTAAGCCTACGGAATAGAAGTCAAAATCGGTTGAAGGGACTGTAAAAAAGGTTTGTGTTTATGTCTAATCTTATTGTGAACGGAGTCTGTAATGTACTTGAAATTTGGTCCATACCGAATTTCATTAAAATCGGTACAGTAGGCCGTGAAAGCGTAACATACAAACAAACTAACATTCGCATTTATAATATTAGTATGAAGTTTGCCATGATCTTGACTTACCACAAAATTAAAAGTGTGGTCAAAAGATAATTATTTCTTAAGTATATTTTATTCATATAATAAGCAAAAGACCTCATTAAGTACCTACTCTCTTTTCACTTAGCAAAAAAATATATAAGTATTATCAAACAGAGATATTTTTTTTGAACTAAGGAATAGTTATTTAGTTCATTATGTACAGTCAGTTACACCAATAAGCTGACCCACCCTTGAATAAATGGTTGAGATTTTCTAGAAATCGAATCAACAGAATTTTACAATTCTTTTATTTATTTATTTATACAAGGTTAAGGTTTGTTTTTAGGTTTTATTTACTTTGCTCTAATAGTAGAAAAATATAAAAGAATTATAAAGGGTGTCACACACAGCGAAGATATTTTAATATTTTATGTTAAGATAAAATATTGCTCACTAAGTATACAGTGTGGCTTAAGATGAAATATAATCTTAGCCGTTTGTGATAGTTTATACAAACTGCATAGTGATAGATATTTTATGTGAACATCAAATATTAAAGTATCTTGCCGTGTGTGACACCCTTAAAATTATATTGAAAATCTCAACCAATTATGCAAAGGTAGGTCAGCTAATTGGTGTAACTGACTGTAGGTACTATAGTTTCTTTGTTTTGTCCACAATGATGCAATAGTATACACTTTCATTAATATGACAATGATTCACAACAGGTAACTTCACATATTTAAGTGTTTTGCTAACTTTGCATAATAAATGCATGATTTCATGCTAATCATAGGCACATTATATTTTGTTTCACCTCTTTTTGAGTCAAAGTGACTAAACTATAGACTTGCATTAACATTCTCTAGTATAAGGAATATCATGATTTTTACTTACAGCTGTACGGAACAACTGTTTTGAATTTACGAAAAAATTTAACACTAATGTGTCTAGAATCGTGTACATCTGCGCGCCGATGTACTATCGCGGACCCTTTCCGCCTGCTCAGTTAAAAAAAAAATCCCTTGGCGTCTGCGAAGTCAACGGGGCGGGGTAGAGAGCGCTTCCATCTTTTGAGTGCAAGCAAAAATGAACTTAGTGGTGGTCAGGCGGGTGTGTCCACGATAGTACACACGGCTACACATTAAGCTATACATTTCCAGTATAAGATGACCTCACATTGTATGGAAATTCTATACAATGCGAGATCAGCTTATACGGAAAACGTATAACTTGATGTGTAGCCGTGTGTACAGAGGCCAGCACATCAAGCTACAACAATCAGTCAAATTTCTTTGATAGATTTTCAACTTTATTACAAAAATGTTAAGGTTTATATTCAATCGAGAAAAAATTACAGTTTGGTACGGCTTGATGTGCTGGCGACTGTACCTTTACCATCTGCCTTTGCCTTGAACAAGGCTACTTTTTGATCCGCTACTTCATCTGTATTCACTATAACTGACATTCAAGCGGACGACCGACATCGCGGGTAAAGTTAGTATAAAATAAATAAAAAATTTAAACCTAAATTCTATGATAGACAGTGCTAAACACATTGTTACAACGTTTTATGCTACAGTTAAATAAATGAATTTTATCACTTAATTTACTTAAAACCTGTTTGCTGACACATTTACTTGTAAGGTGGCTGTAGGTAAATTCTTGCTCCAACAAACACTTTGTTTAACGACTTTTTATTGTTACCTCCTTCGGTGTAATTTACGTCTGAATCATCTTTATTGTTTTGATTTTTTTAAGTTGGTTACACTGGGAACTAGCGCCATATTTTTGACTGTTTAAGTTTTTTGTGTGATCGTGATGATGAAATATACCAACTGTGTTCTTACAAAATAATAGTAACGACATTAATAAATGTATTTCGATAGTCGTGCCGTCCATAAGGGTCGGTTCTCGTGAATTATGGAGATAACCTGTCACTCAATTAATGTAATTTAGTTGCGAAACCCGTTTGGCTGTTCCATTTTTTGTCTTTCGGCATTCGCTCCGGAATCGATTTATGCCCTTAGGTATATTTAAAGTTTAAAGCAGGTTTGGTCGGTGGTATCATGATTAAAATTTCATGAAAGTCGTGCGTGCTTAGAGGGTCAAATAAGATTGCGACTAATTAGGGTTTAGTTGGGCTGTTGGCAACATTTTGCGTTTATAAGCACGGCTTATACCTTTGCATGTATTTTTGATTAAAAGTATGGTAAAATCGCCCTTATTAACCGTAGTTCCCAAGGTGGTCCCTTTGTATGGGACCATTTTATGCGAATCTCAAACCCGCATTCACACAGAAAATATACAGGCAATAGTCTGAAGAGTACAGCCTCATAAAAATATATAAAAGATTACATCCGTAGTACATGGCCCTTTATCCGGAAGTATGAAATATCGGTGAACATGTTCTCTTGAACTTCCGCCCCTCAGAAGCCCCAGATATTTTCGCGGATCTTCAACAGATTCTGGCATCGTAATGTCACATTCCCAAAGGCGAAGGGTCTATACGGATATTACTTTCATATCTCGTCAAATTGCAATAACTTCTACCTTTCAGTATTTGCGGCCGTATGAACTGGCTTTCTTAATGATAACTTTCACTCTTCACCACTCGATAAAAACTACTTGATATAGGCCTCTTTCAAATTAAGTTAATTCCATATTGTCTCTAGTTCTGGGGTTAATGACCTCGGAGACATTAATTTTGCACCTGCTTTGTCACTCGCTCAGTAATTTAGATTGGTAAGTTAACTTATTTTTATCCGTTCCTCTATGGTCGCTTATCCCAAATTTTCAAGTCCAGAATCTCGGAAATTAATGAACCGAATTAAACTGTGTAAGAAGCATTAAAACTCTTTTTTTCCAAAATGTTCTTTAACGACTTTCTAGACTTAGTATCTAGCGTATACGTATCAAGTTTAATTAAACTCGGTTCATTAATCTCTAAGATTTGGACTTGAAAGTTAACTGCTAAGAAGCTACAGTGATGTGTTACCGTTCTTAAAAAAATCAGCTTATTTGAGCTTATTCAGCAGTTATGTTTTTTTTTTTTTAAGCAGGGTCATCCTACAATATTACTTAGCTTAGCATTCAACAGTAAAAACGCATGACATTTGCCAAGATTTTATTTATAGACGGCAAATATCGAGCTATAAAGTGACCAGGGTAGTTTATTAACGTCTACTTACTAGAATAAGTCAATACCTAACAATGCCATAAATATAATATTGCTAGATACAGAATCATTCCAGTCCAGTTGACCATCTGAAGAACGAAATTATTCCTTTCAAGTCTTGGGTCGGGCATAAATAAAATAATTGTAATTGCATTCCTTATCTCATTTGATTAGTCACAGCTAGATTACGTCATGCGTTCTGTGGCAACGCTTTAGGTGTTCGTGTTCTCCACATGCGTTCAAACACTTCGAATATTAATCTATAATGCGTTGATATTAATTAAAATTGTTTTTACTAGGAAGCCCTGCGATTTTGGCCGTATGAGAAATACCTTAAGTCGTAATCAGGATACGTCATCGATTGCGAATCTCACTAGGTCTATTGAAGTCATTTTGGATATAATATTATGATGATGATTTAAGTACCAGGAACTAAGTGATCATCCAAATTCACGATCGTAATTAGTACGTTTAATTTACTACGTGTTTACTTGTCTAGGTAGTATTCCTATGCTCGATAAAAATCGGCTCACATTTTCCAAAAATATATTTAAGAAGCATCTATTTCCAGTCCATGGTTTCCATTTAAAAAGCTGAAAAGCCGCCTAATTGGGGTCACTAGTTTTTCTAGTATAAAAATTTACACCAATCGTGTACGTTGATCTAGAAAAAGTTCAAACTAACGCTTCGGAACTAGATAATGCTGAATATGATAGAAAATTGTAATTGAATTCGTCCTTAGTTCACGAGGGGCGTGATCTAATTCCTAACTGCTCATTATCACGCAAATTCTTGGAATCGATCGACGCAGTTAGCGTTTTACTTTCCCTTTTTGTATACGGATATCATGAACATTAGCATCTCTAAGATCCATTGGAGTTTACGCTCGTATTAATAAACGATCGGAATATTTATAGGAACCCTTAATCGGGTAAAAATGCAGATTTGAACATTTTCTCACAGGCATCTTTGCTCTGTGAGATTCTATGAAATATTTTATTACCTGCTTTAACATTGATCTAAGAATCTATCAGGTTTTTCACATCTTCAAATGCAGTCTTACTATTTTTTACAAGTTTGTTTGGTTATTTTTATTCCAATAAGTGGCTACACCAGTCGTGTTGTCTGTGGCCTTGTTGAGGTGTTCAAAGTGCAGTTGTACGGGCACTTGGGGCACTGTTTAAATGTAAGCAAGAATGTGGCACAGTTTCCAACGAGGACCTTAATTGTTCTTCCCCAGAAAGTTGTCTTTTCTGGTACGGTCATTCACGTTTGCAAGGTTTGCTTTGACAATGATTAAAAACAGTCCTCGGCTTATGACAGGATTCTGTAAAGGAGGTAGCTTTTGCATTTCAGTAAGGGTTTCATTTTGTCACTTAAAATATGTACATTGTAAGTTAGAGCCCGTCAGCAACTGAACAACAATTTTAACATTACAGCTATACCAATTAGCATTGCCACTTCCATTCGTCTCACCTCTTTATTCATAAATTCAGCGTGAATCCATAAATAAATGAGAATAGTTAAACAATAATTAAGTAATCTCGACCATTACATCCTGGTTTGCTTTCCCTGTCATTGGCGTCATTTTCGCATTCACAGCGTAACCGACGCATCGTTTGTCGACCTACATACCAGTACACCTACCATAAAATGTTCGTGTAGCATATTGCGAAAACTTTGACGGTCTACACAGATTTCCATGTTAGACTTACTACTAGATTACTTAGCACTTGTCATAAAACAAGTTGGACTGTTCACAGTTTTATAGAGTCTGTACTTAATAGACCAAAGATCGACACCTTTATTCGACGACCTTTAAATACGTCCGTAATTCCATATTTAATTCGCACCTGATGATGGTTGTCTGGAAGACGTCATTTTATTGTTCTGATGTAATTCCTTTCGATGTACAATACAATTCTATCTATCTATCAAAACTCCTAAAGGTGTACTACAAAATGCTGTTTATATTTTCAGGTTAATTACTCAGTGTCCGTCTCGCTAATCCTCAGGGATTACATTTACATTTACAGTAATTAGGTCAGAAGGACTAGGAGCATTAAGTCGCTTAGCTAATTAATGTTCTATTATCTTACACAACCACGCCATAGTTACGAGATAGTGAGGTGGTCCATTCGCAACAAGGAAACAGGAAGGTTCCTGCCTATCAGTTAAGACTGTAGGCCGAGATTTGAAACCTTTACAATTTTAGATCGCAGCTAATTCTCACGCTGTCCTTTTTAACCGACTTAAAAAAAAAGAAGGTTCTCAGTTCGACCCGTATGTTTGTATGTATGTATGTTTGTATGTATGTATGTTTGTATGTTTGTCCGCGATTATCTCCCGTTTGGCTGAACCGATGTTGATGCGGTTTTCAGAAAAGTGTTTGTTACACTCTGGAGAAGGTTTAGTATACAACAAACAGAAATTTATTCAGCGCTTTTAGAAAAAAACAACCGAGACGACGTTTTCGTTTCTTCCTTCTTTCCATCTTTGGTGGACTTTCAATCTCTGTTTTAACTGTGCTGCCATTCCTTAATGGATTTGGGTGATAAGGAGGCACTAAAAAGTGGAAAATAAAAACTTTCTTGAAAAAAGACAACCGCCTTCAAAAAAAAACTAAAAAGTGATAAATAACTTTAGCACATAACACACATGACTTTTGTTTTGGAAGTCGGTGGCAATACAAAACAACAAACAGAACAAAGCCACCGACTTCCGGAACTAAAGTCATGTGTGTTCTGTTCTAAAGTTATTTATCACTTTTTAGTTTTTATTAAGGCGGTTCTCCTTTTTCAAAAAAGTTTTTATGACTATATACTATTTCATTAAATTGTATTATAGCTTTTAGCGACAGACGATACGGTCGTGAATCGAGGTTTACTCCTTTTACGGGACATGTCAAGGATTCTGATTGTCTTCTTCTAATTCTCAAAGTTTTAAAACGTTTCAGTTCGTCTTTTAACGATGATTGAAACTGACTTGTTAATGTGTCTGCTCGGGTATTTAGCAACGTGATCGATGCGATTTTAAAGTGACCGCATAAGGCCGCTTTTGGCAACTGCCGTCCATACAGCTGTTTTTTAATCATCTCTGACTGGCGTCTACCATGTAGACATGCATAGTATAGTTCTTATGATTAATTGACCAAAAGAAGTAAGCAAAGATTTCAGTAGTTCTAATCCATTGTGAAGTTTATCGGTCGGTTAAACTACATCGAATCTAATGATTTGCACGAAATAGCAAGCAGCTGATGTAATAACATTTTTTTCTCACAACATTAAAGTTTATATTGTAATCGTCAATGCTTATTGTTTTATATAAGTACTCCAAACATCATGGGAAATTGAATTAATATACATAATAAGTTATTATACTCATGAATATATTGTCATGCATGGTTTCCTATGTTTTTTAAACCTAACACCATATTTTTTTGAATAAAGAAAGGTGTCCTGTCCTTACTCTTTGATATAACCGCATCCGACCGATTGATGCTTTTGTCCCTCAGGACCTTCAGGGCAGTGTCCAGTGTTGCTTAGGGAAGAGATCTATTTGTTAAGGAACCACCCTCTTCGGCAATTCAGACCGGATCACAAAAGCCAAAATCGATGGCCAATGACCAAAACTGACTTCTCCATTGTTTAACTGGGCGGCCCCAAACTAAGTTGGTATGGCTTCCTGAAGTTCGACGACCATTTTTCGTTCCAAGTTACGTTCTATTCATATGGGATTGGTGTCAGTTGTACAGGGGATTCAATGTCGTACAATATTAAAGGCCAAATACTTCAACGGTCAATTTTATAATACTGTCACAGTCACTTTGGTGTAAAATGATAGAGACAGCAAGACTTATGGCTTACGGCATCTTAAAATTGAGTTGCATTTGAGTATTTGGCCCTCAGATTATAAAACAAAAGGCAGATCGACCGTGCATAACACTGCCAGTGAAGCCTGCCAGTGAAGCCACAAAAGCAAATACAAATTCAAAAACGAATACCTACTATTCGCTTCGCGTTGTACTAACACGAGTCAGTACAGCACGAAGCGAAGCATTGTTAAAAAAAACAAATACTAATACAAATAAAAATTCAAAAGCGAATACAATCACGAGATTGTAGGTGTTCATTATTGAATTTGTATTTGCTTTTGTGGCATCACTCGCAGTGTTCCGCACGGTCTATCTGCCGTTTGTTTGATAATCTGTGATTTGGCCATTAGTTATCTAAAAGTTTTTGTTCTTGCGTCAAATTATATTTGTAAACTACCACTTACTCTCTGTTCTGGCTTATTTGAACAGGGTCTTTAAAATGTGATTCACAGCACATCTGTGATTGTAAAAAAGGCAATTGATGCTGACTCTGACACACGGAGCATAGCGCAGACGTCATTCTTTTTTTATTTGTTTTTTTTTTTCACAACAAGCTATGAATCAGTATGCATGGCGTAGTAAAACTATTTGCTAACACAACTGTTTTCATAATCAGTTGCGATAAATTGATTTCATTTACATGATAGTCTTTATCTTGATCAAACAGTGCTTTTGTATCAAGTGTACCTACCTATTTCCATTTTGTTTTAGGTGTGAAATAGTAAAACCTTTGTAGGTACAAAAGGTTTAATTATCAGTATTGGTTCACACCACAATAGCCTCGGACTAATAAACTCTAAGTAAACTGTTCCCATTTTGTTAATGATATACTTTTGGCTTTTCTGCTGTGTGCATCATGTCTAACACAGAATACAAGAGCTTGGTTTGTAAATATCACTTTGTAGAATTTTAAATAAAAGTTGTTAAGAATTTTCCCCCACATCCAGCGACTTTTGCAATAAGCGGTCACTCTCTCGTAGCAATTATCAAGTAATTGAAAAGTGACATCATACATGACAAGTTAATATTACTGTCAGATAACTGTCAAGTTGTCACTTGCTTGCATGTAATTAGAAAAATCTGGATATTAAGTAAAGACAAAAGATTTTGTTGCATTTGACCTTGAGTTTTGGTAATAACAATTTGAGTAACAAAAACATGGAAACGCGTCATTTGTAAATAAATTCACATGTGGGTTTTTTGAAGCGCCGGCGGCGCCTGATTCATGTCTGATTAAAAACTATTCTAGAATGTTATTTTTACGTGCATCTACACCTAACTTTTAATAATCACAAGATTTTGCATTACTCCATTAATTCTCGAGCAAGATACTTGTTTAATAAACAAGCACCGGAAGACTTCATCCAAGGAAAGTGTATATGTGCACATTTTTTAGTTAAGAATTATAATTTTATAATATTCTACATTCGTTTATCTGAAGTAGAATATTCCACAGTATTTGTTATGTGTCATTGACCATTAAACATACAGTTTCATTCATGACAGAATGACCCCATGCTGTTATCGTGAAACAAGTTTCCATTTTGCAGCTAAGAATTTACAATTTTGCACCGAAGATTTGTGGTGTTTCTGGAGTGATGTATTGAGTATGCGTATGCGCAGGTGAAATTAAACAGTTTTAGAATTAGATCAAGTTTGTATTCCTAGATTATTAATCCCGCAAGTTGAATTTTGGTGTATTGATTTTATTGCAGAAAGTCTGACAACCTGTCTTACCAAGGGGTATCGTGTTACCCATTAAGGCGACGATATACGCCGGCGACCTTGAGCGACCAGAGAATCGTATGCGCTGCGTCCAAAACTCTCAAAGTTGAGTCGAAAAAATAAAATAAAATATAGTATTCTTTAACTTAAAAAAAGGCGTATGCTAAAAGATAGATAATAAAATTGTCTGTAAGATAGTAAAAGTTTCGTTTAAATATTCCTGGTAGATTTTGTGTGATTATCAATGTTTTGTCCGCGTCAGACACAACTTCACGATTGAATTAAACTATTTAATATGAACTTAATCAAAAATATTCACATACTAAATGATTAAGAGAATGTTCTAGTTTAATATATGTTTTTTTCAAATCATTTAAGTACATTACACATTTTGACGTGATTGTCAGTTTAAAATCTGCAAAAGTCGCTTGTTAGCGCCTTAACTGGGTTGTGGAGGTCCGATAGGCAGTCGCTCCATGTAAAGCACTGATGTTCAGCTGCATCTGGTTAGACTGGAAGCCGACCCCAGCATAGTTGGGAAAAGGCTAGGCAGATGATGAATGTAATAAGTTACATCAGCCAGTTTTATAATATCTTTCTCTTGAATAAAATTAAACAAAGTCATTCAGTATTTAAACTGATATTGCCGAAGGAAATATATGACAATTCTATTCTTTTCATAAAATCATTGTCGAGTTGAACTCATAATCTTTACTCAATGGTATTTTAGTACGGCTTCTGTTTATAGTAAACTAAAACGTAAATCGTAGTTCAAATGACAATAAAGTTAGGCGTGTTATTGGATTTGGAATTGTGTATCGAAATTAAAGTGGAAAATCACAAAAATGTGGAAAATTGTGCTCGCTTTGGCTTTTAGGCGTTTTCTTTACATTGTGTATATTCTACGATAATTGTTTTTTTTTAACGTCTAAGTTATTGTTTGAGTAATTTGTAGGTTCGCTCATAGTGCATAGGTACTTTATACGGAAACTATATATTTTTACTCGACCTAAGTTGTCTGGTAACCAGAGATGATCTATCTTTTAAAACGTTGCTTATCTACCGGACTTAAGCATATCCGGTGTTTTTCTTACATTTTGTGAGGCTTCTTGAAGACTAACGCGTATTAATTACGCAGCAAGTAAGTTGATCTAAGGTATTTAGAGTTTAGATTGATTTTCCGGTTGGTCTGGCAACCTTTTTTTGCGAAACGTTCACATAAAATATATAGAAGTGATGTGATGTGTACGGTACACATTCTTGCTCCGTAATGCGGCCAGATGGGGCATGGTTATGCACTTAGCTTTACAGAAATTTTATTAAGGGGCTATTTAACGATTTTTACAGATTTTAAACTGGCAATCAAGTCAAAATGTGTAGAGTAAATGATTTGAAAAAAATATATGTTAAACTAAAACATTCTCTTAATCATTTAGAATGTAAATATTTTTGATTATATTCATATTAAATAGTTTAATTAACTCGTGAAGTTTTGTCTGATGCGGACAAAACATTGACAATCACACAAAATCTACCAGGTATAATTAAACGAAACTTACACTATCTTACAGACAATTTTATTATCTATCTTTTAGTATACGCCTTTTTTTAAGTTAAGGAATACTATCTTTTATTTAATTTTTTCGACTAAAGAGTTTTGGACGCAGCGCATACGATTGTCTGGTCGCTCAAGGTCGCCGGCGTATATCATCGCCTTAATGTACTAATATGTGGTCACTGGAAGGCTTGAAGTAGGTCCCGATGTATTCCATTCGAGATTAATTCATCCGGCATATGACATACCTACAAATATGAGAATGAAATGATTCACTCGCTTATCCGACCGGCCACCCAGCACAGCACCTAATCACAGACATACATAATTCTGTGCAATTATGGGCCGAGTTTTTATCCAACCACAACCTTACGTCATATTGCATTCTTTGCACGACATAAATATCTAGTTCCGGGAAATACAGAGTTTGAATAGAATATTGTACTTAATTTATGATTGCATAATTCTAGGTACTCGTACGATCTCCTTTCTCTCACTAGTTATTACCGTGAAGGTGAATTCAATCGATAATGGATAAAACAATTATAATAAAAACGGAAAATCGCAATTCGATTGTAGCGTGCGTGAATTTAACATTTTATTGTAGCTAGGTAATCTAGATTTTGACGTTAACTTAGTTGAATGGCGCCTTACTTTTGGTGTTATTGCAAAAAAAGTAAGCCGTTACCTATTTTTATAACTCTTTGAACTCTATAAACTGTTGAGTTTATAGAGCAGTTCTTTTTGTTGATTTGAGACTAGAAGAAAAACCTAAATATTTAATCATGACTGACCGGCACAAGTATTTTGCAAGTTTGTTAGAGAATTAAGAAAAAAAAAACCGACAACTCTAATTTTTCAGTCTATCGACTGGGTCAGCAATCGTCATCTTCTGAATGATTTCCACATAGAAAACAACATTAACATGTTGCTGATTTTTAACACAAGTGAAATTCTAACTCGGAATCCTTTTTTTCGACTTGGCATCTCGTAGGTCAACCTAGAAAGTTGTCGGCTGCTGCTGTAAATCCTTCAGTCAGGGCATAACACCTACAAACTACTCGCTAAGGGCACCCCTTGTGGGGTACTGATCTTGGTTTAGAATGTCACCGGAGAACAGGCTGGCAAGGGATAGAATGGATCGAATCCATAACTCGAATTCACTAACAGGATATGAGTAATGCATAGTTTACATCTAAAATTCGCCAGAACAAAGTATGTAAATGCAAAATTCTCTACAGTAAAACCACGGCACGAATTCTATGCCTTATTTCAAGACCTGCCCCTATTTGCTACTTTGTTAATAAATAGTTTTGGTAAATTCCACAGTAATCGTGTCACTTGTTCATTGTGTGCGTTTATATTTAACGCAGATTGTCGGCGTGACGTACCCACTTCTATGACCCACCTGTTAACTAAATACCGTTATTATATTTGTACCTACTTATTTATCTTACATTTTATACGTATAGCTATTGGCAAACAAGTTTATTTATTTTTTAGCATGCCAGGTTTTCTTTGCTGTTGCGGGCGAAAATACGTCACTGTTTCTGTTGATATTGCAAGAGGGACTAATGTGAATTAATTGAGGAGCAGTGTTTACCTAGACAATGGCATTTGTGTTGGCAAAGGGCATGGTTTCCAGAAATAATAGGCCACAGTTTGAACCTGGCAAATGATTTACTTTACAACAAGAAGATGTTTATGCTGTGATCACAAATTCAATAGTCCGTGTTTTGTTACGACGAAACATTGTAGAAGTCAATAAGAGGAACATGCTTTCCAGTATCGCAAATCTACGAACTAGAGTATTATTAATCTACGAATTAAAATCGAAATCGCTCATCGCGTCATACATTTCTGAGTAAAACAGGAAAAGTATACCAAAGAAAAGCCAGTCATGAGGAAAAGATTGTTTGAATCTGTACCGAATATCGTGACTACATGTTGATAAGTACCTGTTATATTAACGTAATCTTCTCTCAATTCCAGAGCGACTCAGTGAGCTACTTCTTCGACGAGCTCGAACGCATCGCGAGACCTGACTACATGCCCTCCCACCAAGATATCCTGCACTGCCGGAAGGCAACGAAAGGCATCACGGAATGCACCATCAACATCAACAATGTGCCATTTGTATTTGTCGACGTGGGGGGGCAGCGGACGCAGCGGCAGAAGTGGACGCAGTGCTTCGATTCTGTCACGTCCATACTCTTCCTCGTCTCCTCTTCAGAGTTCGACCAGGTCTTGTCGGAAGACAGGTAGGTTAAATAACGATATTGCGCAAAATACGCTAGATGAGAGACTCTTAAAGCATATTTTCTAGAGGTTTCGCAAATGTGAAATATTAGAAAAAGGATTAGTTAAGTATCTATTACTTATCCCTTAATTACTGCAGTAGTAGACAAACGTCCTCTTCGTTACCTGTCTTTCGCATTCGGTAAACTTACCCTAGTCTGATAATTTTCTACATGTTTAAGAATGTATACCTATTCCAGCGTTCGTATTTTTCATTCGTATTTTTCTAATGTACCAGAGTAATCAACAAAAAAAATCGACTGGTAATTAGACTTGCGGTGTCGTCATAAAGAATTTAATATTCAAATTGCAGTTGAAGCTCCGCCCACGCCGCCGTATCATAAAACAGTCATACGGCAAATTACATAAACATATATTCGAAAATAATTATCGTGTACGAAAACTGAGGGGGTGTACAAACAACAAAAAATCGAGAGTTATTTTCAACGTACGAAAGGAACCGATTAGTTACGGACGTCATTCAGGCAGACTTCTTCAAGAATGAAGTGTTCCTGATGCGAAAAATTTCTTTTTAAATCTTTCCTGCCTGATTCATAACACCTGCATATTAGACGGTAAACAAAACCTAAACGGGAGTGATTTAATCTTACCTATGATCTCGTAATATATCGTTTCGTAATTTTCTTGCTTATGAGGCGAAACGTTGTCTATCTACGAGTAAATAAATATAATATTACGTCAGTTTCGTTGCTAGTTGACTCACTGTCACACGTCATGATGGAATCAGCGGGTGTTCGGTGTGACGAGAAAATCACATTTCATGACAGCACCTCATGGGGCACGTAGGTATTATTCAAGTTATGTAGTCATTGGCGGAGTATTAGCAGGATAATGTCTTTGTTAGTCGAACTTAGGTAGACTTGCGAAAATAAATCGTTGACAGTTTAGGAGTACTAATATTTGTTAGTCGAACTTAGGTAGACTTGCGAAAATAAATAGTTGACAGTTTAGGAGTAATAATACTTACACTCTGTCCACTGGTTTAATCGTTTTTTGACAGCTGCAACTAGTGAACAATATTTATGTTTTTTGTAAAAACTGATACGCATACCTGTATTATAATGTCTGTAAGAGGTCATAAATAAGATAATCCATCAAGATTAGGCAGTTTATATATTTATTTTATAACACATTTTAAAGTTAACTTAAGGTAATCGGGAATAATTACATTATAAGGCTGCTGTCAAAAAACCAATAACCCAATGGACAGGGTATATATTGTGGTTTAGGTTTGAAAAAAAAAAGAAAGCCATTTAAGGAAAAGGTACCTTATTAAGACACAACATACAGCGGACTGCATAAAAGACGTGTGGTGCATGATTATCTTGCCTTTATTTGTTCAAACCACCAACCGATGGTCCTCCGCCAGGTTCAAAGCCTATTTTCATACATAAATGAGCAATCATTGATTACCACACTTGCTCATAGCAGGATAACCTTAAGTCAGGGTTTTCTTGTGATTTCACAGTGCCACAAAGTCACCTTACGTCTGTCGCTAACGTAATTACAAATCAAATATCTTTTATTTGTCTGACACCGGAGCCTGCGATGAATCACATAGGTTCAGGAGAATGAGGCGCTCCGTCATTTTTGAAATCTTTTACGAGCGGGGTAGGGGGGTACTTCGACGGGGGTAGTCTACTGTTCCTATAGTTGCAATTACCCCTCAGACGAAATAGCCCCTGCTAAGTTGCCGTGTGATGCCGGTCGCGAATAGCGCCACCCCATTTCTACCCGTGAGTGTCGTAGAAGGCGACAGAGGGATATTGACCAGAGGACGGGCAGCAACGTCCTTCTGAGTACCATAATACCTACTGCGATCGCCAACATGCATCGGCCAAGCATGGCGATTATGGCTGAACCCGCCCTTGGGGGAGACCACGCGTAATAAACATACGAAGAGTTTCCAAAAACAAAGTGATACTTGTGTCTCTTTTACATAACTATGTAGGTAGGTATGTTTAGTTGCGCATTTTCTCACTGCTAATCGTCATTAAGTGTTAGCAGTTTTGAGTTAATATGACGTGCCTTATATGGCAGGGTTCAAAGTAACACGATGGAAGTCAAGGTCAACAATGATATTATATTAGGTCAATCAATGATTAATGTTGTTGCGATTAATTTGATAGTTGAGTATTTAACAGGGCATGTTTGCCGACGCGAACGTTGATTGTTTTTCGACCATCATGCGCAAGAAATGTGCATCTCTGCTACGCCGTATTCGTGCCAGCCCCAACACCATTCTTAGAACTTTGACTGATAGGTGGAACTTTCTGGTCTTGGGGCTGTGGATACGACTGCACGCAGTCAAGAAGGCATTCCCTAGGGTCAGTGTGCCTCACACAGTTTACAATTAATGTTACTAACACTAGTTTATAAGTTTACATTGTTACTTAAAAATATGAAAGTGATTCTGATATAAACGTTTATCATTTACAAGAACGGATATAAAAAAAACCCATTTTTCACCTATGAGGACAGAAAAGTTAATAATAATCGCTGTCTTATTTTTTTTAATTACAATTCCACGTTTAAATTTTGATTCAGCGTTTTATTTGATAGGTGGATGCAACTTGTCGTCAATAATGTCTTGTAGGTTAAAAATACTACAAATATACAGTGTGCCTAGTACGGTGAAAGTCGCGAATGGTAGTCGTATAAAATATTACGTTACTTAGTTACGGTGTTTAACCCCATGTCTCCGAAAACAAGACATTTAAAATTTGTCGGTGACCCGAATCCGCGTTGCGTGTTCGCTACACATCGGAATAATTTTACCTTTATCGATTAAGATTTTGTTAGTTTTCTAAGTTAGTAGGACAGGAATAATGGGCTCTTTTTGGGACAGTGAAATGAAGTACTCAGTCTTGAGAACAGCACAGGGTTAGAATCCTAATTACAAAAATGGGAAATAGGATAAGTAGGCAAAATCTTCCAATAAAAAACCCTTTTTTTTTTCAATATTTTAGTTGCGACGATGAGCATAATAATGGCTTTAGATTAGACGATCACATATACAAAGTCACGTACTAAAATGAAACATGCAGAAACCTACTTTTCATGATATGTGACATGCATGTATGATTCCGATACATCCTTTCTTTAATTAATTCATCAAACATCAGCATGAAATTACCGATGTTACATGAGTACTAAAAATACATTAATTATATTTTTGTCGACTCCCTTTTCGTAACGTCCATATCGTAATATACATATTAAATTTGATGCCAATAAAATGTACAATTATACATTTTTATACTAATATGTATAGCGTAAAAAGATGTGTGTGGTTTTGCGGTTTTACGTGCGTGCGTGCGTGTTTATTTATACCAATTTCTATTACCTACCTAATCAGAAAATGTATGTTTGTTTGTTCAATAATTTTTGGACGTACTGATTTTGATGGTAAGATCAATAATGGATGGGGTATTTAGTTTCAAAGTTATTATATAGTCAAAGTCAAAGTCAAATCATTTATTTCAATTAGCCCATTATAAGGCACTTTTGAACGTCAAATCAGGTGAGTAGAGGAAATTATAATATTGGGGATAGGCACACGAAAAGCAAAAGATATAAAGCAACCTTCTGATACTAGAACGATATGCATAGAGGTTGTTGATACCAAACAACCTTTTTAGCAGACTTAGAGGAGGCCCATGAAGATAATTATTGACTATGATTAGCAACATTCATACAGATTTCATTGTAGCAAACGAGAATCGTGTTTTCCCTTGAGAATAGCTCACATAACTCATACAGATTCATGGCCACAAAGTAATCTAACTAAAAGTTTAATTTAGAATTCTATTTCGAAATCAAAAGGTACTCCAGGGATCACAAACTCAATTTCAACATTTCTGACACGAGCGAAACCGCAACCAAAGGCTAGTTTTGTTAATAAACTTTTTATTGCAGCCCTAAAATATTTGCTTAACATATCTTTGGTTCACCCAGATGTATTCCTTTGATGTTGCTGTTAGATTTTTGCGTTACTATGTAAACGTGTTATAGAAATTCGTGTACGGAATTAAATTAGGTCGTTTTTTAGCTTTTCTGAGTAGGTATGTACCGTGGCATAAATTTTAATCGTACATATTATTTTAATACTGACTATGAGCTTGTCTAATAGAAAAAAAACTGGCCAACCATTAAACAAGCGTGGTGATCACTGGTCAGTGCACGTTTATTCTCTGTATGAGACCGTGAGTTACAGGCTTATAAAATTGGTGCTCTAAAATCTCCACTCTATATTTATAAAATTATAGAGTTTCTCGCACATTGTCCTCCATAGCGACAAACCTACTTTTCGGAACAGGCCACCTAATGGAAATTTAAACTTCAGGAATATTCAACTTTATTAACTGTCCGACAAGTGGATAGTCTAGAAGTGCCTTTAAGTGGTTTAATTTAAATAAATGCTTTGCTTTTTAGGACAAAAATATCACTGCGTGACATCATTATTTGCACTGACCGCACTCAATAAACCTTCCAATGACTTTTGCCTTTTTTTAAATCTTTGACTGCGCAAAAATACCACCACATAAACTGGCTGTCATGATTTGCTGATCACATCTAAAAAGAGCTCTGATTCAAAAAAGAATAGGGTTTAAAATATCATTGTATTATAGGACAAAAAATCTTACTTCTAAATTTAAAATAACAGGATTCCGGAGTGATAATCATTCGATTGACTTTCCGTAATGTTTACAACATCCGCATGTTTAGATCAAGGTCGCGATTATGCAGTATCATTGTCATTGAAAACATGTAATTATGTGCATTATTAGTTATGTTGTAACGTCCATTAAATATTTATTAAATGCTACTGTGTTGGACTTCTAACGGATGCGACGTTTCTAAATGTTTTCGGTTTGCTGCGACAATTATTATGATGCTATCTAATTCAAGATGGTCCATGACTTCATTAAAATGTTTTGGTCATCGATTGGTACCTATTCGTAATAATTATGATATACCAAGAAATCGCCAAATCACATTAATAAACTGGTTATCCTTAATTTATGCTCGCGAATACTCAATTAGTTGGAACGGATCGAAGAATCTAAAATAAGAATTAATAATTGTACCCTTATCTGATTCCAGGAAAACGAACCGCCTAGAAGAGGCACTAAATATCTTCGACACAATCGTGAACAACGTCAACTTTAAAGGTATCTCCATCATCTTGTTCCTGAACAAGTCGGACCTCCTCGCAAGGAAGGTTGCCAGCAAGGAGACCGACATACGCTGGTTCTACCCACAGTTTGCTGGGGACCCCCATAACCTTAGAGACGTGCAAATGTACCTGCTCAACATGTTTGCCAACGTCCGCAGGGAACCTAAGACCACACTGTACCACCACTTCACCACCGCTATAGACACGCACAACATCGAGGTGGTCTTCAACTCCGTCAAAGACACGATCCTCAATCGCAACCTTGAATCACTCATGCTGCAGTGACGAATCAAACAGAACTGCACCAACGGAATTGTTAAATTGTGATACCTGCTGGCAATATTATAATTTCGTGATTCAACCTCGCGATTTTTCCATTTTTGTGTTTCCTATAACTTGCTAATCAGGATAATAGTGTAAAAGCACATTTGAAAAGACAAAGAATGTGATTTGTTGTTGATGGCCCCGAGAGTGGTTCTTGTATAAATGTAATATGACATGTATTTATTTACCAAATGTATGGGATTTGGTAAAACTATGTACCTTAGTCTAATGTATTGTAATTATAAAATTTGTATATCAGTATATTTATGACCAAAAATGTAGATTTTGCACGTGATGGACATTATTATGATCACAGATATTAACACGCGTTTGTATTGTCCGCAAAGGATCGAACACGCTGTAGTGCTGTAACTAAACACTCATACACATAGGTGCGCAATATTATAAATGTAGTAAATTAGACGAAGTACGGTATGCCAGGGGGATTTTTTAAACTTATGCCGTTTTCTATAACGTTTTCTCAATAATTGTCGATTTCTTTTTTTTTATATTGATCTAATTACACTTGCGATGTCAATATAGTGACGCGACTGACAGCTTTACTAGAGGGACGTGAACAAAAAGCCATGATCGTTTATTTATGGTAGCAGTAAGAACTTGATTTTCACAATATTTAATGTGTATTTGTATCACAGCTTGACCACACCTGTAATTAACAAATTAGAATAATTGGTATGTATTTAAAAATCATATTTACTCCAGTACAGTTGTCAGTTTCGTTGGTATCGTAAGTGTATGTTCTCAAGGTAGCAGTGCCAAGTCGTAGCACTAGTGGTGGTGCCGACTACCGCTATATCATATAGATGTAGTTACATTAATGAGATTGCTCTTATAGGGTGCCACGAAGCAAAGGAACACCTTTGCGTTGGGAAGACTTTTTATAGATCCCTCCCGGGAGTAAAAATGTATATAAATAACCATTGTTAGAAAAATCGTTTATAATCTGTGATTAAAAGTGTAAAAAGTATTAGGCTGTAAACAGCAACGAAATGTCTCTTGCAACAAAAAAAAAAAAAATGCTTTTTGACGTTTGACACGGTTGACAAATGACGCTCAAATTTTTTAACTAATTACGCTGATGTTGGTATCTTTTGAGTCTGGTGTTCTATCTTATCGAGTATTCCGTCCCTTGGCACAATTTAATGCAAAGACGTGTAATCTCACTATTGCTTCTACCACGTATTTTTAATTATGAATAAATTTTGTGTACAATATACAATATATTATATTTTTAAAGGCGGGCACAAAGGTGTACAACCTTTTTGGTAATTTTAATGTGAACTATCTGCACTTGCTTTTGTACGTGAGAGGGAATGATCTGATTTTAATTATTATTTTAAGTACAACGCATAATTTTCGATCATAATAATTATACTCATTTAGTTCTAAGTCTCATAAGCTTTAGTATATTTATTTTGAGATACAACTATTGTTTATTTACGTGAGAATTTTAGATAGAAGTTATCTATTTATTATGTGTACATTTTTATGGATGATTTACTGAGGCTAAATGTGTAAATACCTCTTAACTTTACTCTGTTTATCGTTTCTTAGTATTTTAGTTTTTAATAATTTTGGTTTTAATGTAATGGTCTGATCGGTTAGATATGAATTACGGATACTTTTTCCAATATGAGTGATAAATTTGCATTTAGTAGTGCCATTGTGTGGTGCAAACAGTGTTGCCACTGGAATAAAGAACATGCCTAACAATATAATGTCAACACTGCCGCGTAATATTGGTTCGAATTTAAAAAATACATTAATAAATTGACATCGACTAGGGAATGATTTTGAATAATATTGTTATAATCTTGATATAATACAGTAATATTTTATTAGAATCAATAGCTTTTGCCGTTTTATGACAGTTTAAGACTATGTAGACTGGTTTATAATCAATTAACTTTTATTGATGCCAAAGGTTGACTAACATCTTGACACGAAGAACGAAGATAAAACGATATAATCTTTGTATACAATTGTTAGGTGCTCAGTGTATTGGTATCTGAAATCAAGCATGCTATGGCCTGGCTTCATAGGCAAATATATTTTGATAGGTTTCCATCATGTGTTGTATGTCCTCAATTTATCACACACGAAACATACAATTTAGGTTTTACAGCGTCCATAATTAAGGTTATTTTTCTATTAAATTAGTTAATAGTTTCACGTAATACATTACACATTTCACGTTAGCGTTTAAATCATTGCAATTTGAAGCTTTTTGTGCTGTCAATAAAATCCAAATTTCCGTTGCCGTGAAATACAACAGCTGTCCGAAATATTGTTTTAGAGTTTACCTACACATATTTAATAAAAAGCCATAGGACCTAGAAACCTAGATTATGTACGTTTCTGCTGTTCTTTTCTGATTAATTTCGTTGCGGGATCCAAGACATTTGAATCGTTTCTCCGGAACTCGTCGAGCTTCATTGCATCGGCGCTTTTCTGGTGGTCGCCACTGTTGATTCTGGCTTACAGAGTTGCATTGTTTGGGAATAGTGTGTCGGGCTTGTGCCATTAAAAAAAGGCCCAGATGGAGATGGCGGGATGATTTAGACTCCTTTGACAAACACTGGTACCAAGTCTCTGTAAAAAAAATTGTAAAGCAGCGTTTGGAATTATAACTGCAGTGTAAAACTCTTCCGATATCTTTTGTTTAATGAACTATGCTTATGAATATGGATGTTCTTTTTTCAATGAAAAATAATAATAATTAATTATTATGTTAAAAAGCGCGTAATTGCGTCCAAAGTTAACTTTGAATCTTGCCCATTTTTCGTTTGTAATACTACTGGAATATTCACAGATTCTATTTACATTAAAAAAAAAAAACATTTATATTTGACTCCTAAGAGGTCAGGCTACTAAGATTGAATACTACTGTTGTATCAATGGATGAACAACTGTATTTTAAGTGGTTACCTATTCTAAAATACGTGAAATATCTACTCAATGCAGCCGTCTGTCAAATCGCGTGCAAAAAGATGTATTCAAATGCCTTCGTAAAATTACAATTCAAATATTGAAATATAACATTGGAAACGATTAAAAGTTACCGTATAATGTTCAACACTTCGAAATTTCAGTCAAAGTAAAGGAAAGTCCTGTTGAAATGGGTAAATGACACCATTAACTAATAATTGCGAGACAGTGTGTGAGTTGCACAAACCAACATTACTTTTTAATGGAAATTTTAAAATTGATGCTGTCACTTTCTTTTTAATACAAAATGTAAGGGATGGCATGAATTTAGTGGGTTTTGTTTATATGTTTGTAAACACACCCACGACACAGGAGAAATTCCTAGTGTAGGGCAACGTTTTTTTTTGTTTAAAACAAGAAACAAGAACAAGAATTTAAAGTCTCCTTTAAAACTAATGTTGGTTTCATGCAACTCAACGAGAACTTCTCTAAAAAAATTAAATTAAAAATTTAAAAAACCCCCAACGCAAAACATAAAAGCAATTATTTAAAAAGTAAAAAATAATATCTTTTGTTGAGCCATCAAATGTTTGTTCGTTGAAATGGCGCTATAATGTCGCGGCGGGGGTACCGCGTAAGTCAAATCTCATTGCAAATCCATGAGTTCGCTATTTTACCTATTTAGCTATTGCTGACTTAGCGGTACCCCGCCGCGACATTATAGCGCCATGTCAACGAACAAACATTTGATGGCTCAACAAAAGATATTATTTTTTACTTTTTAAATAATTGCTTTTATGTTTTGCGTTGGGGGTTTTTTAAATTTTTAATTTAATTTTTATTTGAAAGTTTTTAAATGTAATTTAGTCTGGTTTTGAGAAGTTGTAGATACGTCTAAAGTTGTATTTCGTCACATGGATCTTTTTTGATATTTAAGATATCAACCTGAGAATGCGTTTGGTATATATAATTCGCCATTTTGTGGTGCCGGTCACCTTGGCCTTGAAATTTATCATAGTGTAAAGTGTTCTACTAGTGAAGCCCTTTCATTTGATACCCATATTGATGGAGTTGTGAAAAAATATGTGATTAGCTATTTTGTAGCGGCGGCCATCTTGAACCGATTTTCATCAAACATAGCTAAGAACACTCCCGACTAATTCACCTTTCAAATAAAAAAAACAAAAACAAAATCGGTTCATCCGTTCGGGAGCTACGATGCCACAGACAGACACACACACACACACACACACACACACACACACAGACACGTCAAACTTATAACACCCCGTCGTTTTTACGTCGGGGGTTAAAAATCAATTGATAGCCCTGAAAACCCGATAAATTTTCAATTTACGTTGCTTCGACATCAATGAATAGTTAATCGAGTTATCAAAAAGACTACCTACAAATGACGTCGTAAGCACAATTTGACATACAAAATCTATGGGGGAATCGCCTTTTGGCAGCTTATAAAAAGTATGTCAATTGATTGATGGTGTCATTTACCCAATTTAACAAAAAAATATATGTTAAAACTTAACCTTAATAAACTTAACCGGTCAAAACTACTTTTGACTTCAAAAATCACTCAATAGTACTATCGACGTGTTTAAATTTATCCTTACTATAGAAATCCATTAGGTTGGTAGGTGTTTTAGGTGACCCTTTTAAAAACTTTTAATTTGTAGGGTGTCCTATAACTAGAGCGGCTATCTTTTTGTTTTGTATCGAAAATGCTTTTTTATCCTGATTAGGGTTTTGACTGAAGGCAGTCAAAAGTAGTTTTGCCCGATTAAGAGTTTAGATTGTAATATATACATGTTTTTGCACGTGAATAAATGTATGAAATAATTCACAAAGATGAACTGATGTTTATTACGAAGTCGGCAAATGTATTAGTGAGGTGAATGTGGGTCTCAAATTGGTAGCGACTAAGTCGAGGTGTGATTTATACAATGCTGTTGTAGTAACTGTTGCGAGGAGCATTTGTTTTGTTGTTGTCTTTGTAAAATTACAAAAGGGAAAAAAACAAAAACTAGTTTAACAAATATGTAACATTTTTTGCAAGGGATGATAGATCTTTTTTAACATGTGTGCAAGAAGTGAATAGGGAGACAGATGACCAAATATGAAAAAATGTATCAGCTGCTCCATGCATCTTATGTTCGCATTGTCCGACAAAATGTATGGAGCTGATTTTTCTCGCGATTTTGGTCCAGTAGTTAAAGTTCTTCATCTTCATAAGTACTACATTCCCTTAAAGGTGCGTCTCTCGGTTAACCTAACTCCTTTTATATAATATTATCTAATGACAAAATTTTGTCGCACTGAGCATGTTTGCCTGAACGAAATCATTACAGTCTATTGTTAACTCAAGATTCTTGTATTGTCTAGATACCGTCGAGAAAGCAATAAAGATCTTATTTAATGATCAGCTCAATTTTTTAATAGTAACTAATTCTTGCCGATTTGATGATGGGAGCTTAATTCTTCCAATAGTAAAGATTTAAATTCTTCACTTTGGTATTTTTACATACTTTGGCAGCTTAAGGGTCAGTGCAATTAGACCAGCAATCTGCCCTAGCAGATTTTATTTATTCATTGATAATGGACTACAACATTTACAAATACAGTTGAAAATTGTGTGGAGGATATAATTCGGCGCGACATTTTTTATCTTCCACTCAATTGCACAATTTTAAAATCTATTTTTGTAGAATTTTAGATGATCATTATTATTATGCTCTGTCTGCACTGAAAGTGAGACTATTATATGATACCTTATCTCATAATCGAATTTTCTTGTTAAAATACTTAAAGAAATAAATGATCTGATGTGTAGTTTGAAGAAATGCTTGAAATGATCTGAACTTTTTACAAATTATCATAATATTTAGTTACATTGTGAAATCACAAATTATCTTTACTTATTGTGAGGCTAAACGATCGTAATTTCGTGAGTTTTTGGAATTTACACTCAATTGAAACGGACAACTCATTTTATGTCGCCGCACTAACACAAATAGGCCTTTGAATGCAGCCTAAATTACGCTATTCATAATACGCGACTCACAACTCACAAACGTACGTTAGCTTAGCCTTACACTATATATTGAAACAACAAGGAATGTTCCACGCAACAGGAGTAGTTGTAAGCTAAGGGTGCCAATCAAATTGCTCGAAATATCCGTGAATGTAAGTTGTAATCATAGTATCGTTAGGCCTATGGATATATTTCGGTAGTTAGAAGCCCTGAGCTAGTGGTTGCTAAGTTAGTTGTATTTTATGAATTTTAAAACATATGTTAGGAGTCGTTTTACACTCATGTTAACGTATGTTAGAGTGTTGACAATATCTTTTGGAATTCCTCTATATTTTGTATACAGCCCAATATTTATTGTACAGTGTAATAAAACACCATGCATGTATAGTTTTGTGGTTTTATTTTCAACTAGCATTTGCCATCTATTTCGTCCGCCTGGAATATCATCTTCATAGGTAAAGTTGCGTATATTGGAGGTTTATGCAATAACACCTTGTATAGATTACAGTTAATAGATATTAGGTACCTTAAAAAGTGGTCAATCATCATCATCATGTCAACCTTTAGATGCCCACTGCTGGGCATAGGTCTCTAGGTTCAGCCGTAATCGCTATGCTTGGCTGATGCATGTTGGCGAACGGCACCACATGGCTTTAAAAGTGGTGGTGGTGGTAAGCAGGCCACATCGGTCGAAGAACCGATGACCGATGGGAAAGAAAGACTCTCGAGTGGCGTCCACGAACCGGGAGACTCAGTGTTGGTAGGCCTCCACCAGATGGACCGACTACATCGTTAAGGTCGCGTGTAACCGGTGGATGCAAGCGGCAGATTGCCGCTCGTTGTGGCGTTCTACAGGGGAGGCTTTTGTTCAACAGTGGACGTCGTCCAGCTGATGATGATGAGCTTTTAGCTACCCTATGTGCTAATGCATTAACCTTTTAACCGCCCGACTTCATATTAGTTGTCGTGCCCCCAGCGCCCGGCACAGTAAACAATATAAGCAATTCATCGAACTTTGGACATTATTTTTAGGACTTCTAATTAAGAGACTAAAGTGTTTTGAATGATTACTTAATTAACCATTTACCTAATTTATACATCTTGATACAATACCTACAGCGTAATTAAATTTAAAAAAATAGACTTAACGAGCTGTGGTATTTGCTCGGAAATATACGACGCTGGCGTAATGGACACGAAAATATTTGTCGGATTAATCCGACGTAGGCGGTTAAAGGGTTAAATGAATTGGCATAACTATAACAGGACACTGTTTTACCATACGTATGAATAAAAAGGATAATTTAGTACACACCAATATAACACGCATGTGTGCCTAGTAGAGATAGACATTCGAGACAGTTAAATATTATGTTAAAGTTCCATGAAATAGAAGACGAGCACATTGCCGGTAGCCTACAGACCTGGGGGCTGCTTCTGAGAAATAACTCATGGAAACCCAATAGTACCACTGAGAATCAAACCAAAAGGTAGCGCTTACGACCATTGGAGGCCATTGGAGTGATTGATTGTCGGATGGTCTAGTGTGCGGAAGCCCGCATGGTACACAAGTGAAGTGGGAAAATGATCATATTGTTATCAGCCGGTAGAACTGTCCAACGATATACTAATAGACGATGGTAGGAAGGAGAGTAAATGAAAATTAACAACGTTGTTTACGTTGTAATTTCAAGTCATTCATCATCAATTCAGCCGAAAGACGTCCACTGCTGGACATAGGCCTCCCAAAGGGGAGGTTTTGCCATAATATAATAATAATAATAGCCACGCTTGGCAGGCGGGTTGGCGAGCGCAGTTTGGTTGTTACAAAGGCACACAGAACGCTGCTGCCCATTCTCTGGTGAGTCCCTTATTCGCCTCTTACGACACCCACGGGAAGATGTGGGATGGTGCTATTCTTTACGTCCGACACCGTACGGACAGTACCGAGAAATTTCAAGTAGGTACCGTTAGACAAATATACAAGGTGTACCTAACTAGGTACCTTTTGATATTCCCATAACTAGTATTCCATAACTAGGGTATTAATGAGACCATGTTACATAAACCATAATATACACATATCTAGAGCATTTTTCATACAAAACGACTCTTGCAAGTTTCATTGATAAATTTTCATTCAAACCTCATATATCTATTGAAAGCTAAGAAAATGCGACACTCATTATTTCACGTTAGGGTGCTTTTATCGAGGCTTTTTGGATTATTTTAAACTAGTTTTTGCCTCCGACTTTGTCCACGTGGATGCCGGTTACCGCGGATGCAGACAAAGTCACGGTTTAAAAAGTCTAAGTATGTATGTCCTTTCCCAGGGTTCAAGCTATTTTCAAATTTCATCAAAATCGGTTCAGGCGTTTCATCGTGAACGAGTAACAGACAGAGTTACTTTCGCATTTATAATATAAAAGTAATAAGTAATACCTAAAGTAATAATAATAATTAGTAATTAGGAATGGATTACTATGAATAAAGTCAAAAACGAAAAAAAAAAAAATTTAATGAATATATAATTCACATAGTACTAAGCCAGTTAATTCATTGATAATTACATAGGTAGGTACCCATAGTATAATACATAGGTCTATGGGACATCAAAAGGAACACATTGCATATAATTTATACGTTTCTACTTACCTACATACAATAGAACGAAATGGTTTTGACTGGTTATTAGGCAGGTGGGTGGGTAGGTAGATACAAAGTTTAGAGAAGGCGTATAGGTCTATGGGACATCAAAAGGAACACATTGCATATAATTTATACGTTTCTACTTACCTACATACAATAGAACGAAATGGTTTTGACTGGTTATTAGGCAGGTGGGTGGGTAGGTAGATACAAAGTTTAGAGAAGGCGTATAGGTCTATGGGACATCAAAAGGAACACTTTGCATATAATTTATACGTTTCTACTTACCTACATACAATAGAACGAAATGGTTTTGACTGGTTATTAGGCAGGTGGGTGGGTAGGTAGATACAAAGTTTAGAGAAGGCGTATAGGTCTATGGGACATCAAAAGGAACACTTTGCATATAATTTATACGTTTCTACTTACCTACATACAATAGAACGAAATGGTTTTGACTGGTTATTAGGCAGGTGGGTGGGTAGGTAGATACAAAGTTTAGAGAAGGCGTATAGGTCTATGGGACATCAAAAGGAACACTTTGCATATAATTTATACGTTTCTACTTACCTACATACAATAGAACGAAATGGTTTTGACTGGTTATTAGGCAGGTGGGTGGGTAGGTAGATACAAAGTTTAGAGAAGGCGTATAGGTCTATGGGACATCAAAAGGAACACATTGCATATAATTTATACGTTTTTACTTACCTACATACAATAGAACGAAATGGTTTTGACTGGTTATTAGGCAGGTGGGTGGGTAGGTAGATACAAAGTTTAGAGAAGGCGTATAGGTCTATGGGACATCAAAAGGAACACATTGCATATAATTTATACGTTTTTACTTACCTACATACAATAGAACGAAATGGTTTTGACTGGTTATTAGGCAGGTGGGTGGGTAGGTAGATACAAAGTTTAGAGAAGGCGTATAGGTCTATGGGACATCAAAAGGAACACATTGCATATAATTTATACGTTTCTACTTACCTACATACAATAGAACGAAATGGTTTTGACTGGTTATTAGGCAGGTGGGTGGGTAGGTAGATACAAAGTTTAGAGCAGGCGTATTTTTTCCTATTCTTTTATCTTGTAAATTCTAAGGCGCTAGCCGCCTTCCTACAATATCTCCCAGAATCAAATTCTATACTAACATCCATGTGTGTTTGTAGTGAGGAGCTTGTGGCATATTAAAAGCCGTACGATCGGTCAAAGATTAAGCTACGCTTGTCGCGGTCAGTCTGTGGATGGGTGACCATCCCTTTCATACCGAGTTCCCTCCGTGCCTCGGAAAGCACGTAAAGCCGTTGGTCCTGGCTGTCATTCGTAGATCTTTGGCAGTCGTTATGGGTAGTCAGAAGCCAGAAAATCTGATAACCAGTCTTATCAAGGGGTATCGTGTTACCCAGTAACTGGGTTGTGGAGGTCCGATAGGCAGTCGCTCCATGTGAAGCACTGGTATTCTACTGCAATATAGTAGGGAAAACGGCTAGGCAGATGATGATTCGGGTGTGTTGGTTTATAAGTGGTAATCTTTGGAAGTACCTAAGTAGGTAGGTACTTACTGATCCGATTATGAATAAATAATAGTTTAAGAAACTAAAAACACGCTTTTTATAGAAAACCAAAACTAAAAAATAGAAAATAAATTTTGTTAAATTATTTTATTTTAAAAAAGCGTGGGGTGCTTTTTAAGATATTATCAAAATGATAATCACTACTCATATCTGTCAATAAAATATTTATAACTATTGACACCATGCACCCCACGCTTTTTTTAAAATAAAATAATTTATTAAAATTTATTTTCTATTTTTTAGTTTGATTTTCTATAAAAAGCGTGTTTTTAGTTTTTTTAAAACTATTATTTAGATTTTACTTTTTAGTTTGGTTATATCTATATCTATAAATATCATGTACATTTATTCTACCAGGGGCGCTTGTGCAGTACCTTCCTAGTATATAATAGCTATTTTTCGGCAACTAATTTTGAACGACATGTTTTTTTTTTTTTGTTTTTTTGTTTTTTTAATAATTTTATCAAATTAGTGTATTGTCATCGGTCCTCGATAAATCTACAAAGTTTGAACGAAATCTGGCCGTTTAAAGTGGGTCAAAATCGCGCCCAAAGAAGTCGGTTACAAACAAACATACAAACATACAGGTGAAGCTAATAAAAAGCGTGTAAAAACCTCTTAATGATTACAAACTACACCATTATATGTAGATATATAGTCAAGCTATACATTTCCATAATAAGCTGACCCCTCATTGTATTGAAATTCTATACAATGCAAGATCAGCTTATACTGAAAATGTATAGCTTCCTATGTAGCCGTGTGTACATGAGTACATGACATACACGCGGACAAAGTCACTGTGCTAGTTAGTTCTAAATCTTTTACAAAATATTTGACTCAAGAAAGATACCTACGTACAATAAGAGACCTACTAAGAAAACTATAAATTAGCGTAGTTTCCAGACGTAGTGAAACGCGACTAATTCCTTAATTAATTTATTACAATTGTTGGATAGGATTAATAACGGACGATTTTCAGTCCAGATGTTTCGTATTCATTAGAGAAAGACTGAAGAAGTAATCTAAATCTTTTCACTTAGTGAGTAATAAATTAGTTCGCTATTATTCTTTTCAAGTCATTATACTTAGTGGCAGAAAGAGCACTCATTCTAGAACTTGTACCTATATATTCATAATGATACTTAAGTATCTATTCAAAAATAAATTTTAAATGATAGAAGATGAAAATTATTTTAGGCTTTTCTACTAAACATGTATCTACTCATACCTACCTAATTAAGTTCTTACTAAATCATTTATTTCAATTAAACTACACTGAGGGACATATTTAAAGGAACGTAAAAAATGGGACTTTAAATAAAAACTTAACTGTTATTATAACGGAACAGATAAAGTATCTGTTCCGTGGTTATTATTAAGGAAAATAATAAAATTAATCAATAAAACTATCATTGAAGAACAAAACAAAACTTACCGGCTTTGAAAAAAAAACTAATTAGAGACAAACATCTGTTTATCGTAGTTATAAGGAAAATTATCACTTTTGTCCTTTCATAGGGGGAATTGAATATTGTTTAAACCTTTGATTATTTTCCTAATGTTTGGAATATTCGGTACTTAGTGTTTTGCTGTCAAAAGTGCCTGCATCCTGCATCGACGACACGGTTGGCGCAGTGGCTGATCGAACAACTGCTGCGCAGCGTGTTGCGGGTTCGATTCCCGCCCAGGGTAAACATTTGTGTGATGAGCACTTGTGGCGCCGGCCAGGGGACCCTTATTTACACATATACCCCAATTCCAGCGGCATTAAGTTTTCTTCTTATGGTTTTGGTGCTAACTGTCACTTGACGAACTTCTTGGACCTTAGTTCTTACCTCAGAAGAAGTTGAAGTACGATTTTTTAGCACACTACACTGCTTACAATAAATCTGTCGTCTCTCGGTGTTGTGACTTTTTTGCGACCTTGCCCCTTAAGTCTCGTATACTCTCCAGTCTGCCGATATCGTTAACATTGCGGAAAATAAGAGACTTGGAAACTCACAATGTTTGAGCCACTTCATTGTAAGTGAAACCATTTTCAATTAAAGTTATAGCTTCAGACACTTGGGAACCTCCTCCTTGGGAAGTCGCATCCTCTCTTCCCTCTCGTAGAAGCCGCACCGTGCGCCCGAGTAGGGCGCAAAACGATCTACGACCTCCATGAGAGGGGGCCTGCGGGCGGCGGACTAGGGGCGTCTGTAGTATGCCCGAATTGGCGGCGGCGCGGACGGCGGCGCAACGTTCCAAGCGCGCTACTCAAGAGTGGGTGCGACTATTACGGGAATGGCCACACGGGGAGGTGAGACCCACTGTGGAACAGCAGGTGAAGCCCTGTCGGGGAAGCTGTGAAAGCTGGAAGTCCATGAGGATTTTAACCACGCAACAAAAAATAATAAGATTCCTATGGAAAAGAACGAGCAAGAAACTCCGTGGAGAGTTTTGAAATCAAAATATACTTATTACAATATTTCTTCCCGCTGGTGTCGAATTGCCGTCCTGTCGGTCCCACCAGAGTAAATGGGGGCTATGAGTGTGAGGGACACATGTTTGTGTTTGCGCACACACTTCTGCACTATAATACTATATACTATAACACTTGACTAGTCTCGATTGAAATTGACTAGTGACAGAAAATCCATAGGGAGAATATTTTTTTATTATCTACACAAGTTTAATTCATGTTTTTGTATTTCTTGGTAGCAGCTAGGGCTGCTACCTTTTTTTTAAGCTAATAGAGTACTTATATTATTTCCTTTCCAAAGTAAAAAAATAAATAAAGTAGATATGTACAGCATCTGGAAATAAAGCATTACACAGGGTTACTTGTAATTCGATGTATAGGTAGGTACATCCGTCAGGAGCTGATAGGGGCCATAATGCAATAAATTGAATCCATATACATATAAAATAATAGGTACATAAACGTATATGGCCGAAATTCAATAAAGATTTTTCAATAGTTACCCAAACTTTGACATTTAATTCCAAATAAAAAAAACTACGTATTGGATAGGTACAGACCTACCATTTAATAGTAGATTGTTTTACAAGGAGCTAAAATGACCCATTATATACGAGGTAGTTTTACTCCCGAGCTTTAGCGAGGGAGTAAATAGAAACCGAGTTTTAATGGGTTTTAGCGCCGTGTGTTACACTATACCTTTCACTACGATTGCTAGAAAATAAAACAATCCAATACAATATGAAATATGTAGTTTATTTTATTAAAAATTAAATGTACAATTTGTACAATTCTGGATATTTAACGAGATGTTTTTTCCTGGTAACTTAATTTCAGTCCTCTGTGAAGATGAATGTTGAGTTGTCTGTGGCGTAAACGTGGGAGATACACGTAGTTCCAGGTTGGAGGGTCCCTCGTTCGGATGTTCTGGATAGAGAATCAGCTCAGTTGACTCATCTCTTGATGTCGATGGTCGTGGTCTAGTTGGGAGAATATTGATGCGTTCTGTGATACGCTGGGTGATATCGAATTTGTTTTGAATGGAGTTCTCGTTATAGCCTTCCGCCGCTTGATCGGATCTCCATCCACCGTGGCGTTTTAACGTTGTTATATTTGCACCAGAAGCCGCCAAGAGAGTGGCGGATGTTCTTCGGAAACAGTGGCCAGTGTACTGTTCCGGATTAGGCAAATTTAGAAAAGTGGCGATCTCTTTTGGCATGTTGCTTAATTTATTTTTCCCTATAACTTGCCTTGTGCATTTTCCGTTTTGATAGTTGAGAAAAAATCTCGGCGTGCCCACTCCACTTGGCCGTAAGTCTTGGTAGGCTTTGACAATGTTTAGAAATTCTCCACTTATAACTAATTTCCTCTCCTTATTTGCCTTTGTATTGGGCAGATTTATGGCTTGAAGATGGGTATCAGTTTTGACATCTTCCACTGTTATGTTAGCCAGTTCAATCCCTCTGCAGGCACCGCTGATCCCAAAAATGCAACCTGTAAAACCAAAAATAAGTGTGTTAGAACTGTATTTTGGTTGGTACCTCTAACTAGCAATTTAGTTTGATGAAAATAATAGAAAACAAATGTAACTATAACCTACCTTTGTTGCTAAGTATTTTTCATTTGGTGCCTTATTTATGAAATTCTCGATATCTGTCCTCGTGAAAACTTTGGATTTCTTGGCCTTGTAGCTGGTTTATAATTTCTTGAGAAAAGCCGTCAAATTTACATATTTCTTTATATTTACATTATATCTTATCTGTATGGTTGTTCGTAACATTGAATATGTGCTCCAAAGCGTTGAACTTTGATATTTTTTGGAAAGTTCATCGAAATACGTAAGAAAAACTCCTTCCGTAAGAGAATCCACTCGTTTTTCTGTCCTCCACTTCATAAACTTTTCGTAAGTATTTAAATAAATGCTTTGTGACCTTGACGGCAACAGATTGAAAATTATTTCTTTTCCTTTCTCTTCTATTTGTAAATTAGGGTCTCCATTCTCACTAGATGATGACATTTTCACTATTGTAAAATTAATTACGGTCACTACCAATTCAATTTGCAATTGTAGAAAAATTATAAAGATTTCGCGCCAATGGCTTTTTTTTGTTTCTTCTGTAGCCGCAACACATTCAGAGATCGCCGATTTTAGTTCCATTTTCAAAATTAAAATGAGGTTCTTTTTTTATGAAACATTAAAAAGTCGAGTCTTTATTCTTGATTATTCTACTTATGACTAAAGACTTTTTCGTTTTTGTAGGCTCATTGTCATATTTGACACACAAAAATTAAAAAAAATAACTTTTTCCCCTAGGGGATGAAATGCTATTTTATCCCCGCTCTGGTATGCTACAATGACGGCCTTTTTGAGCAAGAGAAGTGAAATAGTAGATTGTTATACAAGGAGCTAAAATCACCCATTATTTACGAGGTAGTTTTACTCCCCAGCTTTAGCAAGGGAGTAAATAGAAACCGAGTTTTAATGGGTTTTAGCGCCGTGTGTTACACTATACTTTTCACTACGATTGCGAGAAATTAATTACGGTCACTGCCAATTCAATTTGCAAGTAGAGAAAAATTATAAAGATTTCGCGCCAAAGTCTTTTTTTTGTTTCTTCTGTAGCCACAACACATTGCATGCATTCTACCAGAGATCGCCGATTTTAGTTCCATTTTCAAAATTAAAATGAGGTTCTTTTTTATGAAACAGTAATAAGTCGAGTCTTTATTCATGATTATTCTACTTATGACTAAAGACTTTTTCGTTTTTGTAGGCTCATTGTCATATTTGACACAAAAAAAAAAAACTTTTTCCCCTAGAGGATGAAATGCTATTTTATCCCCGCTCTGGTATGCTACAATGACGGCCTTTTTGAGCAAGAGAAGTGAAAAATCAATTTAAAGATACGTAATTCGTAGCATGGCATGTGTATAGGTAAATCGCCGCGGATCGAGAAAGGGTCATTAGTACCTACTTGTAATGTATGAAATAAAATACATATTTAAACAAACTAGGTTCGTCAAAGTTTATTAAAAATTTTACACATCTTCTTCAAAATGAGCCCCTCGATTACAAATGCAAATTCGGGTCATCCCGAAATTATTATCACCAATAGCTATTCATTAAATAATGCAGAAAATGTTCCTGTTAATTCCCCTTTTGCTTTAATCAGTACAATAGCTCCTGAAAGCTGAGTAGGTAAGGATTCCTACTTACCTACTTAAATACAACTTAGTGAAGCTTACCATTTAAATTTAAATAACAGGCAAAGTGTTGTGTACCTGCTTACCTACAAACATGCTTAATACCTAGAAAAGCTTCGTAAAGTTTGCCATACGAGCGCAGTGTGTCTGCTACATTGGGTTACTCATATTATAAGGTATTAGAGTCTTAAGATTGTAAACCTGTTCGTTGCGAGGGGCTGTAGGAATCTGTTATGTTAAGACCTATTTTGGGAACCAACGAAATAGGCGTGTTTATAGCTACGTATAGTATCTTTGTGGTATTCAACAATACAATAGGTGCACTGTTTTTGGGAATTTGCCGTGGTGTTTGTAGAATTATTTGTATCCATACTATTCATACATTTACTATATCCTATCCCTAGGGCGTCGCCAGCCGATGGCCTAGGGGGGGGCAACTTGATATATGGAGGATGGGAATAGCATGAATTTTAAATACAGTCAAAAGCACATGAAGCCTTACTGGAAGTGCGTGTCTTACCCCTACGGGCGACGCTTGTAGTACTAGGCCGGGCCCCTTCACTCTAGCGTTTCTAAAGCGTAGGCGTTCGATGATCGTATGCGCAGCACAGACGCTGCGGCATCGGCGTTTCCTCTGCAGATAATTGAACGCTGCGCTATCGCAGCGCAGACGTCAGCGGTATTATATAGTATGCCGAAACGACAGCAAGAGGTCTCGCTGCGTCCCGTTGTGCCGGCGTTTCTATGCTGCGCTGCGCATACGTTCATCGATGAACGTATGCGTAGCGGTGTTCCAGCGTAGGCTCGACAACGTAGGCTGGGCAATCGCTAGTGTGAAGGGACTCTAAGAACGGTACAAAGTCCAATGTGTAAAGCTCCACAAACTCTTGACTATACAATTCAATGGCGTAGCTACGTGACCAGGGGCCCCGGTGCAAAAAAAAAGATGGGGCCCTATCTAAACTGGTTACGTTTCATTTTATCAAGTAAAAACAAATACACATAAGTATACTTATTTGTGCTAAAATAAATTCACATCTTCCGCTTAAATGCATAGGACGGCCCCCAGTCAGTGGAGGCCGTTCTGATATCGAGAGGAAGCGCATACCAGAAAGGAATGAACTGGACATAAAAGGAGGAATGAAAAAATCTGAAGTATGAGGAGGGCTAAGCAAGATAAGATTGTTAGAAATCCGTAGATTCCTAGAGTATGAAGAACATAGATATTGAACGTGGGACATTAGATAAGAAGGAGGGGAGATACAGTGGAGCAGAGAGGAAAGCGTTGTCAACGCACGGAAACTTTTTTGGCGAATGGGCAATAATTTTAGCTCGTACCTGAAGCTTGACACATGGTCATATTTCCTCAAATTAAAGATAAACGTGACGCAACGATTGAGGACCCTATCCAGCTTATCTGTCTGAGAAAACATATGGGCCCAAACCCCAATGACCAGTTGCTGTGAAATGACGGTTGATATTATCTAGGTAAATTGTCTTCGGGAAGTCCACATGACGTGGGCTGCCGATACCAAGAGTTCCGAAGAATTTCCAGATATCAGCAACAGAAGAAAGCGAAATGTTTTCTAGGATATGGCGGCGTTTGGCGTTACGTATAATCTGATTACAGATTTCTTGCTTTGAAGAGGTTTCTTTACCCGATCCCTGTGCCTCATCGCCATACGAACTCCTGTCGTCATCCAAGGAGCAGGTGGACGCCTAAAGTGAACCCTCTTTACAGGAACGTGTCTGTCGTAGAGAGCAAGGACCGATCGATTGAAGATACACAGCTGGTGGTCTACGGTTGTTGTAGCTGCAAGGTGACACACATCGAGTTCCGACGCATCCTGACGTAGCGTCTCCACATCCATGCGCGCAAAACAACACGTATACAGACCTTTATGAACCGGTTTAGGTTTTGTTTTAGAACATACGAGAGGAAAATAAGGTCATGGTTGGAAAAGTCAGATGCAGAATACTCACCATAAGTGGACACAAGAGAGAGACAGGTCGTTAGTACTAATTCGAGCCACGTGTCATCCCCTGAGATATTAAAATAAGTAAGTCGGTTCCAGAGGAAGAACATCGAGACCAACAGACTCGATGATGATTAGGAGTTTACGGGAACAAGAGGCATATTGACGCAATGTGTATGCTCTGACAATGGACTAGCACCAAGTAGGGTTTTAACACATTTGATATGGATCTCCAGAAAGAGGTACCTACTCGCGGAGGCACAGCTGTAAAGTGAAGGAGAAGAAGCAAAGATTTTGAAAGGAAAATTGCAACGAAGACAAATAGCAACATCATTTCCTGCCTTTCCAATTGTATTATTACGGATAAGAACGAAACCGGAAAAAAGGTAGGTTGAGAGAAGATGAGGTTTGAGCCAACTCTCAGAAATCAGAACGATGTGCGTGAACGTAGACATCAGAAAAGGTCTCTAACAGGTCAAGTGACTTGACACACTTTGTGTATGGATGTGGCAGACATTAAACATAAAAAAAGCCTTTCTGTTGACTAAAGCTCCGACGCACAAAGTCACCAAGGGTGTCAACTTCAATTAAATAAAACTTGCATCAGCAGACGAATTAAAGGAAACATTGGCACTTTGCCAGAGTTAAGGAGTCATTTTCAGATAACATAAAATGATAATATAAATTAAAGAAATTGAAATATCACGCAAATGAATTGCATAACAGCTGATTGGTTAAAGTGGCTAGGCACAAGAACAGAAATAATTTGTATTTATATTCTGACTGTTTGCTGGCCAGGGGCGGGGTGCCCCCTGAGCTTAGGGGTCCCGATACATCGCACCGCCTAGCCTTCGGATAGCTACGCCACTGTGTATAATGGATAAAAATTGTAATGAAAATTATTATATTCATTACCATAAAAAGAATTTTCGACAAAATATAGGATAAACAATAGAACAATGGGATAAAAATAATTTGGAAGCAATGAAATATTCAATTAGGTGCAAGATTTTAATATTGAAGAATTCAAGCGAGATCTTTCTTTTTGATCAATAAAATTTAACTATTTTTTTTTTCTTTTTGAGTGTCTAGGGGGGGGGCAGCTGCCCCTACCTGCCCCCCCCCCTGGCGACGCCCTTGTCCTATCCTACCTGTAATATTGTAAATGCGAAAGTAACTCTGTCTGTTACGCTTTCATGATGAAACGGCTGAAACGATTTTGATGAAATTTGGTAAAAAAAAGAAAAAAAAAAAAAAAAATGGTTTACTTCAGATCTTATAAAATCCATAGAGTGTTAGTACAGAGAAATCATAAAAACTATGAAAGTAGCTTGAACCCTGGGGAAGGACATATGCCACTTTTTATCCACGACTTCGTCTCCATTCAACGTCTACAACTAATAATCTACCTACTTACTTGGGAGTAGATTCCCGTTTAGTAAGGTCCTAGCTTTCCATTTTAGGTAGGTACCTATGTAGCATTAAAATTAATATCTA
The DNA here is from genome assembly GCA_947361185.1 of Charanyca ferruginea. Lineage (NCBI taxonomy): Eukaryota > Metazoa > Arthropoda > Insecta > Lepidoptera > Noctuidae > Charanyca > Charanyca ferruginea. Next base: position 23,840,438 of record OX376064.1, on the reverse strand, counting down.
ATTTCTATTTATGATATTCAAATGTATGATAGAACCTAAAGCTACGAAGGCCAAAAGCACTAATATATGATATCAATCAATCTATGCGCGAACCTCCGACTCAAACAGCGCGAAAAAAATTTAGCTATTCCATACAGAAGTGCAATAGGTATTATTTGGCCAAAATGTATGGAACAGATGATTTTTTTTTTCGCGCTGTGTGAGTTGGCTCCATACTGAAAGTTGATCAGGTTCGTGGTCAGAGTCACTCCTTAATAATTTGCTCATGAATTCAATTTCACTCTGTATATTTATTTATTCATATCATAGGTCATCATCATCTGCCTAGCCTTTTCCCAACTATATTGGGGTCGGCTTCCAGTCTAACCGGATGCAGCTGAATACCAGTGTTTTACATTGAGCGACTGCCTATCGGACCTCCACAACCCAGTTACTGGGTAACACGATACCCCTTGGTAAGACTGGTTGTCAAACTTTCTGGCTTCTGACTACCCATAACGACTGCCAAAGATCTACAAATGACAGCCGGGACCAACGGCTTTACGTGCTTTCCGAGGCAGGGAGGGAACTCGGTATAAAAGGAATGGTCACCCGTCCATAGACCGACCGCGGCTAGCGTAGCTTAACCTTTGACCGATCGATCTGTACGTCGTCGTCGTCGTCGTTGATCGTGTGTTATATCATAGGTATCATATATAATAATGTTGTAGTAGAACTGTTTTGAAGATCACTTAAAACCACCACAAAATAAAGAGCCAATTATGTTTAGTCATGCCAAAACAACCTAACCAACAGTTGTGATGAATTTGGATGTTTTTTCTCCCAATAATATTTTATTTGTTTAGATAAATATTTTATTTGTTTAGATATTATAGCCATAAAAATAAAATATTATTGGAAGATTGTGGGTTGACTTGTTCTGGCAGAACTTAGCTCAATTATGTTTTGTGCTTACGTCTTGATGGCTGTAAAGAGTATCGGCGAATTTATACCTGCTAAATTTATTAAAAAAAAGCACCTATTCAAAAAGGTCGACTCGTGAAGGATTTGAACCTTCGCCCTCCGATGGTCAAGCTTTGAATTATATCGGCGCTCTAACCTACTGAGCTAACGAGTCTTGTTCTATTGTATTGAAATTAGTGGTCGCTATCCGTATTATGACGTCAAGATTACTCACTCGTATCTACCTACGTATAAAGTTTTTACTTAAATGCTACAGGTCATCCTTATAGTTCAGTGGTTCTGTCCAATTTAAATGTAGGCACTTCCCCCTTTTTAACCGACTTCAAAAAGGAGGAGGTTATCAATGCGGTTGTTTGTTTTTTTTTTTATGTATGTTCGGGCATAACTCCGTCATAATATATAGACGGATTTGCAAAATTCTTATTTTGTTCGAAACCGGTTTATTCCAAAATGGTCCCATATAATCTGTCCTTTTTTTATCGAATTCATTCGAAGTCGGCGGCTTTGTTTCTGCTTGTCGTTTTGTATAGCCACCGACTTCCGAAATAGGGTATTTTACTCTATACGAGATAAAATCTATAAATATGATAATGAGATAGATTAGGCATAAAGCAGTCGGAAAATGTAAGTTTTAGTTGATAAAATAACAAAATATTTTTTTAAATTCAATTCAAAGTTTTCAGTATTTTTATAAACACCATGAAATAGTAGCGGCCATGTTATTACGCCGTACGGCTGTGTAAACAAAAAATTGTCAACTGTCAGTCAACCGATTGGCGTAATATAGGCTTTGTACTTTTATTATTTTCGTAACCAACGTAATTTTTTCATTATTACACCTATTACTAAATATTATTTTAATTATTTTTAAATTATATACAATTATCATAATTAATATGAGCGCATTTGATACAAAACGAACTGACGTCATTTACGCTGAGCAATATGGCGTCCAGTAAGAGGCGTTTTCGTCAAAATACGCGCGAAATTTGAAAATTTAAAATTTAGATGCATTTTTATGGCCCTTATCGATTGAATAAAAATTTTGAGTTTTTTTGGTGGCATATTAGCACTACAGAATTTAATTGAGACACTTTTCAAAAATGGGTGTAATACCCTATTATAGTTATTTTTAACTTTTTAGTTATAGAAAGCGATTGTGCTTTTTTTACCTACCTACCTACTTCTTATCATTTAAATTAATTAAGGAACAGTAATACTTTCCAAGTTATGCGGAAACAGAGATACAGAAGTTGAATTGTTATATATGTTACAGTCAAAATTCTTAACCAGTCAATACTACTTTTGACTGGCTTCAGTCAAAACCCTTAATAAGATAAACCGCGTTTGCGTTACAAAGACAAAAATACGGAACGCCCTAATTATAAGAATCACTACAAAACAAAAGTTTTAAAAAGGCCAAATAAAACCTACCAACCTAATAAGTTTCTAAGTATTAAGGATAAAGGACAATTTTATTCCAGAAACTCTATAGAACTTTGCCCCACTCAAAAATAATCATGTACAGGCATGCAATGTGTAGCATCTTACTGCTAATTTATTGCCGATAGCTAAACATTAGTTCGAGTAACTGTAGAACTTGCGGTTTCAGTTTAAATCTAAAAACAATAATGACATTTATTATAGGTTAGGTGCAGTTTATAATTGTTATAATAAAATATTGGTGTGTTTACTATGTACTGCTATTACAGAAATTACTTATTTACATTCTGTCTACACTCCGGTTACAATTTATGCACCACAACATCGTACAGCAATTCATAAGCAAAGATTAGAATCCGTGGTAGGCATAGCACAAAGTAAGCGAAAATCGCGATCCGTAGTCAGAAGCAAAAGTCATCGGTATGGAAAACAATAAAAAGCACATTAAAAAATAAAGTAAGGCGCAAGCGCAAGCAGCAGGAATAAAGAGAGCGAATGAATGACATTGACGTATACGCGTCAATAACATTTCGTTACACATTGACATCATTCATGAACCGAAATTATGGTTATAATGCAACTTGTTTGATTTTTATAATTTTTTGCATTGTAGGTACTCTACATCAAAAACAACATTATACGTTATGCATTATTGTTATTACATTATTATTTATTAAATATACCATTATTGTTATTATTATAATCCTTAAATTATATTTTAGGTAAAATCAGTTTGTATTTTGTGGGTAGGTATTTCGTAATCTGCAAGTTCTAAAGAAAAACAATTTACTATAGAAAGGTTCTATAATCATTACAATTATTTTCATTAATTTACTTTTTCTGTACATGGGTGGGGCAGGATCTGGCATTGTCATTTAAACTGGTCAAAAGTACTATTGACTGATTTCTGTTGTCAAAAGTAGTTTTGACTAGTTAAGAGTTTTGACTGTGACATATACAGAGGCTGGCAGTCCGGCACATCAAGCTACAACATTCTGTCATATTTATTTGATCGATTTTCAACTTTATTACAAAAGATTAAGGTTCCTATTCAATTGCGACGTCGACCACGTGAATCCATACGGATCATTCATTTTTTGATAATTAAATGTAGGATGTAGCACTCAGGAATTAGGTTCGGAATGTCTTATTAGCGAAACAATTTTAAGAATCAGACCAGGGTGCAGGGGTGTGATTCTGTAAGACCTCATTTTAAACTTCAAATCTGAATCTGCTGCGAGTTTCTTGATTGACATTCTAAAAACTCGGTTGATAATTCGAATTTACACTAGCGCCCCCCTTGCGAGCGTGTCAGCAAGTTGAACTAAATTGTCAGGGTGATTTTGACAGATGAAGTATGAGATGACGTAAGATGTGGCATTCTGTAAGGCAATTTCCCCGTCACTTCGACGCTCACGTCTCCCTCGAACCCGATTCAAAGTGTCAAATATATTCAAGGTCATTTTGAACCAAGCAAAGTGAGAGTGAATAGCGATTTGAGATGCGAGTTGTTGTTTGAATATTACAGAATCGACCTACAGTAGTTTACGTGATTAGCCCGAACGAACGTAAACTCTTTTTAATGTATAAAAAGTAATTATGTAGTGCGATACAGCACAGTAAATCTTTGTGTTCTATTTAATCGAACTAAAATTGCATTTTTTAAACATACAAGTCGAAATTAAAAGCGATGTCAGAAGCCGGTTAAATGTTCCGAACGCGAAGAGACGATCCTGAATCCTGGCTGCGCGATCAGGTTATACCTATCTTCCAAATTAAGTTATTGTCATTGAAAACGGAAAAAGTAGATATACAAAGTTACTTGTAGAAACCAACCAAAAACAAGTGAAAAAGTTATCAAAAAGGTTGACTCGTGAAGGATTTGAACCTCCGCCCTCCGATGGTCAAGATTTGAATTATATCGGTGCTCTAACCTACTGAGCTAACGAGTCTTATTCCTAAATGTCGAAAACAGCGTTTACTATATTCCAAATGACGTCAGGATTACTCACCCGTACGATAAAATTAATGCTTATCGTCGATATGGTTAAGTGGTTCATCTGCAAGCTATTTAAAACGCTGCCAAAAACTGTTGAAGAGTTCTGCCGCAGAGACGATCCACGCTCCATCATCAGATAATCAGATCATCTCTGTCAACTAATAAAGTATTGTCATCAAAACAGAACAAGTATTTTTTTTCCTTGTAATGTCCCAGTGCTGTGTAAAAGCCTTCCCCAAAACTTTTCAGATATTTATTTCTTGCCCCATCTCGAAATCGATTGGCAGTGCGTGTCTATATCATCTGGTCACCTTTTCTAAGCTGGCCTTGATAACGCCATCTATCTTTAGGCACTCATTGCCTGGAGACTTTTGTCCAGGAACAAGTATATATAAAGTTGTAACTTCTTGAAACCAATCAAAGTCAACTAGAAAACAAATGAAAAAATGTAAAAAGTTTAAAAAAGGATGACTCGTGAAGGATTTGAACCTCCGCCCTCCGATGGTCAAGATTTGAATTATATCGGTGCTCTAACCTACTGAGCTAACGAGTCTTGTTGCAGAATGTCGAAAATAGTGTTCAATATCTTTTAAATGACGTCACGATTACTCACCCGTACGATAAAATTCATGTGTATCATCGATATGGTTAAGTGGTTGTATATGTCACAGTCAAAACTCTTAACCAGTCAAAACTACTTTTGACTACAAAAATCAGTCAAAACTACTTTTGAATGGTTTTAATTTATCCTTAATATTTAGAAACCCATTAGGTTGCTAGGTTTTTTTTTGTGACCGTTTTAAAACTTTGGTTTTGTAGTGATTCTTATAACTAAGGCGTTCCGTATTTTTGAATTTGTAACGCAAACGCGTTTTATCTTAATAAGGGTTTTGACTGATTAAGAGTTTTGAATGTAACATATACAATTTTATCTGCAAGCTATTTAAAACGCTGCCAAAAACTGTTGAAGAGCTCCCTGCCGCAGACACGATCCAGGTTCCATCATCAGATAATCAGATCATATCTCTGCCAATTAATAATGTATTGTCATCAAAACCGAACAAGTATTCTTTTTCCTTGTAATGTCCCATTGCTGTGTAAAGGCCTTCCTCAAAACTTTCCAGAATTTTTTTTCTTGCGCCACACACAGGGCAAACACGCACATTTACGACGACAATAATATTTTTTTGTAAATAAATGATCTAAACCTGATTATTATCAAGATTTTGTTTTTGTGTCAGATAATTAAATTATTTTAAATGTGTAGTAAAACAAATTTATTTTTATGAATTAAATTAATATTGATTTTTAAATAAAATCTACAAAAGTATAAAATAATTTAACAATAAATATTAATCAGAGTCGATTTAACCGTCATCTTTATAATCATTATCATTAGTACATTTTGGAAATATTATTAGTAACATTTCAATTCATAGAGTCACTTCAACTACCTGAGAACAATGGCAAATTTTAGCAAAAGTCGGCAACAGATGGGACCAAAGCTAGTTCGAAAAAATAAACAAAACCAATGGCTTAACTCTGATTACTTGATAAAAAGAGCGGAACTCGATGGAACTTTTATTATAAGGTTACAACAATAGCAGATATATATGCAAAATAAAAATACATAGAATACTTCTTAAAATATTTTGAATTGTTTTATATCTGAAATTCTGAATGGATTACTTTATCTCTCATTATTATCTTATTTGAAAGTACTTACTGCTTGGTAAAATGTCCATAATTAAAATGTGGATGAGGCTCACTGTTTACTATATAAAAACATAATATAAACACACTGCGTTTAGCACAGTACTGAATGCATATTTACCTACACTAAGTGCGAAAAGTCAACTTGAGCGATCATTGAGAAACCTGTTCGTATGTCCTGGCACAATTTATTTATTGTTTCGTATAAGGAGAATAATAAACAACATTTTACAAAACAAATATTTGTGTTTTTTGAGTTCAATTCAATGTTTTGATTTTTGGCGCCGTAAATAGGCTGTTTGGTTCTGTGTGCGCCAAAAAGAATGTAGTCTTTGGTGTGCGCCATCTCGAAACCGGTGGGCAGTGCGTGTCTATGTCATCTGGTCACCTTTTCTGAGCTGGCCTCGGTAACGCCATCTATCTTTAGGCACTCCTTGCCTAGAGACTTTTGTCCAGGAACAAGTATACAAACTTTAAACTGACGAATAAACGTCAGCTAGAAAACAAATGAAAAAAATGTTAAAAGTTTTAAAAACGTTGACTCGTGAAGGATTTGAACCTCCGCCCTCCGATGGTCAAGATTTGAATTATATCGGTGCTCTAACCTACTGAGCTAACGAGTCTTGTTGTTAAATATTGAAAATAGTGTTCACTATCCTCTAAATGACGTCACGATTACTCACCCGTACGATAGAATCCGTGTTTGTCATCATCATTAAGTGGTTCTATAAAATTTTAATCTGCAAGGCATTGATTACGATACCAGAAACGGTCGAACAGCTCCCTGACGCACAGACGATCCAAGCTGCATCATCAGATGATCATTATCATCTCAACGAAATAAATGTATTGTCATCCAGAACAGAACAAGATTTTTTCCCTTTTTACACTGCTTTCAACCAAATTTTTCAAGGTATTATTTTCTTGCGCCACCTCGAACTCCTCGTAGGGCGCGTCTAGGTCATCTCACCACCTTTTTCTAGTCATCCATCCATTTTCAGGCACCTATTGCGTGGAGACTTTTGCTTAGGAACAAGAATACAAAGATTTAACTTGTTGAAACTAACTAAAATAAGCTAGAAAACAATTGAAAAAAATGTAAAAAGTTTTAAAAAGGTTGACTCGTGAAGGATTTGAACCTCCGCCCTCCGATGGTCAAGATTTGAATTATATCGGTGCTCTAACCTACTGAGCTAACGAGTCTTATTGTCGAACAACGAAAATAGCGTTCGCTATCGTCAAAATGACGTCACGATTACACATACGCGCAGGCGCCATTGTTCAAGGACTGTGGAAGTGAGTCACCACAAAATGAATTAAAAAACATGACGTAAGAACACCGCATTCCGATTCGGAGTGAGATAATATAAATAGCGATTGTTTAGTGTTTTTGATGCGTTGGATGCTGTTTGAATATATCTAAGTTTTAGTATATTTTGACGTCATTTGTGGTGATGGCACTAATGATTTGAAATCCCAGAACTACTCATGTAAAACATTAGTAAAAACAGTCATAGGTACTCATCGATATATCATGTAATGTACTACGTATATTTCTATGTAGGTACTAGTTGTACCTAATAGCTGAATAAGGGACAAGCTTGAAGCAAGCAAGTACCTATTACTTCTACTGGAAATATAATATTCCTGGATTCCTGGATTATCTATTCCATTTTCAGTCATTTAAAAAGACGTAGAACTGACGGCTCCGGGATTTTGAACCATAGCAACTCAATAAAAATAAGCTGTTCTGGCAATTAACCTTTTTAACTGAAGATTAATGTGAATGTAGGTACTGTAAAGGTTGTAGGTACTTATGCATATTATTACAACCTTCGCGAAAGCGTTTGACTAAATGTTTCATCTGTGAAACAGTTCTAAAGTGTATTGAAATTGAAACGAGATTATTTTTATATCAAGCTTATGTTTGGCCTGACCACTTACGGAGTGCTGACGTGCTTTTTAAGAATATAGTAATTTCATTCGGTATCCCTTTTTAATTTATAAATAGGTACCTCCGACTCCTAACACACTAGACTATACGATAGTCTTAGTTTACGATCTGGGGGTCAAGTCTGCTATTTTTATAAGTTCGACGTTCCAACACGATCCCATTGAAAAGTCATAATTGCCTTTGAAAGAAATGACATAGAATGGTAATCTCGTACAAAATGACAACTGAATGACTGACTAACAAAATTTTAGCAAATTACCGCCTAGGTAATCTGCTAAAATTTTGACAGTTCCTTTGATCAGTGACGAATCATTAGAACGTCATTGTGCAGTCACGCTTTCAATTCGACCGACCAATGATCGACCATTATGAATTTAACAGATTACGAACTTTTAGCAAAATGACAATGGGATCGAAATTACAATGACGAAATTATAAAAATAGCAGTCTTGGCCCCCTGGTACCGTAAGGCTTAATTAACAGTATGTACAGTACGGTCAACGTATCTTGGCGCGTCTGAAGTTAGCCGATTAGCTGCGCAGTAGACAATTTCGTTTCTAAAAGTTCCACTGCGCAGCCAAACAGCTAACTTCAGACGCGCCAAGATACGTTGACCATATTGTACATTTCTGATTGTCTCAGCGTGCAATAGGTACCTACAGTTGTGATAAGGACTTCATTTGTATGTTGGGTTTTTAAATGGACATTATCAATTGATTACCTATAAGTGAAGTGTGTACCTAAATGTTTGAAAAGATAAACAAAATATCCGGTTGAAACGTCTTTCGATTTAACTATCGTTGATTCCATAGAAATATTAAACACTAGCACTTTGCCAGCGACTTCGTACGCGTATATTTTCTTAAGGACCCCTAATTTTTTAATAACGCAATATAGCCTATGTTACTCAGGAATAATGTAGCTTTCGATTGGTGAAAGAATTTTTGAAATCGAACCCGAAGTTTATGAGTTAATTGGTAACAAACAAACAAATCTTTCCTCTTTATACGTAGTTTAGAACGATTAGCTTCGGTTTCATTATTTTAAAAAACCAGTTTAGTGTTATTTATTTCGGGGGCCTTAGCGTCCCCAAAACCATGGATAGAAATCCAACGACCCATGACGCATATTTATTTTATAAAATATCGCAGCTGTTATCTTAGATTTTGATAGGCGTGATGTTACGTCTGTATGAAATCATTTCTCGGATTTTGCCCAATACCCTTTGCGAAAGTAATGATCGCGCAAGTGTTCTTTCGCAGAAAAGTCATCAGCATGTATCCTAAAACAATTTTCGAACCAAACCTGTCCGTGTCAGGGTGCGTATTATTCGTAGCTCGCTTCACTCGGTCTTGGAATTAATTAGTCAGTTCTTTCGAAGGGAAACCGTGCAAGACTTGACTATTTTTTGACATTTACCGCGTCTCTGAGGTAAACCTAACATTTACCGAGTAAATGGTGGTAAACGTTCGAAATGGATGAGGATCATAGAATAGAGTTGGTAAATCTTAGGTCTTACTGGAAAATCTTAGGATTGACCGTATTTCGGGGTTCTACAGTAACGTATAAATCTGCATCAGTAATCATTCAGATAAGGGGTTTTTAATCCTTATCTGTATTTTTGTTAGGTAATTTGTAGCTAATTTCAGCAACAAAAAAGTAGGTATCTCTTATCACACTTACGACACTCCATACAAACGAAACGATTTAATTGCCTACGTGCGTGTGTGTGCGTGTCTACGCGTTGAACTAAAAGCAGTTTCGAGAGTACGTTCGACGCGGGAAGAGGTGAGGAACAGTGTTTCGGAGGGAGGCGAGGCGTGTCGCTACTGTAGGTACGGTAGTACTAATATTTATACTATGCTCTTATAAAGAAAACAATATCAAAACTCGAATAACTTGGTGCTCAAAAATACCTTTCAAAATTGCAACCAAGTTTGCTTGGAAAACACTCGTAAATTTCTGTCATCTCCTAACTAGGATTGCAATATCCGTCACGTCATAACACAAGATAGCCACGTCGTTAAACTTTTATTAAAACTTTTCGTCTAATTAACTTTTCGAACTCCTTTACTTGACACTATAAAATGAATCTGTGGCATCTGACGTAAGAGAATGTTCCTTTTACTTACGTAATTATTAAAAGTTTTTTTAAATCTTAAAAACCTTCAAATAACACAAAACAAGGTAATAAAGGCATTATTCAGATATCATCGACTAACACCAACTGTTAAAATTTACAAAAACACAAAGCTATTTAACATAAAACGTCTATATATATCACACATGCATATTCATACAAAAAATAATAACACACAGTACACGGTCTCAAATATCTTTCAGCAGAAAAAAATACAACTATTACACAAGAAGCAGTAAATTAAATACCCTGGAAATTTCTATTCCAAGAACAAATTATGGCAAATATAATATAAGATTTGAGGGAGCCAAATTACATAATAGTTTACCAAGCGATATTAAAATGTCAAAATCTATAAACGTCTTTAAAGTTAAACTAACTAGTTAAATTATCGGTGGTTATAAAACAGCACTACTGAGGAAGAGTGTTTTTTGCATGGCTCCCATAATATTTAATAAACTACCTGACAGCATAAAAGAAAACACTCTTCAACAAATTAAAATTAAACTTAAGGATTTTTTGATACAGAAATGTTATTATTCTGTAAGTGACTTTTTGAATGACCCTATGTGTGACATTTCAACAGCGTTGTAGTATTGACATTAGGTATGTAATATCTACTCTAGACGACGATAAATAAACTAAAAAAATATTTAGCAGAAACAGAATTGTAAAGCTTGTAAGTTCAGGAACCATATATTATGTAATATTGTTGTAAGTGATATTGGATATAACTAATTTATTTAAGTAGTCATTCTTCCCGATGTTGTACCTTTTAGAACTATTAAGATTTTTTGTTTTGTTTCTCTTGTAAGTGAATTTTGTAAATTCTTTTAGAGAAATAAATTCTTGAAACCGAAATCAGCCAGTCCATGGGTCAGCTTCTAATGTTTGTTGCTGAAAGAATCATGGCAGGATTTAAACAATAAAATAAAGATGTTTAGAGAAGTTGAAATTCTAATTCTTATACTCTTGGGTACCTGAAGAGTATCTTCAGGCATTTACAATATTTTAAAACCCCGCAAAATAAAGTGAATAGTTTAACAAAAAACTCATTATTTTAGAAGGAAACGGCGCTTGACAGTAAGAGTGACACCGACAGTCGCCGTTTCGCAGATCTTGCACTGAAATTGCATCGTTTTAAGGGAATTAATGTCATAAATAATGCTTATTTTTTTCCACACACTTGTCACATAACTGGTCTGCCAATTTGATAGATCCGTTAACGTCGCTTGTCACTTTCTTTTTTTTATAAACACAAAATGGGCATCGAGATGAAACGAAAAAGTGTTATTTTCTTTTTCATACAAATTAATGTATGGAACTCGCCATGATTCTTTCTAGTGGGCATGGATGGTACTGTAAAGGTTGCATGCGTAATCAAAGCTGGTCGAAATGTTTAACTAAGTAATTGTTACTTCTAAAGACTTTAATGTGGTTCTAGAAGTATTTTAAAAATTAGAAGCACTATGCTTATTTTTTTATCAAAGCTATGATTGGCATGGCACTCATGGATTGCTGACGTGCTCTTAGGAATACAAGTATTTTCATTGGGTGTCCCTCTTTCATTTATAAAAGCCTCCGATTCCGACACACCAGACATCAAAAAAGTTCAATAAAGACCTTGATTACCAACTGTACCAGATGTGTCAACCAAACATACTTTGCGAAGGTTATGCCCTGTTGGCAAAGTTGTATTTCATCAGTGAACCAGTTCCCTTAAGCCTTACAGTACTTACTGTCCACCAAAAAGATTATCATGAAAATGAGTAGGTATTGTGTATAATTCTGTAATAAGTACAGGCGCCAGTACATCAAGCCATACCAAACCGTCAAATTCTCCCAATAGGGTATTACACCGATTTTTGAAAAGTGTCTCAATTAAATTCTGTAGTGCTAATGCCACCAAAAAAAAAACACGTTTGACGAAAATGCCTCGTAGTGGACGCCATATTGCGCTGCGGAAATTACGTCAGTTTGCTGGTTAACAAATGCGCTGATAATAAATAAGATAATTGAATATAATTGAAAAATAATCAAAATAATATTTTGTAATAGGTGTAATAATTAAAAAATTACGTTGGTTACAAAAATAATAAAAGTGCAAAGCCTATATACGCTAATCTGTTGACTGACAGTTGTAAATTTTTTGTTTACACAGCCGGACGGCGTAATAATATGGCGGCTACTATTTCATGTTGTTATAAAACACATTAAAAAAACTGAAAACTTTGTATTGAATTTAAAAATCTATTTTGTTAATTTATGAACTAAAAGTAACATTTTCCGACTGATTTTTGCATTAACTATCTCAGTAATATATTTATAGTTTTTTTTCTCATATAGTGTAAAATTGAATATGTACCTTAATCTTTTGTAATAAAGATGTAAATCTATCAAAGAAATTTGACAGATTGTTGTAGCTTGATGTGCTGGTCTCTGTACATGCCAAGGGAGCGTATTTTGTAATTCTAATTATACGTATTAGAATCACGACACGCATGGCGAGGAGATACCTTATTTTGGATCCTTAACCGTCGTCATTTTGGGTCTTACCAGCTCGATTCGCGAGGAGCACTATTTCTATACATCTCTTTTTCTATACTGTTGAAACTTGGTAAGTAGATGTATTCTGTGAACCGCATTAAGATTTTCACACAAAAATAGAAAAAAAACGATAAATTTTGGGGGTTCCCCATACTTACAACTGAAACTCAATATTTTTTTTCATCAAACCCTTACGTGTGGGATATCTATGGATAGGTCTTCAAAAAGGATATTGAGGTTTCTAATATCATTTTTTTCTAAACTGAATAGTTTGCGCGAGAGACACTTCCAAAGTGATAAAATGTGTGTGTCCCCCCTGTAACTTCTAAAATAAGATAATGATAAAACTAAAAAGAATATATGATGTACGGTCAACAAAAGAGATAAGTATCCATGTCGCAGGAAATAGTTGAAATTTACTTAGAAACCGATGGGTGTTTATGAATAAAATAATATACAATTAATATAGAACAAACAGTTCAATGATTTAATTAAATTTCATTTGAAAGCCTCAACTGGTTTCTAAGTAAACTTCAACTATTCCCGACGACATGGATACTTATCTCTTTTGGTGACTGTACATTCCCACGTAAACTTTCACCGACAATTGGTTTGAACGAGATCTAGTAAGTACTTATTGTTTAATACGTCATAAATCGTAAACAGAAACTTACCTTTCATTCAATCAACTCAAATATAAAAATTAAAAAACTTATATATAATGTTACTTGCTGCTACGAAACCCTTCATGGAGGTCCTTCATCGAGTCCGACCCTTCATCTAGTCCGACTCGCACTTGGCCGCTTTTTTTTTTGTCTTGTCTCAATTTTTTTTTTACAGAAAGACAACCGCTATCAAAAACTAAAAAGTAAAACATAACTTTAATTTCGCAAATCGGCGGCTTTATTTCTGTTTATGTTTTTGTACTGTCTGTCACCGACTTATTGAGTCGTCTCTTTTGTATAAAAGCTTTTTTTCGCTTTTCGTTGCTTACTTTTTTTTCATCCAAACTAATGAACAAAGAGTAGTACCAAACATGGAGTCATCTCGTAATGAGTACCCTTTAGAGGTGAAATATTTTTATGTAACTTATGGGAGTGTGGGACCGTATACACTATCAATCTGAGAAAATTGTGGAATCTTAACTAGTGCTAATTTATTTGTATTTATTATTCAGAAAGCTTACAGATTTATATTAAACAATGTATAATGGGCGCTGTCATTTGCCATTTAAAAGCTTCCACATATAAATAATAATAATAATACACAAACACACCGCACATACATACACACATACACACTACAAACACACACACACACCGCACAAAACATACACACCACACATACACACTCACACACAACTCAACCCCCCCTACATACTCACACAACCCAATATCAATACACCCACACTACACAGAGGTGTAGTGTTGGTGTATGCTACATTTTTATTACAAAATTAATATACTATTACTCATACTATTATGTCTGGGACTTTGTTTATTAACTTTTGCAGCTATCATCGTTTTCTATACGACACTATTTGCCAACTGTTTTTATGTTCCTAAATAAACCTTTTTATTTTTTTTTATTAAAAACTTTTTTTTACTAAAAAGACAACCGCATTCAGAAATAAAAAAATAATTTTGCATTCACAAGTTGGTTGCTATACTTGAAAACAAAAAACATTTTTGAAAAAAGGCGGTTCTCTTTTTTCAAAAAAGTTTTTATTTTCTACTTTTTAGTGCCTCCCTATCACCCAAATCTATTAAGGAACGGCAACACAGTTAACAGAGATTGAAAGTCCCCCAAAGATGGAAAGATGGAAGAAACGAAAACGTTGTTTTTTTTAAAAGCGCTAAATAAATTTCTATTTGTTTTGTAGTAAAACCTTCTCCAGAATGTAACAAACACTTTTCTGAAAACCGCATCAAAATCAGTTCAGCCAAACGGGAGATAATCGCGGACAAACATACATACATACAGACATACGGGTCGAACTGAGAATCTCCTTATTTTTTGAAGTCGGTTAAAAAAAAATCACTATTGAAAACGGACTACACAGCATGAAATAATGCGTGGTCTAACTTAAAAAAAAAAATGCGTGTCGAATTGAGAATTTTAAAAAATTTTAATTTTAAAAATATGTAAAAATACGAAACCCAATATTTTTATCTTGTTCACATTCAAATGCTAAAGGTAAATTATGTTACCAAGTTCGGAAATGTTCTCAATGGTCTTTTCTTTATAGCTTCGTTCAGGAAGCTCTTCGTACATTTCCGGTTATTTATTATGGTTTTTAAGTATCTACTTATTAAAAGTTAACGACGGCGACGTTGACTGTAGAGTAATGTAAGATTGAGGATCAATGGATTTTTTGGCTCGATTGCAATATTATTGTTAATCCTTATCCCTAGTCACAGTATAAATATTACTACTTATCCTAGTAGTACTTATAGCCGTTCTTTTGGTAACTATCGCTAGGAAGGTTGTTTCAGTATTTGGTGGGTGTAGGACCCTCCTCTAGTGAGTATGGTCAGGAGGCCAAGTCTGCTATTTTTATAATTTCGTCATTCCAACACGATCCCATTGCCATTTTGCTAAAAGTTCGTAATCTGCTAAATTCATAATGGTCGATCATTGGTCCGTTGAATTAAAAGCAATGACTGCACAATGACGTTCTAATGGTAGGTTTTGATCTAAGGAACTGTCAAAATATTAGCAGATTACCGCTTAAGTCAGTCATTCAGTTGTCATTTTGTACGAGATTACCATTCTATATCATTTGTTTCAATGGCGTGTCAGTGGTTGACCATAGGAAAGTCATAATGATGCCATTATATTAGTAGATTACCAAACTTTTTAAAATCAAAAATTATGAAATCAATGATAGACCATTCTGAAACTATTGTAATACTTAATAGAACAATAATAATCTTTATTTCTTAAACAAGAGTACTTACATCATTATACAAAAAATATGCTATAAAAAACAGTTAGTTGTAGGTACACAAAAGTTTTAGCATCTGTAGCCGAACTAGGAGAAACTTGTATTTCGCCTTGATATTGTAATAGCAGACTTGAGACCCTGGGGGCCAAGTCTGCTATTTATATAATTTCGTCATTCCAACACGATCCCATTGTCATTTTGCTAAAAGTTCGTAATCTGCTAAATTCATAATGGTCGATCATTGGTTGGTCGGATTAAAAGCAATGACGTTCTAATGGTAGGTCACTGATCAAAGGAACTATCAAAATTTTAGCAGATTACCGCCTAAGTCACTCATTCAGTTGTCATTTTGTACGAGATTACCATAATATTCTATATCATTTCTTTCAATGGCGTGTCAGTGGTTGACCATTGGAAAGTCATAATGACGCCATTATATTAGTAGATTATCAAACCTATCAAAATCAACAGTTATGAAAATCAATGATAGACCATTCTGACACTATTGTAATAGCAGACTTGAGGCCCTGGTCGCATGCGGCTGGCCAAATGACTAGGTATCGACGCTCAAAGATAAGTTATGGTTACAAAAAAATTAACAATAGCTAGGGCATGGACTTATGTTATTAAGTCCATGAGCTAGGGAGGCTAAAACTAGTACGGCATTATGATAGGAGTAGTACCTATAGTGAATAGTATAAAACTGACGATATGCATCGGCCGGTTCACTAGTTAAGGCCACTAAAAGACTTGTTATGGTTATGAACGATCACTAGGAAGGTTGATACTTATATTATAGTACTAGCTTTTGCCCGCGACTTCGTCCGCGTGGATGTCGGTTGTCGCGGATGCAAGCGAAGTTGCAGATTAAAAAGTAACCCATGTCCTTCCCCGGGGTTCAAGCTATTGTCATACCAAATTTCATCAAAATCGGTTCAGCCGTTTCATCGTGAAAGCGTAACAGACGGAGTTACATTCGCATTTATAATATTAGTATGGAAGTATGGATTAAAGTATGCGTGGTTCCTATGGAAACACTGAAAAACTGACGATATTATTCAACCCGTTCAGGAGCTATATAACTAAAGCCAATTTAAGATCCAGTGCCTACTGATTAAGTAACATGTTGTGTAACTTGTGTTTTATAACACCCCCACATTATGTAACATTGTTTTTTAACATTGCAACATATAACAATACTGTACACATTAGAAATACAATGCAATATAATATTTTTATGTTATATGACTTTGTCGTTTGTCGTTCTGCAGTACTGTTCACTATTGCATAAGTTATATGAAATTGTTGTAAATATTAATAACATGTTAAATGACACGTTTTATAACATGTTATGTTATGTACGTACCTTTAAACAAAAGTTTGGTACATTAAAACTGTGTCATTTAATCGTTCTTATAGTATGATATATTATGATATGAGTAATACCTATGTGAACCGGTTCACTAGAAGATATGGCCGCTGAAAGACTGCTAGGGTTACAATTAGTTAACGATTATTTCTATAAAAAATAAACTAGATAAAACCCTCTTTTCGTTCATTCAGTCTGCATTAATTCATTCGTTCTTATCATCGTTATTCTCATTCGCAGACAAAATACGAAGTCAGAAGTTATAAGTACTAAATAACGCGCTAAATGAGTGTAAAAGCAATTGTTAAGCTTTTAACTTAAATAATTACATTCACATACAAAGCGAACTTAAATTATTTTTAACGTGTCTCTAATAAACGTAGGCACTTAGTTCTTAGGTGTTAGTTCAAAGTTGAATATAGGTAGGTACTATTGCTAAGTAATTACCAAACAGCTTTCATGTTAAGGGGAATACTAAAAGGCAGCCCACGAAATCCAATCTTTCTTACGTTTTCAATTACTTAATTCTTGTAGAATTATAATAATTAAAATCATCAACATAGCTTTCTAAGTTAGAAAAGGTCGTAAAATAAAAAATAAAAAATGTTGTAATGTTGATGATTTTAATTATTATATTTCTGTGTGACTTTAGTTTTGGAAAAAGGTTTTTTATTATCCTTAAATTGTTCAGAGTTTGTTGCAAAAATATTATCTACTAGGTTAATAATCCTATGACACTCGACGTCGGTAATAGTGTAGCTTTGTATAGTGTTTCTGTCGCGAATAACCTTTTTATTACAATACTACCTGATACTGAGCTGCAAATTGCAAAAAACCTAATTTGAATTTCGCGGGCTGCCCTGAAACATCCCCCTTAACAAGACAATAATTATTTCAACCAAATTCGTGATGAAAATCAATAGTGCGTACAGTGAGTAGGGGTCTACAAACAAGTATAAGTAATTATGGTCTAAGGTCTTAACGTTGCTTGACCTACGTCAATTTAGCAGGGAGCAAAATTTGATAATGTATGTAGGCATTTGTTGCTATAAGTACATTCAATGCTGGCAACTCAATCTATACCTACTAAGTTCAGAAGTAGCAGGTAATCATCGAAACTACTAATTTCGAGTTCAAAAATTCTTTCACCAAAGGAACATTACTCCTGAGTGCTACTTATAGGCTAATATTTTTATAAAAAAGTGTAGCGACGAGATACGAACTACAACCGACGTTTCCTAGATCGCGCAAGCAGAGTTATCCGCGACATTAGCATAGGTATATACAAACTCCCGACCAGACATAACATCCGTCTGGTCAGAGGATCCTCCCTTTTCTCATATCTTTAAATTGAACTATAATAAAATTCACACGGACGAAGTTACTTAACACTTTAATTAATCTATACTTAATATTATAAAGCTGAAAAGAGTTTGTTTGTTTGTTTGGTTGAACGCGCTAATCTCAGGATCTACTGGTTCGAATTGAAAAATTATTTTTGTGTTGGATAGTCCATTTATCGAGGAAGGCTATAGGCCCATGCGAAGCTGGGCCGGGTCGCTTGTTATTTAATATGTTCCACAATGAATGCTCGGGACAATTAAAAACAAAGAAAAATTAATGTGCAAATGTTATTAAAACCGCAACAGGGTTCAGTTAATAAAATTATTCTGCATTAAACAATTAAAAAGATCTATAATTGTATAATTCATACAAAAAAGGCTGGCAATAATTCAACAAATATTTACGGAAAACTCGTTACGCAGAATCCTGCACAAATTATTCGCTGGCGGGCGGGCATAGGCTCGCAAAATTTCGACTGTCGATACATTCGAATAAATGTTTGCACCAAAATTCAGTAATCCCATACTGGGTCAGAGTAAATTAGTTTTCCCTTAAGTCACTGGATGAAGGCCAATTTGGTGCAATCTTCGGTGTTATTTCGCAATTTGCGGCTGGCTTCGGAACGTCGAGTGCGGTGCAAATCGGGGTGGTGGTACGATTGTACGGACTAACAAATTCAAAAATAGAACATTGTGGATGTGGAAAAGGTAAATAAATTCGGTTTTAGGACGACGAATGTAAAATCTAGTAGATTTTTCCCGCGACTTCGACTGTGACGTTAGTATTATATCATCTGTGACCGTGTGCATGTCAGTTTTTGCGAGTGCAGACGAAGTCGCAGATTAAAAAACCTGTATCCTTTCTTGCGTTTCAAGATTATTCCGTACCAAATTTTATCAACATTGGTTCCGTAGTTTTGTCGTGACAATGTAACAAACAAAAAGTTCATCATATCTTCATCATACCAACGCCTACGCACCTTTAGACGCCCACTGCTGGGCATAGGTCTCCCCCAAGGGGGGGTGCGGCCGTAATCGCTATGCTTGGCCGATGCATGTCGGCGATCGCAGGAGGTGTTATAGTACTCAGAAGGACGCTGCTGCTAATCATCTGGTCAATATCCCTCTGTGGCCTTCTACGACACCCAGGGGTAGTAATAGGGTAGTGCTATTCGTGACCGGCACCACACGGCACAAGCTCACATTTATAATATTGTTATGGATGTTAAAAATATTAAGTACTTTATCTAATACGGTTTTAGATACTTTGTTTCACTCAAAAATAATAAGTAGTACTATATATTGTGAAAGAATAATGTGTAGTAGTTACTTTCATGTATTCCCTTTTATTTTATTGACTTCTTATAGTTCTAATGTATTCTGAGTTCTTTGTGTAGAAACATAATAATTATATGTTAGGCGACGTCGGTTTTGTTTTATCTTATAATTGCCGAGCTGCTATATTAAAGACATCGTATCTCGTTTTAATAAAAATCACGATCAAAAATTACCATTACCAAAACTGTTTTATTTACACAAAAAACAGAAAACCTGGAACGTGAAACTGAAAATAATGGAAAGCTCAGGAGTTAGAAGTGTTGGAGACTAATTCAGCTAGTTAACTTCACTGAAAAGATCTATTTTTGTACCTTTTTAGGAACCTAAACCGCAAACATTTTCCACACATGTTCAGTGAGTTATTCACAGAACTTCCTGTACAAGCTTCGCCTTACTTTTGTAATATAAAACTTTTTAGAAGACTTTTTTCACGACTTTACTCATAGGCAGGTAAGTACTGGCAATGCGTAATGAAGAAAACATAAAAAAAGAAAAATGACAGTTACATTTTGTTTTTCTAAAATTACTAATGGCGATATTTGTTGTTTTTCTTGCGTGGTAGTTGCCAGTTTTGATCAAAATTTTACAAAGGAGGTTTGTATTTCAATTCAACCTTTACAATGGGCTATGAAGTTTTTGTCTGAATGTAGTTTCCTTGATTTGTACAACAGATAGAACGCTCAAAATAAAAAGCATTGTATTTATTTTAATACTTTTACCTAAAATCATGACCGTAACTATTTAAACAACAGGGGAACTCAATTAATTAGTACATTGAACACCAACACCGGAAATAAAAGCGTTGTAAATTAATTACGATACTGATATTTTCAGGTTTTGGGCTCACGTTGGTTTTATATTCGGACAATTTATTTCAGCGATATTCCGCATTTATAAATCGCTTCCGGACGCATTAATCGGAAATTTTATCGTTTTATATTGTACCTACTTGGTTTATTATGCGAAAACTGGAAATGTCCTATTTATGGTAATAAAATGTTTGGTGTTACTTTTCGACAATGTTTTAATTCGTTTTACGTGAGTTTGTGTACACAGACTGACTTGCTGCCGTCTTTTAGAGGATAAAAGTAGATATAAATACGAAAAACGTATACTATGGGACCGACTCTAAAATATGAATAAAAAAAATGTGCTGTTCCCTACAATGTACAGAGGCCAGCACATTAAGCTACAATAATCTGTCAAATTTCTTTGATAGATTTTCAACTTAATCTATACATATAATAAAACAGTAACAAAACTGTGTCTGTACATTGAATATATTAAAAAAATAATAATTGAGGGGGGTTTAGGAACAGTAATAGAGCACGAATTAAAAAAAATAATTCTGTTTGTCTGTTTGTTTGTGCACGCTAATCTTCGGAACTACTGGGCGGATTTGAATGATTTTTCTTTTGTTGTATAGGTATAAGGTCTGGGCAACATATAGGCTATAATTTATTTTGGAAACTTGAACACCTGATGCAGAACCGCAACAGACCAGCTAAACTATAAGAGGTTCAAAAATGGTACCATAGCAAAAATTGTTCCACGTGATGAGCATTTTCTGCTGAGAGAATTAATTTAAAGATCTGGAACACCTGATGTGGAACTCCAAGAGCCCAGCTACACCATGACACATATAGAAATGACATCTTAGCAAAAGTTGTTCGGTCTGATGGGCATTTCCTGTTAGCTTATAAAAATCGAAGATCAGAAACATCTGATGTGAAAATCAAAGCTATCACTAATTTCACTGTATCTTATAAAATAACATAAGCTGGGAGTACCTCCACGCGGTGAAGGCGGTAACAGTTCAGGACTGATTTTTGATGACGATGGTATATCATTGAAAATTTGACTCTACTGGCCAAAATTCCCATTTATTTTTTTATTTTATCGAATAAATATGCCTTCGGGCTTATGTTATTTGGGTGTTTAATTTCTTTTTCCATTTATCTTCGTGACACGGTAGCCTACCCGGTAACGCAGGGGAGCAGTCACTTAGATTTTACTTGATCAGGTATTCTTTACAATAAAACTTTAACCATGCCTAAAAAGAGGTCAAATCTTTCCCAATGTTTTAAAGGAGCTAAAAGATTGAGGATCATAAGATCCCAAGAATCTACCGAAGAGCGTCAGGAGAGACTTGATGCTGTTCGAGAACATCAGGCTGCAACTCGCTCCGTGGAAACCTCTTCAGATCGCGAAGCACGCCTGCGTTCTCAGCATATTTACGCACCTACATCCAGGTCTCTAGAGACCAGTGAAGAATATGATGCGCGACTGACCGCTGATCGTGAACGTCATACATTATCTCGCGAGTCGGAGACGTTCACGGATAGAGAATTGCGCTTGAGTTCTCAGCGTATCTACGCATCTGCTGCGGAACGTGATGCGCGACTGCTGATCGTGAGCGACATGCATTGTCTCGCGAATCGGAAACGTTTACCGATACAGAATCACGCTTGAGTTCTCAGCGTATTCGCACATCTACTAACAGGACTTTTAAACCGAATGATGAACGTAATGCACGCCTAACTGCTGATCGAGATTATCATACACTAGCGACCCGACCCAGCTTCGCATTGGCCTATAGCCTTCCTCGGTAAATGGACTATCCAACACAAAAATATTTTTTTAATTCGAACCAGTAGATCCTGAGATTAGCGCGTTCAACCAAA
This sequence comes from Charanyca ferruginea, assembly GCA_947361185.1. Classification (NCBI taxonomy): domain Eukaryota; kingdom Metazoa; phylum Arthropoda; class Insecta; order Lepidoptera; family Noctuidae; genus Charanyca; species Charanyca ferruginea. Next base: position 23,817,998 of record OX376064.1, on the reverse strand, counting down.
TAAACTTCAGCTTTATAATATTATAGTATAGATTGTCCCGAACACGCACACAACAAAATATTCATAATCAGTTAGAAAGTGAGAGAAAAAGAATTGCTGGAGTACGGCATGAAGAGACAGAAGAAGAGCGCAACGAACGTTTGAATTCTGATCGACTTCGACATTCTCTGAACAGAATGTCGATATCATCTGAAGAATCGGATGTGTCTCAAGTTATAGCCGTAGGTCATGGCGACCGTCCTTGGGTTGATAAGGAACGGAGTTCATTTACGTATACTCCTATGATTGACTACGCCACATATTCCGCCATCGGAGGTATGATTCAAAATTGTACTTTTTGAACGTCTCGAATCATCTCGCGCATCCCGTTGTTTTCCCGTCCCCGGGCTCTTAGAATTCGACATCAGACGTTTCAGATCTTCGATTTTGCCGACCCCGTTGTCGCTGGCATAAGCAACAGGATCCGCGTACGAAGTCGCGGGCAGAAGCTAGTTAAAAAAATATAAGGTTCATATTCAATTGGGAAAATTTGACAGTTTGGTATGGCTTGATGTACGGGCGTCTGTACAACACGATCAAAATTTCAACCATACATGCGACAGTTGTCATTTTTCCAATTTTCACAGCATACACAAGAGTTTCACGTGTATCCTAATGTTAAAATAAAACTTATTTCTGCCTCAAAGCATCGTTGCCATCGATATATGTACTACGCACATTTCTATGATCGTTGCTATGTTCCGGTTTCAAGGGTACAATAATTATCTTTTTAGGGTTCCGTACATCAAAAGGAAAAAAACGGAACCCTTATAGGATCACTTTGTAGTCCGTCTGTCTGTCTGTCTGTCTGTCAAGACCGTTTTTTTCGGGAACGCGTGGAGATATCGAGTCGAAATTAAAACCATATACTCAAGTCTACAGTCCCTTGAAGCTGTGAAAAAACCAGACTTATAAGTTAATGTGAAAGAAAAATACGGCCGCTTATACGTAACGAACGTAAATTTCGATACTCAAGGGAATCAAAATGTATAAGGAACTTCCCGTTGACCTAGAACTATAAAATTTGGCAAGTAAAATCGTCTTATACTACAAGTACCGAGAAAAGACTGAAAACTATACATCTGTAATTAAATCATAAAAAAAACGTACGTACAAATCATAAAGTACGTAATAAATTATCGAGGTATGCGCGGTTATAATAATAATTGAGGGGGTGACCAAACCACGGAATTTGAACGGAACCCTCGGTGGGCGAGTCCGACTCGCACTTGTCCGGTTTTTTTTTTCAAGGTGTTGTACAGTCTATTACAGTTACAACAAATAAATAGTTTTAAGAAATAACAGATTCAACAATGGCTCTGGCGTCTTAGCTAGGTTACACAGTAACCTGTATTAAGGTACGCCACCCAGATTCCCAGGACAGGATAACAGAAACAAAATATGTGTGTGTGTTTAGCTATGTGCGTGAGTCTGTTTATGTGTTTTGTATGGTGAGTCTGTGTTTCGTAGGTGAAATTGTAGTTGACCTCAGATACGAAGTGTCAGATTAAAATCGCAAAGTAAAGAAAGCAAATAATTAGGCATTTTGTGCCAATGAACTTTTAACGTTTTTTCTGCAAAGCCCGTAGGTAGATGTCTAAAGACAGCGACCAACTCTTTCCACTACTATTCATCGTGTAGACTATTTCACTATAGTTGCTTTTAAACTTAACAGCCTGCAAATTTGTGAGTTAAAAAGGATTAACACCAATAAGTTCCGAAACTGTACTCGGAGCTTTAAGACTTGTTGTCTGTGGCTTACGGCAACTGTATCTCTGTTTCAAAATTCTCTTGTATTATTGTTCATTTTATGAAGATTGCAAGTTTTTGTGAGTTTTTATGATTCTTGACGTTGTGATTTAGGTAGTTAGGACTTTCTTCTTCATTCTTTCTTTCTTTAAACAAAAAGCGTTGGTACACAATAGGAACCTCTTCTGTGTCGTGGGTGCGTTTGTAACAACCATATAAACTTACACAAACAGCCAGACGCGAAACACCTGGGGGCCAAGTCTGCTTTTTTATAATTTCGTCATTCCAACACGATCCCATTGTCATTTTGCTAAAAGTTCGTAATCTGCTAAATTCATAATGGTCGATCATTGGTCAGTTTTTTTTTTTTTTAGCTTTTGATAGGCATTCGTTTGACCACTATCTCACCTGATGGGAAGCGATGATGCGGTCTAAGGTTAAATTAAAAGCAATGACTGTACAATGACGTTCTAATTGTAGGTCACTGATCAAAGAAACTGTCAAAATTTTAGCAGATTACCGACTAAGTCAGTCATTCATTTGTCATTTTGTACGAGATTAACATTCCGTATCATTTTTTTCAATGGCGTGTCAGTGTTTGACCAATGGAAAGTCATAATGACACCATTATACTAGTAGATTACCAAACTTCTCAAAATTAACAAACATGAAATCAATGATAGACCCAGATAGACCATTCTGACACTATTGTAATAGCAGACTTTGAGGCCCTGTAGGCCATACAAATATTTGTTCCGTGCAGGAATCGAATCCACGACACGCAGTGCAGTAGCCAATCACTCAGTAGAGTGTTAAATGAGTATAATTACATAACTTAATTGGTACACTTTTATAATTTATTAACAATTTTTTTTGGTTTTGGCTGACATCAAAGTCTGTACTAATATAACAAAGAGTTGGTTTGTTTGTATGTTTTTTTTGTTCAAAAGAGGTTATCTCTGAAAGTCCTCGTCTGATTATAAAGTATAAACCAACCTTGCATTGATAAAAGACTTTTGATGATTGTCATAGGATATACATATTTTGCGGTATACTTGACGTCAATAGAGAAGCCAATAAAATAACCCCTTGTAAGTCGCGATTTGTGATGTTTTTATTCACTTAAAAATAGAACACAACCAAAATGCTATTTTAGTGATCGGTAGATAAAACGCATTCGTTCTTTAAAAAAAATGGTTACTTACCTTTATTTTGACAACACGCAGACTACTAAATATTTTCTATGGACTATATTGGTTGTAGGCAGGTAAGTACTTATTTAATAATTAGTCCTACTTTCCAGATGTACGGTCAACAACAAAAGTCGATTAATACTTCGGATTTTTGAATCATCATTATTGAACAAAATATTAAACGTGACGTGACGATATCAGTCGTCATATGGTCACTTGCTCCTCGAATTTCTTCTTTCGCCTATTACCCACATTATCAACTTTTCTCTTGATTCCGGACAGTTTCCTTCCCAGTGGCGTATGGCTTTTGTCCGCCCACTTCCTAAAATTTCTAATCCCACACTTCCTATCCATTTTCGACCAATATCCATTCTCCCTTTCCTGTCTAAAGTGCTCGAGGCCTGTGTGCACAAGCAGTTTTCGGGGTTTATCTATCGGAACAGCCTTGTGAGCTCATTCCAGTCTGGCTTCAGGCCTGGGCACAGCACTACCTCCGCTCTCCTTAAAGTGACTGGCGACATTAGAGAAGCAATGAGTGATACTAAGGTCACTGGGTTGGTTTTAATTGATTTCTCGAATGCCTTTAATGCCGTCAGTCATGATATTCTCATATCCATCCTCTCACATCTTATGGTTTCCTGCGAGGCGCTGGAATGGTTCCCTTCTTATCTTCGGGGACGTCAGCAGTCGGTCCGCGTTGACGAGAGCTCCTCGGGTTGGTGTGATCTCGACGCTGGCGTTCCGCAAGGCGGTATTCTTTCTCCTTTGTTATTTTCCATTTTCATTAATTTTATTACTCACGGTCTTCGGTGTTCGTATCATCTTTATGCTGATGATCTTCAATTATATACAGCTACGCGGGTGGAATGTTTATCAGACGCTATAGAAGATGTAAACCGAGACTTAAATGCTATAAAAGACTGGTCTGATAGATTTGGGATGGCCGTAAACCCCTCAAAATGTCAGGCCATTATAATCGGAAGCTCACGTATGATGGATAGAGTGGCGGTTAGCTCTCTTCCTCCGATTATCTTTAATGGAACCGTCATTCCCATTAGCCCTAGCGTAAAAGATCTCGGCTTACATCTTGACTCGACACTTGGATGGCAAAGCCAGGTTTGTAGTGTCAGTCAGAGAGCCAACGGTACCTTGCGATCCTGTATCGTCTGAGAAACTTCTTGCCTGTTAAGACGAAGACTATGCTTGTGCACTTTAATTTTCCCTTTAATCGACTATCGTGACGTGTGTTACTTTGACTTGAACTCGGTCTTGCTGGATAAGCTGGATAGGGTCCTCAATAACTGCATACGATTTATTTTTGACTTGAGGAAATATGACCATGTGTCGAGCTCTGAGGTCTGAGCTTAAATGTTTGCCCGTTCGTCAGAGAAGAAATTTGCGTGCGTTGACAACGCTTTACTCCTTGCTGAACTCTCCGGCCCCTCCTTCTTATCTAATATCCCACTTTCAATATTTACATTCTTCACACGCTAAGAATTTGCGGTCTTCTAATAATCTTCTCTTGCTGTGCCCCTCTCATACCTCTGATTTTGTCCACTCTTCCTTTCATATTCAGCCCATTCTTCATTGGAACGAGCTTCCTCTCGATATCAGGATTGCCACCAGTCGGTATGCATTAAAACGGAAATTGCGGATATACTTTCTACATAAATAGGCAGAGTCATCTCATAAACGTCTGTTCTTTTTGTGTATACGTATATATATATATATATATAAGTAGTGTGTGTGTGTGTGTGTGTGTGTGTGTGTGTGTGTGTGTGTGTGTGTGTAGTAGTGTATATATATATATATATATTCAGTCTACATAAGTTGTTCTTTTTAACTATGCACCTGCCATGTTATCTCTTCACCGCGCCCTTGGTTGACTGGTAGAGAAAATAAAATATGGAAATGATGGAAAATCAATATAATTTTTTTTTTCTATGATCTGAAATACTGAAAAGCATTGCATCATATTATTTTGTGTCATTTAGATGATAATATGTAAATGTACCAGTGTTAATCGATTTCTGTTGGTGACCGTACATTGTTTCGCTGTTTATCCACCAAGGATTAGAAAGCTTAATACACGTCAGTGTTCACGTGTTTCTAGCTTCGGATTTTGACCTTTTAATTCACTTTTAGTTGCATTTCAAGCGCAGCCGCTTGAAAATGCAGCTCACCCAGATTGCCAGTAGTTAGTGCCACCTGCATAGTGCACCTAAATTGACTGACACTCAATTACCTTCGTGGGTTGAAAATTTGCAAATAGCGAGAGAACGTGGAAGTAGGTAACCGCAAAGTAGGTGTTACGATGCAGATTACTTGTTTATTGAATGTCGTGGGAGAGAAACTTAATTATGATAGCAGTAAAGATTTAAATAAGACACACAAGTAAATCAAGATAAGACCTACTGTAGCTAACACAAACGGCTCCCAATCCGGAACCAGGTAGGGATGGGGAGTGGGGGTGGTAGTAGGTATCTTTGCAAGTTAACCATATCATAATTCGTAACTGCACCACCATGTCTGAAGCGTGCATCAAAGTCAAAGCATTGATTTCAATTAAACTATTTATAGGCACTTTTGAATAGGGAATTTTACCAAAAAAATCTCTGATTATCGCAAAATATTTGAAACGTATTTTTTATTTTATCAAATCTATAAAAACTGACGAAGATAAACGCATCAAAGATCATGAGTGGGGGTTTGTGACGTCACTTCTCCAGTAAAAGTGTACTGACATAGTGATGTCACACGAGTTTTCGACACACTGTATCGTCTTCATTTTTTGTTTACGTGAAAAAAGAAAAAACACGTGTCCAATATTTTTTGAAAATCTATCTGACGGACTAATGAGATTTTTTGGTAAAATACCCTTGTCAAGGAGTCGATCAGTTAGAAAAGTTGAAGCTGTTCCAAAGCTGTTCCAAAACGTAGCTAGGCTCGTTCTTCTCCATATAGACCCTACTTATGGGTCTATATGGAGAAGAACGAGCAAGAAACTTCACGGATACGCATAAAAAAACAGACTACAGAGTAACGAAATTGCACATATCGTCCCAATTCTTTCGTCATATCCAATTACCGCAGAGCTCATATAAAAATGTAATTGAATATCGGTTGTCACAGCTCGGCGCATCGCACGATAAAGGATCGTCTCGGTGTCGACGGCGGTAACCGATGATTTTCCCATTTGACACATTGATTGCAGAAATAAATCATTCTTTGAACGAATGCTCGAAAATGGCTCGAATTAAACGCCGACCTAGAATTGCTTTTTCGCAATTAATTCGCTAAAGGTATTTCGTTAATTATTGGGTGGTTTGATGTGTGGATACAACCATGGTTCAATGGTGTTAACGAGAATGTGAGTTATAGATTTCCTGTTACAACGTGCGCGAATGATTTGTGTTGTTATGCTTTTATTATTAGGTAGCTGGTTTTTATATTTTATTTCAGAATATTTGGACATGAATACACATCTTTTAAGACTTTCAACAAAGAAAAAATGTCACGTCGAATAATTACAAAATATTTACAAATTAGAGTACATTTTTAAGATATTTCACGATAAAGGAATTACGTGAAAACCCAGAGTCAAAGCATTTTCAAAGTCAAAAGTCAAAGAAGGTATTTATTTCAATTCATCCATTTACAGGCACTTTTGAATTGTCAAGGAGTCGGTCAGAAAGTTGAAGCTAGTTGCCCGTTCCAAAACGTAGGTAGGTCTCTATAGCAAGCAACTACACGGACATTTTGTTTAAGTTCGCGGCGTGGCAGTGTTACGTAGGAGGACAGCCCAATAATAACATAACGAAATTATTACTGAACACTTATCCCTCACCCGATTCTGATAGTAATAATTTACTACTAGAAAATAAACACAATCGGGATCGTACAACTTACCAAGAATGAAGGAGAATATAAAAATTAATATTCCAGGTAAAACATAGATTCATAGTTCTTACAGACTAATTTCAAAATGCCTGCCATCCAGCTAAGTCTACATTTTTCTGTTATTTGAGTTGGGCAAGCGCTCTTCAATAAGGCACAAGTTGAGTTTAGGACCATTAAAGCAAAATCCTGGCTCCATAACAGGATAGCTCGTAAATATTCCTAAATCGCATCGGCACACATAGCACCATTTCGTTTTGCTTTTTGAACGCAAAGCAGGTGACACTTCGTTAGTGAAAAGTGTAGGAAATCTCCTATCCTGAATAATCCTATTCCTATATAATTTTATAAATGCGAAAGTTTGTGAGGATGAATGAATGGATGTTTAAAACTACGAAACGGATGTTGATGAAACTTTACAGTGATATAGCTTATACATCAGAATAACACATAGGCTACAATTTATAAAGATTTTGAGTAAAATTAAGGAGACACAAAAAAGTGGTGAATTCAGTATGATACAACCATTGACAAATGACTATAGTACCAGGGAACCATGACTCGGTTGAAGTCAGCAGTTTACAAATGTCTTCAGATTCCAAGCTCTTTTATATCCAAGTACTAGGAGCACATAACTTATTTTGACTGACAGAATTATTTTGTGACTGTCTTCAGCCTGCGAGTTCGTCTTCGTTGAAGTGGATATATTACCCCAAGAAAACCATAGAAATATAAATGTGCGTAGTACATATACAAGGTGTAACGTTAAACACGCAATACCTCAGACATCCCAAATGATTTTTAATTCAATTAACCTAATTCTGAGAGAAAAAAATCATAAAAAAATATTTAAAGGTTTTATGTGCTGTTTTAGTTTTACCATGACTCGTATTTGCATTGAAATAAGAACTATTATTGTCACGCGTATGAGAAAATTTAAATTGGACGACAACCATTTGTGTTTGTTTACCTATTTTGGCAGGTTTGCGCACGTGATGGCTTGACTTAATAAATAGACAGGGCAATATGTTTAATGAAAATTTTTTAAAAATGTGACCTATATTAAAAAGTGTTTCAATTGATTCTGCTCGTTATTCTAATCAAACCTTTTTAGGTTTTGCGTATTTGACGTTACACTTTGTATATTGATGGAGAAAATACACACAAACGAAATAATAATCTAAGGTGTTAAGCTAGATCCTATGTGCTTAGCTAACATCCATATACACAAAGTTTCGTGTTTCATCATCATCATCATCACCATCATCACTTCAGATTGCTAGTAGTCCACAAAGAATCATAGCAGATTTTGTACTAAAAAAAATAAGATGTTTAGAGAAGTTGAAATTCTAATTCTTATATTCTTGGGTACCTAAAGAGTATCTTCAGGCATTTATAATATTTTAAAACCCCGCAAAAAAAGTTAATAGTTTAACGAAAAGCTTATTATTTCAGAACGAAACGGCTACTGACAGTAACGAAATTGCATCGTTTTATGGGAAATAATATTACAAAATAATGATTTTTTTCCACACACTTGTCACGTCACTTGTCTGCCAATTTTATAGATCCGTTAACGTCGCTTATCACTTTTTTTTTTATAAACACAAAATGGGCATTGAGATGAAACGAAAAAGTGTTATTTTCATTTCGAAATATTTTAATTATGCGGGGGTTTAAAAATATGCTAAGTATATCAATCTACTCCTGGTAATGTATTCTTTACATTGGAAAATATTTTAAATCCTCTAAATTACTTTTTTTTTCATACAAATGAATGTATGAATCTCGGCATGATTCTTTTTGCGTTTATAAAGTAGTAATAGGTATCCTATTACTACTACATAGTAGGAAGTAGAATAGTTGGAGGATAAGATTACTCAATAGAGATACCATTAATGATACAAAACAAAACACCTCTAGCTTGATGTGAGAATACATAATTTAGATTCGCATAATGAATTATTGGATGTCACCAACACACATAAGTTTCATCAACGTAATATAAATCACATTATATTCTCGCATAATACGTAATAATGCCACGCGAGTACATCAATCAGGGTATATTGTGTGCCTTGAATACATAATGAAAACGCAATGAAAATCAATTTTAAACTCGATTCAGATGCAATTGATCCGGCCGAATAAGTTAAAACTCGATTGGGTAGCGGCGAGATTTACAATGTTTGTCCGAGTGGGTTTGAGTTTTTATTGGTTAAAGTGTGTTGGTGATAAAAATAAACTGAATTTACTGTTGCAGCTTTCTCTAATTGATGATAAAGAAATTGTACGACATTTTTTATTTAAAATAATTCATCGTCATCTGCCTGGTCAGCTTCCAGCCTAATCGGATGCGTCTGAATACCACACGATACCCCTTGGTAAGACTGGTTGATATACTTTCTGGCTTCTGGCTACCCTTAACGACTTTCAAAGATCTACGAATGACAGTCGGCAAAGACAGCCGTCACCAAGGGGTATAGTGTTACTCAGTAACTGGAGTGAGATGGACAAATAGGCAGTCGTTCTATGTAAAACACTGGTATTCAGCTGCATCCAGTTAGACAAGAAGCCGTACCTATTTGGGAAAAGTTTAGGCAGATGACTGCTTTTTTAGTTCAAAATTAATGCTATTTCGACATATCAAAAATACTGGTAAAAAATTCATATCGAGCGACCGTGGAGTGCTTTGATTGGTCGAGCAGTAAAATTTAAGTACACGTAGGTAACTGTTGAAAGTAAAGTCGTTCCTTTTTAAAGCGGTATAAATGAAATTGCTCTGTAGTCAATAAAACCGTTGTTCTTTTTTGTTGAACTGAATACGAATTTGATGTAATTAGGCCTCTAGATCACGGTCGTTATAAAATATTGAAGTCCCGAAATGAAATATATTTTAAATATGCCACATGTGAAACTTCAGGATTTTCTTTGATTATTCTAGCTCTTACACTAACTATTACATTATTTGTTGAATATAAGGCGTTTAATATTTGTAAATATGTGAACACTTTGTACTTATCTATATACATAACTTAGTTGTTAGTTCATGATCTGTCCTGTACTTATACAAAAACATCTGTTTTAATATATATTTAACCTTTTGAAAGGGGCAACTATGTATATCATTCGGAAGAGGCAAGTAATTTTTTCTTATGCTGTTCAAAAAACTTCAGGATTTTCTTTTGTACTTTAATTTGATTACTCTAGCAGCTCTCACACTACCTATTTCATTATTTGTTGAAATATAAGGCGTGGTCGTCTACAGTTTTAATATTTGTATATATGTGAACCATGTACTTATCTATAAACATAACTTACTTGTTATTTCATGATCTGTCGTACTTTTACAAAAACATCTATTTTAAAAGATGTATTATGTACTTCCTTGCCCATTTATATCTAGGTATATTTAACCGTTTGAAAGGCAACTAGATCATTTGTTTCAAGGCAAAAGCAATGGAGTTATTAACTTCTTATATAGAATCTTTAATTTGGTTTTATGTTACAATGAAACGTATATACGCATATTACTGTATGGTGGTGATGTAATCGCAATGGTGTGAGTTACATGTGTAGTAACAAAAATATGGAATAGATGTATAACTATTTTCTAAGCATTGTGCTAATTTAAGAATTTTTAGTTATGTTTGGTATGTAACTGTTTTTTGTCCAGATCAAATAAAATAAAATTTGGTAGAGGCAAGTTATTTGTTCTTACGACGTTTAGAAGTGCTTTCTAAAAGTTTCATTGAAATAAATAATATCATTTTGACTTTGACTTTTAATAATAATCACGGATATCGAGGGATATGGCATGGAGGCGTGGCACATGTCGCCTGCATTTGGGCTACCCGAGTTTATGTACGCGCGACGTCAGTCAGCACTATTTAGTCGTTTGTTTACATCGTAACGTGTAATGTCATTTCGATTTTTACAAAATGCCGAATTGTTCCGTTCTTATTTGTAAAAATAGAGCAATAACAACAAATCTTAAGACAATTGGAATGTCCTACCACCGGTAAGTAAAAGATCACTGCATTCATTATAATATTTTAGGATTTTACAAATTTTATTGTTGTGAAATATATTTGACGTATATGTGGTGTGCAGCATTGAGATATCGATATCGATATTAATTGTTAGCTGTTGTTCCTACGAAATTAACCGTATCATATCGATTCGTATACTAGAAAATCTCAACCATTTATGAAAAGGTGGTTTAGCTAATTGCTACAACTGACGTACATGTGAGTGTGGTAATCTTGAAATGGCATAAGTACGGTCGAACAAGCTAATTGGTTTACAGGAAAAAATATTCATCTTTCTACTATACTAACAATTTATTTATTGTATCTTGAATACGTAGGTACCAGGGATACCTACGTGAAAATGGCATAAAATTAAATGAAAGATGAATATTTTTTCCTGTAAACAAATTAGCTTGTTGGACTGTACAAGGTTATGTATTTCCATCGTTAATTTTATACAGTAAAAAAAAATATAATAATTGGTAAATATTTACAGCCTATCAGACACCAATATGAGTCGATTACTTTAACCCAAATTAGAATTCCCTGTACTATAGAATCTTACTTTCACATATTATTGACAATGTACCAAAATTGGTTTTTTGGTTTCGTTAGCCTTTCGTAGGATATCTATAGGTAAAGCGATATTATAATAACACTACAAAAGACGCCCAAAATACACTTTTTTTTATTTGCACTCGATGTTTTTATCGATAAAATATTTATACCAATCCCCCTTCCCTATTTTAGACTAGTGTTGCGAGAGTGCATTCAGTGCCTATATCTATACTTTCTAGTGCCCGCCCTTTTCGAGCATGTGTGCCATAAGGTAACACAGATGTGTTGCGCATATTTTATTGTTTGCGTGCGAAAATAGTATCATGTGTGCCATATCAGTTTCTTATGTTTTTGTGTGAGTAAAAACAAAACACAACTTAGGCGACACTAGGTTTTGGACATAATATATTGAATGATGGCATATCTCTCGGATATCTATGATAATAATAATACCAGCCCATAACCGTTGCAACTCGCACTGCAAAACAAAGGCTTCTTCTCATACAGAGAAGGCATGAATACTGATCACAACGGTTGCTTAAGACGGATTGCCGATTTCAGACTTATATAAGTTCAGATTTCGTCACGATGTTTTCCTTCATCAAATACAAGAACGTACGTAAAGTACAAGTATGATATAGAGAAAGTCGCATTGGTACTTGCTCGTGCCCGGTTGCACGCACGAAAAAGTGTCATGTTCCGCCTGGGCCTAAGCGTGCAAGAGAGAGAGCGGAACAAGCGATAGAGAGGCACGATCGGCCCAAGCAATAAGCTTTGTCCACCTCGACGGAAGCCATTTTTTGCTTATGTTAGCCATTATGTTTCTTTATGACGTTATCACGTACCTAAAACTATCGTTCGTAAACCGACTTTACAGACAACCAATTTTTTTACTTTCATTTCAATATTTGTTGCTCCTTTTTCAATAAAATTTTGGGTTAGTAATAAAGAAAATGGCAAATGAACAAGTAAATATTAGGCACACCTATGACCTTCCATCGACCCTAAAAATTAATAATTGCTTTCACATATCCATCTTAACAGCCATTTCGCTAATCAAGCAAATTCGCGGGTAGTTTACGACGCGCGACCATGCGTGTGTCTCAGTCGTCGTTAGCAGTTACTAATGATCAGACGTCCCACGATTAATGAATGTACTGAGCGCTATTAGTTATACCATCTGTGATATCGTCCTGTTTGCCCATTGGTCACGAACTTGGGACCTTTAACCCCGTCTTTCGTACTTGAGAACTAAGTTTTGGGGACTGTTACACAAAATAATGTGGGGTAGTTAGGTTAGTCAGGATTATGTTAACAATTGGTTAAGTTGTTAAGATATTCTATTTCGCGGAAAATGTTGCTTTGACGTATCGAAGTAACTCTATTTTGATGCAGGATATTAAAATATCAAATGTTTTGACTTGTGAACTAATATTTATCAAATAATTTATTGAGATTTATTGTTTCGGTCTCGATGTTGAGTAATGAATATTTTGTAACTATAAAATAGTTATACCAAGCCGTTATGTTGTTTTTGCTAGGAAAGTCCTTTAGAAGTAAAGGACCCACGGAACAGATAAATAGAGTTTATCTGTTCCTTGAAAGGAACCATCTTTATTGGATTCAAACTATCACATACAAAGACGCATATGCGTAACAAATATTTACAAGATAAATTACTTCATAGCTGCAAAACGACATTATTTGCTACGAGAGAGTGCAGCAGGCGTAGCAACTACGCCGTACGCTACGCCGTAGCAATATAATTTGCCACAACATGTAAATGTCTATTCATAGATGATGAAATCCTTGAATTTCCTATTTTGTATCTATACTATAATATTATAAAGCTGAAGAGTTTGTTTGTTTGTTTGCTTGGTTGAACGCGCTAATCTCAGGATCTAAAGGTTCGAATTAAAAAAATCTTTTTGTGTTGGATAGTCCATTTATCGAGGAAGGCTATAGGCCCATGCGAAGCCGGATCGGGTCGCTAGTAGAACATAAATTCTAATCTAAACTAATGTAACTGCGAAAGTGAGCTTGTTGTGTATTTATTACGCTTTTACGGTTAAACTACTGAACCGATTTTGATGAAATTTAGTACAGTTTTAGCCCATGAAAGGTTATAGGCTACTTTTCAATTCGCGACTTCTGCTTCACATTCAAGCAGACGAAGTTCAAAAATCTAGTAAACTATAATAGGAAAAGTTATTTCTGAAACCTGTATTCGAAAGGTTTGGAGTAGATTTAGTAGATTTTATTTTCTTACCGAATATTTGTTCCCCCGCTAATATCTAAGAAACTTCTGATTTAGCCTAGATTTTACGTAGTATCGAAATACTACGCAAAAACTAGATTAACTCTGAAGTTTTCATATTAGACAAAATAACCTCATAAATTAGATTAATATATATCGACATTGCTCTCGATGCAGACGAATTTGTGGATTAAAAAATAGCCTATGTCCTTCGTCGAGGTTCCAGGTTTCTTTATACCAAATTTCATCAAAATCGGTTCAGCCGTTTCAGCCTGAAAGCGTAACAGACGGTGTTGGATAGATGGAAGTATGGATAGAATGGATTAATAATTAAACAATATAATGTAATGTTTACAAAAAAAAATATTGCGGCCTTTGTTAATCCTGCTTTTTACAAGTAGCATTAATGAGGAAGTTAGAAAGAAACCAACAATACCCGATCATTACACGAACATTCACGACTCACAACACATCGAAACAGCCAAAAGCTAATGTCAAACATGCAATATCCTTCAACCATCAAAGGGCCATAATTGGCGCGAGCGCGATGATCAAATACGTCACTGAGTTATAACGTCACAAATAAAATCCTAACGACGCCATCTTGTAAACCGTGGAACGTCCAGTTTGACGTGAGCTGTCAATCGGAATAAATGGCGCGAAACGGTCAGCTGTCAGGGCTCTAGCTTAAGTGGTCACATTGTAATGATACACTGGGATTGGTATCAAGGGTGGATTGTGTAAGGTCTGGATAAGAAATCTTTAATTTTTTTTTGTTGATGAAGTGAAATATATGTTTGTACATACTTTGGCCCACTTGCATTAGTAATAGTAATATTGTAATAAACGCTGTATTAGCAACTAACGTTGAGTTAAGTGTTTGACTTAAGTCGGCCTTTATATTTTAAAAAGGTTTTTAAATCTGAATCTAGCATATTTGAACAACTAGGTAAGGACTTAAGAGGCAGCGGTGAAGCCAGTGTAATATGTATATATCTTTACCTTTTGAAGTATGTTTTATTAATATTACCACAACCACAACCACACCACCACAACCGCAAACGCACACGCACACGTACACGTACACGTACACGCACACGCGCACACGTTCTGGTTCGTATTACCACAACTGTGGAAATACGAATGTGTATCAATCTGTAGCGACACCTATCGCACATGAAGCAAACTACAACCGACGTTTCCTAGATCGCGCAAGCAGAGTTATCCGCGACATTAGGATATATACAAGATCCCGACTACAACCGTCGGGCAGTAGCCCACCAGACATAACACCCGTCTGGTCGGAGGATCCTCCCTTTTCAATAGAGGATGAAGAACTTTACACCCTGTTCCTCATACCTCTAAACTGGTGACCCCGCACATGAACGTCGACGCAGCCTTCGTGCAGCTACTTCGTGAAGACGTCACTTCCTCAAGCTCTCGAGCAACGAGTCACACAGCCAGCCAGCATCCACGGCTTCAACGGGTATCCTGACCACCAGCATGCAGCGGACGCGCGCATACCTGGTCATCACCCTCAGCCTCATCAGCAGCATTGGCACAGCACACTGCACTTCGGCCGGTCAGCAAGCAGAGACGCACTCTCCTGGTCGACGCAGCAGCCAGCCACTACGCAGCACTGCACCACTCCGACTCACTGGAGCATATGTGCAGCTATCACTCCGACTCACTGGAGTATCACCGCAGACTGTTCCGACTCACCGTGAACTATGCGGCATCCGGTTCCGACTCACTGGAACTCTCCACTGGCCCGGCAAGCATCACAAGATGTACGGACGACTCATCGTGCTTCGAGTATCGACCTCCGGTCTCGGAGGGGAGTGATGTAGCGACACCTATCGCACATGAAGCAAACTACAACCGACGTTTCCTAGATCGCGCAAGCAGAGTTATCCGCGACATTAGGATATATACAAGATCCCGACTACAACCGTCGGGCAGTAGCCCACCAGACATAACACCCGTCTGGTCGGAGGATCCTCCCTTTTCAATAGAGGATGAAGAACTTTACACCCTGTTCCTCATACCTCTAAAAATCAAACAGTTTAAAACGAATTGCCACTGTTATGCGGACGAAATATTTGAAAACTACTTACGCCAGCAACGCGTGGTCACAGAGCAAGAAGAATTAAATTGTTTCTTCTTTACTTATGTCGTTTTGATATTGTAAATTACTTTATCAAGTGTAATTTATTCAATTTCAGTATTTTTTTAACCGACTTCAAAAAGGGGGGAAGTCCTCAATTCGGTTGTATTTTTTTATTAAGTCCGTTTTTTTTGGGTGGGGTTCGGGTCGGGTTTCGGCCTTTCTTTTAAACGTTTTTTTTTTTAAGATCATGAAATTAGTGTGTTAAATGAATCATTCATATCCAACGTTGTTCATTCCAGAAGTGTACCGAGTTGATGAGGGTGTAAAAGCTATTCAGCCGGAAAGCTGATAGCAAATATGGCAATAACACGACCATCTTGTATCTGCGTATGTTTGGCTTATTTATCTCTATGTTAGAAGTATTTAGACTTAGTTATTACTTTCAGTGTTTTACGCAATGTAAGACTTACTTACTTGTAGGATCCAAGAATTCCTTTTGTTTATCGTAACTCAAACAATTTGGAACAAAATAAAGATCTAGAAATGTAAGGCTATTTCGTAGCAAATGCTAAAATATTTAACTAGAATTTGTCGGAAAGGGTCGGTCAAAATAACAGTTGTTGTCGCCAATTCTGTTGTGTTCGAGCTCAACTTATTTTAAGCTATTTATATCTCTTTCTCTCCTATAAAACAAGAAGGAGACAGATATGAATAAGAACTGTGTGTGTGTCAATTTAAGTTGATCTAAAATGTTTATACAGTAATTCAGGTGGTGAGCACAACACTGGCCTATCATTTCCAGACCAGAGATATAGATGTCATGTCAGAATGTTTTGATTAAAAACACTTAGTTCTTTTCTATCGCCGTCCTTTTCTTCAGCTACCTGGCAGTAAGAGATACTAATTATCTTATTGTAGTTTAGTTTGTGATCAAGGGAATCGGCACCATTGTATAGTGGTTCTCATTCGTTCAAAGAACCCCACAGTCGACACAAGTTCCATGTGTTATTTATAGGCATGATGTTTCTCAAAATTTTGTGAGTACTTGATTTAATCAGTTGTTAGATTTTGTTGCGAATAAGGTCATCGAACATGATAACAGCACGGCATCTATACTAATATTATAAAGAGGTAAATTTTGTTTGTATGTTGGGGTAATCTCCGAAACCACTCATCAGATTACAAAATTCTTTCAAAAATTAGGGATCCGTAAGATTCACGCGGACGAAGTCGCGGGCAAAGTGCTAGTACAAATAATTTGCCATTGAAGTTTGAGCTTTAAATCGTGTGCATAAAATTTTTTTTTGTAAGTAATCTTAAAAAAAAATTTGTATGCCTTTCAAGTCTTTATCTAATGATAAAAACTTGAAGGTGTCTCGATGGCAGCTAAATTTTGGATTTTCCTAAAGCGGTTTCGGAATGGCCGTTGTCGCCGTGTCAGAGAAGTGCTGTGAAAGTGAGTGATGACCATTAATCGGCGTTAATTTCTATATCAGCCTATTGCCGATCACTGTTGAACCCTCCCCCAGAAATCGCCCACTAACCCGGTCTTGGGCACCCCGCATCCATCCGCTGCCAGCCGCCTTCTTCAAATCGTCGGTCCATGGTGCCTGCGGGAGTCCCATACTACGCTTCCCAAACGCAGTCTCCGCTCTAAAGCGTGTCTGCTTCATCTACCGTCTGTCCGTCTGCAGACATGGCCGGCCCACTTCCACTTCAGCGGGCGTCAATTTGTTGCGCATTAAGTCGTTGGTAAAAATATTTCAAATAACAGAAAATTTTGGTATTTATACACACTGAACCTTAGGCTTCAAATAACAAAGATAATCTTCAGCACATTTAGACATAAGTGTAGATAAAAGCTTTGTAAGTATAAAATTAGATTCAAGAACAACAACATCGCAGATACTTTTATTAATCAACGTAAAACTAACTACACTCTACTTGTACTTAATACATACATAATGGAAAAGGGTAATAAAGAGATTAACTGTAAGCTCTTTAAACATGTTTATTTTAATCCTTTCGATTGATATTTATCGTCTACCCTTGCACATTTAGGGGTGACTCGAGTTAATGTCAATTTTATTTCAAGCGCCATTTTGTTTATCAAACGTAATTGAGCGAGATATGTTAACGATTTAAGTACTTACTTACGATTAAATTTATCATTTATTACAGGCCTAATAGCAGTCACAAATGAATGAATATAATGTTGTATCGAGATTAATTTATACGAAAATCAGCCGTGTATATTATAGTCAGTTTCTGCAGAAATTAATCAAAAATTTTCAAGTTTGACGCTCAAAAAACGGAATAATTTATTATCTAACACAAAAACGAACGTTAAGACTTATTATTCAAGCTCTAGGCTAGGCTTAGCGAAAATACCGTCGGAGATACAAGACCAAAAATGTAACCTACATTCCCAATTTTTGTTCATAAGAATAAAATGTTTCACATCTAACCTCAATCGTATCAAATGCGCACGTACAGGTTTTTTCAGCTCAAATACGTAACTCCATTCAATAATATTACGTTATCAATAGCAAAGTTGCTAACTCAACTGCTATTGTGATATAGAGGTAAACGTATCTACTCTAGGTGTCAAGTTTTGAATAAGAAAAGGATACGTTCACGCGATGACTCGTTCGTTCAGCTTGAATGAGTTCGGACGTGACCGACTTACAAAGTTGATCCTTTTACCGCTTTTTTTTACGCTCAGATCTTCTTCAATATACACGGTCCATCGCGTTACGAGTTCAGTTGTTAATACAAGCGTGACTCCTGTAAACAGCATTGGTGGTTTAACTGTTTAAATTACGCCAATATTTTGCGAGCGTTGTAAAATGGATGCTCATCTTGTCGTGTCAGTTTGTCAGACAATATTGTTTGCACCGCCGACGAAACTCTTTGTAACTGAAGTACACGATAAATAAATACAAAGTGGCTTTTCGTCAAATTAAATATTGACGCTACGCTGGAAATATGAAACAATTTTTTCGATGCCTTCCCTAAAATGGCGTAAGACGGGCTTATTTAACTTATGGCAGTATAAAGGGTGCTTTGTCAGCGTAAAATCGTTGTCTCCCCAAGAAATGTCGGGGATGCCGTCCTTATTTTTCACTTAGAAAGAGGAATTTTACGTAGGAAGGCAGGTGTTTATATTTCGCGTTGAAAACGGTTCATTTAAAAGAGACTCTTTGTACTGAAAGGTTAAGACAATATAATTCAACACTGGTGGAGCATTTGTGGACTATTAGAAACTAAGTTCGTTACGTTCTCAAAGAGACACGTAATGAGTGTTTGTTGACGGAGGCAAATGTTTGTCGAGCCTTCTGTTCACTAGTTTGAACCTAGCCAATCTTAACTTCAAGACTATATGTCTTTGTAAACACTCTTTGCATTTAAAATACTCGGCTAATGATGTTTCGTCACAGAGAAAGTAATTTACTGCTTAAAAATATGTAAGGCTAAATAAAAGCCGTATTTATTCACTTTCATGCTGACATTGTAATAATTATTAAAAAGGTTTGATGTGAGGGATAATTTAATATGGTCTTAAAGTGTATATTTGAATTCTTGAGACGTTGTGTGATGAAAACATACAGAAATTCAAAATGTTCAACATCTTAATATAAACTTTGATTAAAAGTCGTTTACCAGCAATTTTTGTTCATGTTAATTAGTTTGATGGGCAATAGACGTAAGTAGCGGTTATGTCATTTTGTTATGTCTTTTAACAAAATTAAAGTAATGTGATCTTGGAAATAACTCCTATCCAACGAGTTTGGTAATAATGTGTTCTGTGTTGTGCCAGGAATAGCACCATATCCCATCTCTACCCGTGGGTGTCGTAGGAGGCGACAGAGGGATATTGACCAGAGAATGGGCTGCAGCGTCCTTCTGAGTACGATTACACCTACTGCGATCGTCAACATGCATCAGCTAAGTATGGCGATTACGGCTGACTCCTCCTTGGGGAAGACCTATACCCAGCAGTGGGCGTCTTAAGGTTGACATTATGATGATGATGTGTTCTATGAGATGTCATGATCATTTACAGTATTTTAGTTTTTTGACTTCACCAATAATTGGGTATGGTTAACGCCATTAACCTATATTTTCACGATACAACTTATGTAAAAAAAAAACACTAAATATTAACCCGAAGAACTATTTTTAAAATATTCTAATAGGCTTGCGCTTGGCCGCTCACTTGATTTCAAGTGATGATGCGGCCTAAGGTGATTATTTTTCAATTAACTGTAGTTTGATTTTTATAGACGGTTTGAAATAACTAAAATTTACAATTGTGTGAACAAAAAAGTGACGTCATAGTTGCTACAGCCTTACAAAATCTATGGTTTGCGTTTTATTTATTTATTCAGTTTCGAACAACAATACAATCCATTTTGCTAATAAAAAAGCCCTCGGATCAAGTAAAAAAAGGAAAAAAACCGTATACCTAATGTTAGTATTTCAAAACAAAACATAAATCCTTTTTTACTTGATCTGAGAAAAAAATGTTAGAATTTCAAAACAAAACATAAATCAACCGGCAATAATGAATCAATACATATGACCAATTAAGTGTCCGAAGTAGGTTGCTCAGAGAACAACCACTCAGGAGATCAGGTACTTAGTTGACCATCCTCTCTACAAAATGCCTTAGAACAGGAGAGTATGGACTCTCCGCCTCTGATTTTATTATACAGATATTTTGACAGCTCATAAAATGTCAATAGGGTTGCTTACGCTTCGCTAATCTCAGAGGGCGCCACCAAACTATAACGTAAACACTATTAGCGCGGCAAAATTCCTATTTTTAACCAACTTCAAAAAGGAGGAGGTTATCAATTCGAATGTTTATATAGGTATATTTTTTTTTATGTATGTTCGGGCATAACTCTGTATATAAATAGACGGATTTGCAAAATTATTTTTTTGTTATATATTATGTTGTGTTATACCGAAATGGTCCCATATAAATTTTACCAAAATTGATCCAGCCCTTTTTCAGAAAAACAACAATTTTCCAAAAAAATACTTAGACGACGTTTTAGTTTCTTCAATCTTTGGAGGACTTACAATCTCTTTTAAGTGTGTCGCCGTTTTTTAATGGATTTGGATGTTAAGGCAACACTAAAAACGAAAAAAATTGTTTTTTCAAAATAAAAGAAAATCGCCTTCAAAAACTAAAAAGTGATAGAATACAAAACAACAAACACAAAGCCACCGCCACCGACTTCCGAAAGTAATGTGTGTTCTGTGCTAAGGTTATTTATCACTTTTTAGTTTCTGAAGGCGGTTTTTTTTTTAACCGTTCTTTATAGAAATTGCGTTACGAGTGTTTTGTTGTAATATATTATCTAAAAAATGGATGATAATAAGAATAACGGTCGTTTAACTATTTCGAAATTAAAAAACGTGCTGCTCCGGAAGCTAAAAAATATAATTTTGTTGCACAGACAAAACGTATTAAGTCAAAGTCAAATCATTTATTTCATTTAGGCCATTATAAGGCACTTTTGAACGTCAAATGAGAAAAAAAATGATGAATGGAGAAGAATGGGCAAGAAACTCCATAAGTTTACTCTTTTAAAAACGATGTTGACAATTATATTTGCATTTACAGGAATTATATATGTTATACGTGAATACGATGTACCTTGCACACATCTTGCTTGTTCACATCTATACTAATATTATAAAGCTGAAGAGTTTGTTTGTTTGTTTGGTTGAACGCGCAAATACACAAAAATAATTTTTGAATTCGAACTAGTAGGTCCTGATCTACTAGTTCGAATTCAAAAATTATTTTTGTGGTGGATAGTCCATTTACCGAGGAAAGCTATAGGCCCATGCGAAGCCGGGTCGGGTCGCTAGTATTACAAATGTTGAAACAGTAGACGACCACTCCTTATATTTTAACACATGTTTTAAATTTTGTTTCACTAGTAGGTATATCACTATTATCATGTCAGTGTCACTTTGTTTACGTTAGTTCAGTGGCTCCTCTAACGGAAAAGTTAGACAGTAATTATTTCTTTATGATAGATGGTTTCATCTCCATAATTATCAAAATATTATAAGAATCAAAATATCTCCAACTTTAAATTATTCAACATAGGTATTTATGGTTTACCAAACAATAGGCAGTACAGTTAAACCTGTCAAAGCTATCGACAATTTATAGCAATATTAATATCGTTTATCTCGCCAGCCATATCCTCGTGATAACATTTATTTGGAAAATCCAAACGTTTTATGCAACTGAAATATAAATATGAAGGTGCGATGCGACATCCCCTGACGTTTTAATCCATTCGAGAGGGTGATTTAGGTGGAAAAATGGATTGTTTTTTTGAAAAACTTGTGTTTTTAAATAGCTTGGAGAAACAAATAATTATGTAGTTCGTTTTCTAAGCTTTATAGGAAGCTTTCATCCACAGTGGCAGACCAACCTCATTATACCTTAAACTATTTTATCTCTACATAAAATTCTTTTAAACAAATCAGATAGGAGGTTTGCAGTCTTGGGTGTAGGTTGCACTAAAGCTATAGGCTAATATCATATTGGACGAAGAGATTTTGAAATTATTATGTTTCAAGTTTAGAGGTGTCGCACACCCATCCTCTATTGAAAAAGGAGGATCCTCTGACGAGCCGGGTGTTCTGTCTGATGGGCTACTGTCCGATGGTAGTTATCGGGGTTTAGTGTATTTATATGCTAATGTCGCGGAGAACTTGAATATCGCGATGTAGGAACTTTCTACTTTACAATCCTCTCAGTCCTGAGCTAGTGCGAACCAATCTCGCCTGAAAGCGTCAAGCTCATCCCGTCATCTTTCTTTGGGTCTGCCAAAATAAACCCCTTGTCACTTAGGTACTAATTCTTTTTATATATTTGTTATGGCCTGCGTCAGAAACTCTTTTTCGTGTAAATGGAACGTTATAGGCCATCGTCATTATCATCATCATCAGCTGGAAGACTGTTGAACAAAGGCCTCCCCCATAAGAGGGATTGCCATAATCCCACGCTTGGGGATCCACGTCTTGGGGATCGCAGTGAAGTTGTCGAGTACATGGAAGCCGGTGCTGCTCGACTTCCGGATTTTCCCTTAGTCGCCTTTTACGACATACTCGGGATTAAATGGGTACTATTCTAGCTCGGACACCTCATGGCCAAATATACCATATCTTAAATCGACAAGTTCGACATAATAATCCTCCGTATATTCCAGCTTCAGTAGTGTAGGTGGATCGCAGCACGAACGGGGGACGTTTAATAAAGAGAATGTAATGCGCAATGACCGCTCGTGTCGTCCTCCACTGTCCATTGTCCAGTGCATAGGAGCGTTTAATTAAAGTGTACAACGTAATGACTGGACGTTCTAGGCCATTGTTTAAGATGGAGGAATCTTAGGATAGCTGTGAGATTGTGGGTTGATGTTTAGTGATAATAAGAGGTCAAACACTGGTATCGCTTAGCTTTTATGGGATTATTGAAGGTCACGTGTTTTTTTTTATGTCTAAGATAAAGCCGAACAGATTTATCGATCATAGTCACGCATATCTATGGTCATAGTTAAGCTACGTTTGCCGCGCATACCATCATTCTTCTGTGCCTCGGAAAACACGTAAAGCCGTTGGTCCCGGCCGTCATTCGTAGATCTTTGAGATCTATGAGTAGTCAGAAACCAGAAAGACTTACACCAGTCTTACCAAAGGGTATCGTGTTATACGGTAACTGGGTTATGGAGGCCAGAGAGGCAGTTGCTCCAGCACCACATATTTGGGAAAGGACAGGGCAGATGATGATGACAGTACAGTGTTCTGGTACCGTGTGTTTTTTATAAAACACGTTTTGATATAAGATATTGGCGACTTTTTATATTGGTATCTTTGGAGAGTTAGGAAATGTCTTTATTCGAGTTTATAAAATCCTTTAAGCAAAATAAAATATTGTCCTTGTGACCAGTACTACTAGTAGTACCAGTACTATAACTCGCGCCGTCATGAAAAATGGTGACGTAAATTAAAAATGGCAGCCAAACAAAGTGGCTTCTGCAGTGCTATTCTATTACAATCTCCCTCAGTTAACACCTAGGTGAAGTGAGCTGTCATCCGTCCATCTGCTTTGTCAATCCGTAGCATCGGGACGGATGACAGCTCACTTCACCTAGGTGTTCACCGCGGGATATTGTAACAGAATAGACATACTGGTGCCCTTTCAACCGCACAATAAGATTTTTTTTGTATATGTAAGTGGACAACATTAAGCGTCGCAGTTTCGTTTCTTTATCGGCATTTCTGACTACTCCTCGTAGTCCCTTCACCTACATAGAACACCCGAGACTATAATCTGTAGCTCAAAGGAAAATAAACACTTGAGTCAAGTATGAGTGTATGTGTTTGTTAAACCAACCACGATACAAGAATAATTCCAAGAGTAGGACAACGTTCTTTTTTGAAAAACAAAAAACCTACGACACTTTTCATTATAAATCTTCGACATCGACAAAAGCCTTGAAATTCACTTTATGTTAAAGTAAAACACTTTCCATTTGTTAGTAAATTCAAGTACTCTCATGCGACATGAAAAAACTTGAGTGTAACTCGTAACTCCAACCACACGCTGCTATGTCTACAAACTTTTCTGTCCTAACTTCTTAAACTTTACGGGGTCCCTCGGGCGTCCTTGGACAGTTTAACTATATAATTAAGGAATACATATACATTTATACATTATGTTTGTATATATCGTGACGAACGCAAAGCGGTAGTTAAGAAAACGACCGTTGTACATACTATCATCGCGGGGCTAAAGTGTCGTATTAAGAAACATTGTCTAACATAACATACTGAATGTAGTGTAGGAGACAGTCCCTCGGTTTCTCGAACGTTAAATAAAGTGGCTGTCGTTGCTTGACTAAATTTTCAATTTTTCACAAAAAAAATTGGGATATTCCTCGAAGCGCACCAACTTTGAAACGCACCTAATGAAGCGCACCCAAAGTATTCCTCGAATATACTACTTGGCTTACTAATGGTTGAAGTACACGTAACTCATCTAAACTCATGGAGTAGGTATGTTTACGCACTCTTACAAAAAACGTGCAATATTTGATATCGCTATTTTCTGTTAGCTAATAAATACCCATTTCTATCCACGCCTTGACCATTTGGTACGTTTCAAGGAATACTTTTGGTGTGCTGCGTTTTAAAGTTGGTGCGCTTCGAGGAATGCCCCTAATTCGCGTTCGGGAAAGGAGTCATTGGGTGTTGTGACATTTTATTTTAGAACATTTTGGACGTTAATTGAGACTCAAATATATGTACAGAAATATAAAATAACAAACATTGAAATCGTCATCATAGTTCTGTAATGATGTGAAAACATGATCTTTTTAAATAAACTACAACATTAAATGGTCACATTGGACTTCAAGAATTGTTATTACTTCTAAATATTAAGGAATATTATAAAATGTTAAGCTTTGCTTAAAGTGAAATGGTGCGAGATATCGGTAGGTAACGATCTTGACACATCTCAACCCTAAATTAGTGTCTGATTGACTACAAAAATGAACTTCACGACGAAAAAAGACCCATCGTTTTATAGCGGCTGGAAGCGCAATTTAAATATACCCATCTACCAATCGACTCGTATGTCATCAAGCTAGTCTTCATACACCCACACGACACATAACATATAATTTACTTCCCGAATTTCTCACTCCAAAATTACATCTGTCTCCTAGGCTAATATGGATGGCACAATTTGTAGCATAATGATGATAGGGTCCTTAGCGGGCGTTACTGCGGCGTTTGGCGTTCAAGATACGTGGTATTATAATATTCATGTCTGTACGCAGATGGAGGCAGCCCTAGTCGTCGTGCATTAGCCTATTATTGCATGTTGGCGGGATTAGATTAGTTTACCGTGTTGTGACGTCATAGCAGGATCGTCAATGTTATTAATGCCCTTTGTGTAGTGCTGCACTGTTGTGTGTGATGCTTGTTAAGCTCAAGTGTGTATGCAACAATGCGTAAAGTTCTTATGTTATTTTAAAATGTGTCGTTAAATTCCATTATATTTTGACTTTTGTCATTACCTACTAATGACCATTTATTGGTACCTAAACGCCTACTCCATCTATCGGTATAGATATATACTATATTCATATACTCTATTCTTTTTTTTTATTTATTTATATAACCATCACTTAGGGCGGTGACCCTAACCCCACACGGGCCACCGGCCACAACCACAAAACGATGCCACCGGCATACCACCTGTAGTTTTCATACATTTTATATGGACTCGCCGCACACGGTTGACACCGGTAGCCGCCACACGCTACAAATCGTCGCTGCTCGCTTCTTGTGGCCTGAACCGGCCACTAAACGCCGACACAAAACGCCACCACACGCCACTCGCGCGATTCCTCACCCCTTTCTCCCTAAATCTTCGTTAAGGTCTATTATATGGGTTAAAAAAGTAGCAGCCACCGACCGCAACTGTTGACCACCGACCACAAGTGGCTGTAGCGCGCTTCAGCTACCTTTGTGGCCGCTTCTAGCTTACAACTAATTTTACAGGTAGAACCAAATGCAATAGTGAAGTACTAGTAGTAATAGTGAAGTATATAATGTCGTCCTTGTGAGAATTCACAAGAACGACATTATATGTAGTCAGATGTACACGCAAAAATGCCTATCTCCTCTTCTACAAGGTTAAGATTAATGCGAAATGCTCGCGTCAGGGGCGCCTCATTCAACAGATTAGTGCGGCCGTTTATATTCTAATAGGCTTGTGTTTGGTCGGAACTCACCTGATTTTAAGTCATGATGCGGCCTAAGGTCGAGCACGCTTGCCTAAGATGAACCAGTTCCCGTGTCTTGAAGATACCCAGATTATACTTATCGGGGTACAGAGAAAAGCGGCGGGCAGTGAAAAGTGAACTCCATACATGGCGATGACGATTTGTTTCGCATCATGACTACAGCTTATCAAATATCGTATGTCAAAAGACTAAGCAAAGTTTCATCATATGTTTCCCGTTTAAAAAAAATGTGCTTAATTCTCTATTCCCCCGACATTTCGGCTCTATGATTAGTTTCAGGCGGAACGGGAGCAGAGCTACGTGTTTTCATTAGCTTCAGAAGTGAGATTGCTTCCAATACATTTTCTATGCATTGGTTTTATACATAGTTCATCGTTCACTGTGATTTTACTGGGAATTGTTAAATAGTTCTTGGAAGCGCATTGATTTAGTTATTCGGTGTGGTTTCTTGGAAATTAAATTTTCCTTAATGTGTTTAATGATGTTGAGTGCAGGGGTGTGATTCTGTAAGACCTCATTCTAAACTTCGAATCTGAATCCGCTGTGAGTTTCTTTGATTGGCATTCTAAAAACTAGGTTGATAATTCGAATTTACACTAGCGCCACCCTTGCGAGCGTGTCAGCGAGTTCAACTAAATTGTCAGGGAGATTTTGACAGATAAAGTATGAAATGACGTAAGAAGTGGCATTCTGTAAGGTAATTACCCCGTCACTTCGACGCTCACTTCGCACTCGAACCCGTATGTCTATTCTGTTACAATCTCCCTCGGTGAACACCTAGGTGAAGTGAGCTGTCATCTGTCCCGGTGCTAGAAATTTACAAAGTACTACAGTCTGATGACAGTTCTCTTCACCTAGGTGTTCACCGAGGGAGATTGTAACAGAATAGCACTGCCGATTCCAAGTGTCAAATATATATCAAGGTCATTTTGAACCTTATGCGAAGTGAGAGAGAATAGTGATGTGAGATGCGAGTTGTTGTTTGAATTTTACAGAATCGACCTACTAGTAGATTAGGTCGATTTTACAGACAAGGTAATAAGGTACACACCTACCTTATATTTCCAAGCAGTAAATACTAATAGGTACAGTATATTACAAGTTAAAAAGCGTAGATGAGTTACCTACAAAAGATTCGAACTTCAAAAAATGGAGGTTGGATTCGATTTTGAGCATTACATTACAATACTGCCTCCCTGACTCATGAGCACTGGCTGTAATGTAACATTAGATTCGATTTTGAGCATTTAGTTGATTAGAACACGACACTCTCAGTTACAAGTGGTGCGCATTGATGTTATAAGTTGTATCAAAATATTACACATCAAGTTGCGCACTGTAATGCTCGGTCCTCCTACCTCACCAATGTAATAATGCTCGACTCTGTAACATTACAGGATGCGCACTGTAATGCGCGGTTTTCCTCTCTCATTGATGTAATGATCGATTCTGTAACATTACAGGTTGCGCACTGTAATGCTCAGTTCTCCTCCCTCATTGATGTAATGCTCGACTCTAACATTACAGGTTGCGCACTGTAATACTCGGTTCTCCTCCCTCATTGATGTAATGCTCGACTCTGTAACATTACAGGTTGCGCACTGTAATATTCGGTTCTCCTCCCTCATTGATGTAATGCTCGACTCTGTAACATTACAGGTTGCGCACTGTAATACTCGGTTCTCCTCCCTCATTGATGTAATGCTCGACTCTGTAACATTACAGGTTGCGCACTGTAATGCTCAGTTCTCCTCCCTCATTGATGTAATGCTCGACTCTGTAACATTACAGGTTGCGCACTGTAATAATCGGTTCTCCTCCCTCATTGATGTAATGCTCGACTCTGTAACATTACAGGTTGTGCACTGTAATACTCGGTTCTCCTCCCTCATTGATGTAATGCTCGACTCTGTAAATTACAGGTTGCGCACTGTAATACTCGGTTCTCCTCCCTCATTGATGTAATGCTCGACTCTGTAACATTACAGGTTGCGCACTGTAATGCCCAGTTCTCCTCCCTCATTGATGTAATGCTTGACTCTGTAACATTACAGATTGAGCACTGTAATGCTCGGTTCTCCTCTCTCATTGATGTAATACATAAATAATGCTCGACTCTGTAACGTTATATTTACCTTAATAATTTTGTAACGTCACAGTATAAAGGTGATTTGGGAAACGTCATAATCATTTGTTCAGGGCCTGTAGACAAAATCCCTTTTCAACCGACTTCAAAAAAGGAGGAGGTTATCAATTTTTTTTTTTTTTTTTTTTTTTTTATGTTTGTGACCTGATTTCTTTGGACTTGGTGAACCGATTTTGATGATTCTTTGAAAGCTAGTGGTTCCCGTTTGGTCCCATTTCATTTTCAAAATCAACAAATAGCCAAAAATTTTACATAGACGACATATTTTTAGTTTTATCAATCTTTGTAGTAGGTACTAAAAAGCGGAAAATAAAAAGCTTTTTACAAAAAAGACAACCGCCTTCAAAAACTAAAAAGTGAAAAATAACTTTAGCACAGAACACACATTGACTTTAGTTTCGGAAGTCGGTGGCAATACAAAACAACAAACAGAACAAAGCCACTGAATTTCGAAACTAAAGTCAATATGTGTTCTGTGCTAAAGTTATTTTTCACTTTTTAGTTTTTGAAGGCGGTTGTCTTTTTTGTAAAAAGCTTTTTTCTGTTAGCGTTAATGACAACGGAAAAATTAAATTGTATGCAGTTGACATATTTGCATCACGTGACATCTGGTAAGCAAATGTCAACTCCATACAATTTGATTTTTCCGTTACAATTTTTTGTACAGGCTCTGGAGTATTTATTCTGAACTCAAGTGACCTAATTGAGCACATACAATCTACCTTTTGACTTGCAATATCATTGAATACAGTCTGTAAATACTTCGTAAATACAATGAATTTAGTTTTGTCAACATGATTGCATGTCTACTAAATAAATTAAACGAAATAGATTCTATGAAATACCGTGCGCACCAATTACTGATGTTCATACTTAGATTACATCTCGTAATTGCGTCCGGTGAGAGGAAAACCCTATTTAGAAATTAACCTCAGAGATTATTTCGTCCAGTAGAAGAATTAGGTAGGTACCTTAGTTTTCACAAATTCGTATTGGTTGCAATGACATAAAAGTTTTTTATTCTTTCATACTATGTGACTTGTATTTTTAACCGACTTCAAAAAGGCGGAGGGTCCATTTTAATTTTGTGCCTTTCGTCTATCTTTAGATCCAATCTCTTTATTTGACACTAGCACTATGCCCGTCACTTCGTCTGTGTGTTTTCTTATGCCAGCTACACACGTAACGTTCTATCACAGCGATCGTGTGTATGATAAATCGTTACAGATTATCGCAACGAATTATAATACACACGATCGATAAAACAGCGCAAATCGGTTTGCGCAGTTTAATCGCAACGATAGATCGTTACGTGTGTAGCTGGCATTATAGAGCCCTAATTTTTTAAGTAAAACTTCTTTACGCACGCTCAACTCGGGGAGTAAGCTGGTGAATGCGTGACATTAGCGTTAGGAAAAGTATGATCGGGCGAGGCGAACGGAAGTTGAGAGGGAGATATAAGTTAGTGAAGATAGAAAGAGAGAGAGTGACGTTTCGTATATTACTGTAGGGGCAAGAGAGAGAGGTGCGAGCATATATTTCCTTTCTCTCTTTCTCTCATATCCAGTTGCAAACGGATACATACATACATTGTAGATAGAGCTAAAGAAGTTTTACTTCAGTCGTGTGGTCTAAAGCACACTCGTATTTCTTTTTTATAATTCAATTTAGCTAAAACTCAGGTATAACGTAGAATCCTATTGGTTAAAGAAATTGTAAAATCAGTTAAGTATTTTTTCTATTACATAAAAATCTACCAAAAATCAAAATCACTTTATAATTTATATTTAGGCCAATATAACTCTTTAATGTGTTACTTGGAAAACATGTTTGCGAATTAATAATAGAGTATTGTGAATAAAATCATGTTTGTGTTTTAATTATTTCAAAGCTATAAATTAAGCGTCTAAATATGACTATTTGGGCGTTTTTAATTTTAAATTCAAATTCAAATTCATTTATTTGTTCGAATATGGTACATATGGTCTTAAATTTATTAAACAGTCTCATCACATTCTGCCACGTGGGGCACGCAAACATAGGTAAGTATATAAAATTATTACAATTAAAAAAGAAATAAAATTTTTTTTAGATTAGTAAGGACATTACTATAGGAATAAGTACTAATTATTTAGTGTTAAGTGTATTTAGTGTAAAGTTAAGTGCCAGTTTATAGAGAACATTCAAAAAATATGATTTAAAATGAGCAGAAATAATTATAATAAATATCCTTTATGATTGTAATGCTTTGTCAATTCCTAGCATCGGTCAGATTACAGCTCACTTCATATAGGGTTCACCGCTGGTGATATTTGCAGAATAGGCCAGCTGTTCTTTTTTAAATTACCTACATCTAGTAATGGAAGAACAACAGATCCTAAAATAAACTTCTAAACTACTTTTACACGCTACCAACCTACAAAAAACAAGTTAGCAATCTATCTCATCTAATACTAAGATAGGTTGTCAAGAAACTTTGTCCTCAAGATTTCTGAGCGAAAGATCCAATCTAAGTAATGGGTTGATCGAATGAGCAATATGTCAGACGCCAGATGTTGGCCAAGGCGATATAGTGCTGTATGCTCCCAAGTGACACTTCGATCTAGTTTTATAGCTCTGTAATTGATTAGAAAGTTATATTTGCGTCAGTTTAAGTGATTGGGTACAAGATTATTTTATCATCATTTCCGTAGCCTTTTCGCAACATGTTGGGGTCGGCTTCTAGTCTAACTGAATACCAGTGCTTTACATGGAGATACTGCGTGTCTGTCAACCCAGATACTGGGTAACATGATACCCTTTGTTAAGACTGGTTGTCAGATTTTCTGGCTTCTAACTACCTATTCAATTCAATTCAAAATCATTTATTTCAACCAATTTCAGGTCATAAATTACAATTTAAAATTATTATTTTCATTAAAATTAAATCATTAAAATCAAATCAAACCTACCTATAACTACTGTCAAAGATCTACAAATGACAGCCGGGACCAATAGCTTTACGTGCTTTCCGAGGCACGGAGAGGTCTCGGAATGAAAGAGATGGGCACCCATCCACAGACCGACCGCGGCAAGCGTAGCTTAACCATAGCCTATCGATTCGTACGGCTTTTACTTAGCGACAAGCACAACAACATACATACAACACAACACAAAATAAAAGATACAAGATTGTTGATTGTTGAAGATTGTTGGATACCATTAAGGCGACGATATACGCCGGCGACCTTGAGCGACCAGAGAATCGTATGCGCTGCGTCCAAAACTCTCAAAGTTTAGTCGAGAAAATTAAATGAAAGATAGTATTCTTTGACTTAAAAAAAAAAAAATTGTCTGTAAGATAGTGTAAGTTTCGTTTAATTATACCTGGTAGATTTTGTGTGATTGTCAATGTTTTGTCCGCGTCAGACACAACTTCACGAGTTAATTAAACTGTTTAATATGAATATAATCAAAAATATTCACATACTAAATGAATAAGAGAATGTTCTAGTTTAACATATTATATTTTTTTCAAAATCATTTACACTACACATTTTGACGTGATTGTCAGTCTAAAATCTGCAAAAGTCGTTAATAGCCCTTTAAGTATTTATTTTGTTGAAACATGAGTAGTTACCTATTATATTTCCCCAACCGAATTTCAATTTGCATTGCAATTAGCACGCTGAAGTGGAAGTGGGCCGGCCACGTCTGCAGTCGGACAGACGGTAGATGGAGCATACACGCTCTAGAGTGGAGACCGCGTTTGGGCAAGCGTACAATACGGTCAACGTAACATGGCGCGTCTGAAGTTAGCTGTTTGGCTGCGCAATGGAACTTTTAGGAACGAAATTGTCTACTGCGCAGCTAATTGGCTAACTTCAGACGCGCCAAGTTACGTTGACCGTACTGTAGTGTGGGACGCTCTGCGGCACGATGGACCGACGATTTGAAGAAGGTGGCTGGCAGCGGATTGATGCGTGCTGCCCAAGACCGAGTTGGTTGGCGATCTCAGGGGAGGCCTTGATGGCAAAAGGGTGATATGAACCGAATTTCAGTCACGGCGGTCAATCTCAATCGAGATAATGTCGCGGGGAAAAGCTAGACAGTTTTATAATATTTACTAACACTTGCAATATTTACTTACTTTACTTTTTTAATTATCTATTTATTTATTTTTTAAATTAACGGAATATGCTTTGTAATTAAAATTAGTTACAATCATAATTAATAAAACAAAAATGATAGCTAAGCTCTAACATTTCAGATAATAATAATATCTGATATATCTAAGTTGCAATGTAATTTTTTTTTAAATTATAAGTATAAACAATATTTAGACGAATACCTAATACAATAAGGCATCAAAAAAATCCTCCACATCGCCGTCATCTGGAAATGTGCCCAAGAGATGGAGCGAGTGCCACATTGGATGGCTTAACGTCTGGCCAGCGTAAAAACCAGCTTCATATCTAGGTAGGTACTGATTTTTCACGCAGTCCCTTTAAAAGGCATTCGGAAACAATACCCCTTCGCCACGTCTACGACATTACCTACTTTTCTCGTAAAAACAAACATTTACAGCATTCACCCTTGAGTACACGAATAAAAACCACCTGCACTTTGAGAAATTCGATGTGCATGCAGGTAGATAAAAATGTACAAAGCTGATAAAAAAAATATATATATTCGGTACAGAGGTGGCTCACAGGGCATCAAAAAACTCGTCCGATTCGCTCCCAGTGGGACAAGTGCCCAAACGGCTACCCTTTTGGGCAGTTGTGCTGCTAGCCGCATTACCACGTTGAATGGCAATGCTAATTCTTTGGTCCAAGAAAAGGCCTGCTCTCTGGTAACGTGAAGGGTCGACCAGCCGCTTAGAAATGTGTCTATAAACAAGGTGAGCACTCGGACCCCATGGCCCTAGTGTTTCAACCCCAAACGGCTCAAACAAATAACTTCCAAGAAGGTTGTTATATTTACGCCGTTTGAGGTAGATTCATTAATTTATCAGTCAAAAATTCGTTTTAGATCTAAAGTTAGACAACAGATGAAAATCAAAAGAATTGAAAACTTTCTTCTCTTTAAAGTTGGTTAAAAATACTGGTCGCACCATATGAAAAAATAAAAAAGTTTTGGGTCACGGCTTTGACGACCTAAAAAGTACGCTAACCAAAATGAACGCCAGCTTTTTTAAACTAAGTCTTTTGTTAAATTTCCCGCAAGGGAACCACAGTTTTTGTTGAAACCACGTTTCCAGAAGATGGCTTATTCCGTCTAGGATTATTACTATAAGAAAGTTAGGAAAACAAGTAACTTGTTATCTCGGATCTCGTTATTATACAAAATAAAATATTTTCTAGCCTCGAAACATGGCTGCTGCTTCTACAATTTACAGTAAACCTAAAATTCCAAGAAACCAATTACGAAAATCCACGTGCGCTGAAATAAATTCTGAAAATGACGAATTGAAAACCGCGATGTATTTAAAAACAAAAAGAGCCCAAATGTCGTATTTGAGAGTCGTATCACGTTCAAGCCCATGTGGTCGGCAGCGGGTTCCGTCGCTTTAGAAAAATGTATACGACGAACGTGACAACTCTGCGTTGGAAACGGTTCTATTTTTTAACGCAATCAAAACATCTTTTGCTTTGTTTATGGTTTTCTGAATTGTGTATGATTTGTGCGTAAGGAGGTTTTATAACGTGTTGGGAAGAGCCATCTTTTAATATTAGAGAGGATAGTCTAGAACAAATGCGATGTAATAAAAAGAGGACTTCAGCATATTTTTTAAAATAAAAAGTGATAAAAGCCAATTTACATAAATAAACTTTAACTACATTCTTAACAGTTATAATTTTTAATAGCAATGTGGATAAAAAGTTTTATGTTTCGCTTAATTTACCTTGCAAAAATGTGAAACTCATAAAAAAATCTGCATTTTCTTCAAAACTGAATTTTCCGGATGTACCACGGTAATTTTATTTACATATGTGTCTAGTCTGCATGTATATCTCCTTATTAACAATGTTGCTTTGCATACTAAGTGAGTGAATCTCAGTAGGTACTAAAGCGAGCATGTTTTCCGCTACGTTGACTGCGGAATCTTAGAGCTTGCACCGAAGGAAATCGATATTTGTAACTCATAGAAGTTATTAGGAGTTAAGACTAGAAGGTACGTACATGGATGTAATTCTGTTACAGTACCTAACTGAATAAATATTATCTACTAGCATTTGCCTCTGACTTCGTCCGCATGAATGAATGTGGTTATCACGGATACAGACGAAACATCTGGGTATTTTGAGAATAGTAATTATAAACGTTCAGAATATTGAAATTTTGGAATTATAAAATTAGGATGAATGATAAATCAGAGTTTGTATAATAGGAATGTTTAACCATTCGGAATTATGATAATCGGTATTTTGAAATTCGTATTTCTTGCTTTCGAAATAAAGTTTTTCGTATTTATGTAGTGTACCGGTCTACTATACTTAATTATAGGCAAAACATACTTGTAAAGATCCAACAGCGAAGAAAACGACAATGTCTAAAACACTCTACTGTGTTCACGTTTTTTTGTTCCGCATACCAAATGCATTCGAACAATGTTCGAAGTGTCTCCAATTGTTCCGATTGACACAAAAAGTTGTGAAATCCCTCGTATTTACATAATGTCGTATGTGTAACAATGTGCAGAATCCCGGGGGCTGTCTACACAATACACACGTCACCCCGGTCCCGGAAAGTGAAGCGAAGTCCGAAGGCTCGGAGCTGTCGGGTATTTTTTGCCTATTTTTATCTCTGATGTTTTTCTATTGAAGAGTATAGATTTAGCATCTTGTTACGCTGTTTTAGCGTTGAGGCACAAAATATGAAGATTACGCCGCAGACTTACGTGCTTTGTGGTTGAGATATGTCCACTCTTTTTAAGACTTATGATGGAAACAAAGGAATAGTGCTGGTAATCGAAGTATTTTTATTTTGACGACACGGTTGGCGCAGTGGCTGAGCGATCGACTGCTGCGCAGCGTGTTGGGGGTTCGATTCCCGCCCAGGGTAAACATTTGTGTGATGAGCACTTGTGTTTGCCTTGTGTCTGGGTGTTGTTTATCTATATATGTATGTATTTACAAAAAAAAAAAAAAATGTATTTGTGTATGTATATCAGCTGTCTGACACCCATAATACAGGGTCTCCCTGGTTTGGGGTCAGATGGCCGTGTGTGAAATTGTCCCCACATATTATTATTATTATTATTTTTAAAAAGCTCCAATGCACTAGCGGTCTGTGATAGCCTCTTTCTACAGTCTCTCCCAGAAAGAAGGCCCTTGTCCCAGCAGTGGTTCTATTATCCAATCTATTTAAAGGGAACCGATCACTTTTCCGAAATGTTATTTTCCGAATTTCATTTTACCGAAAACTTTTGACCGATGTCTTTTTTGCTATATGCATTATTTGACATATTTTCATATCATCGAAGTATCATGTGTCATAAGTATTATTTTACCGAACTATTTTTCGTCGATTTACAAATTAACTTTTTGCTATTGGCCGAAGCCTCTTTTGAACTTTTTTCATTTGCCAAATGATTTATTTGCCATATTTTCACCACACCGAAACAACATTTTACAGAATACTAGCGGGCCCGGCAGACGTTGTCCTGCCTGAAAATAAAAACAAGTCCTAGAACTACAACGCCACCTATCGGGTCCAATTGTGAAACTAAACCATTCACAAATCCACTGGAACACACACAAAACATTTCATCAAAATCGGTCCAGCCGTTTAGGAGGAGTTCACTTTCATACACACGCACAGAAGATAGCATTATCAATATAAAATAAAATAGTGTCATAAAAAATCAATAGGCTACAAAATTTTAGTGACAGAAACGAATCGCTGCAAAACCGACTTCACGCAGTCTTGTCTGCCCTTCAGCTAGAGTGTAATTTAAGCCCGCGTAGGCGCGGAGGGGTGGGGCGGCCCGCGAGCTGAGGAGCAGGCGGTTTGAAGCTGCGGTGGTGAGCATTAAAACCATCTGCGACGATAAGCTCGCGTGGGGCCGCTCAGACCCCGCAGCGCCGGAGCCGTGACTGAAACAATGCTTGTGCATGTTGCATGCCTGCTTGCATGTCTGCTTGCATGTTTCATGCTTGTTTGCACGCTGCATGCTTGCTTGCATGCTGCATGCAAGCAAGCAGATAGCAGAATGAAGCAGATATGAAATAGTGTGCACAAACTTTCTAGGCGTTTGATAAAATGAAAATATGGTAATTAAAACAGTGGCATAATGAATGTTTGGAATCATAATACTTCGAACAAATGATAATCGGCTAAGTCTAACTTCGGTAAAAAGTTTATCGACCAAATGAAACGTCGGAATAACGAAAAAAATCGAATTGATAATAGGTCAACTGATACAGTGGCAGACGTGACTTCGATGCAGTAAAAAAAATCGAAACGATAATAGTTGAAAAGTTTTAGGTGAAATGAAATTCGGTCAAATATTTCGACCTTACGATAGGTAACCCTATTTAAAGCGTGGCTTTATTGCTTTCGGCCATTTTCTTCCCTAAAATAGGCCGGCTATTTGATCTACCGTCGATCACATAAACCGTTATGCGGCCACAAATACGTGATCAACGATAATACGATCTCGGAAAGTGTTTGCCAGACATTAACACTTTATTAACGAACAACATAATCTAAACTAAATCCCGCCATTTATTACACGTAGTTTGGCATGGCACGCTGGCGCAAAAGCCCGGTATTGGCACTCAACCCTATAACAGCGTCAGTGGTGCCATTAATTGGCGATCTAATTACTGTCAACCTTTGGCAAGTCTTGTCGCTTGTCAATACAGCTTATGAGTGAATTTAACACGAATTATGTTGCTCATAAACGATGGAAGTTATGTGGTCTTGTGAACCCTGTCGTTATCTGAATAAATAATAGATTACAGTGGCGAAGGATGGAGAGGATGGATGGAGAGGGAGAGGGAGGCCAAATAATAGATGGAACGATTATGTGAAGAATGATATGAAAGAGAAGGAAGGTATTGATAGCATGACGGTTGATCAAACGGACGGACTTTAAGAGTAAATTATTTTCTTTCAAGCTTGTTCCCTCGCCTTTGTATCAATGTTCTACATCTGACTGTGAATACGAACAATCTGCACATCATATCCTATGGGAGTGTATTCTTTGGCAGAATGAACGCAATATTATGTTAGATAGTGTACATGCTACATCCGGAGCTGTTTACTATACGGACCTTGTTGAAACTAGAGCAAAATTCCGTGCGTTCAAGCGTTTTTGCCATACCTATTATTGGAATCAAATGTAACAGCTCACTTTTTTAGGACCCATTAAGTAATGTTAATTGTAATCCGTGGTGCTGCAACTGGGTCTCCCCCAGTTGTAAACGTCCCTTTGGTGCTATTGGCCTAGTTCTGTTCTGTCTCCTGCTTGATTTGGAGGGAAGTGGAAAATATGTTTTTCCTATTCCTTCGCTGTTCTTGTCTGATTAATTTCGTTGCGGGATCCAAGACAGTTGTAATGTTTCTCCGGGACTCGTCGAGCTTTAGCGTCTCGACGCTTTTCTGGTGGTCGCCACTGTTGATTCTGACTTTCAGGAGTTGCAGTGGTTTGGGAATAGTGTGGCGGGCATGATCAGACGGAATGAAAGAAGAAAACTTTATTGCTTGGAACATGTGAGGGGGATATGTGGGTGTGGGCAGGATGATGACGATAGTGGCGAAGAGTTAATTGTCGTATCAGATAAGCCTTTCATTGTGTGATTAAAATTAGTTGATTGTGTATTTGAAATAATACACAAGTAACTAATTTATAGCTTAGTGTGACTACATTATTTGACAATAGTAGACGCTATTAATTGTGCCAGGTTTCGATGGCGGTAGATTAGCTGTTGATCCGAATTTGTAGGAAATCGGTAAGAATTGAGTAGTATGGAGTCTTTGCTATTGATATAATTTATACATACCTAATGTATTGTTAGTATGATTTTTACAGAACTTATTTTTGTTTTCGGGAAGCCCATGATGGGTTTCAGAACTCGTCCTCGCAAGGCTAGCAGCATTACCACATTGTATGGCAATGCTAATTCTTTGGTCAAGAAGAAAAGGTCAGCTCTCTGGTCACGTGACTATTTAAAAAAATATTAAAATCAAGCCTAATTTCGTAAGTAAGTGGTAACTTCAAAGGCTGCAATAATTTCTTGACAATACTAAGACACATTATTACGTTTTGAAACCAGTTTGACGGAGCTCTCCGAACTTTTAGTACTCCGAACTTACGAGGCTTGCTTGATAAATTGTACTACGGACATACGGCTTTTTGCTGCTATCAATCTTGCTCCGACAATGGCGTTCAATTGAAAAGTTTAGTTAGGTACAGACGCCAACACAACAAGCTATACCAAACTTTCCCAATTGAATATGAACCTTGACTTTTTGTAATAAAGTTGAAAATCTTTCAGTATATTTGACAGATTGTTGTAGCTCGATGCGCTGACCTCTGTACAACAGGTCGTCGCATGGTAGGACGCCTAATCGTCCAGCTACTATTACATTGGAATTTTAAAAATAAGCCGGCCAAGTGTATGTAGGACAACCGTACAAAATTGAACACTACATTCAAAACAAAGGTACCACCATAGTTCTCAGAATATGC
Source organism: Charanyca ferruginea (assembly GCA_947361185.1). Lineage (NCBI taxonomy): Eukaryota > Metazoa > Arthropoda > Insecta > Lepidoptera > Noctuidae > Charanyca > Charanyca ferruginea. Next base: position 23,778,484 of record OX376064.1, on the reverse strand, counting down.
AAGTGGAAGTGGCAATGGGCGGGCTACATCGCTCGCAGAACCGATAACCGATGGGGAAGAAAGATTCTTGAGTGGCAACCACGAAGACGTAGACATTGTCAAGGTAACCGGTGGATGCAACCGGCAGTTACCGCTCGTTGTGGCGTTCTATGAGGGAGGCCTATGTTCAACAGTGGATGTCTTTCGAAGATCCGATCCGTTGATAAAAAATAAGATACGTATCTTGAACAGGAACCCCCTTTATTATATTTTATTTGTTGTTATAGTAGCCATAGTATTACACACTCTGTGAATATTTGAAATGTGTACGTATTACCACAAAGTACGTAAGGCTGCGTCGCGCCGGAGCAGAGAGACCACTCAGAACTAACCGCCATATTTCGCACGCACACATTGACGTTACGTTTATAGGCATTCTCAAGCAGTTTCAAGCAGACTTCACTCTCTCGTCTCGACTGTCACGTGTTGTCAAAATAAATAAATGATGATGATGATATAAAATGTATCCAAAAATTTGTATGCCTATTAGGCTAAACATAGCGATTCTAACACTAATTATAGATCTGATTACTACTGTACCTATGTTTACAAATAAATAATTTGAATTTGAATTTGATGTAGTACCTTGACATTTCAAGACGAACAAGAAAATTTTATTATAAAAAAATTGCAGAGTTCCAACCAGTGTCAATAACATATTGTCACAAATAAAACCTACAGAGTCAATACAGTAGCAGTCCTAGTGAGTCTGGCAAGTTTAGGTAATTATTTCCGAAGATGGCGGGAGCGGTCCTTCACTACCCTTTATATTTTGTACTATTAAGGTTTAAAGGCACATCAAGCAACAATAATCTGTCAAAATTCTTTGATAGATTTACAACTTAAAAAAAAAAAAATAAAGTTCATATTCAATTGGAAAAATTTGACAGTTTGGTATTTGGCTTAATGTACTGGCCTCTGTACAACAACCCTGTGCCAGACTTGAATAGGTTCCCGTTGACACCATTTGAATACAGACAACCCTAAAACGGTTAGATCTTAATCATGACCTCTTTGCATTCATTTATTAAGACAACGAGTTAATTACTTGTTTAATTTTGCAGTAGGTATCACTTAAAAGGCGCAAAAGCCGGTAGGAAGTAATGAGCAAAATGCCTGAGTAATTTTCCGATACGTTACGTACGAGCGTACTCCAGTCTTTAATTACGATCGTAATGTTGCTAAGCAATGGTTTACAGACATTATGTTCAAATGGTAATTTGTTAGCGCGTCGACAAGTGAGAATTAAATTATTTTGTCGTACAAGGTTGCTATAAAGGTACTAAATAACACTAAATCTAGCTCAGACATACTCAGATTATGAAACAAAAGGCAGATAGACCGTGCGGAATACTGAGAGTGAAGCCACCAAAGCAAATACAAACTCAAAAACGAATACAATCACGAGATTGTAGAATTAAAGTTGTGTTGTGTTGTGTTTGTGCTTCTTCAGTTTTATCCGTAACTACAGTGGTGCTATTTTGTAAGTAACACAACCTAAAGCTCGATGCTGTGGCAGCGGCGACATTTTCGTATTCATTAACCTTTGCTAACACCACGCCAGCACCACGTGAACTTTTGGTGGAAATTGGCTACTCAAGGTTAAATAATTTGACACTTTTGACAATTCATATATCAAAAACCATATTCGCTAAGTAAAAACAGTCAATAAGCTCGACGTCGGTTTTACGGCTGACACTATGTCGAGTTCGCCGTCGAGCACAGCCGCGAAGGGTAACGTTAGAGAATAGCATAGCTGGTCCGATTGTGTAAAATCTAATATTAATTTACCTGCCCCTGTTCCGTTGTTACTTGGGGTCGGAACTAAACGTTTTTTTCTTCCATTCCGTCTTGTTAACCGTCATGATATCAACGATTCCCTTCTCTTTCACATAATCCGTTCATCTATGTTTTTGGCCTTCCTCTTCCTCTCCATCCATAAACATTTATATTCATAACAATTTTTGTGTCAAGCCCATACCAAGACTAGCGATTCCCTTTCAATTTTTAGGGTTCCGTACCTCAAAAAGAATAAACGGGTCCCTTATAGGATCACTTTGTTGTCCGTTTGTCTGTCTGTCTGTCTGTCAAGACCCTTTATCTCAGGAACGCGTGGAGGTATCGAGTTAAAATTAAAACCATATACTCAAGTCTACGGTCCCTTGATGCTGTGAAACTACTATTTTGTAATGTGCGTCAGTCTCTCGTGAATAAATGGTTTTTCTTTCTTTCTTTCTTTCTACAAAAATCAACCCTCTATGTTAACGTGAAAAAAAGATGCGGGCGTTTATGTCGCAAAAAACGCATTTATAATATTAAGTAGATTAAAGTATGGATTAGTATAGAAGTATGGATATGCTACAAATATGTACGGAACCCTCGGTGGACGAGTCCGACTCGCACTTGTCCGGTTTTTCTGTTACTGGCACCACTTTTAAACTTCCTCTTATATTACTAATTTTTTGACCTTATCCATTATTTGTACTTAACACATCTATATCAAAATTCGCATCTCCGTTACATGCAATCTTTAAAATATTGTAAAATCCTTCATATTGCTGTAAACTGGTAGCGTGCTCAAAAGACAGGTCGCATTGCCACGTTGATGGCACTGCTTAGCCTCAGGCTAAGGTAGAACCCGCATATAAAAACTTGCTTAACTTACTTGGATATTTAAATAATTGTATACTTTAATTTTATTACTTTTACAACTTTACCAATGATGACAGCTGCACTGGAAAAGTTGCAAAGAATTGGTTTCCCAAAAGTTATGCAACGGCATGTGGTACGTCTCTAGAACACAAACATGTACGCTATAGGTCTCCTCAGTTACTATGCTGTTTTACATAGGGTTACATAGGGATAGTTGTTTAATATGAAGGGTAGAATCACCCCCTTGAGGGTTGCAGGTGACTAAATTGCCACGCTGTATAAATAATAATCAATTAAAAGTAGGAAAGATCATCACTTGACAACGCGTCGACCGGTTTGGCAGATTTTTGGAAATTTTGAAAAATCCACCAGGTAAGTCGTAATTTTGGAAATATGGATATGATATGTTTGTATGAATATCTCCAAGGGCGTCGCCAAGGGGGGGCGGTAGGGGCAGCTGCCCCCCCCTAGAGATTCCAAAAGGTTCATGTGCCTTTAACTGTATTTAAAATTTATACTTTTCCTATCCACCACATATCAATTTGCCCCCCCCTAGGCCATCAGCTGGCGAGTCCTGGCGACGCCCTTGAATATCTCAATAAAACAAAGTGACTTTTAGTAAATTACATACGTGGGAAACCAGGGCGGGTCACTAGGTAACTATGCTTTTGACCGCTGCCGCGGACATCTATGGACGTCAATTAAGGCTGCTCTCTCGAAAAAAGCTTGAAATAAAAAAAACTTGTAAATGCTGACGAAAAGTTGCTTCATCTGCATGCAGAAGCATGCAGATGAAGCAACTTTTCGTCAGCATTTACAGATAAATTACATCTGAAAAAAGTTGTTAGTAATCTACATGATGTGATACGTAATTTGCTTTAGCCACAATTTTTCTATCGGTATCACATAATAAGAAAAATAAAATGTCAAATCACCTCCAAATCATTGAGATGAAACCATTTTACTCCTTAATTTTATATCAAAAGAGTATAAAAAAAAATATCTACTGCTTTGCACTACAAAGGAAAATGATTTGGTTTTGATACTTTTTACAAATATGTATTATTTTTATTACAATAAATTGAAAATGAGTCCGATTAAAGACTGCGTCTACATCACCACCGCACTTCGTCCACATTCTGCTCCGCCCAAATGCTCAAGGTTATTGGCATGATTAGAAGCCTTAAAACGTGCCCAACATGCCACAGACGGCTATACAACAAGAAACACACGTATCATTTTCAATGAAATATTGTAAAAAGGCATAAAGATATATATTATTCAATAGTTAATTGTTATTTCCCTATTTGTAGGTATTTTCGCCGTGTGGTGTCGGTCGCAAATAGCACCACTCCATTTCTACCCGCGGGTGTCGTAGAAGGCGACAGAGGGATATTGACCAGAGGATGGTCAGCAGCGTCCTTCTGAGTACCAGAACATCTACTGCGATCGCCAACATGCATCGATGATGATGATGATGCGCGTGTCTATACGTTTTGGTTCAAAAGGTTAGTAAATTCAACATGTCTACAACTGACCAACCTTACTTCTTCCATTACTAATGACAACTATGTGCTACGGAGCACCTGTTTGGTCTGATAGGGCCACCATACGGTACGATGTAAATTGCTTCAAAGTCAACGTTTAGCTTTAATATTTTTATGTTAATCATATAGGACCGTTAGTACTGAAGCCCTTTCGGTACTAGCAGGTGTGCTTTTAGTCGATCTTGAGGTGCAACGACGTTCTGTAATGTACTATTCTGCTCGAGAGACCATGGACGCAAACTGTTTAACTCAACGTGACCGTGCTAAGATCTCTAGATAATTTAAACCGCAGACTAACCTCTGGAAGGAACTTTTCTCCGAGTGGCAGAGTAGGTGGGATGATTCCAGCAAGGGCCGATACCTTCATCAGTTTCCATCCGTTCGTGAGCGGCTGGCCAGGACATTGCTGTAGGTGGACCACTACGTTGCCCAATTCCTAACATGTTCAGGGCAACTTAAGACTAAATAATTTTCTTTTAAGCTTGTTGCTTCGCCTTTGTGTCAATGTTCTACATCTGACTGTGAATACGAACAATCTGCACATCATATCTTATGTTTTCTTTGGCAGAAAGAACGCTATATTATGTTGGATAGTGTACAGGCTACATCCGGAGCAGTTTATTATACAGATCTTGTAGAAACTAGAACCAATTTCCGTGCGTTCAAGCGATTTTGCCATACCTATGGAATCAAATTGAAGTGCTCACTTTTTATTACCCATTAAATACGTCAATTATAATCCGTGGTGCATGGCAACATTGACCTAGTTCTGTTCTGTCTCCTGCTTGATTTGAAGGGAAGTGGAAAATATGATTTTTCTAACTCCGTCGCTGTTCTTTTCTGATTAATTTCGTTGAGGGATCCAAGTCAGTGGAATCGTTTCTCTGGGACTTGTTGCTCGTAGCTTCATTGTTTTGGCGCTTTTCTGGTGGTCGCCACTGTTGATTCTGGCTTACAGGAGTTACAGTGTCTCAATTAAAATAATCTCATATAATCTGGGTATCTTCAAGGCACGAGTGAACCGGTTTATTCTAGGCAAGCGTGCTCCACCTTAGGCCGCATCATCACTTAAGATCAGGTGAGTTGCGGTCAAACGCAAGCCTTTAACAACATAAAAAAACAATAATCCCAAGGACTAGTCTTATCTTAAATTTTAATTTTTTATCCCTCTGGCGATTTTCATAACGGTAACAGAGTAATTAGTTATAACAATAATGATGATGATCTAACTGTTTACTACGGTGGACTAAGTTAATAATAATAAACGGATTCAATATGGCGACGGAGTGGGCAGTAGCGTCCTTCGTTTGGTGATAACAATAAACCGCGATTATAACCAGCCCTTCCACCAAATATGAGTATGATAACACTATATTCTTACTAGCTGTTGACCGCGACTTCGTCCGCGTGAATTTTCTCACAGTTCCCAATTTTTTTTAATTAAAATTTATTTTATAGCAAGCAGTGTAGCATAGCTTCCTATTGTGGGAGATAGAGCAGCCCGCGAAATTCAAATATTCTTACGTATTTTTGCAATTCACAGCTCAGTATTAGCACACCTACGACACTCTATACAAACGAAGCGATTTAATTACCTACACTACTACCAAAATAACAGACTGTATAAATACGTGCGTGTGTGTGCGTGTCTACTCGCCGCACGAACCAAAAGCAGTTCCCAGAGCAGTCGTTAGACGTGGAAAGAGGTAAGGAACAGTTTCGGAGGGAGGCGGAGCGTGTCGCTACTGTACGGTAGTACTAAAGTTTATACTGTGGTATTAGGTTGTATTGTATTAAAAAAAAATGTTTGCGGGAGTGACAAGTACCTATGCATTTACAGAATTTTGATCATCAAAATCATCAAGAAAACCTTCCAAATATTCTTTCTTCGGAGATTCCTCTCTCAGGAGCCCTGACCACCGGTAGCTTGGACCCTGTTCCCGCTACTATTTTTTATATTTTTAAATGTTTTTTTTTTTATACTAATATTTAAAAATATATTATAATATGTAAAAAAATGAATAAATGTGAATAATAATAATAATATGTGGGGACATTTTCACACACGGCCATCTGACCCCAAACTAGGGAGACCCTGTACTATGGGTGACAGACAGCTGATATACATACACAAATACATAATTTTTTGTAAATACATACATATATAGATAAACAACACCCAGACACAAGGCAAACACAAGTGCTCATCACACAAATGTTTACCCTGGGCGGGAATCGAACCCGCAACACGCTGCGCAGCAGTCGATCGCTCAGCCACTGCGCCAATCGTGTCGCCAAATGCTTTGACTTGACTTGACTTGAAAAAATTTTCAACATCATCATCATATTAGTGCTTTCAAACAAACAAAAAACAAACAAACAAACTCTCCAACTTTATAATAATATAGTATAGATAATAATATTATATTGTTATAACTAGCTGTACCCTATATCACGTAACAATTTACCTGTACAGAGATAGTACCTACCTATATAGAGAAAGGACACTACTATGTTATCAGGTAAGTGGTTTTCTATCGTATATTATAAAAGCGAAAGAACACTATTCATTGTTTGTTGGAATAGAAGGAGTGGTCGTCTACTGTTTTAATAATTGTAAATATGTGAACACTATGTGTCTTTACATAATTTAGCTGACATTTCTTAACTTGTAATACTTTGTACGTAGGTACCATAATATATGATTTTTATACAAGGTACATCGTTTTCACGTAACATATTTTAATTCTTGTAAATGCATTTTTTTTTAAGAGTATACAGTATAGAGTTTCTTGCCCATTCTTCTCCATACGAGACTACCATTTGGAATGGGCAACTAGATTCAAATTTTACAATATGACGTTCAAAAGTGCCTTTAATGGTCTAGTTGAAATAAATGATTTGACTTTGACTTTGAAAAGGTCTATGAAGCTGAAATCATGACGAGATCCATACATTCACTTGTATGAAAAAAAAATTGAGGGTTTAAAATATTTTCCAATGTGGCGAATTCATTACCAGGAGTAGATTGATATACTACTGGCGACCCGCTAGGGCTACGAGTATGTTATTGTCATATTTCAAGAAATTTGCACAAAACAATATCCTTCCTCTTGAATCACTCTCTCTATTGATGAAAATCCCATTTAAATCCGTTGCGGAGTTTGACCTTTTGACGTCCAGGGCAAAAAAGCAAAAATGTGCCCTCATCGCGTCAAGCTACGAATAATGTAGGTATATGTTACAGTCAAAACTCTTAACCAGTCAAAACTCTTAACCAGTCAAAACTCTTAACCAGTCAAAACTACTTTTCACGGGCTTCAGTCAAAACCCTTATTAAGATAAAACGCGTTTGCGTTACAAATACAAAAATACGATGCGTCCTAGTTATAAGAATCACTACAAAACAAAAGTTTTAAAAGGGTCACAAAAAAAACCTACCAACCTGATGGCTTTCTAGGTAAGGATTAAGGACAAAATTGAACCGTTGAGAAGTAGTTTTGACTGGTTTTTGTAGTCAAAAGTAGTTTTGACTGGTTAAGAGTTTTGACTGTGTCATAAAGAAGTCTGTCATGAAGTCGTAACGTGTTGGGCACATTTTGGTTTGTCATAAAAAAATCATGTATCATTTTCATCTTCTGTGGCAGTCAAAACGTTAAAAGATTTAAGCGTACTAAAAGGATAGACAGAGCGAAGCGACTTTGTTTTTTATTATGTAAAAATACACACATTATAATTCTATCTTATTTAAAGAATTTTTGTTTAGTTTAAGATATTTGTAAAGCGTGTTTTTCTGTCAGTACTGTTTATTATCCAAGCAAGCGGTCATTTCCTAAGCAAGGTAGCAACTGCTTAACTGTAAAATCTTTAATTCTATCTAAGATCATAGTTAAGTTTAAGCGGATTTTAAATGTATGATAATTTTTTAAATAAACAGTTATTATTATTATTATTTTATCCGTACTTAATATTATAAATGCGAAAGTAAGTCTGTCTGTTACGCTTTCACGATGAAACGGCTGAACCGATTTTGATAAAATTTGGTATGAATATAGATCGAACCCTGGGAAGGACATAAGCAAATTTTTAATCCGAGGCTTCGTCTACATACACGTTAACCGACATTCTCACGAACGAAGTCGCGAGCAGAAGCTAGTTCTATATAATAAAAATTAATCGTTGTTCTTTGGTCTCGTTAAAACTTGAGAACGACTGGACCGATTTGGCTAATTGTGGTCTTGAAATATTTGTGGAAGTCCAGGGAAGGTTTTTCAGGTAAGAAATTTGAAAAATAAATTAACAGGACAACGAAAGATCGGGTCAGCTAGTTACATATATGTCGTATCCGGTCAATAGTATGAACGTGAAACGCAAAGACAATAAATAGTCTATGGTGAAACGGATCGCAAGCGCGCCATTATCAAGAACACGTGATCAACCACAGCCATTTTGGCGCGCTTCTACAGAGTCGTGATGTTTTCAGCCGACAGCGAGGAAGACATTCAGAATCCAGTGTCTGATCGCAACGGAGCTAATACGTCCCGAAACTGTACTTACGATTCGCTGTTGAAGTGAAGTGCCTATGTCTATGTCTAAGTGAACCTATGTCTATGTTAATTATAGTGTCTGAGTTTATTTTAAATTAATTGTGGTAAATTGTGGTTTTAATAAACGCCGTGTACTGTATCCTATACCCAGTTTGTTTTCATTGCACGAAACCCATATTCTGCCCACATGATGATTGAATCTAATGGACTAAATCCTAAATGATCCGACATATATGATAATATGTAATTTAATAAAGAGCTACATAGAAAGAAGGTAAGAGCATTGATCACCACGCTTGCTCAATGCGGGTTGGTGATTACGAACCGAAGTTCAGGTTTCCTCACGATGTTTTCCGTCACCGACAGTCAGTGATGTCAAAGGATAAATCAACTTAGAAAGTACTTCTTCTTTTTTCCTGCCCTTTATATGTTTTCTTCTTTCATTCCGTCTTGTCCAACGTCATGCTTTCACTGACTACCTTTTCATTCATATCATTCTTCACACAATCCATCCATCTTTTCTTTGGCCTTCCTCTCCCTCTCCATCCATCCAAACTAATATTCATAGCTCTTTAGGTCACATGAGTTTCGTCTCTTCTCTTCACATGCCCATACCAAGACAAACGATTCCCTTTCAACTTTTCTGTCACTGGCGCCACTTTCAAACTTCCTCTAATATATTCATTTTCACCTTATCCATTCTGGCAACTCCACACATCCATCTCAACATTCTCATCTCCGCTACGTGCAATCTTTTTTCATCCGTCTTCTTCACGGCCCAACATTCCGATCCGTACAGTACGACAGGTCTTATCACGGACTTGTAGATTTTTCCAACTTAGAAAGTACGTATAACAATAATAACGTGGTCCGTATGGTGTCGAACGTAAAGAATAGCACCATCCCATATCTTCCCGTGGGTGTGATAAGAGGCGACTTGGGACTCCCCAGAGAATGGGCAGCAGCGTTCTCTGTGCATTTGTAACAACCATACTTCGATCGCCAACCCGCCTGCCAAGCGTGGCAATTATGGCAAAACCCTCCATTTCTTGGGGGAGGCCTGTCCAGCAGTGGACGTTTTTCGGCTGAAATGATGTTGATGATGTAATTTAAACTCGTGTTATCAAGTAACTTCGAGTCAAGTTTTTGGTTCAAATGAGCACAACAATGACAATTTCTTCTTTACTAAAATAGTTCAACTTAACAGACATTGCAGCCTCATTTCGAAATAGAAGCACATAGTCAGTTGTCAGTTGGGAAGTATGTCTGAAGAGATAGAGAATAGTTTGGAGCTGCTTCTGTGCAAGCTGTCCGAGCTACCAGCTACGTGATACAGCTTGCTTTGTTTCAAAGGTGTCGCTGTCGCAGCTAGTTTAATAAGTTTTATTGTTTTGGGGTTTGTTTAGGGTACCGTACCTAAAAAGGAAAAAACGGAACCCTTATAGAATCACTTTGTTGTCCGTCTGTCTGCCTGTCAAGACCCTTTATCTCGGGAATGCGTTGAGGTATCGAGTTGAAATTATTACCACATACTTAGGTCCACGGTTCCTTGTAGTTGTGAAACTTCTAAGTTAACGTGAAAAAAAGATACCGCCGTTTATGTCGCAAAAACGTACATTTCAACACTCAAGGGAATCAAAATTTATAGGGTACTTTCCGTTGACCTAGAACTATGAAATTTGGCACGTAATATTGTCTTATACTATAAATTCAGAAAATAGTCTGAAAACTATACATTTGAAATTAAATCATAAAAAATATATTTTTTATTTACAACGAGCTTTCCCAGGGTTCAAGCTATTTTCATACCAACTTTCATCAAAATCGGTTCAGCCGTTTCATTGTGGAAGCGTAACAGACAGAGTTACTTTCTCATTTATAATACTAGCACAGTATAAGTATTAGTACTATGATATTAGTATGAATATGTACCTACAAATTTGTACGGAACTTTCGGTGAGCGAGTCCGAGTAGCACTTGTCCGGTTTTTATTTTATAATATGTTTAGTTTTGTGATTTACTTTAGCAGCTGCAGCAGTTTTTACTTTAACTGACTTTATTTATTTCTTTATAATCTGCTCGGTATTTTAAACCTGCTGCTTAATAAAATAACCCGTCATCGAACTACGAAAAAAAAGCTTAAAATATACAACAAATAATCCTAAAAACCTTTTTGATGCTATCATTTATGTATTCTCCTCAAGTTTAGTATTAAAATCAGTCAAGGAAATCCCTCGAAGCAGCAACCGCAAAAAAGATAAACTAAAGATTTTTCCCGAAGCATTATTTTACAGTCATCTAGTTAGTATCATAATTTATAAGAAAAATCTGTTCTACCATCCTATTTTGCTGCTCAATGGTTGGACTCTACACTCTATTTTTACATCGCTAAGGTTGTTAACAAGTTTGTTGGGCTGCAAATGTAGTTTGTCGGGTCTAAAACCCTTGATTTCGCGGCTGACTGCTCAGACAAACTAAAAATGGACAGCGGAACGTTGCGGTCGTGTCTACCCAATATTCATAAATCGCGGTACACGTCTGAACTTTTACTTAGTTTGTTTTGATTGTATCGCTAACTCGGGGAAAGTGGGCGAACATGTTGGAAAGTATTGTGAAATGAAGCGGTTTTGTAAAGAAATCTATAAGCGATCGTTTGTGAGGGTAACATTTTATTCATATTGTGCGTAAAGATTGTATTTGGTTGAATAACTTTATGTACCTATGCTATCTCCTTTTAGGGTTCCTTACCCAAAGGGTCCAAAACCCCAAAAGTAGCAAGGGTCCAACAGTATTTTAAAGGTGATTGTGAATAAGCCTGATTGCCCGTTAATTGAGCACTCGACCCATAAGCACAGTTACAGGTCTGGTGCAGAGGGAAGCGGACATAGTTACAAGTTCCTGAATCAGTTTTCTTTTTGTTTTAGTTTTAATAGGAAATGTTACTAACACAGTTTAATAAGTGTTACTAAGAACAATATGAAACAGTTCGAATAATAATCCATACTAATATTATAAATGTGAAAGTAACTCTGTCAGAACCGATTTTTATAAAATTTGGCATGAAAATAGCTTAAATCCTGGGAAAGGACATAGGTTACTTTTAAATCTGGGACTTTCACTGCATTCGCGATAACCAACATTCACCGACATTCAGTCATTCGCCAGAACTAATGTCACCGACATTGCGCGTCGAATAAGCATGCTGAATTGGAAGTAAGCCGGCCACGACTATTCATACAAAGACTGCATAAAACACGGTTGTACGTTGTTTCATAGCCAATAGTTTTATAGAATTTCGTTTCACATAAAATTTTTCTTATAGTTTCGTTTCATAGAATAATCAATACGCAGAATACACTTACTTTGAAGATTTTTAAATCGTTGATTTTTGTTTTACATAAAGTTTAATGTTAGAATAATCATATCATAGAATAACAAATCAAATATTCTTTATCCATATATTGTTTATTTAATATAAAAATTATTACCAAGGATGGCGGTCTCAGATCTAGCCAAACCTACTGCGCGTGCGTGCAAGCAAGCATGCAGCATACAAGCAAGCATGCAGCATACAAGCAAGCATGCAGCATACAAGTAAGCATGCAGCATACAAGCAAGCATGCAGCAGGCAAGCAAGCATGCAGCATACAAGCAAGCATGCAGCGCGCAAGCAAGCATGCAGCGCGCAAGCAAGCTTATCGTCGCAGATGGTATTCACGCTCACCACCGCAGCTTTGGCTTACTGGCCGCCTTGGCCGGCCAGTCTCAGCCTCAGCGGCAGGCGTTAAAACCACCTGCTCCTCAGCTCGCGGGCCGCCTCGTCCCTCCGCGCCTACACGGATTTAAATTACACTCTAGGGGTAGGGCAGACCAGACTACGTGGAGTCGGTTTCGCAGCGATTCGTTTCTGTCATTAACTTTTGTAGCACAACATATTCACTTTTTAAGACAATATTTTAGTTATTGTCTATATTATAAATTTTCGTTGAAATAAATTCCATGGAAAAATACACTGAACAAACAATATTCGTTAAAAAATAATTCTACTGTTTGATAAGTTTGTTAAACAAAAAAATGTGAATAAAAATTCATTGAATTGTGTTTCTGTGAAATATTTTTCATTGAAGTAAATAGTCCTTGAAACAATAATAGTCGAAATAAAATTACAAGAACCTAATATTATATGAAACATTTTCTGGGAAACGAAATTCTATGAAGTTTCTGTCTGCGAAACAAGGGGACACCATAAAACACTAATGGTTACAAAACTGTAATACGCTATTATTGTATACGCATGGTGTAGTTTGTAAGTGTTTGACTGTCCAACCATTCAATAAATCTTAAATCTTTATCTTCGGATAGACAGTAGTGGAGACCACGTTTGGGCAAGGGACGCCCTGCGGCACGATTGACCGACGATTTGAAGAAGGTGACTGACAGCAGATGGATGCGATCTCTGGAGGAGGCCTACGTTCAGCAGTGGACGGCAATGGGCTGATATGATGATGATGAGAATGTGTATTGCCATAGACGCTTTAATAAGAAATAATAAAAATAAAATAGAGTTAAGTCTTCAAGTGAGGTCCCCAAGTCTCCATACAAGATACCTACATGTTTTTATCTTCGATTTTTGCTTCATCTTAACAAACGTACGCTCGAACGGTTGTACGGAACCCTTCATGTAATACCGATTCGCGCTTGGCAAGTATTTTTCATAGTCTGTTGAAGACGACAGCGTAGTTGCTTGAAAAGTGGAACAAGAAGAAACTAAACTAAATTGACAATGGCTACCTTGTTCAATGTCGTGTTACTTATAATTAACACTAGCGACCCGACCCGGCTTTGGCCTATAGCCTTCCTCGATAAATGGACTATCCAACACAAAAAGATTTTTTCAATTCGAAGCAGTAGATCCTGAGATTAGCGCGTTCAACCAAACAAACAAACAAACTCTTCAGCTTTATAATATTATATATAGTATAGATTGTCATTGCTCTCGCCTTCTTTGATTCTTCTTCTTTGGACATGGTAATTACCCTGCAGTGGGAAAGTACTGTTATTATTAGTCTATGTACGGTCACCAAAGGAGATAAGTATCCATGTCGCCGGAAACAGTTGAAGTTTACTTAGAAACCGATAGGTTTTTATGAATAAAATAAAATACAATTTATAGAGAATAAACAGTTCAATGATTTAATAAAATTTCATTTGAAAGCCCCCATTGGTTTCTAAGAAATCTTCAACTATTCCCGACGACATGGATACTTATCTCTTTTGCGTACTGTACATATAATAATAATATAATAATAATAATAATAATAAAATATTCTACCTAATCCACAAATAAACCTAGAAAGAGATTCATTGATAGACGATACTTTTCAACAAGCCTTCGAATTTTTTAAAGAAACTAATCCTACTAATAGAATTTATATTCCAAAACAGAAACCGTCTAAAAACCTTGCAAGAATAATTAGCTACGTAAACAAAATTATTCTCCCAGAAAATGTCGATAGTGACACCGACTTCAATACATTACAAACCGTTATTTATTGTTCGGCATGGACCGTTGCTAAAGTAAATGTAGCAAGGATAACACTTGAACCGCGAGAAAGTACCCGTGTACCAAAAACAGAATACAAGCCGAAATGGCAAAGACGACTGGAAAACAAATTAAAAGATTTAAGGACGAAAATAGGTAGAATGACTCAATTTATGAACGGCAATAGTAGTAGAAAATTAAGGAAACATGTTAACAAGATAATAAAACAATATAAAACTCACACCATACACGAAGAACCTAACACAAAAGCAGCTCACACACTCGACACACTGAAACAAAAACTCTGCGTCGTAAAAGGCCGACTTGAAAGATACAAAGCATGTAGTTTAAGAAAACAACAAAATACTAATTTCACCCACAACGAAAAACTTTTTTATCGCAATATCAGACAGACAACAACAAATATTCAACATAACACCCCACATGACGACGATAACAACACACCTGATCCAGAAACATTAAAACAATTCTGGGCAAGAATATGGGAACAACCTGTTTGTCATAACTCTCAAGCTGATTGGATACAGTCAGAAGTATCAAATAGCAATAGTAACATCCAACCAATGGTATATGAGCACATTTCCCCGGATATCTTTCATAAAGTTCTGTCAAGGTTACATAATTGGAAAGCCCCTGGATCAGACCACATACATAGTTACTGGTACAAAAAATTCACAGCAATTCATTGTTATCTATATCATTACATTAATAAATTTATCCAAGATCCAAAATCAATACCCGCTTTCGTAACGTCTGGCACAACTTTTATGATACCCAAAGATCATAGTGATCTCTCAAATCCGGCGAAATACAGACCCATTACATGCTTGCAGACCTTGTATAAGATCATCACATCCTGCATATCCGAACTGATATACGAACACATAGACGCTAATAACATCTTGGCCGAACAACAGAAAGGATGTAGAAAGTTTAGCCAAGGCTGCAAGGAACAATTAATAATAGACTCCGTTGTTTTAAGAAAAGTCCAGAAGTCCAAATCTGATTTATTTACCATGTACGTAGACTACAAAAAAGCTTATGACTCAGTTCCCCATTCATGGCTAGTTCAAGTATTAGAAATATACAAAATACACCCATCACTAATAGCATTCCTTAAGACCGTAATGACAACTTGGACTACTGTACTGAGACTCACTACCCCAACCGAAACAAAAGACACCAGTCCAATTAAAATACAGAGAGGCATCTTCCAGGGAGATGCACTTAGTCCATTGTGGTTCTGCCTTGCTCTTAACCCATTATCAAAAATATTAAACACAACCTCACTAGGAATCCCTTTAAATTCTATTGTTGATGGGCAGGAGGAGACCCATGGTAGTATTTTAAACCATCTAATGTACATGGATGACATTAAACTGTTCGCAAAATCGGAGGACGAACTTAACGCGTTAGCTAACCTCACAGAGAAATTCACAAGCGATATTAAAATGGAATTTGGTATAGACAAATGCAAAATAAATTCAGTAAGAGCAGGACAGAACTACCAACACCAATACACCTTAGCAACGGGTGAACAAATAGAACCACTGGATGAACAGGATACTTACAAATACCTAGGGTACATACAATCAAATCAAATACACTATAAAGATATCAAACAGAAACTAAAACAACAATTCCAACATAGATTAAACACAATTCTTAAAACACAACTCTACTCTCGAAACACAATAAAAGCAATTAACACCTTTGCTATCCCTATCCTCACTTATTCATTTGGGGTTATAAACTGGACGAAAACAGACCTGAAAAACTTACAACGGAAAGTTAACACTACAATGACTAAATTCCGTAAACACCACCCTAGATCATGCGTGCAAAGACTTACACTACCGCGGAAAGAGGGAGGCAGGGGACTTATTGATATTTTAAATCTTCACAATCGACAGATCACAACTCTTAGACAATACTTTTTCGCTAAAACTGAATCTTCCACACTCCACAAACTAATAGCCAAAAACGACCAACGCTTCACACCCCTTAATCTAAAAGACACAACGGAACAGAAAAACGAAAGATTGACTGATGACAAAACGAAATGTCTAGAATGGACCCAGAAGTCCCTCCATGGAAGACATAGCCAAGATTTATGCCAACCAAATGTCGACAAAGAAGCGTCGAACGCATGGCTTAGTCGAGGCGAACTCTTCCCAGAGACTGAAGGGTTCATGCTAGCAATACAGGACCAGGTAATAGAGACCAAAAACTATAGAAAGCACGTCATAAAAAATCTACCAAACGACACATGTAGAAAATGCAATAGTTCCTCAGAAACAATTCAACACATAACTGGTGCCTGCAAATCAATAGCTCAAACCGACTACAAACATAGACACGACCAAGTAGCCAACGTAATCCACCAGAAATTAGCTCATCAGTACAAACTTGTAGATACTGTAGTACCATATTATAAATACAACCCTGAAACAGTACTAGAGAACACCGCCACGAAATTGTACTTTGACCGAGCTCTCTTTACCGACCGCACAATTCATTATAACAGACCAGATATCACATTGATTAATAAAGTTAACAAAACTGGATTCCTAATAGATATAGCCGTACCAAACACTCACAATTTACAGACTACAATAGCCGAAAAACTATCAAAATACACCGAGTTAAAAGACGAAATTACCCGACTTTGGCGCCTACAAAAAGTAATAATTGTCCCTATAGTTATTTCTTCAACGGGAGTCATCCCCAAACAGCTTCACCAGTCCCTGAGTTCTCTAAACTTACCAGCTAGCACCTACCACTTACTGCAAAAGGCAGTGATCCTAAACACATGCAGGTTAGTAAGAAAGTTTCTACAGTGTGAGCCGGACAATATTATACAGTCTGCGCACAACCACGTGGAATCTAATATTTCCATACCCGCACTTAACCCAACTGATGAACACTTGGCTTAGGCCCGTGCCACCAGAACTTCCCGGGTAGCCGGAGGAACAAAAATATGATAACAAAAATAATAATAATATTAATAATAATATGTAATTATATTTTCAGTACTTATGTAAAGTTACTAGTTTCCCGCATACTAAACGAGGTTCGTTTTTCGTTCACGGATCCACAGCCGACCCGCGTAGTGTGGCCAAGGCTTTACTATACACTAAGGTAATTAAATTACAACCCATAGGCAAACTATTTAATTAGTCAAACGGGTTGTGGACATGTAGTGAATACATGAATACATCGGTAATTATTGAATTGATTGGAAATCATTACATGGAGGTATTTACAGGGTCCGTTATTCCAGCATCATTTGAACATTAAATTGTATTCGAAAATGGTGAAACTGGTGCCGTACGCACACAAACAAACATGACAATCTTTAGATGCCCACTGCCGGGCATAGGTCTCCCTTGCTTGGTCGATGCACGTTGGCGCAGTAGCTGTTATGGTACTCAGAAGGACGCGGCTGCCCATCCTGTGGTCGAAATCCCTCTGTCGCTTTTTACGACATCCACGGGTAGAAATGGGGTAGTGCTATTCGCGGCCACACAGCAACGGCCGTATATGGTGGGAAAAAAAAAAATCTTTTTTCAATCTCGTAATTTCTCTTGTATCGTGTGTGGTGGAGAAAGCGTTCACAAAGATCCTGTATGCCCCAATTAGTCGTAACCGCAAGCGATACTGCTGAGTGTGGGGATGTGGCCTCGATTCTCAGGTCGAGCAAATTAATATGGGGTCCATTAGAAATTTCTCAGAAGCAGATCGGAGTTTGGAAGTTGACCTCACCCCCGTGTTTCGGGAAGCACGTGACGCCGTTAGTTCTGCGCCGGAAAAGGAAGTGCACCTGTGTTTGTGTACACACTTGTACACTATAATATCTCCTCATCTCGGCTCATTTCGATTAGATTGGCCGCCGTGACTGAAATTCGGTCTGGAAATATTATAGGTACTCATGTTTTGTTTATGCCCACACTTGTGCACTATAATATCTCCTGCGTACTTATTTATTTATTTTCTCTATTTTACATCTTTTTTTTTTATATTGTTATAGGCTTGCGTTATCTACCATTACCTACAGGTATTTTACCCATTAGTTGGCTGGTCCTCATTGAGCCGGAATGTATTTAAGCGGAAAAAGCGACTTTTGACTAAATCCCTGTATAAAATACCTACCTATTACTGTCCCACTGCAAAGCTAATGCCTTTTGTCTAAGTGATTTCCAAGATATACTTACTTAAGTACATATGAATTGGAAAATATACATTGATAGTTTTCTCGGTTTTGAACATATTGCATGACAGACGAGCGCCTTAACCACTGGGCTATTACGATATCACAAAACAATAATTAATTTGAGTAAGTATAGGTATTAGAAATACGGCAACATCGATAATTTCAAAGAAAATGTTTATTAAATGTCGTGTCACCAATATGACAGTTTGTTAAGCACAAGGAAACTAGTCGATAGAAAATTAAAATAACACAATGTTTTGCTTCCAATATTGAAATTATTACTTCACATTCGACACCGAGGGATTCAACAAGAAACTAAAATGTCTCCAGTAAAGTGTTTCAGCAATTTGTTTGTAATGGAACATTTTTTCGGGATATACAGGAATTACAACAGTAACCAAAGGAAAACAAAAAAGTGTTTTATTATCTTTCTTATATTCGTTCAGACTATGTTTCATACTATCATCGTTATTAATGAAATGTATTATTTGTTGTTAGGAGAAATTGAATATAAACAAGTTAATTTAATATTCGCTGGCTTCTCAGCCTCGGCTTATTTATCCTCAGTGACATCCGTTATGACTGGCATTTGTTGCAGCGATGCTTTCTTGTCATATTCTAGAAGCATCACTCGTGTTTCCGAATGTTTTAAAGGCGACAAGAAATTTATGAACTCCCTTAAGAAAACATACCGGTTCAGTATCGGTTTTATTATATATTCTATCGCGTTCTCTGTCTTTAGATCTGTGGATACTTTCATAAAATTTTCACAGTTAAGTTCGTTCATTCTTGTTCCCATTTTGGTATCACAAACAATGACAAGAATTACAATAGTATTTCAGCACCTGATGTTATATATTGTTGTTATGATAGTGGTTAATTTGTTTAAATGCTTGACTTCGTTGGTATCAGACGTTGAGGAGAGTATAGAGAGCAGTGATAGTAGAGCGAGTGAGCAATGTGATATCACAGGAGATCAGATTCAGAGATGGGTTGAACAGTATCAGGATTTAGTGAACTGCTGTGACAAAGTGATGATTTGTTTTGGACGCCAGGTATTTAGAAACTTATTGTATTGCACTTAGATGTCTTAGATATTACGTTATGAATGAAGTGCTTATATTTGAATTATTTGTTACATAATGGTTTTCTTGTGTTTCAGTTTTTCTTATCGATAATATTGTCAATATCGCACTACATTTTGATGGCGTACTATGTTTTTTACAAGAATGTTTTCAATGTAAGTATCAAAGTTTTGTAAATTGTTTTTTTCATCTCTACTACGACTACCTTTTTGACCAAATCTGGTGTGATGATAGGTAATTTATTTTGTTTATTACAGATTGGGAATACCGAAGAATATACGAGAATTGTGATAGTTTTATTTGGTTTTGTATCAGTGATGGTAATGCCATTAATTGCTGGACAAAGGGCAATTAACCAAGGAGTGAAGTTCCATCGGATGTTGGCCCGACTTTACAACAAAATGATTATTGGTACGACTTTTTTTAACATACGGTTTTACTAAAACTACAAATATTTTTTATCACTGACCTTTTTGACCGTTTCAGATTCTGCTGAAGCAAAAGCGAAATTGATAAAAGACTTTATACGTCTGATAAAGAAGAATCCAATGGAGGTCAAGTTGGTGTCCAAGGTTCCTGCTGGGATGTACATGCTGCCGGTTATACTCACATTGGCTGTCAATTATCTCATTATTATGCTGCAGTTTAATCATATTATTTAATTTCACATTATCCTTATGCCCTAAATGATTTGTATAATCTTAAATCCAAACATGATCCATGACTCGGTAGGATATGTTCATCATCATCATCTTTCTGCCCTTAGCCCATGTTACCCGGGGTCGGCGCAATACGTTTTCTTTTTCTATTCCGTCCTGTCATACGTCATGCTATCACTGACTCCCTTTTTTTCATATCATTCTTCACACAATGCATCCATCTTTTCTTTGGCCTTCCTCTCCCTCACCATCCATCCACATTCCAATTCCAATATGTAGGATAGCGTAATTTGTAAAATTACTTGTTATGTTTCTGTTGTTACTGTATGTATATAAGAGAGTGTATTTATTAATTTTGTGTAATTAAAGTTTATCAAATCGAATTATTAAATAAATATATTTATGACGTGATCAAGAATATTGTTTCTAGTATTGATGTTAGAACTCCAGTAGCGGCCTTGTTCATGGTTATGTCTAAAGCATTCGACTATGTAGATCATGGTATACTGTTAAACAAATTACAGCGTTATAGGATGCTTTAAACCTATTACAATCTAATCGCACTCAAATGACAACGCTTAATAGGCTATGTGCGAGCTCAAAAGTTGAAACAACATACATGTCATGTCCTAGAAAAACTACTTATGGTGTTCCCCAAGTTGACATTCTTGGCCCTCCATTATTTAACACTAGCTTTTGCCCGCGACTTCGTCCGCGTGAATGTCGGTTATAGTGGATGCAGACGAAGTCGCGGAAAAAAAGTAGCCTATGTCCTTTCCCGGAGTTAAATCTATCTTCATGCCAAATTTCATCAAAATCGGTTCAGCCGTTTCATCGTGAAAGCGTAACAGACAGAGTTACTTTCGCATTTATAATATTAGTATGGAAGTATGGATTTACATAAATGATATGCATAAGGCGCATGAGACGACCATCACTTCAATCACTACAACGCACTCGCTATCACTACTCGTCAATACACTATTAGACATAACCGATAACGCTTTGTAATTAAAACATTTGTATTAATTTCATTGAACCATTACACGAGGTGTGAAAAGAGGCCCTAAACTACGCGTACGGGTAGTATTTACTGTCGACGACTACGAGAAGATATCTAATTCATCTAAGGGCGGATTATTCGTCATTACTCTAGAGTGAAAGAACTTTTTGTTTTATCAAATTTGAATACCGGAATAATTGTTTAGCCGCTATATAGCCAGAATGCATCGAGTAAACAAGTTATCCGAGGTTAATATACTTGCTCGAAGAACCGATAACCGATGGGGAAGAAACATTCTCGAGTGGCGACCACGGATCGGAAGACGCAGCGTTGGTAGGCCTCCCGCCAGATGGACCGACGACATCGTTAAGGTCGCGGGTAACCGGTGGATGCAAGCGGCAGGTTTCCGCTCGTTGTGGCGTTCTATGGGGGAGGCCTTTGTTCATCAGTAGAAGTGTCTTCCGGCTGATGAATATACTAGCGGCCGCTACATTACCAGCTGACAATGACAACTCGTATATATACAAATCGTATATGTTCAAAAGTGCCTTTTTAATGGTCTAATTGAAATAAATGATTTGACTTTGACTTTGACTTTACCGGCAAAATTTTGTTGACATAAAATCTTGTGTTCTGCTTTCTAAACAATTGTATTTCTATTTTAGTTGGCTTACACTTGTCATTTATCAATTCAAGAGTAACAATACTTAGTATTGGCTACTCTACGTTGGTGTTGGTAAAACGCAAAAGAAGTTATCTGAGAGTAAGGACCAATGAGTAAAATTATTCAAGGGTCAGTTATTCCGGTAACATATTTTTTTTAAACTATTGAGTGGCATACGTAATATAGCATTTGGTCAAACCTACCCTAAGTAATATTAAACAAATATTATTGGTGAGAAACGAATTTTATTTTTGCAGTTAAAATTCAATATTTACGATAGCATGCAATGTGATGTAACACACACAAAAGATTATAAAAACCCGAAGTGTAATTATGAACACATATAACTTGGTTTCGTAACAGAAATATTGGAACTTCGATCTTCAATATCTCCGTAATCTGAAGGTTCCCAGGTATGGTTCAAACCAAATGATTATAATGATGGTAAGCATAGATATAGATAGACCTAGATAACGCAAGAGCAACTACTTCGCGTGCCTATTTTCGTGCCTAACTTACGATAAAAAATCGTAAGTAAAAAAATAAAGTAAACGTTTCCTTCCATCGGTAAGTCATTTTGTGATTAATCATCATCTGCCTGGCCTTTTCCCAACTATATTGGGGTCGGCTTCCAGTCTAACCGGATGCAGCTGAATACCAGTGTTTTACATGGAGCGACTGCCTATCGGACCTCCACAACCCAGTTACTGGATAACACGATACCCCTTAATAAGACTGGTTGTCAGACTTTCTGGCGTCTGACTACCCATAACGACTGCCAAAGATCTACAAATGACAGCCGGGACCAACGACTTTACGTGCTTTCCGAGGCACGGAGGGAATTTGGTATGAAAGGGATGGTCACCCATCCACAGACCGACCGCGGTTAGCGTAACTTAACTTTTGACCGATCGATCTGTACGGCTTTAACTTAGCCACGAACTCCTCCTCCTCATTTTGTGATTAATATTATGCGTAATTAATTTAAAAAAACAATTATTTTTAATCTAATACCGTCAGTAAAACCTGGTAATACCAAATTTATGAAAAACAAAACATTCGTATTCAAACTCAAACTCAAATCATTTATTTCAAATAAACCATTTACAGGCACTTTTGAATTGTCAAGGAGTCAGTCGGTCAGAAAGTTAAGGCTAGTTGCTATAACTTTATTACATTGTTTGACGACACGGTTGGCGCAGTGGCTGAGCGATCGACTGCTGCGCAGCGTGTTGCGGGTTCGATTCCCGCCCAGGGTAAACAATGGTGTGATGAGCACTTGTGTTTGCCTTGTGTCTGGGTGTTGTTTATCTATATATGTATGTATTTACAAAAAAAAAATGTATTTGTGTAAAGTATATCAGCTGTCTGACACCCATAGTACAGGGTCTCCCTAGTTTGGGGTCAGATGGCCGTGTGTGAAAATGTCCCCACATATTATTATTATATTATATTGTGACGTCCAAAAAATGGCACGCTTGGTTTTCTTACAGATGTGATTTGCGTTATCTAGGTCTATCTATATCTGTGATGGTAAGAGTAACTAACTTTAAGCTAAATTAAGTTTCTTTTTACACCGACTATTATATCGCTTAAAGAGATATTTTTAAAATAAAATGTGTACTAGGTTTTACCAGCGACATCGTCCGCGTGTTTATCGATTATTGGGAATGTAGACAAAATCGCGGATTAAAAAGTAGACCATGTCCTTGCCTGAGGGTCAAGCTTAGTCTGTACCAAATTTTATCCAAATCGGTTCAGCAATTCAGTTGTGAAGCCATAAATAAATTCACTTTCATATTTGAAATACTAATTGATGCTGATGTTAGCAGCGGGAAAAAATCGGTCCAGCTGTTTCAGAAATTAGCCGGACAAACAGACAGACATACAGACAAAAATTTTAAAAATTGTTTTTTGTAGTAAATAGCTGTTATTTTGACAATACAAACAGGCACTTCCATTTTATTTATTTGTATGTATAGATTGGTATGTATTAAGTAGTGTTATAAAAATAATTATCTAAGAGCCAATCACTCTCTTAGCAATTGCTAAGTAACTAGAATGACTACTTTATTAAATGACGTATTACATGTATTATACGATGTATTATAAATATCGTTGTCACTAGAACACACAGCATTTCAAACAAAAATGTCTCTTGTAAAGTGGTTGAACAACTTAATAGTTATTGAGAATCTTTTAGGCATATACAGGAATTATTCTAACCAGAACAATTTGAAGAAACGTTTAATTATCTTCCAAATACTTGTCCAGGCAGTCACACATGCCGTAATTACAATTGTCGAAGAATATTATTTGCTAAGAGGAGAATATGTGTCTTTTCAGATAAAATTTATCTTTGGATGCTATTCTGTTTTAGCTTATGTTAATTCTATGTCATCTGTCGTGACCGGCATCTGTTACAGCCACGAATTCATGTCATATTACAGAAGCATCACTCGTGTCTCCAAAAGTTTCAAAGATGACAAGACATTCAATTATTCGCTAAAGAAAATAATGTCGTTCAGCATTACTATTATTGTTATTTCTATGGGAACTCATGTCGTTAGAACTACGCAAATTATAATGAGATTGTCACCGTCGGACTCCTTTATAATTTTTGTTCCTCTTTTAGTATCACTAACATTTACAAAAGTTACAATAGCTTATCAGTACTTAGTGCTTTTTACTGTTATTAAATTGGTGGTAAATTTGTTCAAATGCTTGATTTTGTTGGTACTGGACGCTCAGAAGACAGTAGAGTGTTGTGGTATTCGTTCTGATGAACAATCTGACATCACGGAAGGGCAGATTCAAGTATGGGTTGAACTGTATCGGGATTTAGTGAACTGCTGTGAAAAAGTGACGCTGTGCTTTGGACGCCAGGTACCTTTGTATTTTGAAATCAATCAGGAATATACCGCCTAAAAGGCAAATTTTATTAATTAAAAACGTTTAAAATCTGGTCGCACTTTCATCTTAGCGACAAATAATATAAAAAATGTAGGAAGGTAAAATAAAATAGGTTTGGCATAATTTAATTTATTGTTCATACTAACACACGCACATGTTTTTCTATTTGTGTATGTATTTAAATGTATTTGTGTATGTTTATCAGCAGTTTGACAGCCATAGTACAGGGTATTCCCAGTTTTGGGTCAGATGGCCGTGTGTGAAATATCCCAACATATTATTATTATTCCGTGGGTAAAATTTTTTCCTCCGGTTGCCTATATTCTAATCCTAACTAATAATATAAATACGAAAGAAATTTAATTTGTTTGGTACCTTTTCACGCGTAAACCACGGAACCGATCATCCAGAAATTTTGCATATACGTTGTCAGATGTCAGAAACGGACATAGAGTACTTTTTATCCTGAAAAAAAGTACTGTTCCCAAGGAAAACAACAATAACGATCTTATAATAATAGATGGCGCCACATGTCTTTCGAATAATGACTAAATTACCTAGTCTTGCCATAAATATTGTCACGAAGAAAAAAAATTTTTTTTATTGCAAATAATATTTATTACTTTTACAGTGTGATAGTTTAATACATAAATATAAAATAATTTAAAATATAAAAAGCTTATTCGAAGTGGTCTCCATTAGCTTCAATACAGTCCTTTAAACGTTGAGGCCAGTTATCAATAGAAGCACGCACTCTTTCCATGTGAAAATTCTTCATTGCCAATCGTATGGATTGTTTTAGGGACTCCAAATTATCATGGCGTTCAGAGCAAGCCGTACTCTCTAAAACTGACCATAAATCATAATCCCGCAAATTAAGATCGGGACTAGACGACGGCCAGTCTTCAGCTCTGATGAAGTCCGAAACGTTCACTTCCAACCAAGACTGCGTGGACCGAGCTTTATGACCCGGCGCCGAGTCTTGTTGGGAGGACCATACTTGGTTATTGAACATGGTCTTGTTAAGGGGCTTAACTATCTTCTCAAGAATGGTATCTTGATACACTTGTGCCGATGTTTTGATATCTTTTTCACAAAAATATGGCTCAGTCACTCCTTCATAGCTAACATCCCACCAAACCATCACTGAAGTCGGATAATGCCCACGTTGCACTCTATCGACTAATTGGGAAGCTTCCTTAGAGCTTTGAGCATAAATATGGTCATTTTGTTTGTTAAAATGTTGCTCAATTGTAAAGATTTTCTCATCCGTAAACAACATTTTTCTGTGGCCTCCCTTTGCGTACCGCTTCAGTCGTTGTTTCGATTTTACCACCCTATTCTTTTTTAAATTATCAGTTCAAAATGACCAGTGCGTCTCATACAGGCTGCAAGTCCTAAGTCATCTTTTAAAATACGCGACATGGTTCTGGGAGCTATCTTCATCTCGCGAGATAAAATCTTTTGGTTTCGGACAGGATTTCTTCGAATTCTTTCCCGTACTGCTTTCGGTTTAAAGACATTTATTTCTCAAAAAAGAACATTACGGTTCACTTACATATTGAGAAATGCAAAGTAAATAATAAAAGTAGTTAGGTATAGTCTCTTTGACCACCTTTTTCATACGAACACTACGTGGACGGCCAGATCTTTTTCTGTCACAAACAGAAGAGGTCTCATTGTACCTATTAATAGCCCGGTATACAAACATTTGAATAATACCAAGCGTATGGAGAGTTTTAAAAACTGCATTTGGCTCCATACCAACTTTGTGTAATGCAATCACAGCGATTCGGTTCTCTTTCTCACCCCTCTCCATTTTAATATCGCAAAATATTGTACAATGTATTGGCGCCATAATTAGAAAACACAATGAACAATCGTATAAAAATTACAGATTCCAAATTCAAATATTTTTAATTGTAACAGTATTTATGGCCAGACTAAGTAAGCAGAGTACAACTCGAATTGATTATTATTTATTTATTATTTATTTTCAGTCTGCATTGTCCCACTGCAGGGCAGAAGCCTCGTTTTCTCCTTTCCAACTCTTCAACTTCTTACTTTCTATCTAGAACTATTGTGAACCAATTCGTTTTATAAGCGTCAATCTCAACTGGCCATTAAACTGATTAGGGTAAAAAAATCTAATTAGTTCGTCAGTTAGATTATCGAAAAATATTGGATACGTATTTTTTGTTTTATCAAATCAATAAAAACTGACGAAGATAAAACGCATCAAAGATGCTGAGTGGGGGTTTGCGACGTCACTTCGCCAGTAAAAGTGTACTGACATAGTGATGTCATACTAGTTTTCGACGCACTGTATCGTCTTCATTTTTTGTTTACGAGAAAAAAGAAAAAACACGTATCGAATATTTTTTGAAAATCTATCTGACGGACTAATTAGATTTTTTGGTAAAATACCCTATTAACGCGAATTATTTTGTTTCAGTATTTCTTCTCGATAATGTTGTCAATATTTCAGTACATTCTGCTGATGTACCAAATTTTTTACCTAATAATTTTTAATGTAAGTATACTTTTGTTGCGTCATGAATAATTAATATTACAATAAAAAATATTTGTATTATTAAATAATTTAATAAATGACAGATGGGGAGCACCTTTCTTCAGTATCAGTACAGGATAATTGTGATTATTCTGTTTAGTTACTGTTTAGTGTTGATAATGCCATTAGTAGCTGGGCAAATGGCGAGGAACCAAGGAGTGAAGTTCCACCGCGCGTTGGCCCGACTTTACAACACAATGATTATTGGTACGACTATTTCCAATATTATTTTCTTAAATAGTATTTTTATTATGGGTCAAGCCCGCCCAATACCATTCCCAAAAAACTGTAACTCCTGTAAGCAGAATCAACAGTGGCGACCACCAGAAAAGCGCCAGAGCAATGAAGTTCGACGAGTCCCAGAGAAACGATTCAACTGTCTCGGATGCCGCAACGAAATTAATCAGAAAAGAGCAGCGGAGAAAAACATATTTTTCACTTCCCTCGAAATCAAGCAAGAGACAGAACAGAACTAGAACGCAATTGGCTTAAATAGTATGTTTGAAACTGGTACATCATCCTCTGTCTAACCTTTTGCCAACTGTTGGGGTCGGCTTCCAGTCTAACTGGATGTAGCTGAATACCAGTGTTTTACATGGAGCGACCGCTTGTCTGACAGCGCGCGCTTGTCTTGTCTGTGAGTTCTTGGGTAACACGATAAAGTATTTTAAAACAGGCTATAAATGTTTGGACTGGACACCTGGACCTGGACCATAACTGGAAACCTTATGTTTACGGAGATTAACAAGGTTCATTATCCGTATGGTATCGGACGTAAAGAATGGCACCTTCCCATATCTTCCCGTGGGTGTCGTTAGAGGCGACTAAGGGACTCACCAGAGAATGGGCAGCAGCGTTCTCTGTGCCTTTGTAACAACCATACTGCCTACCAACCCGCCTGCCAAGCGTAACGATTCCCTCCCTCCCTTCCCTCCCTTTTGGGGGAGACCGATGTCCAGCAGTAGACATCTTTCGGCTAAAGTGGTGCGATGAGTGAACAAGGTTTAACTTTTTTGCGTTTGCTTACAATACAGCAGTCTACATCAGATATGTGCGCATATTATAAAATATGCACGAGTATGATAACTAGCCGCTAACCACTAGATTTGGACGCTATCATCTAATCTAATACTATAAAGAGGTAGATTCATTTTTTTGTACGTTGTGTCTCACCTCACCGGACTGAAGACCACGTTTTTCAAGAGCCTACCACGCCCATATACCGTCTGAGCCCTAAGCCTCTTTTCTAATCTAGTGTATCAAGAATACTGTCTAAAACCGTATTAAAAGTTAATGCTATCGTTGAAGCCTCCATCTTTAATTCATCTCCAAATCGATAGTTCCCTTAGCCACCTCGTGCCTACCACGAGGCGACTCAGTGAGAGATGGTACCCGATTTTAAAAAATCTTTAAAAATACAAAGTTACATTGTTCCTGAGTACTATATGATTATATTTTTATCATCCAAAAAATCGGGATCTGAAAGATTTATGCAGGCGATGTTGCGGGCAAAAGCTAGTGAGAAATAAAATACTGTTCTTTATTTTCCAGATCCAGGTAACACTGAAGCGAAATTGATAAAAGACTTCATACGTCTGATAAAGAAGAATCCAATAGAGATCAAGTTATCGACAAAGATTCCTGCTGGGATGTACTTGCTGCCAGTTATACTCTCTTTATTAGTCAACTATGTCATTATTATGCTGCAGTTCAATCATATCATTTAATTTTAAATAAACCATTGAAAGACACATTCGAGTTTGGCAAGAAATTTCATGCATACTCTTTTAAAATAAAAATACCAACATTGCTTGAGGTTACACCTTTCATGTTGAATCTATGGGTACAACCAGGTCCAGCATAACAAACTAATGGTCAAATACTCAAACGCTACTCAATTTTATGTTGCCGTTAAGTCTCGTACTGGTGACAGTACGAGACGTCTGTGCTGTCTCTATCACTTTATGACAAAGTGACTGTAAAGTAACAGCACGAGTCTTAACGGTACCTTAAAATTAAGTAGCATTTGAGTATCAAATTAAATTGAAAGAAGTTGTTTAAAAACACTTATTGGGGTCGGCTTCCAGTCTAACCGGAGGCAACTGCATACCAGTGTTTCACATGGAGCGATTGCCTGTCAGACCTTCACGGCCTAGCTACTGGGTAACAAGATACCATGCTTTCCAAATTACGGAGGTGTCTCGGTATGAAATAGATGTTCACCCATCTACGGACCGACCGCAGCAAGGGTAGGTTAAACATGACCGAGCGATCCGTACGTCTTTTACAAGCCTTTTCGAACGAATTAACAAACACAAACTATTAAAAAAAAAACAGTATGCAGTCGAATTGAGAACCTCCTCCTTTTTTGGGACACAGGACAGGACCTGTTTGAAAGTCCATAATGACAGACATTCGTGAGACAATGTTTTTCCCTAAACAAATACAAATGAAAAATAATGAAATAAATAAACGTAGAGACGTAAGATGTAATACATAAATATAGGACAAAATTATAATGTACCTACATTTGAAATGTAATGAAATAAAAAAAAAAACAACAATAATAATAATTCATAGGTTTATGGGGACATTTCACACACGGCCATCTGACCCCAAACTAGGGAGACCCTGTACTATGGGTCAGACAGCTGATATACATACACAAATACATTTTTTTTTTGTAAATCCATACATATATAGATAAACAACAACCAGACACAAGGCAAACACAAGTGCTCATCACACAAATATTTACCCTGGGCGGGACTCGCACCCGCAACACGGTACGCAGCAGTCAATCGCTCAGCCACTGTGCCAAGCATGTCGTATAATAACAATGTAACTTGTTTTTATCAACCGACTTCAAAAAAGGAGGAGGTTATCAATTCGTCTGTATTTTTTTTTTATGTTTGTCACCTGATTTCTTTGGACTGGGTGAACCGATTTTCCAGTTCTGATAATGGCATCCATGAGGAAACCGTATAAGTCTTAAATTTGCATTAAGTATGTGCGCGATTTGTTACGCGATTTCTCCGGCAAACGTAAACCGATTTTAAAAATTCTTGTTTTTATGGATATGGTATGCTTCAGGGGTGGTCCCATATAAATTTTATCGAAATTGATTCAGCACTTTTTGAAAAATCAACAAATACCCTAAAATTTTACATAGACAACGTTTTAGTTTCATCAATCTTTGTAGTAGTTAACTTTCAATCTCTTCTTAATAGATTTGGATGAGAAGGAGGTACTATAAAGCGCAAAATAAAAAGAATTTTACAAAAAAGACAACCGCCTTCAAAAACTAAAAAGTGAAAAATAACTTTAGCACAGAACACACATTGACTTTAGTTTCGGAAGTCGGTGGCAATACAAAACAACAAACAGAACAAAGCCACTGAATTTCGAAACTAAAGTCAATGTGTGTTTTGTGCTATAATAATTTATCACGTTTTAGATTTTGAAGGCGGGGCTTTAAGAGGGGTGATGTGATAAGATATGTTCGTGCTTCTATTAGAATAATATAATCATCACCATCAGCCGGAAGACGTCCACTGTTGAACAAAGGCCTCCCCATAGAACGCCACAACGAGCGGCAACCTGACGCTTGCATCCACCGGCTACCCGCGACCTTAACAATGTCATCGGTTCATGTAGTGGGAGGCCTACCAACGCTGCGTATTCCGGTTCGTGGTCGGCACTCGAGAACCTTTATTCCCCATTGGTTATCGGTTTTTCGAGCGATGTGGGAGAATAATATCAAGTACGTATGTATTATAAATGCCGTGCGATAAAAATTAAAGGGATTCATTCATTGGTTGAACCATGGAGAAGTACACATCACGGTGTTTGTTTAACCCCTCCTTTCCTCCTACATTAGTAAAGCTCTATATATAATTAATTACTAAATTACATCTATACTACTTTCTATATTACTAAATTACTTGCTCGATCCCACAAGGAAGTGTGTTAGGATGCTCACTATTTTTAATTTATATCAATGACCTTCCCAATAGGCATTAGATAAAGAAAACGCTTTGCCAGTATCGTCAGTACGTATAAGTTTAGTAGTATATATATCGATAATAATCAAATGTGAAAATGTAGATAACCCTTGTTTACAAATACAAAATACACTCCAAACTGTAGATACATGGCTCCAGATCCACAACTTGGAAATGAATAGTAATAAAACTAAAATAATACAATTTAGGTCATACAAAAAAACACCTCTCAATTTAAAAACAACAGAAACACGCAAATAAAAGAAGTTAACACATTTAGTCTACTTGGCATAAATATTGACACACACATTAACTGGAAGTCACACATAGAACATATAAAAACAAAACTCTCCAGATTCTCTTACGCTCTTTTTCAAATTAAATAAAGTACTAACACACACACAGCTATAGCTGCTTACTACGCATACGCATACTCATGGCTGCGATATGGCGTCATGTTATGGGGGAATAGTGTTAACGTAGATGAACTATTCATAATACAAAAGAAGTGTATAAGAATTCTAGCCCAAATAAATAACACGGAGAGCTGCAAACCATACTTTATAAAATTCCAGATTTTAACTCTACCGTCAATATACATACTTTTGTTTTTAAAAATATCAATAAGTTCACAAAAGTAGATGATACGCACAACGTCAACACTCGCCATAAAAAGAGGTTATGCGCTCCATCCTCAAGAATTAAACTGTTGAGTGAAAGCCCATATTCTATGGCAATAAAAATATATAATAAGTTGCCTAACATGTTTAAAACTGAAAAATCAAGAACAATATTCCAAAAAAGGCTAAATTTATACCTATCCCAAAATTGTTTCTACTCTGTAAAAGAATATCTCGTGTCTAGCTCTAAATAACGAAATTCTCTCATGTACAAACGTGGCGATCTGTCCTATACACGTGATAAGATTTAATTCTATTTAACTTTATACAAAATCTCAATCAAAATTTGTACCTACTACCTGAAAAAGATGACATTAATATTACTGAATTGAATTGACTGTTTTGAATTTAATATTACATTTTAATCTTGACATAACTATAATTTTTCAATTTAATTATACTAACTTAAATGAAAATATATAAGTAGGTATTTCTTAGTACCTAATGTTTAATGCATGTTAATAAATGATGGAAAGGGCGGCAAATAAAAATTGCAATGCTTGTAGAAGGCTACTAAGTCAAAAGTACTAACTAACTTAATATAACATCGTAGTTAACAATAAACGTTTTGACTTTGGCTTACTTTCACATTTTGATTATGAAATCTTGCCTTTTTCGAAAGATCTACGAACCGCTTTCCGAAACACGGAGGGGTCTCAGTATGAAATTCATGGTCACCCATCTACGGACCGACCGTAGCAAGCGTTGCTTACCATGACCGAATAATCCGTACAGCATTTACTTAGCCACGAGCCCCCTTCTAATCTATACTAATATTATAAAGCTGAAGAGTTTGTTTGTTTGGTTGAACGCGCTAATCTCAGGATCTACTGGTTCGAATTGAAAAATTCTTTTTGTGTTAGATAGTTCGTTTATCGAGGAAGGCTATAGGCCTATGCGAAGCTGGGTCGGGTTGCTAGTTTTAATTATATAACCGACGAATTTTTTGTAGTCTTTGTTTTTGTTGAGTCTTTATTTGGCCGCAATTCACCTAATTAAACTAGCCAACATTTCTCTTTAAAAATCTTGCTATGTTCGACCTAGCAATTAATCTCAAAAATCCAGTCGTGCTCTCATCTGGCCAATCACGTGGAACCTGTAGCAATCAGTAACAAACCACTACCGACACGGACTAGGATTAAGTTATCCGATGTAATCGAATTCATATAAAACCGATGTTCGCCGACTCGTCACGTTTTATTGGACCTCCCTATTTTCAGGCACGTGGCAAATTGATTAACTATGTAGATAAAGGACCATGCGTCGAATTGGGCTCATTGTCCAACAGAGTTAAGGCATATGCCATTGTAAAGGATTTTGTTGGTACTTAAATTGTCACTATCGGCACAAACTTCAATTCCATTGCAAAAAAAAATAACTAAAAAGACAACCGCCTTCAAGAAGTAAAAAATAACTTTCAATTCGCTAGTCGGCGGCTTTGGTTTTGCTTGTTGTTTTGTATTGCCACCGACTTGCGAATTGAAAGTTATTTTTTACTTTTTGAAGGTGGTTGTCTATTTTGTTAAAACAAAATTTTTTCGCTTTTTAGTGCCTACTTCTCATCATAGACATTAATTACGAAACGGTGACAACAAAAAGAATCTTTAATCCCTTAATTTTCAACCCTTAGGGTGGAATATTTTCTTGAAATTTAAATGGGACCAAATTTGAGGTATACACTATCAATTAAAAAAATCATCGAAATCGGACTACACTTAAAAAAGTTATGCGTGATCAAACATAAAAATAAATATATAATAAAAAATAAAAAAATATTCATAAAATTAAAACTACTGGGCAAAACGATGTCAATTTTTTATGGGACCAA
Source organism: Charanyca ferruginea (assembly GCA_947361185.1). Classification (NCBI taxonomy): domain Eukaryota; kingdom Metazoa; phylum Arthropoda; class Insecta; order Lepidoptera; family Noctuidae; genus Charanyca; species Charanyca ferruginea. The sequence goes on along the minus strand of OX376064.1, from coordinate 23,744,515 downwards.
AGGATCCTTGGATATCGGTAAAATGATTTCCGTTTTCCACTATTCCGACTACGGCTGACTTTGGATTTCAACTTCGAAGTAATTTCGTATTTATGTGTTTTTACCCGTTACAATCTTATTTACTTTGGTGCTGAATGCGGATGATAAATAAGTAAGTAGACGGCAAAGTTTTGGGAGAGTTATAATTTCTTGTATCGCATACCTAATACATAGTTTCAAAGCCAAAAATGCCAAAATTACATTATAAAGTTGAGCGCGACAAAATGCGTGTGCGTCGTACGTAGTGAGCAGAAAAGAAAGGGGCGGAAGAAGATGGCCGCCGCAGATGAGCCCGCGCTGCGTTTCATCGTCGTTTGTTTCGTTTTTGAGCATTCTTCACGTTAGCTCCATCGCGAACAGGCGCAGATTTAGTAAGTTCTACTTCGGGCGGATTCCGATTCCATGTTATACCAGAGTAACGAACCCTTAAATAATTTTACTCATTGGTTTACTTACTCTCAGATAAATTCGTTTGGATTTTTTCATCACAAACGTAGAGTAGCCAATACTAGGAAATGTTACTCATGAGTTGATGAATGAATGATAAATCACAAGTGTAAGCTAACTAAAATAGAAATACTATTGTTTTTAAAGCGGAACGTAAGACTGTAGGTCTACAAAATTTGCCTGTTTACAATGGTGTCAACTCGGATATCTATGGTGTCAACTGTCAATGATATTCACACGAGTTGTCATTATCAGCTGGTCATGTAGCGGCCGCCGTTATCTTAATCTCGGATAACTTTTTTACTCCTTGTTTTTTAGCGGTATAGCGATATACTCTCAGATAGACTGTTATTCGAAAAGTTCTCTAGAGTAAGGAGTGATTTTATTCCCATGATAAGACTAATTCAAGTGTGACGAATTCCCCCTTAGTATTCTGCGCCAATGTAAATAAGTCCCAATTTCGCCAACATTTGCCACCAACACTGGCAACGAATGTCGCTCTTCATAATGTTTTAATTTGTATTTCTTGCCCTTTCTTTACACTTCAAGGACACTCACAAAAGGAGGAAAACTGGAATAAATCGCGCTATGAAACGAAATCCATGTTTTTAAGGCTTCATTGAACTTGTATTTTTCTCTTGATATTTATTTATAAGAGTTGTTTAGACTTAAAATATCCTTTGATGGAAATTGTTCAAGAATTTTCGCTACGAAATAAAGTTTGTTTGGGCGTAGAGAAAAGATCATTTGTATTTTTATTTGAAAATGTTTTTTCGAATTTTAGTTGACAAACGTAAAACAATAAGAAATAAAGTTACAATCAATGTTTTGTATAGACGCCTATTAAGGCTTTAATGTAACAGTTCAGATTTGAGTTCATCAGACAATGTAGTGAACAAAGCATTACAGAAAAAAATTGTAACAATGAGGCGGGAATCACAGAGTTCAGATTCGAGTTCAAAATCGAAACTTGAATTGTTATGTTACAAGCGAATGACCAATGAGCACTGTTAAAGCTCGTAGGCGCGTGTAGCGTATCGTGGTGGTTTAAGATGATGTAAGTAATTTATTTACGTCAAAAGAGAATGGGCAAAAATATATGGGGCTTTGTCCAAATTTCCACCAGTAACGAGACTTATGTAGCTGGATAGTCCACTAAATATAGATAAACATTTACTGAAAAACTAAAAAAAAATTGATGTCAGAAAAAAGTTACAGTTAGGTAATCAAAAATTGACGGTGACGAACAGAATAGTACTTAATTAAATGAAAAAAACCTATTATAAAATATATTTTTTTTTGGTTTTGTTATAACTTTTTACTAACAGCTTATTTTTTTTTGCTTTCATAATGAAATTTACTCTAAATTTAGCGGACTATTTCGTTACATAGGTCTCGTTTGTGGTGGCCATTAGGACCAAATTCGCCCAATGTCTTTTCTTAAAACCATGTAAAATTTGTCCTACCCCTTTACCATGATTGCTAAGTTGTTAATTACATCGTAACCAAAATCTGTTTAAAATACTCACTATCACTACATATTATAATAAAACAAAGTCCTTCGCCGCGTCTGTCTGTCCGTCTGTTCGCGATAAACTCAAAAACTCTTGCACCGATTTTCATGCTGTTTGCACCAATGGATAGAGTGGTTCTCGAGGAAGGTTTTTTTATAATTTGTTAAGTAGTTGTATACATTGGCTAAAATATAATGATTTGTTGGAGATGTCGGAACAAAATTAGCCGTCTGGGACCTTTCAACGAAAACGCTGCCTTTGCCCTTTGAGATACAACAAAATAATGTATGGTGGCATTGTGTATCTTATATAGGTCTACAGAAAAGTCTGTAATGGCATATGTCTATCTCTTATGGATAACATACTAAATCCATTTACTTTAAACAATTGATAATTATGAAGCTGTTTCTAATTGGAAAGCTATTTACACAAATACGGTACCTATTAATTTTTATCATTTTAAATAAGTTAGAGGTTAGGTCTACACAATCTACACCGTATAATTTAAACGAAAATCGTATCAAAAAATCATCGCAAAAAATGGGTTGCGGGAACGAGATCAAAAGAATCATGGCGAGATCCATACATTCATTTGTATGAAAAAAAAAAACAAATAATTTAAAGGGTTTAAAATATTTTTCAATGTGAAGAAAGCATTACCAGAAGTAGATTGATTTACTTAGCATATTTTTAAACCTCCGTATAATTCCGAAATGGAAATAAAACTTTTCCGTTGCATCTCGATGCCCATTTTGTGTTTATAAAAAAAAGAAAGTGACAAACGACGTTAACGGATCTATAAAATTGGCAGACAAAAAAAATAATCATTTTTTTGTGATTTTATTTCCCATAAAACGATGCAATTTCAGTGTAAAAACTGCGAAAAGGCGGCGCCGTTTCATTCTGAAATAATGAGCTTTACGTTAAACAATTCACTTTTTTTTTTGCGGAGTTTTAAAAACATTATAAATGCCTGAATATACTCTTTAGGTACCCAAGAATATAAGAATTAGAATTTCAACTTCTCTAAACATCTTATTTTTTTTTGTACAAATGCGCCATGATTCTTTTATACTTAATTACTTTTGGTCGCAATGTCGGTTATCGCGACCAAAAGTTATTATGAAATTTTGATTACGCGGGTGAAGCCGCGGGCATCAGCTAGTACATTATAAAAACAACGTTATAACTGTCAAGACCCCTGAAGTAACTATCACTATAAAAAAATAAGGTTTCTGGTCAAACTTGGCAAACTCAATTACAATGGTTTATGTATCTCATCTCACCGCACAGATTTGCCAAAAGATTAAAATCGAATGGATTATTTATCAATAGCTATGTAGACGAGTTTTTTGATGCCCTTTGAGCTCCCCTGTCTTTTTCTTGGAATTGTACATAATATTATTAGATTTTTAAGATTTGTATATAACTAAAACATAAAGCAATTATAGCTAAAAACATTCTTTCGACATCGGCCCGATGGATTGATGACCTGAAGAAGGTAGCCGGTGATGACTGAATGCAGTAGGCAGAGGACCGGGAAAAACGGCGCGCCATGGATGAGGCTTATCTCTAACAGTATACCAGACCTAGTAAGCTGCATGATGAGTTAAAAAAAATTGTTTCTTGATAAATTGGTATTTGTTAAGACATTTTATTGTTTATTTTTTTTAAAGATTTTTAACGACTGGTTGAACAATTTTTGTTAAACGTGTAATTTAATGTTGTTACAACAAATTGTTGAGAATACTTATTAATATTTTAATAAATAATGAGCTACTTACTACTTAGAATTATTAGTAAATTACATCGACAACATTCCGTCCACCATATTTAATATTACAGTTGTTGCCATCGAGACTCAAAACATTACAAACAAAAATGTCTCCAATAAACTGGTTGGATCGTTTGTTGCGTATGGAGAATCTCTTAGGCATATATAGAAATTATTGTACTCGGAAGAAGAGCGAGAAATATCTCATCATATGCCAAATATTCGTTCAAACCATTTTGCATATTATGCTTGTAACATATGAAATGTACATATTAAGAAAAGGCAATTATGGTCTAATTAAATCCATGTTCGGGATTTTTGGGGTTTTGGCATACCTAAACTCTGCGTCATTTGTCGTAACTGGATTCTGTTACAGCAGCGATTTCATGTCTTATTATAGAAGCATTACTTGTGTCTATGAGAGGTTTAAAGGCGACAAGAAATTTATTGCTTCTTTAATGAAAATATTCTGCGTCAGCATTGTTTTAAATTGTACTTTTTACGCCTTGGTGTCCTTCAAAACTACTGAAGCTGTATCAATTTTGTTACAGTCTGATTCGAAACTAATTTTGGTTCCAATTTTGGTATCACAGGCGATTGTAAGATTTACAATAGCATTTGAGCACCTGATGTTGCATATTGTTGTCATGCTAGTGGTGCGATTGTTTAAATGCTTGACATCGTTGATATCAGATGTCCAGGAGAGTGTACGGAACTGTTTTAGTAATTCGGATGAGTGTGGTATCACAAGGGAGCAGATTCAATGTTGGGTTGAGCTGTATCGGGATTTAGCGAACTGCTGTGAAAAAGTGTCACAATGTTTTGGACGCCAGGTACTTGTGTTAAAAATTCATTGATATGTCTATCAGTCAGGTTCTTTTTGTACAGAATGTTACTGAATCAAGGAAAAATAAATAAGCTGAACGTGGTTGGATGGAGAAGGCCCAGGACAAAGGCGAATGGTGGGCAATGCTCAGCATTGGGTGACAAAGTTAGATCAACTGTTTTTTTATGGATTTTAGCGTTGGTATTGTAGTACCTATATGTTGTTCATAATGATGAGTTCAAATAAGTTTTTTCAGACTTTCACTTATTTCAATTACATCTTGTATTTTAGATAATGAGCCTGTTTATTGTTTTGTAAGAATAACCTATTATTATTAATGTCTCATTCCAGTATTCTCTTTCGCTGGTATTGTCAATATCACAATACATTTTTTTGGTATATCAAATGGTTATCACGAAAATTACAAATGTAAGTATTTACCGATTTTTTCATAAAGCATTAAACAACGAATTGATTAAAGGCGAATCAGTAGGTATGTAATTCAAAAGTATATCGAATTCCATTTGCGTCCTGAAAAAGTTGCACAGCCGTTTTTCAAATATATTTTTCTTAAAAGGTGTTTTCGAAAACTTTAAAGAATGTTTGAAAAACTTGAAAAAATGTTCTTGTAGATTGAGGAGCCTTATAACAGTTACAGTAACAGGATTGGAATGATTGTATTAAGTTACATATCGGTGTTGATGATGCCATTAATAGCGGGACAAATGACAAAGAACCAAGGAATGAAGTTCCACCGTGCGTTGGCACGACTTAACAATACAATGATTATTGGTACTATTATTTATTTATTTATACTTCATGCACGAAGGTACAAAGGCGGACTTAATGCTAAATGTTATGCTTAATGTTATTTCAATTCATCATCTGCCTAGCCTTTTCCCAACTATATTGGGGTCGGCTTCCAGTCTAACCGGATGCAGCTGAATACCTTTTACATGGTGCGATTGCCTATCTTATCTCCACAACCTTGTTACTGGGTAACACTGTGCCCATTAGTAAGACTGGTTGTCAGATTTTCTAACTTCTGACTACCTTATAACGACTGTCAAAGATCTACGAGGGATTTACGTGCTTGCCGAGGCACGGAGGGGTCTCGAATTAAAATGGAGTGTCACCCATCCACGGCAAGGGTAGCTTAACTTTCATGATTTCGAAACGTAAGGCTTTTACTTTATTTATTTATTTATTTATTTATTAGGTTAGCCAACAGTCATATACACTATTACATTTGTGGAATACAATTTTACAAAAAATACATTTGTAAGTGTAATAACTACTTACTGGCTAACACAACATGCACACAAAAAAAAACGGATAACATTCATTATTAAACGATTTTAAATTAAACAGTACAACATGAAGTATTGATTAATAAAATAATAAAAACAGGATCATATTAATTAAAACAAGTAAAATAATTAATTAAATCTTAAGATTATTATACAATTACGATGATTAAATTTTATTTTATTTTAAACAGCCCTCAGAACACAATTGAATAATTGATTTAATAAATTTCCCGATACTGTCATGGTGTATATCGATTACGTCACTGCAGCTGTTAATTATCTTGCATAATCGGGGAATAGCCGAGTTTGCACCAAGGACGGTTCTACGCAGAGGTGGATAAAGGGGAGTAACGTTACCACGTGGGAGTCTGGTAGGGGCGCGGAATCTAAAAAGGCCAAGCAATGTTGGGCAGTCAATTTTATTTCTGATCAGTTTGTAAAAGAAAAATGCGTCTGTAATCTTAGCTCTAGTCGATAGTGGCAGCATCCTGAAATATCGCAATCGGGTGTGGTAGGACGGCAAGCATTTAGATTTACCCTGTGAAAATGCAAGGTGCCACAAAAAGCGTTTTTGGACTCGCTCCAATCGTAACATGTGTGTAGCGTAGTGTGGTCTCCAGACAACACTGCAATACTCCAAGATACTGCGAACCAAACTATTGTACAACATGATTTTAGTGCTACTTTGTTTAAAACTTCTGGTATTCCTTATAACAAACCCTAACATTTTTGAAGCCTTTGTTATTATTTGTTCCATGTGTGGTATAAATGTTAGTTTATCATCGAACAGGACTCCTAGATCTTTAATTTTGTCCACCTTATTTATTTTCTTGTTATCAACCATGTATTCGGAACGTATATGATTCATCTTTCTGGAGAAACTTATGTAATAACACTTTTTAATGTTCAGTTCCATTCGATTGTAGGTACACCATTTAAATAGTCTATCTAGATCTTCTTGCAAAAGTATAGCGTCGTGTGATGATTCGATACATCTAGCAAATTTTAAATCGTCGGCGTATAGAAAGCAATTCGAATACTGAAAACAATGGGGGAGGTCGTTAACAAAAATATTGAAAAGCACTGAGGCGAGATGGGCGCCTTGCGGGGCTCCGGACGTTATAGAGAAAGTTTCGGATCGAAATCCATTGACAACAACGTAGAATTCCCGCTCAGCTAAGTAAGATGCAAGCCATTTCAACAAAAATCCGGTGACACCATACAATGACAGCTTGTAAACAAGTATGGAATGGGAAATTATGTCGAAAGCCTTGCTAAAATCAGTGTATACAACATCGCACTGTTTGTTTGCGTCTATACACTGTACCAGAAACTCCGTGAATGTCAATAAGTTTGTTGTTGTAGACCTAGAAGCAACAAAACCGTGTTGGTGGTCACTAAGGTAAAGATTAAAATGACGTTGAACATGAGGGCATATCATCGACTCAAATACTTTAGCAAAGGTGGAAAGAATAGAGATGGGTCTGTAATTGGATATGCAATCTTTTTTGTCCGATTTAAATACAGGCACTACTTTGGCCTTCTTCCACTCGGCCGGGAAAATTCCTGTGGTTAAGGAGGTATTGTAGATTATTTTTAAAGGAATAACAAGAGCTGACGCACATGCAGCAATAAAGAAAGGAGGGATCCCGTCAGGACCTGCTCCTTTACAGATGTTTAGGGATTTCAACTTATTTAGTATGGTATCGCTCTCTATCACTGGGATTGTTAAGCATTGACTATTTTTCAATGAGCTTAAATAATCCGACTCAAAGCGATCAAAGTCCAAGTTACTGTCAGGAGTGTAGACAGACCAAAAATACTTAGCAAAAAGATTACAGATGATTGGGCCATTAGATGAAGTAGTCAGTCCGTCAGTCATGGTTAAGGGGTAGGCACTAGTTCCCCCGCGCTTTGTTTTGATATGAGACCAAAATAATTTAGGATTCTTATTTATTTCTGCTTCTAAGTTAGCCATGTATTTTTGGTACAAGCTTTTGGCCATACTTTCGCAACGTTTGGTTACCAGTATTAATTCGATTTTGTCTCGTGGGTTTTAATATTTTTTAAATCGTATTCTTAGTCTATTTTTTTCCTTAAGAGATTTTATAATTACTTTGTCAAACCAAGGTGGGTAGCGGCTTGTTGTAGACTTGCATTTAGGCACAGAATACTTAATAGTACTACGTACAGAAGGGACACTCCCTTCCCCGCGCTATATCAGATACCGCACCCTCACCCCGCACTTACAGGGGCTAACCGCCGACTCTTTAGCCAGGGCGCTCAAAATCGTAAGAACTGCAGCGCTGTAGGTACTGCTGACACAAACACACAATTTTGCGATTTATTTTGTTTTAAGTTTTATTTATTAGTTTTAATCTCGATGATTCATTTATTTTCCAAGTTTTCGTCGTTTTATAATAATACAATTAAAACTTCCGTAATAATAACATACCAACATTACCAGCTATTAATATTGCTCTCTCTCTTTATTGTCTTTGTTATGTACTTATGTCCCTTTCTTTCACGTTCTATTCATTCTTGGAATTGAAAAGTAGTACCTACCTACCCTACGCACTAACTTTGTCGCGTCGCCCCATTGCGTTGCCGTGTAATGGTACGGGGCGATCGTGAATTCCATATTTTGTAATTAGGTACCTTAATTTACCATTATTGATGAATAAATAAACCTCTTTACATAATAAATATTATAATATTACTTTTATGTCATTACAAATCCGAGTATTCATAATCAAATATCATTTATTTTATTTATTAGAAATAAATAATTGACCGCTCGGACAAGATCACTTCATAATAATGCTCGAAACGTTCGGGTAGTTCCGTCGTCGTTCGGTTCGCCCGACGCAAAGCGCTGCACTTTTATTTTGTACGCCACGACATCCAACTGATTCAACCCTACTAAAATTCACGCACACATTTGCACGTGTACAGACGTCATTTGGTTTTGTAGTAGTAATAGGTAATTATTTTGCAAGTTTTGTATGAAGTGTCCGAGGTGTTATTTAGGTACAAATTTATCAATTACATGATTTAAAACACCATAGAAAACCTCTAGCATGCTATTTACGTTCTTACTGCTTTCAAACAGTTGTGACCAGTTTTGTTTATTTAGTTCTGATTTAATTTGGTCATAATTGGCCTTATAAAAAATTAACTTAGCCACGAGGTACTCGAGAAGGATTAATTATGACTACTATTTGTTTCAGATTTAGGTGAAGTTGAAACGAAATTGATAAAGGACTTCATACGTCTGATAAAAAAGAATCCACTAGAGATCAAGCTAGTGGCCAAGGTTCCTGTTGGGGTGTACATCATGCCTGTTGTATTCACATTGACTATCAATTACCTCATTATTATGCTGCAAATTAATCATATTATTTAATTTCATAAATGGAAATATAGAATGATGTTGCAATCGAGGTGTAGTGCTTGATTGTTATTGATTATGATAAATTATATTTATTTAATAATAATACCAGCTTATTATTGCATCTGAACGTACCTAACGTGGACACTCACCGTGGGCACAGTATAAATATTAGTACTACCGTACAGTAGCGACACGCCCCGCCTCCCTCCGAAACACTGTTCCTCACCTCTTTCCGCGTCGAACGTGCTCTAGAAAATGCTTTTAGTTCTTGCGGCGCATAGACATACACACGCATGTATTTGTACAGTCTGTAATTTTAGTAGTAGTGTAGGTAATTACATAGTTTCGTTTGTATAGAGTGTCGTAGGTGTGCCGTAGGTCTAGTCTGCAAATTCAAGGTTGCTCAGCGTGCTATGGAGAGAGCGATGCTCGGTTTCTCTGGATAGAGTGGATAGAAATCATTCGCCAGAGAACTATTAACACCGACATTCCACCAAAAATCCGGTGACACCAAACAGAATGGAGAAACAGCGTAGGATGCAGGCAAACGAAGAATGCTGTTCCGGTGGCTTCGAAAAAGTTTGCCCGCAACCTTACAAGACTGAACAGGGACCAAATCCGTAAAGTACTAGGTACGATAACCGGACACTGTCCCTTAAACAAACACCTATACACCATAGGTGTGACAGATAGCCCTCTGTGCAGGGGATGCATGGAGGCGGAAGAAACGCCACAGCACGTGCTCATGGAGTGCAGGAGCGTGGCGGATCAACGGGCACAGATTCTCCGGTCTCCAGCATCACTTTCGGAAGTCTGCAGCGACCTGAAAAGGCTGCTCGCCTTCTGGGATGAGCTGGGATGGCTGGAGTAAGAGGAGAGACAGTGTTTCACGTACAATGGCCCAATCAAGTGGCTAGGTGCGGAAAAAGGCCCCGACAAACTAACTAACTAACTAACCGACATTACACGTTGAATCAGCATGCTGAAATGGAAGTAGGCCGGCCACGTCTGCAGACAGACAGACGGTGGATGGAGCAGACACGCTTAAGACACGCTTTTGAAAATCTCGGCTACCATATAATATGTATGTATTATGCATGAAAACGCCCCGAAATAAATTTTATAAACTATAGTGAAAACAGTACTAAAATCCGTTTCGTGGTTTTAGTTGGAGGTTTTAGTTATTGGAGTGGAATTATGCGAGTGTGCCTGATGTTTTGTGTGAGAAGGTATGCTAGGGCGTCCTCCATTATATCTTAAGTATTTTTATAATTTTTTCTTGTAAACCTACACCAATTACATTAATTAACCTTTCTGTGTTAATTAATGTAATTGGTGTTACCGTTTTAATTAACAATAAACAATAGTTAGCGGAGATATAAACAGACGAAAATAGCTACTTTGCTTTATACTGTTCAGAGATTATTTTAACTCTAAAGAAAATATCGTCAGGCATTTCATTTATTTTCTTTTAATTTTCTGACTATGGGACACCTTCTGGTATTCGCACCGTCAGATATTTAGTTATTTTGATTCCTATAATATTAGTAATAATAATAAATCTATATTTTTTTACTTTACTTTATCAATATTTAATAATAGAATATAATATGTATATATACAATGAATAAATGAAAATAATAATTAAAAGTTTATTTCGGAACAACAACACAAGACTAAAACAAGTAAAACGATGTGATAGCTGCAAAAGTATAAACTGTAGCCCAGCTAGCAACGCCCTTCTCCAGATACAGAATGGAATGATGTTCCATGCAACATAGTTAGTAAAAATTGACAATAAAAAACAAAAAAAAGTAAAATAAAATAAAAATAAACAGTACAGGTCAGATGAATTGGGATGTATTTTGACGTTGAGTGAATGTGGTTAGTGTAGGGTGAATGAGTGTGTGGATGAGTGTTTAAGAGGTGTGAAAGGGGTGTTTGTGGTGTTTGTGGCATGTGTGTTGTGTGTGGCTTTGTGGGGGAATGAATGAGTATTTTACACTTCCACGAATCAAGTTTCATTTTGCATTTGCTCTTGGTTAGTGTGTAGATGTGTTTGTTTAGTTTATTATATATTTTTGAGCGTATGTGTTTGTAATGACGACTTGCAGCTACGGTCTTACAAGACTCAGTTACAAACCCTATTTGAGCGGCGTGTGGAACAGCATTTTGTATCAAAGGTTAGTTGGCTGTGCTTGCGAAGACTAGTTTGGAGGATAAATATTCAAGACAGCTCTCTGCGCTCACTCAACTCTTAGTCTAACTGTTTTACCGGCACAACCCCCGACCGTTAGGCAATACCCCAGAACAGATTGAGCGAGCGCAAAGTAGACGGATAATAAACAGCTAATAATAATTCTGATTCAATTTTTATTTGCATTTTAATTTAAATTGTATTGTATTGTATTTTATTTTATTTTGAATTTATATTAATTTTATAATAATTTAATTTGATGATGTTATTATTATTATAATTATGTTTGTTGCTGTATATGGGTTAACTTGCCTGAAATAAATGAATTTTAATTTTTTTTTTTTTTTTTTTTTTTTAAATCAACTGCGCCTCTGTGTTTTTATGAGTTTTCTCACACGAGCTGCAGTTGAAGCAATATGGTGCTTCCATTTCAAGTTGCTATCAAGAGTGCCTCCGAGATGTGTAATAACAGGTATATTTTCCAGTTGTTGACATCCACAGTTTGCGTGTAAGTCTGGGCTGGTGTGCGGACGAATTTCAATCGGTATAAGGGGCTGACTTGACTTCGCAGTAGAGAAAGTGATAAATTTGGTCTTATTGACATTTAGAGTGAGAAGATTTATAGTCAGCCACCTCATGACGGTGCTCAAGGCAAACTCCGAGTTGAGTCGAGTTTCAGTCCAGTCCCGGCTACGAACAATTAGAGCTGTGTCATCGGCATAAGCTATAATTTTGTAGTTGGGTAAGGATAACTGACATAGCTCATTTACGTATATGAGAAAAAGTGAGGGTCCAAGGACACTGCCCTGGGGGACACCAAAAGTAATCGTCTCCTGGTTACTGAGGTAATTTTTCAAATTTTATGACTTGTTTACGGCCTGTAAGCTATCTCCTGAAGAGATCGTGGGCAGTCCCGGGAATACCTAGCTGCTCTAGCTTCAAAAGAAGTATGGGAATTGAGACCGTGTCAAAGGCTTTGAATAAATCTATAAAGATGGCAACAGTTTTATATTTATTATCCCAATGGCTAATAATCATGTTTGTAAATTCCAGTACAGCATCTCCGGTGGATTTCCACTCCTAAAGCCATACTGATTTTTAAGAAAGAGGTTAAATCTATATATTATATCACAAATGATTATTATGATTGTAGTACTGCAGTATCTCGTGTTGTTTTTTGTTCTAATGACTGTGGTTTATTCTATCAAATACCTGAGTTTGTTGATATCAGTTGTTCAGGAGAGTGTTTGGAGGAGATGTTAGTTCGGCTAGGCAATGTGATGTCACAAGGGAGCAGATTTAGGGATGGGTAGAATTGTATCGGAATTTAACGAACTGTTGTGAGAAAGCGTCCTATGCTTTGGACGCCAGGTAGAAGGATCTTTTTTTATATATAAATTACTGATCTATATTAATAATATTAAGAGATAAAATTGATTGTTTTATGATGGAATCTCTGGAAGCACCGTCCCGATTACAATAACTCCTTCACTGATAGAAACCTATGCTATTGCTGGGTGTCTTTGACTGACACGCGGACGAAGTCACGTGCACAAGATAGTAATTTAATGTTACAAGCGAACGACCAATGAGGACTGTTACAGCTTAGCGTAGACGCGTAAGAAATTTATTTACTTACGTCAATTTTTTTTAAATCAGGTAAAACGTGTCGTATAAATCACACACCAATATTCCTAAGTTGTTAAAATTATTTAAAGGCCATAATATTTTACATTGTAACAAAAATCTAGAGTACTTAAGTTATAAAAAAAAAACATGTAATAAACGTTAAGACCCTAAAGTAACCTAACTAAATTACCAGGCATGCTTGGCAAACTCAATTACAATGGGTCTATGTACTACCTCATCTCAACGGCACAGATTTGCGACAAGAGTAAAATCGAATTAATTAAAACATTTAAGTTTTTGGTTAATTTGGTAACATTTTGTTGTTTCTTTTCATGTGTCGTGAACGTCTTCAAGACACATACTTCACTTTGATAAGAATTTTAATGAAACAATTTTTGTTAAACGTGTAATCTAATGTTGTTTACACAAATTATAGACAATACGCATTAATAGTTTAATAAATAATGAGCTACTTACTACTTCCAATAATTATTAGTAGATAACATCAACAATATTCCGTTAACCATATTTAATATTACAGTTGTTGCCATCGAGACACAAAACATTACAAACAAATATGTCTCCAATTAACTGGTTGAATCGTTTGTTGCGTATGGAGAACCTCTTAGGCATATATAGAAATTATTGTACTCGGAAGAAGAGCGAGAAATATCTCATCATATGCCAAATATTCGTTCAGACCATTTTGCATATTATGCTTGTAACATATGAAATGTATTTGTTGTTCAGAAAAGGCAATTATGGTCTAATCAAATCCATGTTCGGGTTTTTTGGGGTTTTGGCATGCCTAAACTCTGCATCATCTGTCGTAACTGGATTCTATTACAGCAGCGACTTTATGTCTTATTATAGAAGCATTACATGTGTCTATGAGAGGTTTAAAGGCGACAAGAAATTAATTACTTCTCTAACAAAAATATTCTGTGCCAGCATTGTTTTAAATTGTGTTTTTTATGCCTTGGCGTCCTTCAAAACTAGTGAAGGTTTATTCATTTTGTTACAGTCAGATTCGAAACTACTTTTGGTTCCAATTTTGGTATCACAGGCGATTGTAAGATATACAATAGCATTTGAGCACTTGATGTTGCATATTGTTGTCATGCTAGTGGTGCGATTGTTTAAATGCTTAACTTCGTTGATATTAGCTGTTCAGAAGAGTGTACGGAGCAGTGATAGTAATTCGAATGAATGTGGTATCACAAGGGAACAGATTCATGGTTGGGTGGAGCTGTATCGGAACTTAGTGAACTGCTGTGAAAAAGTGTCACTATGTTTTGGACGTCAGGTACCCGTGTTGAAAATTCATTGATGTGTCTATCAGTCAGGTTATCTTGTACAAGGTGTTATTGTATTTTTTTAAAATATTCTGATAGGCTTGCCTTTGGCCGCAACTCACCTGATTTTAAGTGATGATGCGGCCTAAGGTGGAGCATGCAAAATGAAAAGAACCCAAAATGCTGATCCATACATGTACTTTCTAGCTCAACAAAATATTTGGACGAATGGTTTTTTTTTCACAATTTCAGCATCATAGTAAATGTTGTTTTTTCAGGCTTTCAGTTATTTCAATTACGCCTTGTATTTTAGTTGTTGCCTGTTTTTTGTTTTGTCAGAAGAAGAAGAATAATAATAATAACATGTGGGGACATTTCACATTTGGCCATCTGACCCCAAAACTAGGGAGACCCTGTACTATGGGTGTCAGAATGCTGATATACATATAAAAATACATTTAAATACGTACAGTCACCAAAAGAGATAAGTATCCATGTCGCCGGGAATAGTTGAGGTTTACTTAGAAACCAGTGGAGGCTTTCAAATGAAATCATTAAACTGTTTATTCTACATTAATTGTACTTTATTTTATTCATAAACACCCATCGGTTTCTAAGTAAACTTCAACTATTCCGGGCGACTTGGATACTTATCTCTTTTGGTGACCGTACATATAAATTTTTAATTTCTTATTCCAGTATTCTCTTTCGCTGGTATTGTCAATATCACAATACATTTTTTTGGTATATCAAATGGTTAACATGAAAATTACAAATGTAAGTATGTACCGACTTTTTCGTAAAGCATTAAATAACGAATTTATTAAAGGGGATCAGTATGTCATTCAAAGGATATCGAAATCCATTTGCGTGCCGAAAAAGTTGCACAGCCGTTTCTCAAAATCTTTTTTTTAAAGATGTTTTCGAAAAACTTAAAGAATGTTTATTTGTAAAGATGGAGAAAATTAAATTAAATTGAAAAAATGTTATTGCAGATTGGGGAGTCTTATAACAGTAGCA